>OX422222.1:116915233-118115233 GCA_949130495.1 Sambucus nigra | reverse complement strand
GATCTTTCTCTAGTGTGCCACCCATAAATTCCACCATAAATCTCATACAGAATTTAATCGACGTGATTTAGATGCATGATTGGAGATAGGGACTAGTGAAAGATACCCTTTAGAGTTTTTCTTCAGGTGCTAGATAAAACCATTCAGCTTTCACCCTGATTTAGAGGGATTGGTTCTTGTTGGATGGAGGGATGTCATCTCTCATGTAAGTGATTATTGAGTCCATCTAGCTGGGACTTCTTTGCACAATAAGAATATGTTCGTCAACTACAGGATTTATGATATTGGTCTTGGAGAGGAAGTCCATTTTAATAGTTTTTTTCATATTAGAGTCCACTACTGAACCCATGGATGCTAAGACATCAACATGGCTATTATGCCACTGGGGAACTATTGAATGTGGATTTATCAAATTTGGCCATCAATTCCTGGGTGATCTCTAGGTATGCCGACATATGTCCGTCCCTAATATTAAAATCTCCAATCATGTGGTTTGATACTAGCTTTGAATTGCAGTATATTTCAAGATGGTTTGCCCCCATTGAGTAAGCTTTGTGCTATCCAATAATGAGGTATTCATACCCGGCCACATTATTGGAAGTTTCAAAGCAAGTCCGATCCCTTTTCGAATCATGGTATTCTTTAGGGAAATAATCACAATTCGCACTCTTTCCTCCTTAGAGTTGTATGCTCCCTACACATAAAAGGTTCACTTTCTGGATTGATCAATTTCTCGGATTATTAACTAATCGACTGAATCTTAGTCGTTGGGCTCCTATTCTCATGTGAACTTGCCAATGAAGTATGCCAACACCTGACCCTTAATCATCTCTCTAGGTTGATAGCGTATATAAAATATCCTAAGTTTAATTGATCATTTGGATATCCGTCCGGACGGGCCGTCCTTTAAAAGAATGGATTTAAGGGGGTAGAGGTGACGACTACTATTGAATGAGCTTAAAAATAGTTCTTCAACTTACGTGATGCGATAACCAAAGAGTAGGCTAATTTTTCAAATTGGATGTAGAGGTTCTAGGCATCGAGGAGCATTTTTATAACATAGTAAATGGGGGCCTAATATCCCATCCTTCCCGCATATTATGGCTAAACTAACTGCATGGTTGGAAATCACTAGGTAGAGACATAGATGGTGTTCTGCATTTAGAATAGATAGTTGGAAATGTTTTCTCAGTAGGATTTTATTTCTTCAAGGATCTTTGAGCATTCCTGATTCCATGTGAGGATTTTTCCTTCTTTAATAACTGAAAAAATGTTCGGAATTGTTCGGAAGACTTTGAGATGAAATGGTTAAGGGCTTCTAATATTTTTGTTAACTTTTTGATCTCGCTCAGTATCTTTGGAGGTTAAACATTGATGATCGCCACTATCAAGTCGGGGTTAGCCTCACTACCCCTTTTGCTAACTAAGTACCCTAGAAATGTTCCAGACTTAACCCCAAAGGATCACCTGAACATATTGAGAATTATTCGATAATACCTGAGGATCTTAAAGGTCTCCTTTAACTCCTTTAGTTAGTCGTCTTTGATCTTGATCTTAATGAGCATATCGTCAATGTAGACCACCATTTTATCTCCCAACTGTCACTTAATCATCTTTGTGACCAGTCATTGGTATGTGGTTCCTCCATTTTTAAGGCCAAAAGTCATCACCTTATAGCTATACATGCCCAAGGGTTATGAATGAACTTTTGTCTTGGTCTAGGTTGAACAAAGGGATTTAATTATACCCTGAGTATGCATCTAGAAAACTCATTCGTTCATGACTAGTTATGATGTCGACCAACTAAAGTCGTACTTGGGACAGGCTTTATTGAGATTTGTGAAGTCCACGTATACTCTCCCATTATCATCATTATTTTTTACTACTACTTTATTTTTAATACATTTTGGAAACTTAACTTCTCTGATGGACCCTACCTCCAG
The DNA here is from genome assembly GCA_949130495.1 of Sambucus nigra. Taxonomy (NCBI): domain Eukaryota; kingdom Viridiplantae; phylum Streptophyta; class Magnoliopsida; order Dipsacales; family Adoxaceae; genus Sambucus; species Sambucus nigra. The sequence goes on along the minus strand of OX422222.1, from coordinate 118,113,290 downwards.
AAGTTTCCCTACCTCTGATTCCACTGCCTTTTCTTTTTTTGAAGTAGTTTAGCGAGCCTTTTATGTCATCAATGGATAAATAGGATTAATATGAAGTATGTGGAACGTGACTTTGGGGTAAATCCCAAGCATATCATATGACTGCCATGCGAATAGATCTTGATTATTCTTTAGCAAAGAAATGAAATCCTTCCTCTCTTTCTCGAATATTGTGGTACTGATCATGAATTTCTTTCTAGGCTAAGCATCATCGAAGGTTACTTCTTCTAATTTTTCCATAACCTTGTTCACAGGGTCAACCCTTATTTCTTCCACCCTTGTTCTTTCACGCTTTAGTTTCTATTTAGATGGTGATGCTCCATCTTGAGACGCTTCAGGAAAGATCTTCTTCTTTTCATTATCTTTTTTAGGCATGATGGCAGTGATGAAACACTTTTGAGTAACGACCAAGTTTCCTGTAATCTCAATTGTCCTCTTCCAAGAATGGCATGGTTTGGAGAATAAATGCCTGACACAAATAACTCAATCAACTTTGAGATGTTTTCAACTATAACTGGTAGGAACACCTTTCCTAATGACATAGTCATCTCTCTAGTGAAGCTGACTAAAAGGATGGTCTCTTTCTTCAGGTATTCCATCTTCAAAATGATCTTGTTCAGTATTTCCAAGTACATGACTTTAGGAGCTTCATTGATCAACTAGTAGCTAATCCATGCCCTAATTTATAATCCCGAGGGTTATTACTAGTGCATCACAGTGTGGGGTCCTTACCCTAATCAAATCGTCTTCCATGAAGACATATGCTTGTTATAGTTTATATCTATTAGTCGCCTATGATTTTTTACTATGATTTTTACAAAGTCAGTCTGGAATGCCTCTATAACTGAAGTCACCTTCTTGATTCTCATCTCAACCGTGTTGCCTCGGATGCATTTGGAACTTAATGCAACATATGTAATAGAGAACTCATGCCTCAACTCGTCTTCAAAAAGATTATCTGGGTTTTGGTCAATGTTTGGGCGACCTTCTCACCTTTCTTCACTACGTACTCGTTTAAATGCCCCACATAGGTTAACTCTTCCCAATGGGATCGTGGCTATTACAATTATCTCTTTTATTCTCATTCTCTTTGTGATATGCACATTTGAGTACGTTGCTCCTCTTATTAGATCTCCACCCATCTTCTTTAGGCACTTGAGGAACTACTGGTATTTGATCTTACCTAAGATCTTATAGATTGGTTCCTTAAAAACAATATTAATTTCTTAAAAGGATTAGGACGGGTCTACCTTGTCCCATTTTTAGAACCTTAGTTATCTTTCTTGCCCCCTGCTTAGGGGCACTCTCTTTATTGTTCCCTTTGTTCACCTTTGTGTGACCATTATCACCTTGGCTGAGGGAAAACAAATCTTCCACCTTGGCATACTTCTCTATGTGTGATATAAGATCATCAGAAGTTTTTTCCTCCTTCTTGGTGATAGACTGATGAAACATGGAGTTATGGGGAAGCCTTGTCTCCTAAATGATGCCATGATGACCTTCTCAAAATAATTTTCATCTTCATTGTAAGATTCCCAGTATTGTCTGGAATAATGTCATAAAGTCCTACGGTTTCTTCCTCAAAGTGAGGAGAGAACCATTATATTTGGGGTGATAATTTCTTGTAATGAAGCGAGTTGTGAAGGTTTCTATAAGTGACTTGAAATTTTTCATCCACCCATGCGACAACCTTTTAAAGCATTTTTATGAAATACCCATTAGATAAAGGGGAATATAAAGCACATAAGAGCGTCGTTTTGACTCCACAAGGTAATAACTTTCCTATATTAACACACATGATCAATATGGTCTATTTTTAGACAATACACTTTAAACCTTGGGGTTAAAAACGTCTTTGTGTGATCTTGCTCCTCAATTTCCTATAGAAGAGGGATGGCATCGGAGTGATGAGGGCCCTCTCGGGCAATTCCTTTGTGGATCCATCCTTGTGATTAGGTGGACGTTGATCCATCTCCTTTTGTACCATACTTTATATACTGTGTCTAAGATATCCCTTATCCAGATTTTGCCTCGTCAGGTGACTCTCTTGTTCTAAGTGCTCATGCTCTTATTGTGAAATCCTTCCTTAATTGCGAGTTTTTCTCACCTAAGGGCTAGGCGTCCGACTATGATGCTTGCATTTATCTCCTTAAATATCTTGCTCCATTCTTTCTAGATGTTATTGGAGATGAGCATTTTCATCCATTTGGAGGTGCATTGCCTCCTCTTGATGATGGAGTCATTATCCATAAGAGTTGACTAGATGCGAGATCTGAGTTGATCTGATTGTCGATCTTGTGGGAGGTATCATTGATAAGGGATGCCCCGACTCCTGTTTAGGTGGATCTCTGACCAGACTCTGTGCGGTGGAAGTCCCCATTTTGATTTCCTAGAAAGGTTTAACTGTGAGGGTAGGAGATTTCTTAACTTATTAGATTTAATTCACTTAGTGAAAAAATCAATTTCCCACAGACGGATCGAGTTATGCTGAAGCCTAATAATAAAAGTGCGAAGGCCTATATCTAATGCCTTTGGGGATCACTCATGACACTACTAGGTACAACTTTAGTATTTCCAAACGGTCATAAAAGAAACCTCAAAGGGAGTTCGTCACGCCATCACACCAAATGTTTGACACCATACCCATGGATTTATACGAGGATCATGTCCCATTGTCCCAATTCGATGGAAAGGTACCTCAACATGTAGGACCGGGGTAAATATGACCTTGGTAAATCCTATATCAATTGTTTGTGTAGCCAATGTGGTCAACATCATACGCCCCCATGAAATCCCTCCTAGTAGGTTAACTATGAGCACAAACACGAGCATAAACACATACCTAGTATGATTACACATAATTCAAGAAAATCAAAAATCAATCCTACGGTAAGGATCATTAATGAAATCTATTTCAATTCCGATTACTACAAACTTAAAATGTCAACTGGTTACATAAGTATAACCCTAACGCCTAGGGTTTTTAATCATAAAAGGCAATCTCCCCAAACTAACTAATTATAAGTATTCTGATTTTACTAAAAGGTCGCTAACTAACTTAATATCTAAACCCTATGTAAAACTTGTAAAATGGCCCACACTAGGCTTGACCCCAAGGTCAGATTGAACCGGTCTTGGGTCGAATTTATCCAATGGGCCTAGGTTGTTGCACTTCCTTTTCCATTGTCCAAGATGGCCATACACAAAGTTCCTTCAATCCTACAACCTTTAATATATGAAATTATCCCGTATCCTTCATACATAATCAACATATAAGAGCAATCAACATATTTTAAAAATGTTTTAGAGGAATAAAAACATATGTAAATATTTAATTACAAAATTAATGAAGCTAATCGTAAGTTCATGTTCTACGCAAGATTAATACTAAGCCTACGAATTCAGTTCCATAATCAATATAAAGTAAGAATTTATACCTAATACAACTGCAAAGATTCATTTATGATATTTTTAAGTTCAAACTACATGGATTCGTCGATTAATATGTTGTTTCATTAGCTAACATAGTTCTTTAATACATAAACAAAGGTTTATAATATGATTAATATAATCACAAAATTAGGTTTCATTATGAATACAAATTAGATTATATTATTTTTAATTAACAAATTCTAATATACTAGTATAATTATAACATAGATGTAATTATATGCTTACACAAAATTGACTTTCCTTAGGGTGATTATAGAACGAGTCCTCAAAATCCCCTAATTCTTTCGCTATCCTCCTTTTTCCTTACCTGCTAGGGTTCCTCTCTAATTGTATTATGTGAAATAGGTTTAACTGATTAGGTCTTTATAAATTTAATCCATAAATTAGTCTAGGCACCATAGTAGTCTTAACCCATAAGGCCCGAACCAACCTCCAATTGGCTTAAAATTTTGCCCCATCCATATACTAACCCAACAAACCAATATTCTACTATTTTAAACACAAAGAGGAATTTTTAAATGTCCCGATAACCAAACCCAACAGAGAAAATATTGTGTAAGTTAATTATACCATTAAATTAATTAATTAGCCTATATGCGTAGCTTAAGTTTACACCTTAATTATTAAATAGTTAACTATTATTCGGTATTATACGAACCGACTTCATAATTGGTGGGAATAAACACCAAGGGAATAATCCAAATAAAGAAACCCTCGAAATCTAGCCCTTGGACATTCCATAGCCATCCATAATACTAAGTCAATTAAATATGTAACTTAGTGAATTAATGTGTTTTCGTTAATTTCTAAAGAAATTGTATTCATGTAGAACATAAAGGGATTATGTAACTTTACTACATAATATATATATATATATATATATATATATATATATATATATATATATATATATATATATATATATATATATATATATATATATATATATCGCATGTCATAAGGAATATCTAATTAATAGGTAATAAATAACTAATTAAATAGTAATTAAATGCAATAAAATGCGATGTATTACAAGGCCTAATGGGGCATGATGGAGCGAAAGGAAACCATAAGGCAAAAAGGTGGGGATTTATTTTAAAATGGATTAAATTTCATCCACTTTACATTTTGACTCAATGATTAATATTTTGGTGACTAGATTATGCATTGGTGGAATCTCGCAGACTATGGAGTATCGGGGGTTTGGGGGAAAGTCCCGTCGAGGTGGACATGTCCACTCGATTCAACTATTTTTTTAATATTTTATACTTCTTGAAGGATATTTTATCATGTACCAGATAGGTTGTAACCCTAAATTTCATATGGATTCATATCATATAAATTGTATTTATTTTTTCCTTAAGCGGAACAACAAAATCAAATAGAGAGAGAGAGAGATAGAGAGAGAGAGAGAGAGAGAGAGAAAGATAGATAGATAGAGAGAGATTTCTTCTTGTAATCCCGATTCTCCATTATAGTTAAATATGTCTCTTTGGCCATGGACGTAGGTAAAAGTTACAGAATCATGGATATCATGTTCTTATGTGCGTGTGATTGGTGTTTCATTTAATTTCTTTTTTGATTTTTCTTTGGTAGGATTTGTCGCATCAACTTTTATGATGCATGTACGTTAAAATTTTATTATGACATTGTTCACCGTACTTGTTTTAAAACATTAGTGGTCTTACAACATTTCAATATCGATTTCTTGTATTGTATAACTGGGTCTCTGACTACAAATTCTATATAAAATTTGAATGATAATAATAATGAGTACACGGACTCAAAATGAGTTGGTAGGAGGATTTAAATTAACATATTTTAACCTATTATCCCTTTTTCCATATTATTTATATTTATACAAGTTTATCTTTATACATCAATGGTAATCCATAAGGAGAAAAAACTAGTAATTTAATTTTTTTTCTGCAACTCCCGAGTGGTTCGATAACAAAAGTAAAATGCATTTTTTTTATCACAATCCCATTAATTACTTGTCATATTTATATTGAAGAAATAATCTATCAATATCTGAGTGTTGAATACATAAAGACGTGTATAGATTGCCTGAACATTTCTATTTTATCATTCTTCCTATTTTCACATTGATTTAATGGTATTGTTAGTGACATGCTTGTATGAATATTGATTTTATTTTGATGCAATGATTTGTTTTTACTATAATTTTAGAATAAAACTTCATTGGAAGATTCTAATACACATAATCCAGGGCTGATCCCATAGTATCGACATTGGAAGAGTCTTCTTCCATACATGCCTTTAGAGTCATCATATTAAAAAATCTCTCACCTACAGTCTCGTCTTAAATGGTCTTGAACTCAGAGAACATCTCAATGGTTGGGTAAGGAAGTCATCTCATCAAATGACAAACATTCTTGGCCTCAAATAATACTAGAAGGCTGATTCAACAACATCATCCATATGAGTCTAAGGCAGCTCGTTGGTCTTTTCTCGCCTTAGGCATAATTGATAGAAGCTTCAGCAATCTCAACTAAATTGGGTCCCTCTACCTAACACATCTCGTGCATATATGGAAATCATGATAGGGGTATTTTTGACATATCTAGCTAAAACCATTATGGAAGATCATCCAACACGTGGCGAGAATATTCTACATCATGACTTCTACACCCGTATCTAAAGGTGTTACATGCACATTGGCTCATCTCATATTCACATATCGAGTGCATCCCTGGGGGTTACATTATGCACCCCTATCCTATAAAAGACACCTTGTGTCTCCTTTCCTAAGGATCGAAAATAAAAAGCCCTATAGTTATTATGTTCATTTGTAGAGAGAGAGAGAGAGAGAGAGAGAGAGAGAGAGAGAGAGGGAGAGAGAGAGATAGAGAGAGAGAGAAGATTGTATACACCATTCATGTCACTTTTCCCTTCACTATAGTGAAAACAATCCTATTATCAAGAAAAAATGGAATTCATTTGGTATTTCAACTTCTAGATTACAAAATCAGAGGTAACAAAGAAAATGTAGATAGGAAATATCAGCAGAGGGTGAGGATAAAAGGATTAATAATGAGATATAATTGGTTCAATCTTATGATTGGCTTGCATCCACTGGATGGATTGATATTTTGGATCTATCTTAAGGGTTGTAATCATGTCTAGGGTTATAGAAAAATAAAGGTATTTAATATGTAAACTACAAGCTTTAATGTAGAATCAATTGGGTCTTTATCTGACATTTGTTGGCTGGCTCTTTTGATTGGAGGGATCCCTCAATTTATAGTGATTTTGGTTGAAGTAATAAGTGTGCTAGTCAATATGGTCCAGGTGGGGGCCTCTTAGATTAGTGGAGCACTTCTTGAATAATTTAAGGGTTTTTACCATCAGGTGGGGGGCTTAGCATATGTCAACCATATGAAAATCCAAATTAATGTTGTTGTCCAGTCACCAAGGTTCCAAGTTGTCGCTTTACCTTATTGTCATCCAACTAAGCAAGTGGTATAGATGAACTCTAGACCAACAAAGCTCATGTTCGAGCCTGACTTCGGCCAAGGTCGAGGTCGTTAGGTGGTGAAGTGTCATTTCATAAATATGGTAAAATAAAATTCCCCAAGACTTTGGTTATAACTGCTAAGGAGTAAGTGAAAGTGTTTCTCTATCATCAGTGTTGATTAATATTTACTGGTTTTTACCTGATCAATTTTCTCGATTGGCTCAACGGACCGCCTTTGCAATTTGATTTTTGAAAAAATTAAATTTCCACATCTCGCCAATCTGACCATGTTCCAAATTAACATTCGTGCATGTGTAGGTGTCTGTAGGTATAAAAGCGAGGCAAAATATCTTTTTAATTTGTTGAAAAAATTAAACCATTCCAACTTCTTGAGAGAGAGAGAGAGAGAGAGAGATTTCGACCATCAAACTAATATTTTAGGCTCACGTTCCTTCCTTCGTGAAATGAAGTTTTTCTTTCAGCCCAGCTTGAGAATCGGGCGGCCTTGCCGTCCGAATTGTAGTCTGGAGAAGTGTCCTCAGCGGCGGACCGGGCCCAAGTCCCCTGGAAGGGGGCGCCAGAGAGGGTGAGAGCCCCGTCGTGCCCGGACCCTGTCGCACCACGAGGCGCTGTCGGCGAGTCGGGTTGTTTGGGAATGCAGCCCTAATAGGGCGGTAAATTCCGTCCAAGGCTAAATACGTCCTCTGGCTTCGCCCCGCTCAGGCATAGTTCACCATCTTTCGGGTCCCGACAGGCATGCTCACACTCGAACCCTTCTCAGAAGAAGTTTTTTCACGTAGTTTCACACAACTTTCTCTCTTTTTTATACCAAACGGTTCTCTTTATTCTGGAAAAAATGTTTCCCCTTTTTTTTGGAGTTTTCTTCAATCACTAGTGGACCATTTGGGTTTTATAGGGTTTAAATTTGCATGTGTAAGGGTTTTTAGTTTATTTTATTATTTTTAGTTAGGACTTTTTCTGGTGTTGTGGCAAGTGGCCTGTATGAGTGAACCGTCTAGGATTTGGGGACATATCTATAAGCTTCACTAAATATACCTAGGGTAATTCTCTGATAGGTTTTCCCCTCCACTGCAAGTTCTTCACTTAAGAGACCATCCAGAAAACCCCAACTTTGTCCTTACGCTAGCTTCCTTCACGTCTTTAGTCCCTTAACCCTAAAGTGAGGAATAGAGTACCTCTGAGTTTTATACCTTAGATAGTTTAAATAATGCCAAGTTCAGGATATAAGGAAAAAATTACACGAACACTTGAAATTCCACCATTTCTGTTAGGTACAACTAAGACTAGAGGGCTTTATTAGCAAAAACCACCCCTTCCACTTCTCCTATCGCAGCCACTCTTTCAGCTAAAGAGATGGACTTGGATAAGACATCCGTCCCTTCTTGTAATCCAGACACTTTTTATGCTAAGTAGTATAGGAGTGATGTCGAGCTGAAGACTTGGCCGATCTCAAAGTCCTTTATTCTATCCCCGACGAGGTATTTATTTGGATCCTTGATAGAGAGGAGATGGATTATGATCGAAGGAATAATGATGAGGTTTATCTCCCTCTTTTGGATTTTCAAGTGGGGATTTTTTTCCCATCGACCCTTCTATTAGGTCCATTCTGAACGGATTTTGGCTTACCCTTACCCAGCAACCCCCTAATTCTTATAGAACCATTATAGGGTCTATGATAATCTAGAAGAAATATAAGGTTTTTTACATCAATGGGATTATTTTTAGGTTTGTATATGGTCTAAAGGAAAACCATAGGACACTAGGGTACTACTATTTCTCCTTCAGAAAGTCTAACACTAAAATGGTCCAAGTCATCAAGAAAGTCTTCAATTATGACCCTATGTTCTTTGAGGATATATACACCACCTAAAAGATTTATAAGAATGACAAATTACTTGGCCTTTATCACTTATGACCCTAAAAATTATAAGCCAACCAAGCTTGCTGATAAAGAGGAGAGTTATGAAGAGGAAAAGATGGCTGAAGTGGAGGTCAACTAAGTAGATGAGGACAATGAGGTCGAAGAAGGTTAGATTTTTCACAAGTGTTATGTTGTCCGAATATTAGCCAGCCTTTTTCTTTACTCTGTATATCATGCTCTTATTTATTTTCTAGGTTTTCTGTTGCCCCTATCTCATTGCAATATCCAATCCCAAGTCCATATCCTTTATGAAGGCTCCAAAAAACATTTCCTATGATCGCATGATGTAAATTAAGTCTAAGAAGTTGCAAGAATTTGCCAAGAGAGCAGTTATTAAGAAGGCTAAGGAGGAAGCACATACAAAATAGCGCAATGACAATCCTCCTCGGGTGACCAATTCTAAGGCTGTAAGACTGGATGTTGTGGAAGCCAAAAAGAAATCTTTTGATAAAATAAAAGGGAAAATTTTAGAGGGCCAATAGACGTAAGAAAAGACCATTGAAGGATCCTATCTTCAAATATCCCAAGCCTCCTAGGAAAACAACTTGGTGGCTAGTTAAATAAGGTGATTATTTTTCTCTGTCCGACCCCGTTGAGCCCTTTGAGCAGCACCCCGAGTTAATAAGGACGAGATGATGGAGGATCCCAATTCTATCCTACTTGACAATGACAACACCTCTGTGTTTTGGGCTACATGGCCTATAATTATGACTTTCATTTTATGCAAAGCTTGGATATGGACACATTTTGGAACTTTACATCCCAGAAAGCTTATACAATAAATCTGTTCATCTTTTTATTATATGTTGACTACCCGAGCTTATTAACTTATCTCATTATTATTTCATCTTTATAGAGTAATATGGCTGCCCCCATTTTTAGAGAGAAGGCCAAGACCGTTGAGAATGCATGTGATGATCTCATGACTTATAAGTAAGAGGTTGAGAGTAAGCTGAAATCCCTTGAGGCCGATCTGACAAAGGCCCAAAATAAGTTGTAGGAATGTGATGATCTGGTGGTACACCATGTTGAGGAGATCATGAGATTGGAGATTTACCTCAATGTCACTAAAGAGGATCTTGAGGGCGCAAAGGTAAAGCTTACTGAAGCCTTGGTCATTTAATCCTTGTTAGAAGAAAAGGATATGATGGATTTCAAATCTTTTGAGGAGTATATCATCGATACTACCATAACCTTTCTCAATGGTTATGATGAGTGATTAGTCACGAATATTGCATACTCGCGCTCATTATATTTATGCATTTTGGATCCTTTTGTTTTCCTTACACCTATATTTATGCTCATTAACTAGAAACCTCAATTTTGGATATATATATATATGCTTTATAGGGCTTAATTGAGATTTTGTATGTATTGGAACGCTTAAAATTAGGATTGGTTGCATTTCGGAGAAGTTGCATCGTTGGACTCAACTTCAAGGTCATTTTAGACATTTTATAGTTCATCTCTGATTCATTGTAATTTCATGAAAGCGTAGTTCATCTAGTTAGCTTCGTGTGGCCACAAAAGGCACTTCGTTTCGATTTTGGATGATCGTGTTATTGTTGTTTCCATTTTATAGATTTTACCCAGTTTTGGACAAAGGCATCCCCCAAAAATAGGGGACCGACTCTAAGCCCCCGGTCCACCGGTGAATCAGATTTTGTCCTACGAATCCAGGAGAGTCTTTTTCCCTTAGTCCCAATCGATCGACCCCTGGCCGCGGTTAACTAGTAGTAGCTGTTATCCGAGAGCTTTTCATTCTTAGTTTCTTTTTCCTTTTTTCCTTTTCTTCTTTTCTCACTTACTATCAATAGAATCCTTTTGTTTATTTTTTGATATATCTATTATTTGATTTAGTTTTAGGTTTTTGTTCTCTTATAGAGGTTGGGGTTTGGAGGAGCTTTTGGGTGTGCCATTTCTCCATCATAGGGTTTGCCCATATAGGTTGTGTAAGAACATTACTTTTGTTATTCTCCATCAATCCTAGCTTCCATTTTTTTATTTCTCTCTTTGTCATTTATTTACTTGCTTTCTAATTTAGGGTTTACTTGCTTTATTTATTTCTTCCATTTATTTCTCTCTCTTAATACATGTTTTTTATCATGCTTTGTAGCTAATTTAGCATAGATTGTGATTAATTGAACTCACCTTGGTTTCAATGGGTTGTTTTTTCTTTCGTGATGGGTTTCATGTATTTAATTCAATTGTGTTGTTCTTATTATTATGCCTGGGAGATTTAACGGGGTATATCATATATGCTTCATATTTATGACCTTGCGTGCGTAATTTTCGAGTGTATTTGTTATCTCCAAAATCACATTTGGCTTTTATGCGAATTTAGGGGATGACAAATCTAGATTTAATTGATTGTTGAAATGAGCTTCAATATTACTAAATTCGTAGTCCCATGTAACCATTTATACTCATTAAACCTAGGTGAGGGAAATTAGTCGCAACCTATAGTTTTTATCCTGTTTTATTAATCGTAGTTTAAACAAATCCCTTTTACACTTTCATTCCTGAAGTACTAAATCAATGTAATTCTAACAACAAGTCTCTGTGGATTCCATACCTGGAATGGTCGTTGTACTCCCTTAAAAGAGTGTAGTCAATAGTATAGGTTTTTATATAGCGGTGGAAGTCGAGCATAATGAACGACGTATATCTTTATACACTTGCGCCGAGGTTTCTCATGCTTGTGAAAATGGCGCTGTTGCCATGGTGTTCTTTGTTTTAGAATTTAATTGATTTTATATTTCGTTGTATTTTTTCTTTTTATTTGTATTCTTTGTTAGGTATTTTTGTAGGGGTTCTACATTTGAGTGGCAAGAAACGCTTGAAATTCCAGGACGCACATCGCTTTGTGGATTTTTCTATCTTGAGCTATTTCTAGGGTAAGCATGTCTTATTCTTATTCTTTCGGTAATCGTAGTGATAATTTTCAAAACCCCCCTAAATCTATGACTTTTGGTGAATACTTGCAAAGTCAAAAACTTGAAATATCTAAAATTTATTTGGGTGAGTATTACCAAAGTCAAGTTATGTATTACGAGAATTTTGAGAATGGTTATTGGAATTTTGTGCCTTAAAATCCTTATGAAAAGAATGTTGAAATGAATTGAAATAGCTTTCAAAATTCTTCTGATAATGATTTTGATAGTAGTTACGAGGATAGTTACCAAACTTCTCATTATCAAGAGTTGGCACCTCCAACTATGACTTTGCATGAAGGTTTGCGCATTCTTGAAAATAAGAAAAATTAAAATCATTATCGGCAATAAAATCGTTGTTGGGAACAAGAGTTAGATGCATTATTCGAATCCAATGACATTTGTCTTCTGAGACTTTTGAAGTCGATGAATATTTTGAACCAAATGAGGATTTTGTTCCTACTTTGGAATAAACCATTACTGACTTGGCCCATGGTATATTAGGGAATGAAAATGAGGAATAAAAGGATGTAGTATCCATTTTCAATGAAATGATTTCTTCTTTGGTTCTCAAAGAAGAAAATTTATTAGAAAATGATCCTTTCTCCTTCGAAATTCAATCTTTGAGTGATGATAACTCATCTCTTGAGATTGTATTTTTTTACTCCCCATATTTATTCTATACTGTCACACTGATATAAGTAATCGATGAATCGGTTCCAAACTTTCTAATGTTAAACACTTTCACCGATGAGGAGTACTTACTCGATTTTCTTTCGGTGAAGGCAATTTTACCTCCTTGTATGCCACCTCCCATTCCAATTGCAAAACCTTTGGGTGGAATTTTTTTTTATGCATCCCTCGTGTTTTTGTCACCCGTTTTATCCAAATCCCCCAGCATCCGTCCAAAAATTTTAATTGGTGATGATTCATTTCTTCTGCCTTACACATACCATCCATTGTTTAAACGTAATTCCAATTTTTTAAAAGGTATGCATGAAAGGGTCGGTCTCGTGTTTATCGTCCAAATCAAATCGTATATTGGATGGACCCTCAAAAATTTCAATTTCTAATGTATAGTTAGTTAACAGTTAAAATTGTAGGTTGTAAATAGTTAGTTTTATTTTGTTTTTCTTATTTTTCTTTATTCTTACTTATTGTCTAGTATAGTTAGTTAAGTTTTTGTTATTTGTTTTTTATTATCCTTAGTGCTAACATGTTTTCTAGAATCATCAGTCTTGTATTTTCACGAGATCTCTTTATTGTGGATAATATCGCTATTTTCCTCTCTTTAACTTGGTTTTTAATTCACATTGAGGGCAATGTTAGGTTTTAAGTTAGGGGGTGTGTGGTATTCTATCCATTCATTGGTAGTTTCTTTGATTTGATTATATGTTCTTCCCAAGTATGCTTTTGTTGTAAAAATTTAAAAATTTCAAAAATATTTTCTTTCTTTTTTCTCCTTTGTTAGGCATTTTTCCTCTATTTTTGATGATAAATTTCAATAAATACCCCATCCAATCGACAACTCAATGATGAATGTTCTCAATTTTAGAAGTTATTAGACTTTAGTCCTCAATTATTGATTTTATGAATGGCTTCGTGAATTAAACTTTAACCCCATGAGCACATGCGTTTTTCTTATTTAATTAATTTTGTTAAATATTTTTATAACCCGATAATCTTTTGTTGCATTTTATATACTTTCACCTAGTGAGATTTGGGCTTTTCTTCATTTGTAAGTGTTATACAATTCTCTTTCCTCTTCGAAAACATTATATTCGTTAGTAATCTCACTATTCTTTCATTGATAATTCATTAGTTGAGTTCATTTATGAAATGTGTTACTTGAGCATGATTTGCAAAGTTTTTTTAGTCGAGAATTGTGTAAACTTTAGGAAATGATCATAGGCCATCTCTGTTATGTCACCCATACTGATCTTGACCTCACCTTAAATGTTTTCCCTCATCAACCCCTTTGAGCCTTAATATAGACTTTTGTTTCATAACCAAAAATCCTATGACCAAGTCCATATTGGAGTTATAAACCACATATATCACCTTCCATACCTTTTTTGGAATCATACTTGGGATTGAATGATGTTCTTGTTTCATGGTTTCATTAAGCATGCGAGAGTGTGAAAAGAAAAAGTGGAAAAAGAGAAGAAACAAAACACAACAAAACAACAGAAAAAGAGAGAAATAGAAGAAAAGAAAAGAAAGAAAATTTGTATATGTTGTGTATAGTGTTCAATAAGCTTTGTTTACTCTCTACAAATTCATATCTAATGCTTGTTATGGCATCATATTCCCATTTTGCATTTTCCCACATTTTCCATTATCTCGAGTCTTCATCCTCAAACATCTTTGAACCTGTACATGATTCCCTTCCTTTCCTAACCTTAACCCCAACCCTACATTACACCCCTATACAAGTCCTACGTGATCCCAGGGTGATTCAATTCAAAAGTCATTGTAGTTTTGATAATCTGTGAAAATACATTTATCTTTCTTCAATGAGTGGTAACTTTCATTGCGATTACATATTTTTCATTTTATATATAGTGTTCTTTTTTAGTGACATGTGTGCGGCCTAGTTTCCATTTGTATTTACTCTTTATACCCGCATGTCCCGTGTATTACCTCCCGTTCTGAGTGATTTTATTTATTGAGAGTAATACCCGAAGAGGATTGATTTATGCACACTTTAAATCTGCTGATTTATTTAATTTTTTGCCAAATCGTACTTTGCATGTGCTCGCTCCCCTCCCACATTTTAAGGTTTAAATTCTACGAAATTCATTTTATAATGTTAATAATATGAACTTTTGTGTGAATTCATTCACTTTGATAATAACGTGTTTGAAATCTTTTTCATTATTGTTGGTCTTGTCGCATGTTAGTTGGGCATAATTTTTTAGGAAACTTTGATGTTTGTGGGTCACATCTCTGAAAAGCCTCAGGAGACGACACTCGTCCACTAGGGTAACCTAGGGGTTTAACGGCATATTGCATATGCTAAATGCAATCACATTCCCTACAAAAGTGGCATTTATAGTTTCAATGCATATATATGCTTTATACCACCTTCTATAGACTAGTTTTGTTTGTTTCATCACTAATGACTAGAAATGTCTAAGTTAGGGGGTGTTATTAGTCACGAATATTGCATACTCTCGAACGTTATCTTTATGCATTCTACCACTTTTATTTTCCTTAAGCCTATTGTATCCATCCCGATCGGCGCGAAGTTCATTCATGGGGAAGGAGGAGGATCCCTCAAGGAAGAAAGCGTCGTGGTCTTGCACCCTTCTCTTCGAAAAGGTGCTTCAGCCGTCGTTGGTGTGGAGTGAATGTAAAGAGATAGAGTCACCAACTTATTTTGCGCAAAACAGGCAAAAGAACAGGTTTCCACTTCAAGAGAGCGGCATCAAGGACAAACTGATGCATACGAAACCAATAGATCGGAGGTCCCGAGGCTAAGTTACGAAATGGGAAGGTGTTAGGCACCCATCCCTCTCTTTTGGTCTCTCATGGGAAAATGTTAATACTTTCCTGTATCCCCGTGAAGTGTGTGTATGTGTTTATATAATGGGGATTGGAATCGTTCGACCCATAACATGGAAAAGATAGGGTGAAGTCATCCACTGGAGTATTCCCAAAATACTAATAAATGTAGAAGATAGGATATGAGCGTTCAATGCGATATTGATCATTATTGGGAAAAGATAATATACGTGGGATGAAACGCGAACAAGAATATTATATGTATATGTATAGAAATGAGGGATTTTGAGAAATTTGGAAAATAAGAGAAATTGAAAAGTTAGACTCGAGTCTCGGATTTTAATCCGCAATGCATGAGTAGCCTATAAAGTCATCAAAGTCCACATAGTTCGAATGTATAATAGGGTGGGGTTTATCCCATAGATTCGAATGGAATTTTATTAGGTGTGTGCATGTAGAAAATGTATTTTTGATTTTGAAAAAGTGTAGTGGATAATTCAGTTCGGAATTTATGGGTGTAACCCTCTTTTATTTGATTTTGGGGTTTTTATGAAAAATAAAGCATGCGCAATATACTAAGAAAATCATAAGTCATAATATATATGAACTAGAAAGAAACTAGATTATGAATCTAATGTAAATTATGCGAAAGAATAGATTAAAAGAGAGGGAGAAGAAATTGGGCCTTATTTGTGTAATAACCCGCCCTTTTGGAGATGATTAAATTCCATAATTTAGTATAATTTGGAATTTGGAGAATTTCTCGAAATAGTAACTTTTGGGATTTTCGAGGATCTAATGATTTTTAAGGGGGTTATAAATTATTTGGGGACTATATAGGTCGAAATATTTTATTTATATGTCGCCGTGGAGTATAGCGACAAAAGAGGTAAGATTTTGAGTAGAAAACCGCATTTAATTATTTTGGGTTAGAATAATTTGCGGTCAAGTACCTCGGATGGAAATTTCGACTTCTCCATGAGTCTCGAAATGTCCGAGATAGTCGGAAAAGAGTGTCCGATTGTCGAAATTAAGTTCTGGGAAATTTTGGAGTTAAATAGGCTCGTAATTGGGTAAACGAGTCGTTTTTGGTTTTAAGGGGGTTTAACCCTTTTCTCCTTATAAAAGCAGGGAGAGGGGGAGAATAAAGAAGAGGAAGAAGAAATAAGAGAGGGAAGAGAGAGAGAGGGAAGAAAAGAAGAAAAAGGGGGAGATTCCGGCCGGCCTCCGCAGGATTCGGCTCGAGGACGTCGGATTTTATCCACGAGGCAAGTTTTTACTTGCTTTATTTATTTTTGAGCATAAATATCTCATACCACTGTTGGTATAACAAACCCTAATGATTTTGGGTTGGGTATTCGTGGATAAAATGGGTTTTTGGGAGATAAAACGAATAAATCCCTAAAATTGGTAAATTGGAGATTTTTAGAAATTAACCAAAATTAGTGGGTGATTCCGGGTTCTAGGATGTTTAGGACCCGTATTATAGGTGTATTGTTTATTGGTAGAAGTTGTAGGCCGTTGGGTGTGGAGATGGAAGCTTGGAGGAAGCTTCCATGGCCGAAACAACTTCTCGGAGAAGAAGCTGCCCGACTTGATTGATCGATCGACGGCAAGGGGTCGATCGATCGACCTTTGCTGAAAGTTGAAAATTTTTCTAGGATGATTAGGATGGGATAGATTCCATTTCATCTTGCTTTGAGGTTAATTAGGTTATAACCTAGGGGACCTTTTTGGACTTTATGGTCCATAAATTAAGGCAAATTAGGAGGGTATAGTAAGGGTTTTTAGTATATAGCCCTTAATCTATATTTTTGAGGAAAATAGAATAGTTGTAGAAATTAATGGATTAGGATTCCTAAATTATATTGGAGACTTCTAAATGAAAAATTGGACTAGGAATAGTCTTGGGGTTCAAGGAAATGAAATCCTTAACCCAATGAATTTAAGGTTGATCGGGTGAGATATATCCCGAGAATATTTCTAGTAGGCATATGGGCCTGTATAATTATGCTTATAGAAAGCATAATTATATCGATTATCGTTAAGTACATCCTAGGAGATAATTAGGATAATTTGGGAATATAGTTATTTGTCGATTTCACTTAGAGTGAAGGGTATCATTGGAGATATCCAATAAATCCTTAGATAGGATTGAGAAATACAGTAATAATTAAAGTATGAAATACTTTGGATTTAGAATCATGCTAATAAGAATGCATGATTATGATTCCTGGAGGGAATCTTTGGGATTATGGTCATCGCTAGATGCTATAGGCCACTATGGCCATTTATATATATATATATATATATTCTAGGAAGAATATATAGGATATGTATATACTGTGTGATTTAGGTATATATATATATGTTATGATGGAAATGATTTTTGAAAATATGAAAATGAATATTTTCAAAACGGTAAATAAATGATTTTCATAATTGATAAAATTGAGGATACACACCTCTCTAAATCGCTATCATAAGGGAAGTTTGCGTACGTATGGTGAAGCCCCCTGGCTAATGAATGCAGGGTGGATATAGTCCTATAGGCCATGTGAGCGTTTGTTGATATATATTTTCTGCACTGGTGAGGAGATTCCGGGTGTGGTCTTGACTATCCCGCAGGCACATGGTCGCTTCCAGATGTCTTGCGATGTAGGATCCCAGGTTGTCTTGTGATTGGCCCTGGAAGATGATAGCCATTTAGGGGCGCGCACAGTGGAGAAATCCGGACGGGCGGTCTTAGAACGCGTTATATTAAAGCAATTCATGATAATGGATTGGCTTTAATTACATTTCCTGGATATAGGAAGGGAAATGGGTTATATAAATTTGCTTCGGTAACACTTCCCGGATGGAAGAAGGGATGTGGAAGCATATGATATGATAAAAGCATTTTTATGATAATAAAAATGGCTTTTAATTACATTTCCTGAGTATAAAAAAGGGAAATGGGATATTTTGAAAATGGAAAAGCATTTTTATGATAATAAAATTGGCTTTTAAAAAGGTATATGATTTGTTAAAGAAATTCATGATAATGAATTGGCTTTTAAATACATTTCCTGGATATGAGAAGGGAAATGGAAGGTTTTGAGAGAAAAATGATAAGTATTGATAAATACTTTGTATATGAATCCTCAGGCCGGGAGATAGATCCGGATGGTTATGGTAAAAATATGAATATGTATATATGAATGAATCGAGTACCGATGGTCTAATGGATCCCGACGATCGACCTTGCCGCATAGTAGTGTATCGGGGGGGTTCCTTGTTTGGATTTCGCTTTGAGAGACACCCCATGCACGAATATGGCAGTGTGTTGAGACTGGGGAGAATTTTAATCCTTAGTGATCTTATATTATAAATTCTTATGTTGTATATATTTATATATATCTTTATGTACTGAGGGACTGTCGGATCTCGACGATCGACCTTGCCGCATAGTAGTGTATCGGGGGGGTTTCTTGTTTGGATTTCTCTTTGTGAGACACCCCATGCACGAACATGGCATAGCGTTGAGACTGGGGTGAAGTTTAGCCCTTAGTACATTACTTGGACTCTCTAGGGTAGATAGTAGATGGGTAAATTAGACTAGTTAGGCAGGGATATCTTGACTAGGGTATGTGTTAGGGTGCGCTAGGTGTGCACTACTAGAGGAGAGGTGAGGGGTATCTCATGTTAGTGCGATACTAATTTAAATATGAGATAAAACTATTTTTCTAAAAATAAAGCATTTATGCACTTGCAAAATATTTTCAAAATTCGGGCTCTGACCCGTATATCTACTCTCCTTTCTTTCTATATATTATATATATATAGGTGTCTAGACACAGGGACGCCTGGATGGAAATTCTTTCGAGTCAGACGTCTGCTGCAGCAGCTGTGGATGCTTGTGGGTTATCGGTAGACGCTTCTTTCCTTGCACTCTAGATAGGAGATATTGTACAAACATTCGGGCCAATGGTCCAACTAATTTTATTTATTATTCGCACGTTATTCGATATGGTTGTATAATTTGGACCGAGTGTTCGGTTATTTTAATTTATTTCATTTTCATTTCAGTTCAATTACGCATATAATTGTGGATGTTTTAATTTTGATCGCTAAAAAGAGTTATTAGATAAAAGTTTTTAACGCTCACCAAATAGGATATTAGTAATTAAATGGATTTTCGCCAGTGATGCTAAGAATGACCCATATGAGACTCCTGTTTTAATTTAATATTGGAGTGATCGCCCGATATCTTATTAGGCGGGGTGTTACAGATGGTATCAGAGCATCAGGTTCTAGTGTCCTTAGGAATCTGTGCGGACGTACTACGCTTTCAGCGTTGCTCTTGATTTGTTATAGAGCCCCAGGATTAGGATTTTTGATTTCTCTTGTGAGATTTCATGCTCCTGCCATATTAGAAGATTATAGAAATCTTTTACGCGCTCGTTGAGAATTGGGTGCGGAGCTCGGAGGTCAGCAGGAGGTGGAGCTTAGCTGGGGAAGCAGGTAAAAGTTGGGGACGAGGACCTCAGTAGAGGCCACTCTCCTTGTGGAAAATTGCTAAGGATTGTTGCAACGACTGCTAAAGTATAGTAGTTATGAGCAATCAAGTACTACAGTGATAGAAAGTGGTACTCAAGTTGAATTACCCCATGGAGATAAGGTTTCCAAAGGGATCTTACGAATAGTTTTAACTGTGAGTCCCCATGATTCTGCAAGGAGGAGAAGAATTCCGTTTCGTAATTATTCACATAAGGGTCGGCCAGAGACCGACAGTGAGTAAAGAACATTATGGAGAAGTGAACCTTGTACCGAAGTGAGGAAGGTACAATGAAAAATGAGTCCTTTCTAGGAAGGATAGGCTCGCTAGAGAAGTGTTGTTAACACTTATGGAGGATGTAGGTGTGCTCATGTGCCCCTTTGTGGATATCCACATGGGGAGATTTAAGGAGGAGGATTGTTGGAACCGGTGGTGGAATTTCCTTTAACGAAGGAGTTAAAAGGATTTGTAAGGTGATTGTAAGGAGCGAGGCTATAGAGTCATATGATGTTGTGGAGTGTGGAGCCACACAGATAGTCTATTTCGGTAGGAATAAAAGACAAGGTTAGGATGCCCGGATGGGGCCTAGAGTTAAGAAATTTTGCTAAGAGGTGTGGCTAGATGAAGTTGTGGTGTTTGTTAAGCCCTAGACTCGTGTGTGTAAGGTGAGTTTTGTTTCGGTCTCGATAATATAATGATGTAGGCTTGTGTGTTTTCCGCGATAGCGGAATTTTGTTTTCTTTCACTCGCCATAGAGGCGGGTGATTATATTTTGTATATATACGTATAATGTATTTGGTTGATCGGATCGATAGCAGGCTAATGATGGCAAGTCTATCGTGTCCATAGTTCCTGGAGGGAACAGGTTGTCATGGTGGTGTCTCACCTTGATAAAGGTTGAGTTCCCCTTTATTGTTATGAATTTATGGAACCTCGATGAGTAGAGGCTTCCTTATTTTGGTTTGTAGAAACCTTATAGATATAATTTAAGGTCCACAGGATTATTGTTGAGGTGTAAGATTTAGCTCAGTAATGGGTTGCGCAAGGACTTAGAAATAGTACGAGCGTTGGGTGGTGTGACTCTTAGTAAGAGATAGGAGTTCAGACCACCTTTCATTGATAAGGGATAGGATTATACCGGTTGCATGTTGAAATTACGGAACTCCATAACCAACGAAGTCAAGGGTTAATGTGTGGAGGGGTTCCTTGTTTGGATTTCGCTTTGCGAGACACTCCACACATGACTCTTAACGGCGCCGGGCATGGAGAGCTGTTATGGGATGCAAGGATGTGGGTTAGTCTTATAGTGTGGATGAACCACTATAGACTATGAGCCCTGTGATGATGGTACGCTTATGAAAATATTGTGCTATGGAAAAGCACTAAAGTGGTCCTCTCGCCACAAGTAGTTGGGTGGAGTAGGACTTAGAGAAAGTGATTTAAGGGTGATATTCGGGCCTTAATAAGAAGGCAAATTTGGAAAATCTGTGATCGGGGTGATGTACATAGTGTTCCTACAAAGAGTAGGCACTTTGATTAGTTAGGTTTCCTTCTGTATGGGCGGAAGGATTAGATAGTAGAAATGCGTTTGTAGGATTAGCACGGTTGGATTTAGGACGTCCCGCTTGTGTGCCTTAGGTCGCTATATCTCGATGACCGACTACGCGAGGGAGTTGTGTAACGGGAGGGTTCCTAGTTTGGATTTTGCCTTGGCGAGACGTCCCACGCATGAAACCAAGCAATTGTCGGGAGTTGAGAGATGCCTTGGGCACTAGGGATATAATTAGGATACTCATTTCGCTTAGGTAGGGTAATGCATAGATAGTAGCATTTTAGGATGTAGGCTCGATAGTGTTAGCGATGCTGAGGTTAGGAGTGGGAATTTCGCGGGTTGGAAGGACCCATAGGTGAGTATTACACCGAGGAAAGGAGACCCTTATTGGGAGAGAGTGTTACGTGTTAGACGTTCGTAATGTTTGTGCAGATATGCACAAGTTAGAAAGGTGTATGGGCACCTTGTTAAGAGGGTTTTATATACCGCGTAGTATATAAGGATGAAATGCATGCCGATAGGCATTATAGATGATGGGTATTAAGTGACGTATTAGAGTCACTTTATGATTGCGATAGTCGCATAGTGTATGGTTAAGAACCATTAGGTTAGTACCTTTCCCTTGAGGTTTTAGGATTTTAGTAATCCTAGTTAGAGGGTGTAAGTTGTATCTGAATTTCGAAGATGAAATTCCATTGTAAGGGGGGGAGTATGTAATAACCCGCCCTTTTGGAGATGATTAAATTCCATAATTTAGTATAATTTGGAATTTGGAGAATTTCTCTAAATAGTAACTTTTGGGATTTTCGAGGATCTAATGATTTTTAAGGGGGTTATAAATTATTTTGGGACTATATAGGTCGAAATATTTTATTTATATGTCGTCGTGGAGTATAGCGACAAAAGAGGTAAGATTTTGAGTAGAAAACCGCATTTAATTATTTTGGGTTAGAATAGTAATTTGCGGTCAAGTACCTCGGATGGAAATTTCAACTGCGCCATAGTCTCGGAATGTCCGAGATAGTCGGAAAAGAGTGTCCGATTGTCGAAATTAAGTTCTGGGAAATTTTGGAGTTAAATAGGCTCGTAATTGGGTAAACGAGTCGTTTTTGGTTTTAAGGGGGTTTAACCCTTTTCTCCTTATAAAAGGAGGGAGATAGGGAGAAGAAAGAAGAGGAAGAAGAAAGAAGAGAGGGAAGAGAGAGAGAGGGAAGAAAAGAAGAAAAAGGGGGAGATTCCGGCCGGCCTCCGCAGGATTCGGCTCGAGGACGTCGGATTTCATCCACGAGGCAAGTGTTTACTTGCTTTATTTATTTTTGAGCATAAATATCTCATATCACTGTTGGTATAACAAACCCAAATGATTTTGGGTTGGGTATTCGTGGATAAAATGGGTTTTCGGGAGATAAAAAGAATAAATCCCTAAAATTTGTAAATTGGAGATTTTTAGAAATTAACCAAAAATATTGGGTGATTCCGGGTTCTAGGATGTTTAGGACCCGTATTATAGGTTTATTTGTTGTTGGTAGAAGTTGTAGGCCGTTGGGTGTGGAGATGGAAGCTTGGAGGAAGCTTCCATGGCCGAAATAACTTCTCGGAGAAGAAGCTGCCCGACTTGATCGATCGATCGAGCCTGGGGGATCGATTGATCGAAGCCTTCGATCGATCGACGGCAAGGGGTCGATCGACCGACCTCTGCTGAAAGTTGAAAATTTTTCTAGGATGATTTGTATGGGATAGATTCCATTTCATCTTGCTTTGAGGTTAATTAGGTGATAACCTAGGGGACCTTTTTGGACTTTATGGTCCATAAATTAAGGCAAATTAGGAGGGTACAGTAAGGGTTTTAAGTATATAACCCTTAATCTATATTTTCGAGGAAAATAGAATAGTTGTAGAAATTGATGGATTAGGGTTCCTAAAATATATTGGGGACTTCTAAATGACAAATTGGACTAGGAATAGTCTTGGGGTTCAAGGAAATGAAATCCTTAACCCAATAAATTTAAGGTTGATCGGGTGAGATACATCCCGAGAATATTTCTAGTAGGCATATGGCCCTGTATAATTATGCTTTTAGAAAGCATAATTATATCGATTATCATTAAGTACATCCTAGGAGATAATTAGGATAATTTGGGAATATAGGTATTTATCGATTTCACTTAGAGTGAAGGGTATCATTGGAGATATCCAATAAATCCTTAGATCGGATTGAGAAATATAGTGATAATTAAAGTATGAAATACTTTGGATTTAGAATCATGCTAATATGAATGCATGATTATGATTCCTGGAGGTAATCTTTGGGATTATGGTCATCGCTAGATGCTATAGGCCACTATGGCCGTTTATATATATATATTCTAGGAAGAATGTATAGGATATGTATATATATATATGTTATGATGGAAATAATTTCTGAAAATATGAAAATGAATATTTTCAAAACGGTAAATAAATGATTTTCATAATTGATAAAATTGAGGATACACACCTCTCTAAATCGCTATCATAAGGGAAGTTTGCGTACGTATGGTGAAGCCCCCTGGATAATGAATGAAGGGTGGATATAGTCCTATAGGCCATGTGAGCGTTTGTTGATATATATTTTTTGCGCTGGTTAGGAGATTCCGGGTGTGGTCTTGACTATCCCGCAAGCACATGGCCGCTTCCCGACGTCTTGCGATGTAGGATCCCAGGTTGTTTTATGATAGGCCCTGGAAGATGATAGCCATTTAGGGGCGCGCACAGTGGAGAAATCCGGACGGGCGGTCTTAGAACGCGTTATATTAAAGCAATTCATGATAATGGATTGTCTTTAATTACATTTCTTGGATATAGGAAGGGAAATGGGTTATATAAATTGGCTTCGGTAACACTTCCCAGATGGAAGAAGGGATGCGGAAGCATATGATATGATAAAAGCATTTTTATGATAATAAAAATGGCTTTTAATTACATTTCCCGAGTATAAAAAAGGGAAATGGGATATTTTGAAAATGGAAAAGCATTTTTATGATAATAAAATTGGCTTTTAAAAAGGTACATGATTTGTTAAAGCAATTCATGATAATGAATTGGCTTTTAAATACATTTCCTGGATATGAGAAGGGAAATGGAAGGTTTTGAGATAAAAATGATAAGTATTGATAAATACTTTGTATATGAATCCTCAGTCCGGGAGATAGATCCGGATGGTTATGGTAAAAATATGAATATGTATATATGAATGAATCGAGTACCGAGGGTCTACTGGATCCCGACGATCGACCTTGCTGCATAGTAGTGTATCGGGGGGGTTCCTTGTTTGTATTTCGCTTTGCGAGACACCCCACGCACAAATATGGCAGTGTGTTGAGACTGGGGAGAAGTTTAATCCTTAGTGCTCTTATATTATAAATTCTTATGGTGTATATATTTATATATATCTTTCTGTACTGAGGGACTGGCGGATCTCGACGATCGACCTTGCCGCATAGTAGTGTATCGGGGGTCTTCATTGTTTGGATTTCGCTTTGCGAGACACCCCATGCACGAACATGGCATAGCGTTGAGACTGGGGTGAAGTTTAGCCCTTAGTACATTACTTGGACTATCTAGGGTAGATAGTAGATGGGTAAATTAGACTAGTTAGGCAGGGATAGCTAGACTAGGGTATGTGTTAGAGTGCGCTAGGTGTTCACTACTAGAGGAGAGGTGAGGGGTATCTCATGGGAGTGCGATACCAATTTAAATATGAGATAAAATTATTTTTCTAAAAATAAAGCATTTATGCACTTGCAAAATATTTTCAAAATTCGGGCTCTAACCCGTATATCTACTCTCCTTTCTTTCTATATATTATATATATATAGGTGTCCAGACACAGGGACGCCTGGATGGAAATTCTTTCGAGTCAGACGTCTGCTGCAGCAGCTGTGGATGCTTACGGGTTATCGGTAGACGCTTCTTTCCTTGCACTCTATATATGAGATATTGTACAAACATTCGGGCCAATGGTCCAACTGATTTTATTTATTATTCGTATGTTATTCGATATGGTTGTATAATTTGGACCGAGTGTTCAGTTATTTTAATTTATTTTATTTTCATTTCAGTTCAATTACGCATATAATTGTGGATGTTTTAATTTTGATCGCTAAAAAGAGTAGTTTGATAAAAGTTTTTAACGCTCACCAAATAGGATATTAGTAATTAAATGGATTTTCGTCAGTGATGCTAAGAATGATCCATATGAGACTCATGTTTTAATTTAAAATTGGAGTGATCTCCCGGTATCTTATTAGGCGAGGTGTTACAATTTGGAGTACTTTGAATGTTGATGGACGTTGATGAGCAAGAAGGATATTTGCCAAATTTTGTGTGAAAAGGATGGGTATTTAGGCTTGAATGGAACTTCTCATATGGAACTTCGCTGAGTTCGAGAGAATGTTGCTGAGATTACTGATGCTAATGGGTTTGTTATGTGATGGTAATGAGGTCATGGCCCTTATTTATAGGGCAAAAGGCGGGTGCCGATCGGCCTACCCTAGGGTGTGCCGATAGGCAGGGTTCAGGACCTGCCAATTGGCAGTCTCCTATGAACTTTTATGGAAAAATGATCATAGCATACAAACTATTGATTCGAATAGTGAATTGGACATACCATTAAAAAGGTATTTCAAAGACCTTCGAAAGACCTTTAGACCGCTCCCGGGGCCGGGAGTTGACTTTGGGTCAAATATGGCTCGAAAGGGCACATCGTTCCTTTGGACAGGAAATTATCGAACGTAAATGGATCATTTGTCCGTATGGTAAGTTTAGGAGATGTACTTCGACATTGCAAAGAGTTTTACACGGTTGGGAAAGTTGACCTTGGTTAAACGGGGCCCAAAATCGTCCGGTGACCTCTCGGAGTAAAATGGATCGTTCGTCTGTATCGTAGGTCAGAATCGCACATGGGGTGAATTGTTAGAAAGTGTATTCAGTGCCCTTCATAGATTCATTCATTTTCATTCAATATGAAGAGTTGACTTTGGTCAAATGGAGTCCGAGAGCACCCAGTGGCCTCCAGATCGATTGTTATGGGAAAATTAATTGTTCATTCGAACGGTTATGCTGTTTCATACACGGGGTGAATCGTTGGAAAGTATATTCAATGCTCTTTGAAGATTTAAATAGCTTTCACTCTGATGGTGAAGTTGATTGGGGTTAACTTAGGGCCCAGGAGCGCTCGATGGCCTCTGAATCAATTTTCGGTAGTGAAATGGTCCATTCATCCGAATCGTTATGCCGATTCGTGTATGGGGTGAACCATTGGAAAGGGTATTCAGATCCCTTTAAATATTCAAAGATCTTTTTCTCTGACGAAAGAGTTGACTGGAGTCAAGTTGTGCCCGAGGTCGCCCAATGTCCTCTAGATCTGTACTCAAAGTGCAACCTAGAGTGCTAGGGGTCTCTGGAGAGACTTAGGGGGTCCTAGAATGTGGTGTATATAGATCCCCTCGATGGTTGATCTTAGGACAAGTGAGGGCCATCGAATACACACCACATGATGGAAGGAGGTCAATTCTGTGGACCTAAGGGATGTGGATGACCGATTCAGAGGGTCGAGGGTACTTCTGACCTAAAAGAGGTGACGACCGAGGATCAAGATTAATTCTGACCTAACTGAGGTGATGATCCAAGATCGAGGTCAATTCTGACCTAAATGAGCAGCCTGAGGTCAATTCTGACCTTATTGAGGTGACGCTCCAAGACAGAAGTCAATTTTGACCTAAATGAGGTGACGAACAAGGACCGAGGTCAATTCTGACCTAACTAAGGTGACAATCCAAGATTAAGGTCAATTCTAACCTAAATGAGGTTATGACCATGGACCGAGGTCAATTATGACCTAACTGAGGTGAAAATATAGGATCGAGGTCAATTCTGACCTAAAATAGGTTATGACCAAGCATCAAGGTCAGTTCTGACCTAACTAAGGTGATGATGCAAGACCGAGGTCAATTCTAACCTAAAAGAGTGCCGATCGAGGATCGAGGTCAATTCTGACCTAACTTTGGTGACGATCCAAGACTGAGGTCAATTATATCCTAATAGAGGTGACGACCAAGGATCGAGGTCAATTCTGACCTAACTAAGGTGACGAGCCAAGACCGAGATCAATTTTGACCTAAAAGAGGTTATGACTGAGGACCGAGGTCAATTCTGACCTAACTAAGGTGATGATATAGGACCAAGGTCAATTCTAACCTAGAAGCGGTGACGATAGAGGATCGAGGTCAATTCTGACCTAAAAGCGGTGATGACCGAGGATCGAGGTCAATTCTGACCTAATTGACGTGACACTAAGGATCGAGGTCAATGTTGACCTAACTAAGGTGAAGATCCAAAACCAAGGTCAATTTTTACCTAACAGAGGTGACGATCGAGGGCCGAGTTCAATTATATCATAACTAAGGTGACAATCTAAGAACGAGGTCAATTCTGACCTAAAATAGGTGACAATCGAGGATCGAGGTCAATTATGACCTAACTGAGGTGACGATCCAAGTCCGAGATCAATTCTGACCTAAATGAGGTGACGACCGAGGATCGAGGTCAATTCTAACCTTAAGGTAACGATCCAAGACCGAGTTCAGTTCTAACCTAGAAGAGGTGACGATCGAGGATCGATGTCAATTCTAACCTAACTAAGGTGACGATCCATGACCGAGATCAATTTTGACCTAACAGAGGTGACGACCGAGGACCGAGGTCAATTCTGACCTAACTAAGGCGATGATCGAAAACTGAGTTCAATTATGACTTAAAAGAGGTGACGATGAGGTATGGGATCAATTATCAACTCACTGAGGTGAAAATCCAAGATTGAGGTCAATTCTGACCTAAGGGAGGTGAAGACCGAGGACCGAGGTGAATTCTGACCTAATTGAGGTGATGATCCAAGACCGAGATCGATTTTAACCTAAAAGAGGTGAAGATCAAGGATCGAGGTCAATTCTGACCTAACTAAGGTGACGATCCAAGACCGAGGTCAATCTTAACCTAAGAGAGGTGTACTTTCCATCGATAAATTTATGGATTCCATCGGGAATCATGATTGGATTTTAGGTTCTGTTGGGGAATAGTGAATAATCCGAGGATTTGGTAGCTGCGAGAAAATTTGGAGTGTCCTTTAGAGATGTTATTAGGGAGAATGATTCTCTGGAATTCTGTTGGGGGTGTAAAAGATGTTTTCCTTGGTGAACATGGTGCTAGAATGGATTTGGAAATTTTTAGGAATTTTTGGGAATTGTTCAGGATTTTTCAGGTATTATTTTGGACTTTTTGTACGAAATTTTAAAGGGTGTGCCGATCGACATGGATGGAGGTGTGACAATTGGCATTGTCATGGACTTTTGGGGTACCTTGAGTAGGTGAAAGGATAAGTGCCGATCGGTGGGTGGAGGGGACTACCGATCGGCATGTCCCTTAGCCTCCTATAAAAAGGGGGTTGGTTCTCCTCATTTTGCACAGCTTTCTGACTTCATTTCTTCTGCTATAAACTTCTGCAAATCGTCCTAGCATCTGCAATAGCTGACTTCTCAAGTAGTACGACCCATATGGCATGGCTTAATGCCGATGAATAGGCAAGGTTAGAGTGGAGGGCTAGGGTGCCCCTCGCATTGGGTAGCGAGAAATCTTTTTACTCGTTTAAGCTAGTGGAATATGATTAGACTCTTCTACATGAGCATTCGCATCATCGCTCTTCAAGGGTGGTGAGGCCTGGTGGCTATGTAAGTATCATGACTCTTGGTACTCCATTCTTCTTTTCTTGATGAGATTGCTTTATTTCTGGAATCTGAAAGGATTTTCTTCATTTCTTGGCAGTCTGATGTCTCCATGTTTACTATTTGTTCCCGTGGTATGACAGGTCTTAAGGATGTTTGGGAGATCCTTCCTACTGTGGTGCGCTGGATGGTGTCCTCTGCGGGTTTTGGGAGGCTAGCATCAGCTTTAGATGAGACTCCCCGCTCCACTACGGTTCTATGTTCTTTGGGAGAGAGGTGGTGGGACACTAACCACACCTTCCACTTTGGCTTTGGGGAGATGACGATGACTCCTATTGATGTGCAACAGTTGATGGGGATGGATTTCAAGGGTTCCCAGATTGAGGTGGACAGGAAGCTGAGGGTGACGCCGGAGATGGTTATGGCGACTCTGGGTGACGTGGAGTGGGTGGTTTCTGGAGATTCCCTCCACTTATCTTATTTCTGGGAGGTTTTACTGAGGAGGAGGGTTGATGAGAATGACGGGCCGCAGGTGCCTCATATGGCCTGCTTGTTTATCTTGCTGGTGTTAGGGTGTTTTGTGGTGGTGTGAGTGGTGTTGTCGTCCACTTGTTGTTTCTGTCATTTCTGAGGGTGTTTTAAAATATCCGCTTCTATAATCGGGGAAGCCTGACTTTGGAAACCCTTTACTATTCTTTGGATGCATTTAGTCGGTGCTACCGGCCGACTTTTATGGGGATCACGTATCTTCTGGATGTATTCTTTATTTTATGCATTTTCCTTTATGCATTTTCTTTTTCCATTTATACATTTCTTGAATGCCGATCCCTGTCCTTTACAGACGTGGTCCTACGAGGTTATTGGGTTGAACACCCGACTGATTTCTTTGAAGTATGATTCTGTGGGAGACTTCTGTCGAATGTTCCCGTGGCAGAGGTCCAACCGGAAGTCGAAGAAGAACCTTTCTCTAGAGGTAGTGTGTTAGATCTTGAATGACCTGACTGATGATGCTGGAAATAGCACCACCCTTCAAGGTGTTTGTAAGCTCAAATCAGTGATAACAATGGTAGCTCAAGTATATACAAAATATAAGAGATTGAGATGAGGAGAAGAGCATGAACACCAATATATATAAGTGGTTCAACCAATTAGGCCTACGTACACTGTGCAAGTGAGTGAATAAGGTCACTAAAATAGGGCACTAATGGCCATGTATACAATCTCTCAAGCTTTCTCTCTCTACTGTATAATTTGGCAGATTTTCAGCTAGGGTTGTTATTTCGGATCCTTCTCAAGGTAGGAGAAGACAAGTATATATAGTGTTTGGGGGGTGTAATGTACCCCCCATGCATGCAATGGCCATGTGTGTGTTGATCTAGCCAATCTAATGAAGACATTTGTCACTGTCACATGTAGAGAATGATGATGAAATATTCCCCCACGTGAGGGGATTGATTTGGTTACAACTGATTTTGCTCATGTGTTCCTACCCTTGCATACGCCTATAAATGCTCGGCCTTGTCCTTGATTAGTACAACCTCAGCTTGGAAGAGTACGAGGTTGGTAAAGTCTGACCGTTGTTCATCCGAAGTTATTCATGATGACCTCGGCCAGGTAGGTTGGCTAAGATTAGGTCGGAAGAGTTGAAATGGTTGCCCCATGTAACACTACTGATCTCAGCCGTTTGACTGTAACGTCGACTGGTGTCGATACTGATGTTGGAGGGTGGCTGAACCCACGAGTCTTTATTGACATCGACTGATACCCAGTCGAGGTTGATGTATGGGGTAAATGTGATGTCGACTATGGACGACTTGATGGATAACTGACCCCATGAGTCCTGTAGACCTCGACTATTGCCTGATTGAAGGATAACTAGTAACGTCATCCGTAGCCGACCTTATAGTGGACGAGATCACTGATTGTCAATCTTAAGCCCCTGTTACCTCCGTCATCATGTTGGCCAAGGTTGGTGCCTCTGAGCTGTCAGGTAAACTTTGGGCATATCAATCACCCCTAGCCCTTAGTTACCTATATGAGTAGGTGACTAAGGGGTATACATGTCCGAGGCTATATTTTCCTTATGTACCACCATTTTTTTACAAGTGTTAACTTTTGAAGTAGATTGCTTGCTTGGCAAGTGCAGTATGATGGACTTTTGGGTTCCCAAGGCAATGATGGGCCTTGGAATTTGTGCCAGCATGGTTTGGGTGTTTAAACCCTTATTCCTTCTCTTTCCTCCTCACTTCTCTCATTTTCCCGCCAAAGTTTCCTGTGATCTCTCTCTCTCTCTCTCTCTCTCTCTCTCTTCAAGTGCTCCTTCGTTGATGATATTCTGAGCTTTCATTGTTCTTAATCCTCCTATTCCTCATCTCGCACTCCCTCAGGTACTTATTTTCATCCCATCTTTCCATTTTCATCCTTATTTTTCTATTTCTTGCATTTTTTGGCGGATGTTTTAGTTTTCCAGTGGTCGTGAGAGTTTTTCAGTGACTCTTTGAGTTTTCCAGTGACCTTTGTTCTTGACTTGAACTTGGTTTGAACTTGATGAAAACCAGGTTTTGATCCTTAGTTTAGCTTGCGTATAGTTGCTTATTTTTGGTTTAGGGTCCCAAGTGTAAGGTCGTCTTCCTATGCTCATACCTCTTTATAAACTTACTAAGGATTTCCCTTCTCTTAGAGAGACGACTTTCGCAAAAACTAGGCAAATAGATCTAGCCCAAGAGGAATCTCGTAGGGCTAAGGCCTTTCCCTTCAGACCTATTTTTCCTCCACCTCTGAAGGTAATATACCTTGAGCCAATGAGCCTACTGTGCCAGTGGAGGATCCAATAGACCCTTCTCTAATGTGTGAGTCTGAGTCATCTACCTCGGACCATATGTTTGTAGATTTATTTCAGGAGGCAATGGATTTCTCCATTAGACAAGATCAAGTCCCTAATCAGGCCGATGTCCAAAGTCGCACCTCGTCCTACAACGGTTCCAGCACTTCACTGACTTCTTCTGATGTGGAAGTTGTGGGTCTGAGTGTGACTGTTCCCCCCATCATTGATGCTATTCACCTATTGGTCGCCACAGGGGCTGCGTTCGTTCAGAGGTTCCTCGAAGGTGTTCCTACACCTGGCCAGGCCGATGTTACTAGGGATGAGGATGACGGTCATGAGAGTGGCGTTAATACTTCGGAGGCGTTAATACTTCAGATCTATCTTCGAAAAGAAAGTTGCTCCCCTCAACTGGTCGAACAGATCATCGATTCGAGGCAACGAATACTTATTCCGTATCGTGACCTTGTTCAAATCCCGGTAGTCCACACACAATCTCAGTGAACCATCTCTCTTCTTCACAAACAAGACTGGAGCGCCCCAAGGTGAGGTACTCCTATGAATAAAGCCCTGACCCAACAGCTGCTCTATCTGATCTCCTAGCTCTCGCATCTCTGCCGGAGCTATACGGTACGGTGCTCGTGCTATAGGTCTCGTATCTGGCAATAAATCTATAACAAAGTCTATCTCTCGATTGGGGGGTAGGCTTGGTATCTCCTGAAACACATCAGAAAACTCCCTGACAACTGGGATCGAATCTAAGGGAATCACAACCTCCTTAGAGGTATCCTCCTATATGTAATACAAATGAGCGGTCGAACCTCCCTCTGGGCGAGGCATCGCCACTACAAACATCTCTTACCCCGGAATGGCAAAAACAATGCTCCCACCAAAGCAATCAATCATTGATCTATAAGCTGCGAGTCAATCCATACCAATAATCACATCATGCTCGTACATGTCTAAAACTAACATGCCTGCAGGTAATACCAAGCTACCAATCTCTACCCCCACTCCCCGGCATATAAAGAAAATAAGGGACCCACTCCGCAGTGGTGAGTCTACACACGTCACTGTGCTCTGTACTGTGGCTAACAACCCTAAGGCCTTCGCAAAATGCGTAGCTATAAAACAATGAGTTGCCCCCGTATCAAACAAAACCCGACCCATAGTACCATGGATAGGAAACATACCCTCAATCGCGGGTGGTCCCTGTGGAGCTGCTGCCTGGTGGACATTATAGACACGCCCATACTATAATTGCCCCTACTGCACTGGAGCTGCTAGAATGGCTAGTAGGGCTGGCACCTGGGCTGGAGGTGGGAGGGCAGGTGGAAATAGTGGCCTCTGTGGCTCATTACGGGCTCCCTGCTGCTGTGGGGCCCTATCGCCCTCTGGGAAATCCGGGTGCCTATGGCCATGTTTACCGCACCCAAAACATCGGCCTTTGAAGTTACCTCCCCTCTGACCCAGCTGTCCACGGCTCTGTTGGCCGTTACCTCCACGCCACTGGCCCTGTTGGCCCTGATTAGAACGCTGCTGGCCCTGCTGTCGGTGTTGGCCCTGCTGGCCCTACTGATTAGGCTGGCCCTCATGGCCCTGCCTAAAACCCCGAATCCCTTCCTAGAATCACCTGAACGGAATCGCTTAGCAGGGTCCCCCTGATGGGAACTCTGCTCATGCTGACGAGTCTGTCCATGAGATGGTGCCCCACTGGCACTATTACCCCCGGTCCTGCCCTGTTGGCTGGACTCTCCTGCTCTCTTTCTTCCCTGCAGATAGAAGCGGTGATCCTGGGAGTGTGACAATGCGACATTGAGTACATTAGTGAACGTACTCAGGGATAGGTTCCCAATTCGGTGCTGACGGATCCTCCAAGCTAACCCGTCGACAAACATCATAATCTTCTTGCTATTAGTAGGTGCCTCATCTGGCACAATGGTGAGAAGTCTCGTGAACTCCTCCTCATACTCTGCTATGGTAAGACTCTTCTGCTTCAGATTCTATAATCTCCGCCTCATCTCAGTCTGCACGGCGGGTGGAAAATACTTGCGGTCAAACCGCTCCCAGAACAACTGAATAGGGATCGTGCCCCTCTCCTCCAATGTGGTAGTGGACTCCCACCACTGTAATGAGGCTCTCACCAGCTTAAAGGAAGCCAATAACTGCTTTTGCACGTCAATGCACTCATACATACGGAGATGCCGCTGGATGTCTTTCTTCCATTGGCTAACTGTGACAATATCGGAGCTACCAGAGAACTCAGGGCGATGTGCTTTCTGAAAAGCATCCTGAACCCTCCCCCATGAAGATGGAAGTTGTGCTGGTACTGGCGCCACTGCCTGAACCTGGGGTGGAGCCTGCTGAATCACCGCTATTGCGGCATTCACCGCCTGAGCAACAATGGCGGCTACTTCATACGCATTCATTGTGCCTGGTGCCGGAGCTGCTGGCTGCTCGGGCTGGGCACATCTTTCTTTAGGAGCACTTCTCGGAGGCATCTGAAACGTGAACAAGTTTATTAGTCTACTATTATTATCAAATCTCAAATAGCTAAAGACTTAAACGTAAAAGCAAGAATACAACAATCCTAAAAATCGGGCTCTATAGCAATAACGTTAAGTTGAAAGAGAAATAAGCCGTACAGATTCTATGGACACTAAAACTTGATGCTCTGATACCACCTGTGACACCCCGCCTAATTAAATACTGGGCGATCACTCCTTTATTAAATTAAATCAAGGTAAACAGTTGGTTCATTATCAGCATCACTGTCGATAAAAATAAATTTTCCAATTTAACACCCTAAATAATTAAGCTAAGTGTAAAAACCATTTTCATACATACTTTCCAAATTTTTATTTAAAGAAAAAGATATATTTTATTAACAACATCAATAAATAAGAATCACACCACAATAACCTGGAACATAATCCAATAATTTAAAACATTCGTCAATCTAATGTCAACATGCGAAATATAAAGTAACACAACTACTAAATAAATCCCATAGTAACAGTACTGGAAATAACTGAAACACAAATGTCCCAATAACAAGGAAATAATGGAAAGGGAGACACATGCCCAATAAATGAGAATGCTAGAAGTGGAGTCAATAAGGAAGCCGTCTACGCAAGTGACGTGCAACTCCCACCTAAGCTGCAGCACGTTCCTTTCAAGGGATCCTAAGCAAGACGTCCATGTGGCTGGGCACCTGAAATATATACATATATATATACAAGAGAGAGACAGAAAAAGAAACGGGTCAGAGCCCGAAAGTGTGTTTGATTTAAAATACGTTTAGCAAGTATTTAAATTGATACAGGCCAATGCAACAACATATTAGAGCGACACTCTCTTGAGAAATTATCACCTCTCTTCTAATGTGCACGCCTATCGTACTAACCTTCCCAACGGTTTATCTTATCATTTTATCATACTAACCTTCCCAATAATTTAGCTTATCTTAACTTAGTCATAAGATTTCAAAACCGAACAATATCAATGTTTAAAAGAATACTTCCAATTAGCAGCATAACTCTCGTTTTAGCTTTATAAATTTCATTAAGTTTCCCAGTGTCATATTATACTTTCACAAAAAAAGTATTTACTATTTGAGTCATCAACCATGTCCTACTTATCAAATCACATTAGGCAGTTTCAAATTCCCGAATCTCAGATATATATTAACTACTCGTATAATATATATATAATAACAGCACCCCAAATAAAACTATGGTGCGTGGATACTTCTACTATCCAAACCCCATACCACTCATATCAAGGGGAATACAAATTCGGAATCACTCTCGAATTGTATTAACACATACAAAAACAATATCGAGGCGAAGCATAGATTCCAAGTCTCTAAGAGGACGGCACATACTCGCGTCTCTTAGGACAGTGTGAA
Source organism: Sambucus nigra (assembly GCA_949130495.1). Lineage (NCBI taxonomy): Eukaryota > Viridiplantae > Streptophyta > Magnoliopsida > Dipsacales > Adoxaceae > Sambucus > Sambucus nigra. Next base: position 118,077,361 of record OX422222.1, on the reverse strand, counting down.
CTATCAATTCGATAGCCTGTACCAAGAATATCTATCTTCTAGGGTACAAGTCAATATCCCCCATAAAGTTCCCATCGAGATAAGACTGTCCCAACGCGGTAACCTCAAGGATAGCAAGTAGCGCGGTATGTTTTTCACATGTATATAATATATGTACACACAAGCATATAAATATACCACTTTTATCATATTAATATAGGTTCCTCTCGTCACCCATAATTACAATATTTATCCTTAATTTCACATTATTGGTATTATGTATAAGGTTTCATTTCTAAGCTTAACTCGAAGGGTTTTCTTACTTATTACGTGACACTCGTGGACTCTATCCTTCCAAGTAGAAAATTCAGTAGGTATACCTCTATTCACTATCATAGTTATTTCGCCGTAATCTCTCGCTTGAAATACGTAGTTTCATCGTTCATTATATAATTATCCCAAAAGCAAAATTCTCGTCTTATAATAAAGTTCCCAACACTTATTCAAATGTCCTACTGGTCTTTCCTATCTCCCAAAACATTTTATTAAGAATACCCAAGAATTACTTCACGATAAATTTAATTTAACTAATTAAACAATGGAAATAGAAGTCTGCCAGGAGGGGTCGATCGATCGAGGTCTGGGGCTCGTTCGATCGGACCTTCGATCGATCGAAGCTCTAGGCTCGATCGATCGATCAAACAGGTATTTCAATTTCTACAGAATTGCAGTTACGGGTTCTACCAATTTTCTTCATCCAAAACCATGTTTTCCAACCCCAAACGTCCCAAATATTCTACTGCTAACATTATAACAATATACCAGATGTTTCTAACGTAAGGCATGTACATATTCATCATTTAAACATGGATTTTCAACCCAAAATTATATCTAATTATCAAGAACCCTAGAATTTTCTTAAATAGTTTTCTAACAAATCTTTCTCCAGAATTTCTTTCTTATAATCATCAAAATTTCGTGGATACATTCCTCTACATGGCAAGGTTTCCAGAATTTTCATATAAATCAATACTACATGGATTTTCCTATCACAAATTGGGTTTTCTTCCATAATTTTCATCTCTAATCATTCCTAAACTAATATGGAAATTACACCAACGAAAATAGCAAGATAAACACTTGCCTGGGATTTTTGGTATTCTGATTTACGGCTGATTTTAGTATGGTTGCGTTCCTCATCTCGCGATCTACACGTTGGCGGCGACGGCGGTGCAAATGGTTGTCTTTTTGGCCTTGAATTGCCTTGAAAGCTCTCTCCTCTCTTCTCCAATGGCCGTCACTTGTGTTTTGAGTTTCTAACCCTAGGTGACCATCAAGATATCTGATATAACCCTTGGAATTTTCGTGGGTTTAATTACCCAAGAATGTAAAATGACCAAAATGCCCTCCAGGGTTACTAATTAAGCCTAAAAATGCCCCGAGACCCAAACTACACCCCCGGGTACACTTTTCTGACTATCTCGACCCTTACGGACGCGTTGGCGCACTTAAAATGACCATATAGGAAACTCATAAAATATTCACTTTTTAATTATCAAAATTTAGTCCCGACGCGACACGGGCGCGTCCCGATTCAAATTTCCAAAACTGTCATTTTATTCACTCGTGACATTAAATATAATCAATATCATATATTACTTTGCTCATTAGTAATATTCAACAATTTCCCATAATTACTAACTCTCGTCACGTTAATAATTATAACATAATTAATTTCTGGATTTTTATTAAATAATTCATTCACATTAAATTTAATAAATCCCCAAATTAATATAGCATAAAAATATGGGGTATTACATACTTCTCCCCTAATAACAGAATTTCGTCCCGAAATTCAGAAAATAAGGCATACCTGGTAAAAACAACTTTGGATATCTCTCGCGTATATCGGCCTCACGCTCCCAAGTGGATTCCTCCACATTATGATGCTCCCACTGGACCCGCACAAGTGGAACTATCTTCGACCTCAATCTCCTCTCACTATAGTCTAGGATAGCCACCGGTCTCTCCTCGTAAGAGCTATCAGGCTGTAAGTCAATCTCATCTATCGCGATGTGAGTATGGGCCATATCATCCTAAAGATACCGTCTCAACGACGAGATGTGGAATACATCATGAATGCGATGTAAATACTCTGGCAGTCCCAACCTGTATGCAACCGGCCCAATCCTCTCGATGATGGGAACTGGTCCCACATACCTTGGAGCCAACTTCCCCTTCTTCCTGAACCTCATCACTCCCTTAATAGGAGATACACGCAATAACACTTGGTCCCCCACATTAAACTCTCGGAAGAACCGTTTTGCATCGGCGTAGCTCTTCTGCCTATCCTGGGCTACCCGAATGCGACTCCTGATCATCTCAATCCTCGCGGAGGTCTCCTGAATCACCTCCGGTCCTAGCAACTTGTTGTCCCCCACTTCGAGCCAACAAGTGGGAGAACGACAAGGCCTTCCATACAAAGCCTCAAATGGAGCCATACCAATCGTAAACTGATACGAGTTATTATAAGCGAACTCTACCAGTGGAAGGTGTGGCTCCCAACCTCCTCCAAAATCAAGGACACACATGCATAGAATATCCTCTAACATCTGATTAGTATGCTCTGTCTGTCCGTCTGTATGGGGGTGATAAGCTGAACTCAACCTCAACTCAGTACCCATAGCCTCCTGAAAGCTTTCGCAGAAACGTGACACGAAGATATTGTCTTTATCTGACACAATATTCAGGGTCACCCCATGTACTCTGATAATCTCAGAAACGAACAACTGAGCATACTGACCCGTGGTATAATCTGTCCGCACCGGCAGAAAATGAGCCACCTTGGTCAAACGGTCTACAATCACCCAGATAGAATCGTGGCCCCGCTGCGATGTAGGTAACCCTGTAATAAAATCCATGGAAATACTCTCCCACTTCCACGCGGGTACTTCCAATGGCTGAAGCAATCCTGACGGTTTCTGGTGGTCCACTTTTACCAATTGGCAGGTAGAACACTTGGACACGAACTCGGCTATGTCCTTCTTCATCCCACTCCACTAGTATTGTCGCCTCATATCCTGGTACATCTTATCGCCTCCCGGATGTACTGCAAATCGGGACCCATGAGAATGAGTCATCACTGCATGCCGTAATTTTGCTCCTTCTGGAACCACCAATCTACCATTAAACCGCAAACCTCCATCGGAACTAACAGAATAGGACTCAACGCCCTCGGCTAAAAGTCGCACAATCTGCTCTTGGCAAAACAGGTCTGTGGTCTGTGCCTGTATCACCCTTGTAACAATCTCGGGTGTGACTAACATCACGGATATGAAAGAACGTGCTACTGCGTCCTGGTGACCCAACTCCTTCCACTTTGCTTTCCATACGTCCGCTATATCGTCTACCTGTCTACGGCTCAACGCATCAGCAACTACGTTGGCCTTCCCTGGATGATACTGTATCTCGAACTGATAGTCTTTCACAAACTCTAACCACCTGCGCTGATGCATATTCAGCTCTCGCTGAGTGAACATGTACTGCAGTGACTTATGGTCTGTGAACAAATGGAATTTCTCTCCCAACAAATAGTGCCTCCATATCCTTAATGCAAAGACGACCGCTGCTAACTGCAGGTCGTGGGTGGTGTAATTCTTCTCATGCGGCTTAAGCTTGCGGGAGGAAAAATCTATAGCCTTCTCCTCCTGCTGAAGTACTCCCCCAAGTCCCCGTAAGGAGGCATCGGTGTAAACCAGGTACTCCACACCCAGCTTTGGTAACACAAGGACTGGCGCTGAAGTAAGCTTATCTTTAAGCTCGTCGAAAGCCAACTGACAAGCGTCATCCCAAACATATGGTACCCCCTTGCGAGTCAGATTGGTCAATGGACCCGCTATTTTGTAGAATCCCCGAATGAATCTCCTGTAGTAACCCGCTAACCCTAAGAAACTACGCACTTCCGTCGGTGTCGTGGGCTGTCCCCACTCCCTCACCGCTAATACTTTACTCGGGTCAAGTGCTATCCCCTGCTCAGAAACAACGTGTACCAAGAACTGTACCTCTCGTAACCAGAATCCACACTTCTCATACTTAACATACAACTAATGCTCTCGTAGAGTCTGAAGAACCTGCCTCAAGTGCTCGGCATGATCCTCCTCGGAGTGTGAATATATCAAGATGTCATCTATGAAGACGATGACAAACTGATCCAAGAACTCTCTGAATACTCGGTTCATCAAGCCCATGAAAACGGCTGGGGCATTTGTGAGTCCGAACGGAATCACCCTGAACTCATAGGACCCATATCTCGACAAGAAGGCAGTCTTTGAAACATCTTGCTCTCTAATACGTAACTGATGGTACCCCGACCTCAGATCTATCTTCGAAAATAATGTTTCTCCCCTCAAGTGGTCGAACAGATCATCGATTCGAGGCAACGTATACTTATTCCGTAGTCCACACACAATCTCAGTGAACCATCTCTCTTCTTCACAAACAAGACTGGAGCGCCCCAAGGTGAGGTACTCCTACGAATAAAGCCCTGACCCAACAGCTGCTCTATGTGATCTCCTAGCTCTCGCATATCTGCCGGAGCCATACGGTACGGTGCGCGTGCTATAGGTCTCGTATCTGGCAATAAATCTATAACAAAGTCTATCTCTCGACTGGGGGGTAGGCTTGGTATCTCCTGAAACACATCAGAATACTCCCTGACAACTGGGATCGAATCTAAGGGAATCACAACCTCCTTAGAGGTATCCTCCTCTATGTAATACAAATGAGCAGTCGAACCTCCCTCTGGGCGAGGCAATGCCACTACAAACATCTCTTGCCCCAAAATGGCAAAAACAATGCTCCCACCGAAGCAATCAATCATGTCTCTATAAGCTGCGAGCCAATCCATACAAATAATCACATCATGCTCGTGCATGTCTAAAACTAACATGTCTACAGGTAATACCAAGCTACCAATCTCTACCCCCACTCCCCGGTATATAAAGAAAATAAGGGACCCACTCCCTAGTGGTGAGTCTACACACATCACTGTGCTCTCTGTTGTGGCTAACAACCCTAAGGCCTTCGCAAAATGCGTAGCTATAAAACAATGTGTTTCCCCCGTATCAAACAAAACCCGACCCATAGTACCATGGATAGGAAACATACCCTCAATCGCGGGTGGTGCCTGTGGAGCTGCTGCCTGGTGGACGTTATAGACACGCCCATACTGTAATTGCCCCTGCTGCGCTGGAGCTGTTGGAATGGCTGGTAGGGCTGGCACCTGGGCTGGAGCTGGGAGGGCAGGTGGAAATAGTGGCCTCTATGGCTCATTACGGACTCCTTGCTATTGTGGGGCCTTATCGCCCTGTGGGAAATCCTGGCGCCTATGGCCATGTTTAACGCACCCAAAACATCGGCCTTTGAAGTTACCTCCCCTCTGACCCTGCTGTCCACGGCCCTATTGGCTGTTACCTCCATGCCACTGGCCCTGTTGGCCCTGATTAGCACACTGCTGGCCCTGCTGTCGGTATTGGCCCTGCTGATTAGTCTGGCCCTGTCTAAAACCCCCGAATCCCTGCCTAGAATCACCTTAATGAAATCGCTTAGCAGGGTCCCCCTGATGGGAACTCTGCTCATGCTGACGAGTCTGTCCATGAGATGGTACCCCACTGGCACTATTACCCCCGGTCCTGCCCTACTGGCTGGACTCTCCTGCTCTCTTGCTTCCCTGCAGATGGAAGCGGTGATCCTGGCAGTGTAACAATGCGGCATTGAGTACATCAGTGAACGTACTCAGGGATAGGTTCCCAATAAGGTGCTGACGGATCCTCCAAGCTAACCCCTCGACAAACAGCATAATCTTCTTGCTCTAAGTAGGTGCCTCATCTGGCACAATGGTGAGAAGTCTCGTGAACTCCTCCTGATACTCCGCTACGGTAAGACTCTCCTGCTTCAGATTCAATAATATCCGCCTCATCTCAGTCTGCACGGCGGGTGGAAAATACTGGTGGTCAAACCGCTCCCAGAACAACTGAATAGGGATCGTGCCCCTCTCCTCCAATGTGGTAGTGGACTCCCACCACTGTAATGCGGCTCTCACCAGCTTAAAGGAAGCCAATAACTGCTTTTGCACGTCAGTGCACTCATACATACGGAGATGCCGTTGGATGTCTTTCTTCCATTGGCTAACTGTGACAATATCGGAGCTACTAGAGAACTCAGGGGGATGCTCTTTCTGAAAAGCATCCCGAACCCTCTCCCATGTAGATGGAAGTTGTGCTGGTACTGGCGCCGCTGCCTGAACCTGAGGTGGAGCAACAATGGCGGCTACTTCATTTTCATTCATTGTGCCTGGTGCCGGAGCTGCTGGCTGCTCGGCCTGGGCACGTCTATCTTTCGGAGCACGTCTCGGAGGCATCTGGAACGTGAACAAGTTTATTAGTCTACTGTTATTATCAAATCTCAAATAGCTAAAGACTTAAACGTAAAAGCAAGAATACAACAATCCTAAAAATAGGGCTCTATTGCAATAACGTTAAGCTGAAAGCGAAATAAGCCGTACAGATACTATGGCACTAAAACCTGATGCTCTGATACCACCTGTGACACCCCGCCTAATTAAATACCGGGAGATCACTCCTTTATTAAATTAAATCAAGGTAAACAGTTGGTTCATTATCAGCATCACTGTCGATAAAAATAAATTTTCCAATTTAACACCCTAAATAATTAAGCTAAGTGTAAAAACCATTTTCATACATACATTCCAAATTTTTATATAAAGAAAAATATTTATTTTATTAACAACATCAATAAATAAGAATCACACCACAATAACCTGGAACATAATCCAATAATTTAAAACACTCGTCAATCTAATGTCAACATGCGAAATATAAAGTAACACAACTACTAAATAAATCCCATAGTAACAGTACTGGAAATAACTGACACAAATGTCCCAATAACAAGGAAATAATGGAAAGGGAGACACATGCCCAATAAATGAGAATGCTAGAAGTGGAGTCAATAAGGAAGCCGTCTACGCAAGTGACGTGCAACTCCCACCTAAGCTGCAGCACGTTCCTTTCAAGGGATCCTAAGCAAGACGCCCCTGTGGCTGGGCACCTGAAATATATACATATATATATACAAGAGAGAGACAGAAAAAGAAACGGGTCAGAGCCCGAAAGTTTGTTTGATTTAAAATACGTTTAGCAAGTATTTAAATTGATACAGACCAATGCAACAACATATTAGAGCGACACTCTCTTGAGAAATTATCACCTCTCTTCTAATGTGCACGCCTATCGTACTAACCTTCCCAACGGTTTATCTTATCATTTTATCATACTAAACTTCCCAATAATTTAGCTTATCTTAACTTACTCATAAGATTTCAAAACCGAACAATATCATTGTTTAAAAGAATTCTTCTAATTAGCAGCATAACTCTCGTTTTAGCTTTACAAATTTCATTAAGTTTCCCAGTGTCATATTATACTTTCACAAAACAAGTATTTACTATTTGAGCCATCAACCATGTCCTACTTATAAAATCACAGTAGGCAGTTTCAAATTCCCGAATCTCATATATATATTAACTACTCGTATAATATATATATAATAACAGTACCCCAAATAAAACTATGGTGCGTGCATACTTCTACTATCCAAACCCCATACCACTCATATAAAGGGGAATACAAATTCGGAATCACTCTCGAATTGTATTAACACATACACAAACAATATCGAGGCGAAGCATAGATTCCAAGTCTCTAAGAGGATGGCACATACTCGCGTCTCTTAGGACCGTGTGAACTATCAATTCGATAGCCTGTACCAAGGATATCTATCTTCTAGGGTCCAAGTCAATATCCCCCATAAAGGTCCCATCGAGATAAGACTGTCCCAGCGCGGTAACCTCAAGGATAGCAAGTAGCGCGGTATGTTTTTCACATGTATATAATATATGTACACAGAAGCATATAAATATACCACTTTTATCATATTAATATAGGTTCCTCTCATCACCCATAATTACAACATTTATCCTTAATTTCACATTATTAGTATTACGTATAAGGTTTCATTTCTAACCTTAACTCGAAGGGTTTTCTCACTTATTACGTGACACTCGTGGACTCTATCCTTCCAAGTAGAAAATTCTGTAGGTATATCTCTATTCACTATCATAGTTATTTCGCCATAATCTCTCACATGAAATACGTAGTTTCAACCTTCATTATATAATTATCCCCAAAGCAAAATTCTCGTCTTATAATAAAGTTCCCAACACTTATTCAAATGTCCTACTGGTCTTTCCTATCTCCTAAAACATTTTATTAAGAATAACCAAGAATTAATTCATGATAAATTTAATTTAACTAATTAAACAAGGGAAATAGAAGTCTGCCAGGAGGGGTCAATCGATCGAGATCCGGGGCTCGATCGATCGAACCTTCGATCGATCGAAGCTCTAGGCTCGATCGATCGATCAAACAGGTATTTCGATTTCTGCAGAATTGCAGTTACGGGTTCTACCAATTTTCTTCATCCAAAACCATGTTTTCCAACCCCAAACGTCCCAAAAATTCTACTACTAACATTATAACAATATACCAGATGTTTCTAACGTAAGGCATGTACATATTCATCATTTAAACATGGATTTTCAACCCAAAATTATATCTAATTATCAAGAACCCTAGAATTTTCTTAAATAGTTTTCTAACAAATCTTTCTCCAGAATTTATTTCTTATAATCATCAAAATTTCGTGGATACATTCCTCTACATGGCAAGGTTTCCAGAATTTTCATATAAATCAATACTACATGGATTTTCTTATCACAAATTGGGTTTTCTTCCATAATTTTCATCTCTAATGATTCCTAAACTTATATGGAAATTACACCAACGAAAATAGCAAGATAAACACTTGCCTGGGATTTTTGGTATTCTGATTTACGGCTGATTTTAGTATGGTTGCGTTCCTCGTCTCGCGATTTACGCATTGGCGGCGACAGCGGTGCAAACGGTTGGCTTTTTGGCCTTGAATTGCCTTGAAAGCTCTCTCCTCTCTTCTCCAATGGCCATCACTTGTGTTTTGAGTTTCTAACCCTAGGTGACCATCTAGATATCTGATATAACCCTTGGAATTTTCGTGGGTTTAATTACCCAAGAATGTAAAATGACCAAAATGCCCTCCCGGGATACTAATTAGGCCTGAAAACTCTCCGAGACCCAAACTACACCCCCGGGTACACATTTCTGACTATCTCGACCCTTCCGGATGCGTTGGCGCACTCAAAATGACCATACGGGAAACTCATAAAATATTCACTTTTTAATTATCAAAATTTGGTCTCGACGCGACACGGGCGCGTCCCGATTCAAATTTCCAAAACTGTCATTTTATTTACTCGTGACATTCAATATAATCAATATCATATATTATTTTGCTCATTAGTTATATTCAACAATTTCCCATAATTACTAACTCTCGTCACGTTAATAATTATAACATAATTAATTTCTGGATTTTTATTTAATAATTCATTCACATTAAATTTAATAAATCCCCAAATTAATATAGCATAAAAATACGGTGTATTACAGTTTGAAGGCGATGGATGTCATTAGCTCTGCGATGACCGATGCTGACAAGAGCTTTTTACGCTCTATAAATACTCAAATACTGGTCGAGTTTTGCCTTCACAAGTCCATACATGTGGAGATTTTAGCTTTTTTGGTACCAAGTGTGACGGTCTCCTTTATTTTGGTTGTTTTGATTTCATACATCTAAATTTGTGTTGCAGGGTATCCTGTCCATGCACCAGTTTGTTGACTAGACTCTGAGGAAACTACCCCTTATTAAAAAGGGAAGAGAAGCCCAGAAGGTGGAGGCCTCTCTTAATGCTGAGGTTGAACGGCTAAAGACAACCTTGGCTGAATCTGAGAATAAAGTGAAGCAGAGGGATAGGGATATTGCTAAGCTCTAAAAGGACCACACCTCTACCCTGAAGTCCAAGGATGACGTTCTTCAACAAAAGGTTGATGCTGTAGTGAAAGCTTCCCTTGAAGATGCCTCTGAGAAGATTTTAGCTGAGTACATGGTCTTTGACCAATTTATTAGCTTTGGCTTTGAACACCTTTAAAGAGGTGTTAAAGCTACAGGTAAATGGTTAGCCTTCAAGGAAAAAGAATCAGGGAGCCTAATAGCCTCAAACTTCATTAGTCTGGGTTTTGCTAACCCTCAGTTTGCTCAGGGCTTATAAGAGGTTGAGGAGGAAGCTGCTGCTCCTGTAGTGACCGCGCCACTAGAGGTTACTGAGACGGAGGATGCCAACCCTCAGGACGATGGGGTCTAGGTTGCCAACGTCGACCAAGAAGATGGGGCCGAGGTTACCAACCCTGTAGCCGCAGACACCTAGGCCATGATTTGTGAAGCTTTACACTTATAATTTTTATTTCTCATCTGTAACTGTTTGTAACCTCTGATAACATTCTCTTGCACAATTTGACTTCTAAGTCTAACTTTTTCATATTATATCATCCTCTTCAGATATTTTTCTTCTTTTGATGAATGCTCCTTTGAATAGTTTACATATGTCATATAATGGTGTTTGTATTAAGGTTTGGATTCCTGATATAATGGTGTCTTCATCACTAAGCTCTGATGTTAGGTCTGAGGTCATCAATCGACGATGTTACCCTAAGAAATTCCACCAAATTAATGATGTTTAAGGTCTGAGGTCATCCAAGTATGATGTTTCACCTCAGACATTACCACCAAAGTATGATGTTTTAAGGTTTGAGGTCATCCCACTATGATGTTTCACCTCAGACCTTGTCACCAAATTATGATGTTTTAAGGTCCGAGGTCATCAAACTAAGATGTTACCCTCACAAATTTCACCAAATTAATGAAGTTCAAGGTCCGAGGTCATCAAACTAAGATGTTACCCTCACAAATTTCACCAAATTAATGATGTTTAAGGTCTGAGGTAATTTAACTAAGATGTTACCCTTATAAATTTCACCAAATTAATGATGTTCAAGGTCTAAGGTCATCAAACTAAGATGTTACCCTCGTAAATTTCACTAAATTAATGATGTTTAAGGTCTGAGGTCATCAAACTAAGATGTTACCCTCGCAAATTTCACCAAATTAATGATGTTCAAGGTCCGAGGTCATCAAACTAAGATGTTACCCCCACAAATTTCACCAAATTTATGATGTTTAAGGTATGAGGTCATCAAACTAAGATGTTACCCTCGTAAATTTCACCAAATTAATGATGTTCAAGGTCTGAGGTCATCAAACTAAGACATTACCCTCATAAATTTCACCAAATTAATGATGTTCAAGGTCTGAGGTCATCAAACTAAGATATTACCCTCATAAATTTCTCCAAATTAATGATGTTTAAGGTCTGAGGTCATCCAAATATGATGTTTTACTTCAGACCTTGCCACCAAATTATGATGTTTTAAGGTCTCAGGTCATCCCACTATGATGTTTCACCTCAAACCTTGTCACCAAATTATGATGTTTTAAGGTCTGAAGTCATCAAACTAAGACGTTATTCTCATAAATTTCACCAAATTAACGATGTTTAAGGTATGAGGTCATCAAACAAAGATGTTACCCTCAAATTTCACTAAATTAATGATGTTTAAGGTCCGAGGTCATCCAAATATAATGTTTCACCTTAAACCTTTTCACCAAATTATGATATTTTAAGGTCCGAGGTCATCATATAATGATGTTACCCTCATAAATTTCACCAAAGTAATGATGTTCAAGGTCTGAGGTCATCAAACTAAGATGTTGCCCTCACAAATTTCACTAAATTAATGATGTTTAAGGTCCGAGGTCATCCAAATATGATGTTTCACCTCAGACCTTGCCACCAAATTATGATGTTTTAAGGTCTGAGGTCATCCCACTATGATGTTTCACCTCGGACCTTATCCCCAAATTATGATGTTTTAACGTCTGAGGTCATCAAACTAAGATTCTAACCTCATAAATTTCACCAAATTAAAAAAATCCAAACAAAGTATTAACATAGGAACTACTCTTCTCATTAATATTCTCTTCATAACATGATACATTTACATAGAAATAATTGCAACATCATATGTAGTACTTCTTCAGGTGATCAACATTCCATGGATTGGAGAAAGGTTCCCCTTTGAGATTTTCTAGCCGGTAGGTACCGAGTATAACCTCATCGACAACTTTGTAGGAACCATGCCAATTCAGGTGAAGCTTGTTCGTCTTCTACATTGTCTTCTTCAGCACCAGTTCTCCTATAACTATACGTCTTGATTTCACCCTTTGATTGTAGAACTTTGTTGTTCTCTACTGGTAGGCTACCTGTCTGATCTCAACGTCTTCCCTCCTTTACTGAATCAAATCTAGGTCAAGTCTTCTCTCTTATCCATTCTTCTCGGGGTCATAGGCCTTAACTCTGTGAGTTGGGAGTCCTACTTCTGTAGGTATGATGGCTTCTGAGCCATGTGCTAACATAAATGGGGTCTCCTCCGTTGGTGTCCTTACCATTATTCTGTAGGCCCATAACATTGCATAAACCTCTTCCATCCATCTTTCCTTGGCCTCTTCCAACCTCTTCTTAATCCCATCGAGGATCGTTCGATTCATGACCGCAGTCTACACATTTGACTGGGGTTAGCTCGAAAAAGAAAAAAAATAATTGATCCCGACTCTCTCACAGTATTTCTCCAAGTAATAATTCTTGAATTGGGTTCCATTATCTGAGATGAGGGTGTTCATAAGACCATGCCTGCATATGATGTTCTTCCAGATAAATTGGAAGGTCTTCTGCTCTGTAATCATAATCATCGGCTCAGCCTCTACCCACTTGGAGAAGTAATCAATCGCTACTATTAGAAATTAATAATTGTTCGTAGCCGTTGGCAATGGTCCCACCAAGTCAATCCCTCACATTGCAAATGGCAAAGGGGAACTGATTGATGTCATAGGTTGATGAGGTTGATGAGGGATAGTGGAGAATCTCTGGCACTTATCACACCTCTTCACTTAGGGTGCAGCGTCTTTAGCCGAGGTCGGACACCAGTATCTTTGCGTAATTATCCTTTTAACTAAAGTTCTTCCTCCTATGTGACTGGATCAAGAACCCTTGTGTATATCCTGTAGGATGCGGGGGACCTCTCTGGGATGGACACATCTGAGAAGAGGAAGTAGAAATCCTTTCTTATATAGGACATCTCCTATTATTGAGAACTTTGCATCTCTGTATCTCATTTTCCTCGTTTCTAGCTTCGATTCCTATGGCTTTCCCTATCTAATATATCTGATGAGTGGGTCCATCCATGAGTCTCCTAGGTTCAAGTTGAGGTAAGAGCTGGAAACCTCTTCATCCTCAATGGTAAGTTTGAGGAGGATTTTGACCGGTACTGTCCTTCTGATGTCTGTCCTTGTTGCTGAAGCCAACCTTGCTTGCTGTTGTCTTGTCGAGGGACCCTCTTCATCTTTACCTTTTTGAAGCCTTCTAGCATCATTCTTACCCTCTTCAGTTATTTCACCATCCTATCATCCTTCGCCTCATACACTTCAAGTATCTAGTTGACAACCAACCTTGGGTCGCTGTGAAGTAAGAGTCGGCTAACTCTAAAATCTTTTAGTAAAGGGAGTCCTATTATCAAGGCCTCATATTCTGAGTCATTTTTTGATGCTTTGAAGTTGAACCTTAGTGCATATTTAATGTCGGTACCATCCGGAGCTGACAGTATCAGCCCTGCACCGCTTTCACTTTCTTAAGAAGACCCGTCAACGAAGAGGTTCCAAACATCTTCATCTAAAGAGAAGTGACCCTCTGACAGGGCTCCTTTCTTGAAAAGGTACCTGTCTTCCTCATTCTCAGCCACTCCTCTTATGGCTCTGCTGGACACAACCTCTTTCGGGTCTCGAAAGACGTTACTATTTGATTCCTCTGCGACCCCTGGACTATTCTCAACCTCGGCCTCTTCCCATGTGAACTCAGCAACAAAGTCTGCAAGTGCCTACCCTTTGATGGCCACCCTAGGTTTATAGATAAGGTCATACTCTCCCAACTCGATGGCCCAGGTCATCAATCTTCCTGACTTCTCAGGCTTGTGGAGGACTTGCCTTAGTGGGGAGTCAGTGAGGATGACTATAGAGTGGGCTTGGAAATAGAGTTTCATTTTCCTGAAAGCATGCATCAAAGCGTAGGCCAACTTCTCCATCCAAGGATTGTTCTGTTCAGACCTTGAAGGGCCTTACTATTAAAGTATAAAGGCCTATGTACCCCATTGTCTTCTCGTACTATGGCTACACTTATAACTGATTCTAAAACTTCTAGATAGACATACAACTTCTCTCCCAGAATGGGCCAATATAAGAGCACTAGGGATCCGAGGTAGGACTTGAGCTATTTAAAGTCCTTGTCACACTCTTCATCACATTCGAAGGCCTTTCTAAGCATCTTGAAAAATGGAAGACACTTGTTCGTAGCTCTGGAAACAAATCTGTTGAGTGATGCGACTCTTTTTGTGAGACTCTGAACGTCTTTTATACTTCTTGGTGTCTTTATATCAAGAAAATCCTTGATTTTCTCAGGGTTGGCCTCTATTCCGCTCTGATTGTCTATGAATCCAAGAAACTTTCCTGCTCCTACCACGAAGACACACTTGGCAGGATTGAGCTTCATCTTGTATAAGTCCATTGTGTCAAAAGTTCTCTCCAGGTCTGCTACATGGGTGCAGGACTTCAAGATATTAGTCAACATATTATCTACATATACCTCCATGGTCTTTCCAATTTGATCTTCAAACATCTTATTTATAAGACGTTGATATGTGGCCCCTGCATTCTTCAACCCGAAGGGCATGACCTTATAGTAATAGGTCCCCTTATTTGTGATGAAGGTTGTCTTCTCTGAGGCTTCAGAATCCATGAGGATTTGATTGTAGCCTGAATACGCGTCCATGAAGCTCATAAGTTCATACCCTATAGTGGCATCTACCATCTAATCAATCCAAGGTAAGGGATAACTCTCTTTCGGGCAAGACTTGTTCAGGTCAGTGAAGTCTACGTACATCCTCCATTTTTATTGGCTTTAGGCACAATGACGACGTTTGATAACCACTCTCGGTATATGACTTCCCTGATAAATTCTGACTCATCCAACTTTCTAACCTCTTCCCTGATGACATTATACTTTTTCCTGGAGTAAACTCTTATTCTTTGTTTGATTGGCTTAGCATCTTTTGTCACGTTGAGTTTGTGGCACATAACCTCCGGGTCGATGCCAGGCTTATCTGCGTGGCTCCAAGCGAAGACACTCTTCCTCTTCTTCAAAAATCTTATCACCTCTTCCTTGATCTTCGGTCTTAAGGCCTTGTCGATTTGGACGGTTTTTTTCGATTCGTCCTCATTGAGGACGATGGATACTACCTCTTTCGCGACCTCTCCTTTCTTGAATTTTGTTTCATCCCTAAGATCAAGTGTATCAATCCTATACGTGGTTGTTTCCCTATTATGTGCCACTCTCTCTTCCGCTGAGTTGAAGTAGCCTTCTCGTGCCATAGTCTGGTCACCTTTCACTTCCCCTACCCCATAGGGGGTCGGGAATTTTAGCATTTGGTGGACCGTTGATGGCACTGCCTCAAATTCCTTTAGGGATACTCTTCCTATGATGGGGTTGTAGGCTGAAAAGATATTTTCATCCATCACGAAAAAATTGATCCTCCTGGTCAACCTCTTAGGCCACTCATCACCCATTCATATATCCATCTCATACATTCTTAAGGGGTGGACCCTCTCTCCACCGAAGACAATTAACGAATGATGATAGGGTACAAGCCTTGCTTTGCTGAGGCCTAGGATCTTGAAGCAAAGCTAAAATATAACATATGTGGAGCTTCCACCGCCGATAAGAATTCTATGGACCTCACACCAATGCACCCTTGTAGTGATTACCAAAGGATCATCGTGTTGAGCTAAGATACCTTTGAAATCAAGTCGGGAGAACCCAACTATAAGAGTATCCATTTCCATCTTCTTTCTCTTCAGCCTGGCCTTTGAAGATGGCAGATTCATAACCTCTACTTTGGTCACCGACTTGGACTCTGCCACATGAGCCTTACGGTCGGCTACTTCAGACACCCCCCCACTAGGCCTACAGATGGTATTAACACCGAAGGAGATCATACCAACCCTCTTCACTGGGGTATTGTCATATTTTGGTGGGAGGTCAGTACCATCCTCACCATCACCATCTGAGTCCTCGTCTCTTGTCGCTTGGGTTTCATCTCGACACCTGTCGTTCCTCCTCTTTTTAGGGTCATTTCTTCCCCTCTTAGGAGCCTTTCCATCGACATACTTCCTCAATTTTCCAGACATCAACATCTTCTCGATTTCACATGGTCATGGTCTTGGTGGAACTCACACCACAGGCTGTTGTTCCTCTTATGCGGAGGAGCCTTTAGTTTCTTCGGTCATCTCACAGACTGATCATTCTTGATCTCATTGAGGATGTGTTCGCAGATCACAGTTAGAGGAGTATAATGTGTAAACTTATCATCTCCAGACATCTTTTTTCCATCTTTCATTCTTTGGAACTTCCCGCTACCACTTCCGTTCCCATCCTCATATTTTGCGTCCATAGCCTTTTCAGCATTCATGACTTTTCCTACAGTTGCCAATAGCTCTGCTATGGACTTGGGGGGTCTTTCGCAAGCTTCCACAACAACTTCCCCTTCTGGAGTCCCCCAATGAGGGTTGTCATGGATATATTCTCTTCATAATCTTCAACCTCCAATTTTTATTTATTGAATCTTGTAATTTAGTCTCTTAGGGTATCATTCTTACCTTTCTTGACATACAACAGATGGGTGGTCTTGTTCTAAGGTCTTACCCCAAAACAAATATTGTGAATGAACCGATCAGCCAATCCCTTAAAGTTTTCAATTGAGTTTTTTGGAAGAGAGGTGAACCAGATGTGTGCATTTCCCGTCAGAGTTCCAGAGAAGGCCCGGCACTTCATCTTATCTGGGATTGAATAGATATCAGTTGTAGACTGGTACCTCTCAATATGATGCACTAGGTTGGTACTATCATTATACTTGGGAGACATCGTAGGTGGCTTGAATTTGGCAGGGGTTGGGAAGCTCACTATCCTAGCCACGAATGGGGAACCCTCTGAGAAACCTCATTGCAAGGGGTCTCAGCTTTTGATGAGGTCCCCTATCTTATCTTCAAAACGTCGAATGGAGTCATTCCATGGCTTTGCAATGTCGTCCTGGCCGAGGTTATCCCCATCCACCTCCAAGGGGTGGACTGAGGGTTACCCAGTCACTACACAACGTCGTCTATTGACCTCCTCTTGATCCCTATCTCGGCCTTGATGAGGTCGGCCATGATGAGGCCGATTTTCCCCCTCTTCCCTTTGTGAGACTGCTACACTTCTTAACCTGGATAACCTCTTCCTTAAGTCATTAACTGGGCCAAGCCTTTAAAAGGATGACCCTCTGCTTAGGCGACCAAAAATTGATCCTCTTGGCTGGGCACCACCATCTCTTTTGTCCCCACAACCTCGACTTTGGTGGATAGGACGTACAGTGTTGTTCGAAACCTCATACGACTCCCAACAGTCCTCTGGAGCATCTTCTGCCTCCATATCATCATACTTATCCTCAGGGAAAGGGTTTCCTTGCCTCCCCAAATGCGAACGTTTAGGGTCAGCAACATCCCTCCTCTGCTGAGGGGTGGGTTGGTCTTTTTACGGTGCCTGGGGTGGTCCCCTGGCTTCAGAATGGGGTTAGACAGCTGCCAGAGTAATCATCTCTGGTGAGACCCCAAGTGGCCTCATTATATTTTTACTGAGCTGTGCAAACTTCTCTTTCATCGCTTACTGCGTCGCAGTCAAAGATCTCAAGGCTACATCCACCTTTACCATTTCGGACTGGGGTGATGCCTAGCTATAACTAGGCCCTCCAGCACCAGGTGGTGGAGCAGGTGGTGGTAACTCCGTTGACATATGTTAAAACTAAAGAGCTTGTACAGAAGGTGAGCTTAATACCTTAAGGGACCTCTATCAATGGTGAAACAGTTCCACATAAGGGGTGAGTCCTGGTTCACCACCAGAGTCTCCGATGAGGTTAAGCAGAAAAAGAGGAAGAGACAACTTCTCGTTCCCATAGACGGTGCCAAAATGATGATGCTGGAAATAACACCACCCTTCAAGGTGTTTGTAAGCTCAAATCAGTTATAACAATGGCAGCTCAAGTATATACTAAATATAAGAGATTGAGATGAGGAGAAGAGGATGAACACCAATATATATAAGTGGTTTAGCCAATTAGGCCTAATCCACAATGCAAGTGAGTGAATAAGGTCACTAAATAGGTCACTAATGGCTATGGATACAATCTATCAGGCTTTCTCTCTCTACTATGTAACTTGACAGAGTTTCAACTAGGGTTGTTATTTCTGATCCTTCTCAAGGTAGGAGAAGACAAGTATATATAGTGTTTGGGGGTGTAATGTACCCCCCCATGCATGCAATGGGAATGTGAGTGTTGATCTAGCCAATCTAATGAAGACATCTCTCACTGTCACATGTAGATAATGATGATGAAATATTCACCCATGTGAGGGGATTCATTTGGTTAAAACTGATTTTGCCCATGTGCTCCTTGAGTGGTACAACCTCGGCCTGGAAGAGTACGAGGTTGGTTAAGTCTAATAATTGCTCATCCGACGTTATTCATGTTGACCTCGGCCAAGTAGGCTTGGCGAGATTAGGTCGAAAGAGTTATAACATCGGCCTGGGCCAATGATAGGGCTTCCAGATGGTTGCCCCATGTAACACAACTGATCTCGACCGTTTGACTGTAATGTCGGCTAGGACTGATACTGATGTTGGAGGGTGGCTGAACCCACGAGTCTTTCCTGACATCGATGGATACCCATCCGAGGTTGATGTATGGGGTATATGTGATGTCGATTGTGGATGACTTGAAGGATAACTGATCCCATGAGTCCTGCAGACCTCGATTGTTGCCTGATTTAAGGATAACTAGTAACATCGGTCGTAGCCAACCTTATACTGGATGAGATAACAGATCATCACCCTTGAGCCCCTGTTACCTCGGTCGTCATGCTTGCCGAGGTTAGTGCCTCCGAGTTGTCAGGTATACTTTGGCATATCACTAATAAGTGAGTAGGTAAGCCTTCTCTTATCATTGAGATTGTTCTTTTCCTTTGATGCCATTTTATTGATACTGATCCTTTTCTTTTACTCGGTATTTGCAGGTGACCTTTTATCCCTACGGGATGGCTATTTAGCACACCGGGGATGACGAGTGGACATGCAAAAATTCGGCGCCTAATAGTGCATGAGTTTGGCTACTCCTAGTATCTTGGGGAGAGGTTAGTCTGGCAGATTATGGAGGACAAGGTTGAGGTTCCACTGGCGAGGCCCTCTATGTTCATGAGGCACGCAAGGGAGATGTCTGATGATGCCCGGGTGGCTGCGATGATGGGAGAGCCATACTCTCTGTACACTGACATAGCGGTGATGTACGACTATTTGGACTTCGTCTTTACTTGGTTGATGCCCCTAGCATTTATGATGTGATGCCTCTCCCTAAGATGAGCTCGAGTCGGCAGGTGGGGTCCTCTCATATCGCGGGTGGTGCGGCTACATCAACGGTGGGAACGATGACATGAGGGCCTTCTTTTATACAGCTGCATTCCCCTAGTTACAACCTTCAGCGTGCTGATGGGGGATGTGTGCGTCTATAAAATCATCCTCGTGTAATGGACCCGAAGGAGTTGGGTTTGACGAAGGAGATCCTTCGGCCTTTGGTACATCATTTCTTCTGATATCCTTCTCTTTCCTCATGCTTGGCTGGTTTGATCTTTTCCATTCTTTATCGTGGCATATTAGTGTTTTGACCACTTGGATGAATGATATTAGGGACTGGATATCTTTGGCGACTACTCATATTCGTGAGGCGATTCCGATCCCTTGTTGCTTGGTGCCATTTTCCTCGTCCGGGGAAGGGTCGAGCTCTGGAAGTGGTGGCACATCGTCTCGCCGCAGGAGGAAGAGGGTGCGCCGCAAGGATGGGGGATCCTGGAGAGAGAGTGGAGAGAGAGAGGGAGAAAGAGAGAAAAAAATTTGGTTCAGGATGAGTCCCATTGTTTTTGTTCTTTTGTTTTTCTTGTAAAATTTCGATGTAATACAACAAAATATATGCAAATAAAGAATGAAGTTTTTTTGTTAATTTTCCTGTTTAGTGATTAATGTACATGCTCTTTTTACTTTGCTGCTGATACTGTAAAAAGAATTTTGAAAATTTATTTGAGAAGGATGTTATTCTAAAAAGAGATTAGTAACAATATAAGTATAAAGTAAATTCGGGATTTCCTTAAGATAAAAATTATTTTATTGAGTTTTTTGATTTTGACAAAAGAGGAAAAAGGGAATTTTTCCCAAAATAGGGGGTTGCCGATCGGCATGACCCCTGTTATGCCTATTGGCATGTCAATCAAGTCCAATCAATCTAAGGCTATGATTGCACTTGATTAAACTACTTGGTACTTGGTGGGTCAATTTTTACTCTGATTTCTACAGGGTTTCTTCTCCTTGCTTGAGAGCTTCCAAGTATAAATAAGGGGTGTGAATGGGGATTTCATCTTCACACTTTTACTTTCTTCCTTTTTCACATTCTTACTTTCTTATTATCTCTTGGTCTTACAAGATGGCTCTCCCTGTTAGCATTGGGTTCACCAACTACCTCGAAGACTGGGAAGCAACATGTTCTTACAATGTTTATTACGATGCCATTCACATGCGGCAAGTCTTTTTGTTACATAACCGAACCATTGAGTGGAACATGCTGATGGCGGCTGTCAAGTTTTTGTATCCCGAGGATCATGTCTTCCACTTTGTGTTGGATGAGATTTGTCCTACCCAGAAGGAATTTTTTGCCATGTTGGGGATAAATCCCAGCATTGCTGCAGCTCTGCCTGAGTTTTCCCGTTCTCTCAGGGAATTGTTGGTTGGACTTCTTCATATTTCTCCTTCGGTGGCTAGGTAATTGGTTACGGGGGGAATGATTTCTCTTCCAACAACGTTTTAATCCATGCATTCGTAGGATATGGGTGATGGTTGATATGTCGGGGCTGTCATCCTAGGCATTGTTTCAAAAGTTTTGTTGGTGACTGGGGAGATGCTGGTGGACCCCCAACTGGCTGCTATCGTTTTTTGGATGTCATATCATCGCAATCCTGCGACGGTGATACTGGCGGAGACTTTGAATGGCCTAGATTCCTAGTGGGAGGGTCGTTCTGACTTTCTGAGAGGGAGACCCGTGATGTTGTTCATGTGGTTGTTAGAGAGGATTTGTATGGTGGTCCCACCTGATTATCCTTTGTCAGTGGTGCCAAACTTCGTCTCGCTCTACTTCATTAGCACAGGATTGGATAGTGAGATTTATGGGAATTAGTTTGTAGAGCACAGGGCTCGAGGCTTACGCTAATCTTTGCCTTAGTGGGGGGAGCTTCTTTATATTATAAAGCTTAGAGAGTACCAGTACGTCAGATGGGTTAGCCTTAGGTAGTCCTCTTTCTACTTTCCCTGGCGGCGGCTGCTGCCCACGTAGTTCTAGTTACACCTTCTTTGCATTTAGAACTGCGTATGAATCGGCTTTGACCCATTTGGTGAAGTAGTCAATAGAGACTAGGATGAACTCATGCCCATTGGATGCCTTCGGTGTAACTTTCCTTATGATGTCGATGCCTCATATGGAAAATGACCAAGGAGAATTCATGTTGTATAATTCCCGCGGAGGCAAGTGTTGCGGGTTGGAGAACTATTAGCATTTAAGACATGTTCGAACATAGTCTGTGCAGTCCTGAACCATGGTAGTCCAGTAGTATGCCTATCGAATGATCATTTTAGCGAGCATATGGCCTTTCATGTGGGGTTCGCATTCCCCATTGTGGATTTTTTACATCATTTCTTCAATGTCATCCCCTGTGATGCAATGTAAATGGGTTCCATTAAAGTTTCTCTTAAATAGTGCTTTATCACAGACAATGTACTGAGCATCTGATATACGAAGAGTTACTCGGTCTTTCTTGTCAGATTCTTGGGCATACCTTTAATGTTTAAGGAGGTGCCAAATATCATAGTATCAGCACTCGGGTATTTCAGGTTTTTCCTCCGTGCTAAGCTCGATGTGGTAGCAGTGGGTTGATTTGTCATGTTTATAGACAAGGAAAGGGTCCATGGTTATTCCTTTGGTCATTTCCATCATGGAGGCTAAGGTGGAAAAGGCATCATCTAGGATGTTCTTTTCTCGGGGTAAGTAGTGGAAGGTTATTTCTTGGAATTGGGAAGCTAGTTCTTCAAGGTGGCCATGGAAGGGTAGGAGTTTCTGATCCTTAACTTTCCATTTCCTGAGTACTTGACTGATGATGAGGGATGAATCCCCGTAGACATCGAGGTATCGAATTCCCTTCTTGAGGGAAACTTTGAGGCCTACCGTGCATGCTTCATATTCAGTCATGTTGTTAGTTCAGGGGAAGTCCAATTTGATAACAATGGGAGTGTGGGTGTCATCAAGGGAAATTAGGAGAATTCCAACGCCATATCCTTTTTTATTGGCAGTGCCATCAATGAACATTTTCCATCGAAGATCTTCTTGGGTGGCGTAAAGGATATTCTCATGTGGGAACTTGAAAATCCAAACATTGTCTTCTTCTATAGGGTAGTCAGAAAGGTAATCCGAGATGGCTGTTCTTTTCATGGCTTTTTTTGTGACACAGGTGATATTAAACTCGGCTAGAAGTATCAGCCAATGGGACATTCGTATGGATAAGGCAGGCTTCTCGAGTAGAAACGTGATGGGATCCATTCGCGATAGGAGTCTGATGGGGAAAGTGGGCATATAGTGGCATAACTTTTGGGTAACCCAGACAAGAGAGACATGTGCTTTTTCCAAGGCGGTGTAGTTAACTTCATAACCGACCAATTTTGACTGGCATAGTAGATGGATTTCTCTTCGTGGGTTTCTTTAAGATATTGGGCTAGCAAAGTGCCTTCTGCAGTATCGATAATGATTAGGTATAGGAGTAAGGGAAAACTAGGCTACGGTGGCATGAGCACCGAAGGTCGGTTTAAGTACTGCTTAATTCGGTTGAAGGCTTCGTGGAAAGCTTCGTTCCAGACTTTGGCTGAATCTTTTAAGATGGGTTCACAGATAAAAGTCAATTAGCTGATGAATCGACTGATGTACTATAATTTCCCAAAGGAATAATTGGACTTCTTTATCCGTTCGGTGAGGTGGAATCTCAAGTATGGCTTTCAGCTTAGTAGGATCTTCTTCAATCCCTTTCTCACCGACCATAAATCCTAATATTTTTCCTTTGTTAATGCTAAAAACACATTTATGTGGGTTAAGTCGCATTTGGTATTGTCGCAGTCATTTAAAGAATTTCCAGGGAGCAGTAACGTGACCTTCTCTAGTCTTGGACTTGATAATCATGTCATCCACATAGACCTCGACTTCCTTGTGTATCAGATCAATGAGAATAACTGTAGCAGCCCTTTGGTAGGAGCTCCTACATATGTTTTAGACCAAATTTTATGATAGTGTAGCAAAAGGTTCCCCAAGGGGTTATGAATGTAATTTTCTCTTGATGATCAGGGTGCATCTTGATTTGTATATATCTGGCAAAACCCATCAATTAATGACTTGAGAACGTGACTTGTTTTATTATCCATAATTATATCGATGTTGGGCAATGGGTAATCATCCTTCAGAGAGGCCTTATTCAAGTCTCGGTAGTAGACACATGAGGACCTTTCCACCTGATTTTGAAATGTGTATGATATTGGCTAGACATGTGGGATGCTCAATTACTAGAATGAACCCCTCATTGAGTTGATTGACTACTTTTTCTTTTACTTTGAGTGACCATTCGTTGCGTAGCTTTCGCAACAATTGTTTGACTAGTTTAAATTCTAGGAGAGTTAGAATCTCATGGGGTATATCTCAGGGTCAATGCTGGGCATATCATCGTAGGACCATGCGAAGACATCCATGAATTCCTTCAGTAGTTCTTCGAGTTGCATGCACTCATGCTCATCAAGGGTATCCCCTATCCTAATCTTGGGCATTTGGTTAGTAGAACCAAGATTAATAACTACAATTTCATATTCATTAACTTGAATGCAATTATGTTGTTTTTTATTAGCCTTATTTAGATCAGTTATGAATTTTTCATTTGTAAAGTCATCATCATCAAGAGTTTGATTCGAATCAAGACAATTAATGTAAGGCACAATTTGATTGATAGAAAAAACAACATTGAGAACCTCATCAAAGGAGGTCTTGATTACATCAGAGTGAGAGGAAACAACTAAAGGGGAAAGGGGGTGAACATCAGGGTTAGGTTTAATATCAGCAGGTGGCACAACTACAGCATGCCATTTGAGAAGAGATGCATTAACATATTTAATGAGGAATGATGGATTGGATGGTGTAGTCCCTGAGTGGATCATGTATTGTGCCAGCCCCGTTATCTGTAAGTTAAAAGAGTCTTGGGAGTCACTGTCCTCAGAATCCTTGATATCAATTATGGTCTCCTTAGTGAGTGGTTGCACACAGTGTTGGGAACTTTCATCCGTTGAGTAACTGTTTTGAAAAAATATCTCCATTCCTGGTTTCATCATTTTGTCTACAGGGTCATACCAAGGTCCAGGGAGGCCGCATATGGGTAAATCTCCACCCTCTATGATGAATCTTCCATTTAGGGAATCTCTCGAGATAGCTCTGGTGCATTTTAACTTTGTCTTTAGTTGAGGCTGACGGGTTATTATGAGTTCTTCGTCTGATGGTTGATAGCCCAAGTTTAGTTTTCCCTCGTTGTCTTTGCCCTAGACCCAGTCCGGGCATGAAGTGAATGTTTTTGATCATTTGGATTACATTGACATTTCCATCAGTATCATATTCTGAACAAACTCTGTCTTTAAAGTCGTCCCCTACTGGGAGTAGGAGTGGTTCGACCTAGAAGCCTGACAACAACATATCGCTCACCCCGTATTGTATCTTGAGTACCGGATTACTGGTGCTCGCATTCTCGATGTTGTCACTGTCTCCCAAGATGGTGATAACTTGTCCATTGGCAAAGAATTTCGATTTCTAATGAAGGGAAGAAGACATCCCTTTGATACTGTGGAGGCAAGGTCGTCCGAATAGCAGATTAAAATAGGTTGGGATGTCGATGACTTAGAATTCAATAACAGGATTTATTGGGCCAACCCCTATTGAAAGATTGATAGATCCCATTACTTCTCAGCGGGTGTTGTTATAGGTACGTACGGTAGCAGAGGTTGGAGAAAGGATTCTCACTTTCAGTCCCAAATAGTTAAGGGTTCTTAACGAGAAAACATTCAGAGCTGATCCGTTATCGACGAGTGAGAGGGGGGAGGTTTTCCCCGTGACTTCAACAGAGATATTAAGAGCATTATTGTGGTTGGGACATGTCTTAAGGATTTCTTCTTCAGAAAAGGAGAGCATTCGAGTAGAGATCAAGGATCCAACTAGGTTCATTACTTCTTCTGGTGTGGTTTAGAGAAGAATTATGGGTCCCATGAGTAGCTTGATTAAGCCATTTCGATGTAGTTGGGAAGACATTAAAAGTCCCCATAGAGTGACGTTGGCTTGGGTTTTCTTCAGTTGATCAAGGACCTAACTTTTTTCAAGAGTCATTTATGGCATAGGGAGATTCTCAAAACCTTTCCCTTTATCTCTTGATGATGGTTACAAGTTTGGATTCTGGTAATGTCTCCTCGACCCGGTCATGTTGTTCACAAAAGAGTGGAAAAATAAAAACCCTATTTCTTCATTGATATCGGGTTTCTCCGTGACCTGGTTGATCTCTCCTAGAAGATCCTCGAATGGTATCACTTCGCATCGGTTGGCTATCAAACTAGTCTGAATCGTCAGTCATCCCCCCATCTTCTGGCAATGATATTATCTTTCCATGCAAATTTAATACACTCCATAACTTCTATGGCCTCTTCGTATAATTCTTCCCATTCGGTAGGAAAATTTAAGACTAAAGGGACCAGGTGCCCCTGTAATTTCAAAGCGTTGAGAAGCTCGGATATGCTACAAATATCATAAGTCGTCGACTAATACTACCCAGTTGTCTGACTCACGGGCCCATTTTTGAGGTTCTGAGAACAACCTACTGAATCTCTGACAGTAGATGGTCATATGGGAGGGCTATTTCAGCCCGAACTCTAGGAGTTGGTTCAACGCTTCTGATAATTCCAGATTTTTACCTCAAAAATGGGTACAAACAATAATGCAAGCTCTAGCGAGGAGTGATAAGGTTTGACCGACAAGGTTGGTAGGGTGTAACAGGAAATATGGGCATGTTTGGAGAGTTTTAGGAGAGTATATAGGTGTGACTAGTGATTTACTTGGCATAATTTGGGTAGATGGGTTGAGTTCTGAGTCTTCTTCTAGGACGATGGCGTTTGCATGATTTGGGAGTGGATTATGGGTAGTGTTTGGTTTAGGATTAGATGGTGGGGTGATGATACCCCGATCAATCAGGCTTTGGATTGTGTTTCGGAGATGGAAACATTGGTTAGTGGTATAGTTAGTAGTTTGGTGAAAGTCACAATGGGTATCAGGTTTGAAGTTTTTCGAAAGTGGATTTGGTAACGAACGAGGGTCCAAGGGTTTGATCAAGTTTCAATTCAATATATCCTGGTAGACTTTAGAGATAGGAGTGTGAAGCTCGGTATATTCCTTTAGGCATGGGTATAGGCTACTTTCTAGTGCCCATGAAGCAGTAGGCTGAGAGATGTTATTGATAGTAGAAACTATGGTACTAGAGGGATTTTCAAACTTTCTAGGAATAAGATGTTGAGAGATTTTCTTTGGTTCAACTTCTCTCTTGACAAGGCCTTCTTCGATTTCTACTCCTGCTTCTCGGAGGGCTTAGAAGTGAGGGTAATACTTTCCTCCCATTATTGCTCGAACATAGGGTAAAAAGTTCTTCTTTACGATACTGACTTATTCTTCCTCAGAAGGTCGATTGGTAAATGTAGCTATTTTTTCTCCCCATCTTGCTTTGAAGTTGCCCACTGATTCCCCAGGATTCTATTTAAGTAGCTCTAAGTCACGAAAGGTAACCTCTATCTCCTCGTTGTACTTGTACTGTGACATGAACTGACGGGCAACATATTCACAAATGCGGATTCTGGATTCTTCAAGGGAACCAATGGAGGGCGCTATCTTTCAAAGTTTGCTGGAACATCCCAGCCATTATTTGTTCGGAAGCCCCTAGGAGAGTTATGGCTTGATAATAGCTACAGATATGAATAATCGGGGGTCCACTGCCTCCAAACTTCTCGATATTGGGCATGTTGAATTTTTTTGGTAACCTGGCTATAGGATAGGGAGACATGTGGGTGTAGTCCATGTAGTTCCCAAAGATTCTGACTTGTTCGAATTTCTTGGTTAGCATCTTTAGGTCTTCCTTGACCTTGTTCAATTATTCTTCTTTCAGATCAACAGTTATGGGTAAATTAGCCTCGGTCTGAGCAAGGTTTAGCATAGGAAGCTGGGCTGGTGGCGGCCCATTAGTAGGAGGAGAACATGGAGCATGATGGTATTCTTTCGGAACCTAAATAGTCTCGGGTGTAGGCGGACCCATGGCGCAAGGTAAAATGACCTCAGGATCTTTGGGGACAAGGACCCAATTTTTTTGCATCTCATGAACCTCGATTTGAAGGTTGGCAATTTTATAAGTGAGTTGAGCCAGAACCGTCAACAAATCTGGCTGTAGATTCGGCACTTGATCCACATTTTCTATGGAAGGAGGGTGAGTCTCAGACTCAGAGGAAATAAGGGGACTGACAGAACTTTGGGGCGGTTCGACTGAACACCGAAGCCAATAGGGAGCCAGGCCAAGGGCACTTGAGAAGGAGAAAAATTGGAATTTATTTTCGAAAAAGAAAAAGGGGAACTCGTTATTTTTGGAAAAGGAGGAAAATATATTTGACATTTTTGGAAAGGATGAGGATGAAAAGGTTTGTTTTTAATTTTTTTAGGTAAAAGGAAGAAAACTATTTTTTGTATTTTTTATAAAAGAGGGAGAAATGTTTTTTGGACAGTTTTGTAAAGAGCGGGGAAAAAATAAGAGACGGGTCTCAGCATGATTATTATGTTTATTAGGTTCTCACTTATGTTAAGTTCACCTAAATGCAAAATTAAATGCCGGATAGGACCCAAGGCTAGAAAAATTAGGTTTGAAACCTATGTAAATCTATGGTTGGACTTTTAACCAGGCTCATGGGCAGGGTCCCATTTCAAAAAATGTGCAAAAATTTGCGCGGCAGGCTGTCCCAAAATTTTGGCAGAGTTTTGGGTCGAAACCAATAATCAAACATGTGTGTCCTAGGCTTGACACCTATATGCGGGTATGTATTTGGTTGGGTATATTGGAAAGGGTTCCCCCTTGGCATAACTTCCACAATATGCATCTTTCTTTTGAGGGAAATCGGTATGTGTGGACAAGCCATTTGATATACCTGAGTGTACATGAATTGCCTCACTTTATACCTCATGGGGACGGTATGTGTGAGAGCGAATTTGATATACTCGACGTACGTGAATGAGTTCCCTGTGATATACCTCCCGTCATGACTTCGATCAAGCGGTACGATCCAGGGGAACCGTTCGATATACATCGAAGGTACATGGATAATGGAAGGTGAGAGTCATATTGCTTAGGATAATTGCGACCTACCAGACCAGTGCCCATCACGGTGTGAATACCCAGTTACGAGAAAAAATTTGATCAATAACAATGCTCTTTGAGTGATGTCGTATGAATCATGCATGATTCTTTTATTAGCAGCTTCTGGAGAGAGTATCTTTTCTTGATCATTCCATACAGGGAGAAAAGTACAAGCACCAATAGTAAAGCTATACCAAGCATGGATAAGTAATGTGTGCAACATATGGATATATGTGTTCCTAGGTGCATGTGGTGTTAAGTGTACATGGAGAGTCTACTACAAGTGTGTGAATAGTATCACAAGCATGAGGTACATATAAATAATAAAGGGGAACATGCAAATAGGGGAATATATAAGAAAATAAAACACCCATGTAAAGAAATTCTAGCCCTCTTTATAATAATCCACAGTAAAGTCACCACTGTGGCCATCCCGATCAGTGCGACATTCGTTCCGGGGGGGGGGGGGGGGGGGAGGAGGAAGATCGCTCGAGGAAGAACTGCGTCGTAGTCTCACACCCTTCTCTTTAAAAAGGTTCTTTGGTCGTCATCGGTGTGGGGTGAATGTAAAGAGATAGAGTCGCCATCCTATTTTGCTCAAAATAGGCAAAAGAACAGGTTACCACTTCAAGAGAGCAGCATCAAGGACAAACTGATGCATACTAAACCAATAGATCGGAGGTTTGAGGGCTAAGTTATGGAATGGGAAGGTATTAGGCACCCATCCCGCCCTTTCGGTCTCTCATGGGCAAATGTTAATATTTTCCTTTGTCCTCGTGAAGTGTGTGTATGTGTTTATATAGTGGGGATTTGAATTGTTTGACCCATACCATGGAAAAGATAGGGTGAAGTCATCCACTGGAGTATTCCCAAAATAATAATAAATGTAGAAAGACGAACAAGAATATTATATATATATATATATATATATATATATATATATATATATATATATATATATATATATATATATATATATATATGTATAGAAATGAGGGATTTTGAGAAGTTTGGAAAATAAGAGAAATTGAAAAGTTGGATGTAATACCCCGTATTTTTGAGATATTTATTTATGGGATTAATTGAATTAAATTTGTATTAATTGGAAATTAATCCAGATTAAAATACTAACGAGATGCGAGTTGGTATTTGATTATAATGAGTATATATGGCTATATATGAATATTGAACTATGAAACTTGTCGTGAGATTGAAATACGACCATTTGGAAATTTTGTTGAGACGCGTGTGACAGTCGCGTCAGGAATATATTTATTTTAATTAAAAAGTGAATTTTATTTCTATTAACCGTATGGTCGTTTTGAGTGCTCCAACGCGTCCGGAAGGGTCGAATAGTCAGAAAACACTAGCCGGGGGTTTAGTTTGGGTCCCGGGGCATTTTTAGGCCATACCGGCAACGTATAAGGGTAGTTTGGTAATTTTGGATTTTTGGGAATTAAAACCCACGAAAAATAGGAATGAATATCTGATTTGGAAATTACCCACTAAACCCACTAATAACCTAATAGGCTACGGAGGTTATTGGAATTAGTTCCAAAAGAGTTCCCAAGGCAAACCCTAGCCACCATTGTCACTTTGTAGAAGAAGGCTTGTAGAGAGAGAAGAGAGGAGAATTCTGCAGAGAGAGAGAGAATCATCCATCAATTCGACATCAAAATCAGAGATACACATAAGGCAAGTGGTTTAATTTTGTTTATTAGAAAGAATGTTTCTTCCATGCGTAGGAAATTGACAGAATTTGTATTGTTCTTGGGAGTTTGATAAAAACCCATTAATTGGAGTTAGAACTTTATATTTTGATGAAAGGATTGCATGTAGAATTGTGTTCGGAGGATTATTCTGATGGAAATACACCTTGTTCATAACAAAAACGGATTTAATTATGCCCATTGGTGACTTTAAAATTTTAGGGTTCATGTTCATATGATTTGGGGATAAATGAAGGGGTTTGATTGATTCAATGATGTTTAGGAGGAATTGGCCCTATATAAACGATAATATATGACCTAAGTAAGCTTAGGAATGATTGGAACCCATGAACGATTGTTGGATTGAGGTTTAGATGAGATTAGAGGTGAAGAAAAGTTGGAAAAACGATATAGGGAAATCTGGGCTCGAATCTGGCCACTTGTTAGAAGATCTGCCCAGGTCGTTCGAACGAGCTCGTTCGAACGAGCTTCTAACGAGTTGACCTTTGACTTCTAACGAGGGTGATGTTCGTTCGATGACTTCGTTCAAACGAGACCTCGTTAGAAAGCCCACTTCGTTCGAACGAACTCTCGTTCGAACAGCCTCGTTCGAACGAGACTTCTAACGACCTGACAATTTAGTCTTTTTAGCTTGTTTTAATCCCGAGTGTCCCGTAACCTTGTGTATATGTAGAGATAACACTTCCTTGATGATTAATTGATATATTCGGGATATAATGAGGAGTAAAACTTAGAAGTGTAGTTTGAACCTAAGAGAAATTGTGAATTAGGACGTGAGTGTCTATTACGATGCAAGAATTATTGACGGCCTAAATAATTATATTATTGGGGACATATAAATTGTGTAGCAGTATATGTCGGTACGAGAATGAGAAGTATACCAAAGCAATATTATGGTGACTACTAAGATGTGTGCATACTTAGTATATGTATATGATTTTACGTGTATGACATACCTACCATACTTGCTATCATAGGAGGTTTGCGTTCGCTTAGGGCCCTCTAATCCTTGTGTTGCCCAGATTTAGACTGGTACCTCGAGAACATAGGTCAGAGAAGGACTTATTGGGATGTTAATAAGTCTGCTGATCGTGGGAGCGCAGGTATGTGCGTGACCCATGTGATGTGACTGTGTTCGCCTCCATTATTTGTGATGTTGTTATCTGAGAACGATTCCTGAGAGATTCGGAATGCGTGATCCTTATGTACGTGATGTACCGGGATGGATATCAGAGTATGTGTGCACCGAAGCTTAGTCTCGGGGTGCTTGTATTATATATTTATGACGTGAATAATATACACTTAATTAATGGGAACTTTCATGTTGGCATTGTGAATATAATTATGGTAATGTGTTGAGAAAACATAACGGGTTAACCGATAGTGAATTGTATTACAAATTGGGAATCTGAGTTTAAGTAAAGCCCTCTATTTAATTGGTAACGCTAGAATGTAATATGGGAATCGAGTAGTAAGGGGTAAAACTTATTACGGTTTGGTTAGCTATGTATGTCATTTATATGGGTACGGTACGTTAGGAGTGCACATGTAGTCGATAGGTGAGAATTTCATGTGAGTGCACGTCCTAACATGTATTTTGCATTTAATGTTTTAATGTTATTAAATCACTAATTGTTTTTAAAATGATTTCCACTTTCGGGCTCTGACCCATTTGCTTTCAAATCTATTTTTATAAAAACCATTTTAGGTGCCCAGCCACAAGTACACCATGCTTAGGATCCTCATTCAGGTGACGAGCTATAGCTGTTTGTGGAAGTTACAGGACTTTGCTTGTAGACGCTTCATCTATCTTGACTCTATATCCAGTATTTATCAGTTGTAGGGCATGTCGCCCATTTCTTTTAGAGTCATTTCATTTATTTCAGTTATTCAGACTTCTGGCATGTAATTAATTCAGGATTCAGACTTGTCATATTATTTTTCAGTTGTGGGATTGTTGTGAGGAATTTCCTCCGGACTTATATTTATTTGTTGGTTATTTCATTACTTCGTTATGGTGAATGGATTATGTTGTTCTTCCATTATTATTTTGTGGCATGTTAATCAGACTTAAATTAAAATTTGGCAACTTACTTTTTAAATACTAGGTGGTTAGTAATCATTAAAATGTTTTCGACAGTGATGCTATTAACTAGACCAACTCGGCATTATGTATTAATTTAATAAAGGAGTAGCTACCCGGTATTTAATTAGTCGGGGTGTCACAGGTTATATCAGAGCATCAGGTTCTAGTGTCCTTTAGGATCTGTACGGCTTATTATGTTTCTGCTGAGCTTTCTTTGATGTAGATCCCTATATTTTAGGACTGTTGTATTCTTTTGTATATGCTACGTTCTTCAGCTATTTTGAGTTTATAACTGCGAACTTATAAACTTTATTCTTATTTCAGAATGCCTCCACGACGTGCACAACGGATTCCCAGGGATGCAACGCCAGAACCACAGCCCGCACCAGTTCAGGGCAGGATGAATGTCGCCGAGGTTGCAGCCATTGTGGCCCAGGCGGTAAATGCCGAACTAGCCGTAGTTCAGCAGGCACCACCTCAGGCGCCGATAGCCGCGCCAGTTCAGGCCCATGCATTCCCGTCTGCTTGGGAACGTGTACGTGATGCTTTTCAGAAAGCACACCCACCGGAGTTCGCAGGTAGCTCCGATGTTGTGGTTTCGAGTCAGTGGAGGAAAGACATTCAGCGGCACTTGAGAATGTATGAGTGCACCAATGTCCAGAAGAAGATACTAGCTACCTTTAAGCTAGTGGGGTCTGCACTGCAGTGGTGGGAGTCTATTACCACCGTGGAGGAGAGAGAAACTCTCACTATTCAGGAGTTTTGGGTGCGGTTCGACTGCAAATATTTTCCGTCAGCTGTTCACACGGAGATGAGGAGGAAGTTGATGAGCCTCAAGCAGGAGGGTAAGACTGTGGCCAAGTATGAGGACGAATTCACTGATCTTCTGAACATTGTTCCGGATGAGATACCGAAAGAGGAGAAGAAGATACAAAAATTTACAGACGGGTTGACTTGGAGGATCCGTCAGCATTTGTTGGGGAACCTATCGTTGGCCACTTACTCTGATGTGGTTAACGCTGCATTGCTCCATTGTTAGGATCACCGCTTTCACATGGCTAAGGGCAAGCAATCGGGAGAGTCCAGCCATCAGGGCAGGACTGGAGGAAATAGTGCCAGTGGGGCACAATCTGTTCAGGGGCAGAGACAGGGTGACCAGGGTTCCCAGCAGGGGGATCACAAGAGGTTCAGGTCAGGGAATTTTAGGCACGGACAGGGAGGTTTTCGACAGGGCCATCAGGGTCCGAACGACCATCAGGACCAGCAGGGTCAGAATGGTCAACAGCAGTTTCAGCAGTTTCAACAGGGCTAGTGGAGGAACGGTAACGGCCACTAGGGCCGGGGGAAGCAGGGACAGAGAGGGGCGAACTTTCCGGGGAAGTGTTTCGTTTGTGGGAAGACTGTCCATAAACTCCAGGACTGTCCTGATAGGGGCAGGGCCCCATAGCAGCAGCAAGGTGCTCGACATGAGCCACAGAGGCCACTTTTTCCACCTGCTCTCCCAGCTCCAGCCCAGGTGCCAGCACTACCAGCCATTCCAGCAGTTCCTGTGCAGCAGGGGCAGTTACAGTATGGAAGTGTCTATAACCTCCACCAGGCAGCATCTTCACAGGCACCACCCGCGATTGAGGGTATGTTTCCTATCCATGGTACTATGGGTCGGGTTTTGTTTGATACGGGGGCAACGCATTATTTCATAGCTACACATTTTGCGAAAGCCTTAGGGTTGTTAGCCACAACAGAGAGCACATTGACGTGTGTAGAATCACCATTGGGGAGTGGGTCACTTATTTTCTTTATATGCCGGGGAGTGGGGGTAGAGATTGGTAGTTTGGTATTACCTTCAGACATGTTGGTATTAGATATGCATGTGCACGATGTGATTATCGGTATGGATTGGCTCGCAGACTATAGAGCCATGATTGATTGCTTTGGTGGGAGCATTGTTTTTTCCATTCCGGGGCAAGAGATGTTTGTAGTGGCGATGCCTCGCCCAGAGGGAGGCTCGACCGCTCATTTGTATTACATAGAGGAGGATACCTCTAAGGAGGTTGTGATTCCTTTAGATTCGATCCTAGTTGTCAGGGAGTATTCCGATGTGTTTCAGGAGATACCAGGCCTACCCCCCAGTTGAGAGATAGACTTTGTCATAGACTTATTGTCAGATACGAGACCTATAGCACGCGCACCGTACCGTATGGCTCCGGCAGAGATGCGAGAGCTACAAGATCAGATTGAACAGTTGTTGGGTCAGGGGTTTATACGGAGGATTACTTCACCGTGGGGTGCCCCTGTGTTGTTCGTGAAAAAGAGAGATGGTTCACTGAGATTGTGTGTGGACTACCGAGAGTTGAATAAGGTCACGATACGGAATAAGTATCCGTTGCCTCGAATCGATGACTTATTCGACCAGTTGAGAGGAGCTTCTTTCTTCTCAAAGATTGATTTGCAATCGGGATACCATCAGTTGCGTATCAGGGAGGAGGACGTCTCGAAGACTGCGTTCTTAACGAGATATGGTTCCTACGAGTTTCGGGTTATGCCTTTTGGCTTGACCAACGCTCCAGCAGTGTTTATGGACTTGATGAATAGGGTGTTCAGGGGTTTCCTATATCAGTTTATCATTGTCTTCATCGATGATATTCTGGTTTACTCCCAGACAGAGGAGGAGCACGCCGAGCATTTGAAGCAAGTTTTGCAGACGCTACGTCAGAATGAGCTGTATGCAAAGTATGAGAAGTGCGGGTTTTGGCTGAAGGAGGTCCAGTTTTTGGGACACATTATTTCCGACCGGGGGATATCTGTTGATCCGGGGAAGTTATCCGCGGTAAGGGAGTGGGGAAAACCCATGACACCGATAGAGATCCGTAGTTTCTTGGGCCTAACAGGATACTACAGGAGGTTCATTCGGTGATTTTTGAATATAGCAGGTCCTTTGACACATCTGACTCGTAAAGGTGTGTCGTTCATCTGGAGTGATGCCTGCCAGTTGGCATTTGATGAGTTGAAGGATAAGTTGACCTCAACACCTGTGTTAGCATTGCCGAGACCGGTAGTTGAGTATCTAGTCTACACCGATGCATCCTTGCAAGGACTTGGAGGTGTATTACAGTAGGAGAGTCAGGCCATTACTTATGCATCCCGTAAGCTAAAGTCTCACGATAAGAATTACCCCACTCATGACTTGGAGTTGGCGGCTTTTGTATTTGCCCTTCGTATTTGGAGACATTATCTTTTGGGGGACAAGTTTCGATTGTTCACGGACCACAAGTCCCTACAGTACTTATTCACGCAAAAGGAGTTGAATATGCGGCAGCGAAGGTGGCTTGAGTTTGTGTAGGACTATCAGTTTGATATCCAGTATCACCCGGGGAAGGCTAATGTGGTATCAGACGCATTGAGCCTTAGGCCAGTAGATGAGGTGGCAGGGGTGTGGAAGGCCAAATGGAAGGAGTTGGGACACCAGGATGGAGTGGCCCGATCGTTCATGTCTGTGATGACCGTTACACCTCAGATTGTCACGAAGGTAGTAAGGGCACAGGCAAATGACTCGTCCTGTCATGAGCAGATAGTTTGATTACTAGAAGAGGGACCCGAGTCCAATACCCTTAGCTCAGATGGGGGATTACGCTTCAATGGGAGATTGGTAGTTCCGGAAGGGGAGGAATTGCGGCACGAGGTGATGGCAGAGTTGCATGGCTCACGGTTCGCGGTACATCCCGGAGGGGACAAAATGTACCAAGACATGAGACGACAGTATTGGTGGAGCGGGATGAAGAGAGATATTGCCGTGTTTGTTTCTAAATGCGCCACTTGTCAGCTAGTAAAAGTGGATCATTAGAGACCGGCAGGACTTTTACAGCCATTGGAGGTCCCGATGTGGATGTGGGAGATCATATCCATGGACTTTATCACGGGGTTGCCTACGTCACAAAGGGGTCACGACTCCATTTGGGTAATTGTGGACAAGTTGACCAAAGTCGTTCATTTTCTACCCGTAAGGACAGACTACACTACGGGACAGTATGCCCAGCTCTTTGTTGCAGAGATAGTGAGACTTCACGGTGTGCCCCTAAATATCGTGTCTGACCGAGACAAGATATTTGTTTCACGGTTTTGGGAAAGTTTTCAGGAGGCCATGGGCACGGAATTGCGGTTGAGTACGGCATATCACCCGCAGACTGATGGGCAAACCGAGCGTACGAACTAGATGTTGGAGGACATGCTACGTATGAGCATCATTGATTTTGGGGGTGGATGGGAGATATATCTTCCACTGGTGGAGTTTGCTTACAACAACTCCTACCAGTTCACCATTGGCATGGCTCCATTTGAGGCGTTGTATGGTAGACCTTTTCGTTCCCCAGCATGTTGGTTGGAGGTGGGGGACAACAAACTACTTGGGCCGGAAGTGATTCAGGATACTTCGGCGAGGATAGAATTGATTCGGAGTTGCATTCGGGTAGCTCAGGATCGGCAGAAGAGCTATGCTGATGCGAAGAGGTTCTTCAGGGAGTTCCAAGTGGGGGACCAGGTTTTTCTCAAAGTATCTCCTATGAAGGGGATTATGCGTTTCGGGAAGAAAGGAAAGTTGGTACCGAGATATGTGGGACCATTTCCTATTATTGAGCGGATTGGACCGGTTGCGTATAGGCTTGGGTTACCGGAGCATTTACATCGGATTCATGATGTGTTTCATATTTCCTCACTAAGGAAATATCTTAGAGACGATTTGGCCCATTCTCACATTGCCTTGGAGGACATAGATCTCCATCCTGATAGCTCCTACGAGGAGGGGCCAATTGCTATTTTGGACCGAAGTGAGCAGAAACTGCGGTCAAAGATAGTTCCGTTAGTGCGTGTTCAGTGGCGACATCATAATGTCGAGGAGTCCACATGGGAGCGCGAGGATCAGATGCGCGAACGTTATCCACGGTTGTTCTTACCAGGTACTTTCTAGTTCCGAATTTTGGGATGAAATTTAGTTATTAGGGGGGAAGTATGTAATACCCCGTATTTTTGTGATATTTATTTATGGGATTAATTGAATTAAATGTGTATCAATTGGAAATTAATCCGGATTAAAATACTAACGATATGCGAGTTAGTATTTGATTATAATGAGTATATATGGCTATATATGAATATTGAACTATGAAACTTGTCGTGAGATTGAAATACGACAATTTGGAAATTTTGTCGAGACGCGTGTGATAGTTGCGTCAGGAATATATTTATTTTAATTAAAAAGTTAATTTTATTCCTATTAATCGTATGGTCATTTTGAGTGCGCCAACGCGTCCGGAGGGTCGAAATAGTCAGAAAACACTAGCCGGGGGTTTAGTTTGGGTCCCGGGGCATTTTTAGGCCATACCGGCAACGTATAAGGGTAGTTTGTTAATTTTGGATTTTTGGGAATTAAAACCCACGAAAATTAGGAATGAATATCTTATTTGGAAATTACCCACTAAACCCACTAATAACCTAATAGGCTAAGGAGGTTATTGGAATTAGTTCCAAAAGAGTTCCTAAGGCAAACCCTAACCACCATTGTCACGTTGGAGAAGAAGGCTTGTAGAGAGAGAAGAGAGGAGAATTCTGCAGAGAGAGAGAGAATCATCCATCAATTCGACATCAAAATCAGAGATACACATAAGGCAAGTGGTTTAATTTCGTTTATTACAAAGAATGTTTCTTCCATGCGTAGGAAATTGACAGAATTTGTATTGTTCTAGGGAGTTTGATAAAAACCCATTAATTGGAGTTAGAACTTTATATTTTGATGAAAGGATTGCATGTAGAATTGTGTTAGGAGGATTATTATGATGGAAATACACCTTGTTCATAACAAAAACGGATTTAATTATGCCCATTGGTGACTTTAAAATTTTAGGGTTCATGTTCATACGATTTGGGGATAAATGAAGGGGTTTGATTTATTCAATGATGTTTAGGAGGAATTGACCCTCTATAAATGATAATATATGACCTAAGTCTGTTTAGGAATGATTAGAACCCATGAACAATTGTTGGATTGAGGTTTATATGAGATTAGAGGTGAAGAAAAGTTGGAAAAACGATATAGGGAAAATCTGGGCTCGAATCTAGCCACTCGTTAGAAGACCTGCCCAGGTCGTTCGAACGAGTTCGTTCGAACGAGCTTCTAACGAGTTGACCTTTGACTTCTAACGAGGGTGATGTTAGTTTGATGACTTCGTTCGAACGAGACCTCGTTAGAAAGCCCACTTCGTTCGAACGAACTCTCGTTCAAACAGCCTCGTTCGAACGAGACTTCTAACGACCTGACAATTTAGTCTTTTTAGCTTGTTTTAATCCCGAGTGTCCCGTAACCTTGTGTATATGTAGAGATAACACTTCCTTGATGATTAATTGATATATTCGGGATATAATGAGGAGTAAAACTTAGAAGTGTAGTTTGAACCTAAGAGAAATTGTGAATTAGGACGTGAGTGTCTATTACGATGCAAGAATTATTGACGGCCTAAATAATTATATTATTGGGGACATATAAATTGTGTAGCAGTATATGTCGGTACGAGAATGAGAAGTATACCACAACTATATTATGGTGACTACTAAGATGTGTGCATACTTAGTATATGTATATGATTTTATGTGTATGACATACCTACCATACTTGCTATCACGGGAGGTTTGCGTTCGCTTAGGGCCCTCTAATCCTTGTGTTGCCCGGATTTAGACTGGTACCTCGAGAACATAGGTCAGAGAAGGACTTATTGGGATGTTAATAAGTCTGCTGATCGTGGGAGCGCAGGTATGTGCGTGACCCATGTGATGTGACTGTGTTCGCCTCCATTATTTGTGATGTTGTTATCTGAGAACGATTCCTGAGAGATTCGGAATGCGTGATCCTTATGTACGTGATGTACCGGAATGGATAGCAGAGTATGTGTACACCGTAGCTTAGTCTCGGGGTTCTTGTATTGTATATTTATGACGTGAATAACATACACTTAATTAATGGGAACTTTCATGTTGGTATTGTGAATATAATTATGGTAATGTTTTGAGAAAATAGAACGGGTTAACCGATAGTGAATTGTATTACAAATTGGGAATCTGAGTTTAAGTAAAGCCCTCTATTTAGTTGGTAACGCTAGAATGTAATATGGGAATCGAGTAGTAAGGGGTAGAACTTATTACGGTTTGGTTAGATATGTATGTCATTTAGATGGGTACGGTACGTTAGGAGTGCACATGTAGTCGAGTGGTGAGAATTTCATGTGAGTGCATGTCCTAACATGCATTTAGCATTTAATGTTTTAATGTTATTAAAACACTTGATGTTTTTAAAATGATTTCCACTTTCGGGCTCTGACCCATTTTCTTTCAAATCTATTTTTATAAAAACCATTTTAGGTGCCCAGCCACAAGGACACCATGCTTAGGATCCTCATTCAGGTGACGAGCTGTAGCTGTTTGTGGAAGTTACAGGACTTGTCATATTATTTTTCAGTTGTGGGATTGTTGTGAGGAGTTTCCTCCGGACTTATATTTATTTGTTGGTTATTTCATTACTTCGTTATGGTGAATGGATTATGTTGTTCTTCCATTATTCTTTTATGGCATGTTAATCAGGCTTAAATTAAAATTTGGCAACATACTTTTTAAATACTAGGTGGTTAGTAATCATTAAAATGTTTTCGACAGTGATGCTATTAACTGGACCAACTTGTCATTTTGTATTAATTTAATAAAGGAGTAGCTACCCGGTATTTAATTAGTCGGGGTGTCACATTGGACTCAACTCTCGGATTTTAATTCGAGACGCCTACGTAGCCTATAAAGGCATCAAAGTCTACATAGTTCGAATGTAGAATAGGGGTGGGGTTTATCCCATAGATTCCAACAAAATTTTATTACGTGTGTGTGTGTAGAAAATGTGTTTTTGGTTTTTTAAAAGTGTGGTGGATAATTCCGTTGGGAATTTACGGGTGTAACCCTCTTCTATTTGTTTTTGGGTTTTTAATGAAAAATAAAGTACGTGCAATATACTAATAAAATCGTAGATGTTAATGTGTATGAAATAAAATGAAACTATATTATGAATCTAATGTAACTTATGAGAAACAAGAGATTAAAAGAGAGGGAGAAGGAATTGGACCTTACTTGGATCTTGCCTTAGATCTTAGATGAACTACTTTGAATGTTGATGGATGTTGATGATTGAGAAGGATATTTTCCAAATTGGTAGTGAAAATGATGGGTATTAAGGCTTGAATGGAACTTCTCATATGGAACTTTGCTGACTTTGAGAGAATGTTGTTGAGATCACGGATGCTAAAGGGTTTGCTATGTGTTGGGAATCAGTTCATGACCCTTATTTATAGGGGAAAAGGTGGGTGCCGATCAACCTAATGTCACACCCCGCCTAATTCTGGCGTCGGCCACCACCAAAACTATGTCGGGCGTGAGTAAATAATTACCATTCTTAGCATGAGACAGATATGAGACATAAATAAACTAGTCCATAAGATACATAATTGAATCAAACTCAAATGCTCATAAACAACTAAGCGATAAAAGATCCATCACATTCTAACTCTAAAAATCCATTCTCCAATAATGATTAAATAATATCTGAAATAATCCCAAAATAAATTCTCTAAACAACTTTGAAACCGAATGGCCCAACAAAACTCAAAAGAAGTCTCAAAATTAAATACGACTGAAAATGAAAGTCTAACTAAGCTATGACATAAAAGAATAACTCTAGATGCACCTTCATATGATAACTCCGATAAACTTATGCAGCTTCTCTAATTCTGATCCTGAAAAAGATTAGTCAACGCATGGGTCAGAGCCAAAGCCCCGAGAAAGAATACACACTACTCCCCTCAAATACGATCCTTGAATCCAGACA
This sequence comes from Sambucus nigra, assembly GCA_949130495.1. NCBI lineage: Eukaryota > Viridiplantae > Streptophyta > Magnoliopsida > Dipsacales > Adoxaceae > Sambucus > Sambucus nigra. The sequence goes on along the minus strand of OX422222.1, from coordinate 118,035,807 downwards.
ACAACATTATACGCAATAAATATCACAATAGAATATTTTAAATTAAACGGGATAATTAAATGCGATAATTATAAATTACTAACTACCCACAAAAATCCCATTTATAAAGGCACACCAATATAGTTTTAAATTCCCAAATCCTACGATGTTAATTTAATTAAATTAACTAGTTTTTTTTATTATAGTTCTCACTTTTTATTAAAGTGTCACACTTCCCCTTGTCGATCGACCTCAGACCCATTTAAACTGTCGGCCCCAACACGTGACAAGGTTCCACACACGACACGACATAAATCGCCCTCTGTCCCGTTTAAACAGTTGGCCCCAACACATTATGTCGCCACAAATTTTAATACCCATTTTTATCTTAGGCTTTAATTCCCAATTTCTCAAATCATAATCACCCCACCCTTTTAATCGATGTGAGATCCTCAAAATACCCCTTAGTCCCATACTTAAGGGTCCCCAAGTTATCAAATACGTCCTAACCTATATATAGGAGGATTTTGTAACATAAATCTTAACTTAGTCTCGTACTTAGACTAGCGTAACGACGATAAAGTAATAAAAACCATCCCTCAAGATTATAAAAATGCAAGAATCTACCCTCACTAGTCCCATACCTAGAAGGCTTAAATCATAAAAGGTCTACCCGCTAGTCCCATACTTAGAAGGCATCCTAAAGAGTAGGGAGAGCAAAATTACCCAATCGACCCATCGACACAAAGATATTTAATAATACCAACAAGTCACACAAATATGCATAATAAATCAATGTTCCAAACTACGCATGATAGTCCAATTTAATTAAATATTTAATTAAATTATCACAGCATCAAAAATACCCAAATAATCTCATTTAATTATTTTAAATTAATTATAAAAAGTTTCCATCATATATACCTCAAAAACCAAATTTTATTATCTCTACATTTATTAGATGAGTTATACGCACCCAAAAATCATTTATTTTAAAGCTAGGGTTTTTCTACATGCAACCTACACTAATAAAACCCAAAATCACTCATGAATCCTACGTACCCAAGGGTTATGAATATTATTCAGATTAAAAGATTTAATAAAAACAACCCCATAATCAGTGTCCACTTTTCCTAATTAAGTCATTACTTTATTTTAAGAAAACATGCAATTAAGTGTTTGCACGAAACTTAAAACGCATAATACTAAAGGAAAAGAATAGAGTATTCATGCCTGTAAAGATTGTGTTGAAAATCTGATTAGAAATATGGATTCTTTGCGCAAAATTAGCAAAAGAGTGCTCTTGAACAAACTTGATTAAACCCCAATTAAGCCTCCCAAAGATTGTGTCAAAAACTTGATTATGAAGAAGGTTGATGATTATGAGTGAGAGAAAAATATTTAGAAGTGTTTTCTGGTGAAAAACTGAAGAAAAAGTGATTATGAGAAGTCCCCCCACGGATTACTAAGGTTATATAGTGATTAAGAGTCCTAATCCTACTCAAATACTAAAAATAGCTTGTTGGTCACGTTTTCTGGGAGGGTCGATCGATCGACCCCCAGGCGTCGATCGATCGATCGCCTCCAAAAACTGACAGTTCGGCTTAAAAATATAAGGGACAATTATTTGTAAAAATCATATAAAATCCATTTTAACTCCGATTTTAATTCCGCTTGAAGTTTTATTCTTCTAAAATCATAATCAACATATTTAGCCAATAAAAATTATTAAATTCAAAAATTTATCTTTTCTCGAATATTCTAATTAATTAATTAAATTAATTAATAAAAACACGGGGTGTTTCATACTTCCCCACTAGCAAAGAATTTCTTCCTCGAAATTAGACGAAGCATACTCATCAACGCGTAAATCTCGTAAAAGGAAAAAGGCTCACATATGCCTACCCGTAGAATACCACAATTAGGCGCCCATACACCTAAACCACCTAAACGTAATCCTTAACAAAATATGATATACAAATCCTACATATATAGGTATCTAAGAAAGTATTACGTACCACTACATCCCACTAGCCACACAACTTATCCTGTTCTGACTGAACCTGTGGCACATAGCACCTCCCATAACTAAGATTGGTTGGTGCAGTGACCACCCCCTGCACACTTGACGCTGTCGGTGCTGCTGGTGCCCCCTGAACGCTGGCTGCTGCTATGATTGGAGGCCTCTGTCCTATCTGCCCCTGCACTCCTTTCCCTTGTTTACCTTGCATACCTTGACCTTGTTGGGCTGGTTCTCCTTGGTTTTGTACCAACTTAAAAATAATGTCACTACATGTCTGGGGTAAATGTGAGGAGGTGAGTAGGCCACACGATATATGAATTGACACCCCCACTAATATACATCATGCCGCATTGTTCGCGCAACCACAATACGGAGTTCTCCTTCCCGGGTATCACATGCGTGACGAGCACCTTGGACTCGATCTCTTGAAGCTCACGTCCATGAACTATTCCACCCTGGACGATATTCGGGTCCCTTAACCCCCGCCCTATCCGCTGGCCATCAAATACGTCCAATATGAACATGCTCGGCCAATCAAGTGTCGATATCGGTCTGTTGAACGGAGCCAAATAGGGAAGTGGATCATGGAAGTACGCACGTGTCGGTGATGAAGCAACGAGGTCCACATCCTCGTCATCTTGCACCTCCTCCTCCTGCACCTCCTCCTTCCCTTTCCCCTTGCGGTCTCCGCCCAACGTATGATTCATGAATGAGTACATATCTAGGACCGTCGCCTCCAAACGAGACAACTTCACGTCATGAGAATCCACCATTCGAGCCAACCCGGTGTCGCTCGTCTCCAATCCGATGATCCTACATTTGGCCACCCGCGAGCTCACCACCCTTGTCCTCCCCTTGTGATCAGAGCCAAACACATGGCTGAGTGCATTTGTGGACAAAGATGCCTTGTCGGCATTAGACTGAGACTCATGCACTTCCTTAAGCTTTGCCTGAAACGACAAAAAGCACATGATTAGTAAAATAACTAAACTAAAAAATTATAACGTAATTAACAAAAAGTAAACTGTCGGATTACTTACAATCATGGTCGCGACACTTGGGGACACCTCCCTGTCCTTCCCCTTCTTCGTCTGAAGAGCCACATAAGTATAGAGCCTATGTGGCTTACCCCCAGGGCCACTCCCTATACCCTAAAATAAAATAAAGTAAAATTAGTATCGGCCCCGCAAAGTAAAATAATACGGAATAATATATTTCTGTAGTTATAGACAAATTAAATCTTACCATCATCTTGTGCTCCATCTCGGCGTAAGACGTCCGGTCGGAGTAGTGCACATCCTTCTTTTTTTCCCGATTCCCCCCCCCCCCTCCCCCAATTGGCAAGATGCCAATTGTCTCTGTCCGATCTCATTGTCAATGAAATTTTTGCCATTGTGCCAATGAGATCGGCTCCTTCGGCGGGACATATTCACTCCTTTTGATAATGGACTCTCATGTTTTTCCAAAGTACCGTGTGTGCATATTTTTCTTCCACGTCATGTGTTGCTCCCTCAGCTGCTCCAAGACGGAATCGCGTAGCTTTGGATCCAAGTTAAATTGTTCTTGTCCAACAAATATAATGTTAGTTGCGAATAAATATAAATATAAATAATAAAATGAAATTATAATCGAAATTGAAATTGAAATTGAAATTGAAATTGAAATTGAAATATAAATATAAATATATTACCTTTAGTGTCGCCCAAACAGCTAACTTGAGCTCATATGACACCTCCTTCCAACTCATATACCCCAGGCCGATGACCATCTTTACCAGCTCGAGGGAACTCGCTAATAGCTCCGACTTGTTCTCGATGGTAATCCCAAATTTGCCATATCTGCGGAGCGTAGGGTCCGAGGAGCCCTCGTCTCCTCCGCTGCCACCGAGCCCAGACGACATCATCATAACCAGCAACATCATCCTCTCATTAATACCTGAAGGAGACATTTGCTGTAAAAAAATGTTATTAGTACAGATAAAAAAATTTTGAAGGAGACATGCAAATATGTACAATTACTACAAATAAAAATGAGCACTAATTATTAATTTACTTTCATACACCCCCTCCCCCACCACACACATGCACACAAACACGCACACACACCACCCCCTGCCCCTCACCACACAAACGATAATTATTTTCATCAATTAAACTAACAATTAAAGTATACATTTATTAATTTACTAATTTACAATGAGGAGAAATCCTACTTTCATAATTAATCATATATTAATTTTCTAATTTACAATAAGGGGCAATCATATATTAATTTACTAAAAAAATTAATAATCAATAAATTCTTTTATAAGGGACACTACGAACATACACACACATAAACACACATGCAGCCCCCCACCCCTACCCCACCACCCACCCCCCATCCCTGCCCCCTCCACCCACCTTGCCCCACCCCCTCCCCCACCACACACATGCACACGTACATGCACACACACCACCCCCTGCCCCCCACCACACACACAATAATTATTAATAATATAGCCATTTTCAGCCATACCAAAAGATCCCTACTTATCTTTATTAATAATATCTAGAATTAACCACAAAAGAATACCCACCAGATACACCTAAAAACCCACATTGGTCAACCCCCATATGGACAATAATCCAATAATTATTAATAATTATATATTGTTCTATATACAAAGTAATTTAAAAAAAAGGTTAAAAAATTCCACCTCCATATGGACAATGATCCAGTGGTAATGCCACTTTTACTGTTAACCAACCCAACATTGATCCACTATAATCCAACAGCAATGTCAACAACAAATGTGTATCCCCTACTCCTTCTAATTCATCTACTCAATTAATTCATTTCATCAATTAAAGTAACAATTAAAGTATACAATTATCAATTTACTAATTTACAATGAGGTGTAATCCTACTTTCATATGAAATGGGCGCTAATTATTAATTTACTTTCATCTAAAACTATACAATTAAAATTACAATTAAAGCTATACAATTTATTAATTAAAGCTATACAATTGTTAAGATTGCCCCACCACACACACACACACACACACCACCCTCCCCCCGCCACACACACATACACACACCCCACCCACCCACCCCCACCACACCTGCACACACACACACACAGTCCACCCCACCCCCTGCCCCCTCCCCCACCACACACATATATACACACACATACACACACATATACACATACATATACACACATATATACACACACATATAGAAATGAAAGAGAAAGAGAGGAAAAAAACATACCTTAGAGAGAGAGAGAGAGAGACCTCAAAATTGCTTAGAGAGAGAAAGAGGGAAAAATCAAAATCAGTGGGAAAAAAAGGAAGGGTAGGGCTTTTTTGCTGTGTAAATTGTCACGGACATGTCACGGTCCTTGACCGTGACAATTATTATAAGTATTGTCATGGTCATTGACCGTGACAATACTTTGTCATAGGCGTGTCACGGTCAATGACCGTGACACAAAATGCGTATTTTTTATCGCGGTCAATGACCGTGACAAGGGTGGCCGGCTGAAAGGTGATAAATTGGCCATTTTGGTGTAGTGAAATCCATAAATTCTCTCTTCTTTGCGTTTCTAATTGCATACGAAAAGTACTTATTATTGAACTTGATCAGAAACTCTGCATATCCCAACTAATCTCTCCTCTGATGTGGTGGCACTCTCCCACCAGTGTAACGCATCCCCTGTCAGCTTAAAAGTTGCTAACATCTGCTTCTGCACATCTGTGCAGTCCACCATCCTCAAATGCCTCTCCATATCCCTCCTCCACTGGTGAGCAACCGTTGGGTCAGATCCCCCTCCAAAGGTGGTAGGATTGCCCTTAAAGAAACTGGTCCTCACCCGATTCCAAGTCGAGATGGATGTACCCCGTCGTTGCTTCTCTAAAGTCACCCCTCTCTGTCTCCACATCTCCAAACCAGCCGCTGTGGCCTCACGAATGATAGCCGCTAACTCCTCGGCCTCCAAAGTAATCTGACGCCGCCTCTCCTGAGCCACGCGGCCAGAAAAAGACTCCTCTCTCCTACTGCCATTTCTCCTTGTGTTCGCCATCTGAAAAGATAGGAACAAAAACAACATCAGACTCGGAATGACTAAGAGTACGAATCATCAAAACGGAATCAAAGATAAGCAATGAAGAAGCTAAAACGGAATCATAACCTACGAGACCTAAGACCATGCTCTGATACCATCTGTCACACCCCACCTAATTCTGGTGTCGGCCTCCACCAAAACTATGCCGGGCGTGAGTAAATAATTATCATTCTTAGCATGAGATAGATAGGAGACATAAATAAACCAGTCCATAAGATACATAATTGAATCAAACTCAAATGCTCATAAACAACTAAGCGATAAAAGATCCATTACATGCTAACTCCAAAAATCCATTCTCCAATAATGATTAAATAAAATCCGAAATAATCCCAAAATAAATTCTCTAAACAACTTTGGAACCGAATGGCCCAACAAAACTCAAAAGAAGTCTCAAAATTAAATACGACTGAAAATGAAAGTCTAACTAAACTATGCCATAAAAGAATAACTCTAGCTGCACCTTCAAATGATAACTCCGATAAACTTATGAAGCTTCTCTAATTCTAATCCTGAAAAAGATTAGTCAACGCATGGGTCAGAGCCAAAGCCCCGAGCAAGAATACACACTACTCCCCTCAAATTGGATCCTTGAATCCAGACAGCAGCATTATACTCAATAAATATCACAATAGAATATTTTAAATTAAATGGGATAATTAAACACGATAATTATAAATCACTAACTACCCACAAAAATCCCATTTACAAAGGCACACCAATATAGTTTTAAATTCCCAAGTCCTACGATGTTAATTTAATTAAATTAACCAATTTTTTTTTATTATAGTTCTCACTTTTAATTAAAGTATCACACTTCCCCTTGTCAATCGCCCTCTGACCCGTTTAAACTGTCGGCCCCGACACATGACAAGATTCCACAGACGACAATACATAAACCGCCCTCTGGCCCGTTTAAATTGTCGACCCCGACACATTATGTCGCCACAAATTTTAATACCCGTTTTTATCTTAGGCTTTAATTCCCAATTTCTCAATTTATAATCAACCCACCCTTTTAATCGGTGTGAGGTCCTCAAAATACCCCTTAGTCCCATACCTAAGGGCCCCCAAGTTATCAAATACGTCATAACCTATGGATTTTCTAACATAAATCTTAACTTAGTCTCATACTTAGACTAGCGTAACGACGATAAAGTAATAAAAATCAGCCCATCCCCAGGATGATGAAAACACAAGAATCTACCCTCACTAGTCCCATACCTAGAAGGCGTAAATCATAAAAGGTCTACCTGCTAGTCCCATACTTAGAAGGTATCCTAAAGTGTAGGGAGAGCAAAATTACCCAATCGACCCATCGACACAAAGATATTTAATAATACCAACAACTCACACAAATATGCATAATAAATCAATGTTTTAAACTACGCATGATAGTCTAATTCAATTAAATCTTTAATTAAATTATCACAACATCAAAAATACCCAAATAATCTCATTTAATTATTTTAAATTAATTATACAAAATTTTCATCATATATACCTCAAAAACCAAATTTTATTATCTCTACATGTATTACATGAGTTATACGCACCCAAAAACCATTTATTTTAAAGCTAGGGTTTTTCTACATGCAACCTACACCAATAAAATCCAAAATCACTCATGAATCCTACGTACCCAAGGGTTATGAATATTATTTAGATTATAAGATTTAATAAAAACAACCCCATAATTAGTGTCCACTTTTCCTAATTAAGTCACTACTTTCTTTTAAGAAAACATGTAATTAAGTGTTTGCGCGAAACTTAAAATGCATAATACTAAAGGAAAAGAATAGAGTATTCATGCCTGTAAAGATTGTGTTGAAAATCTGATTAGAAATCTGGATTCCTTGCGTAAAATTAGCAAAAGAGTGCTCTGGAACAAACTTGATTAAACCCCAATTAAGTCTCCCAAAGCTTGTGTCAAAAACTTGATTATGAAGAAGGTTGATGATTATGAGTGAGAGAAAAATATTTAGAAGTGTTCTCTGGTGAAAAAATGAAGAAAAAGTGATTATGAGAAGTCCCCCCACGGATTAACAAGGTTATATAGTGATTAGGAGTCATAATCCTACTCAAATACTAAAAACAACTTGTTGGTCACGTTTTCTGGGAGGGTCGAACGATCGACCCCCAGGCGTCGATCGATCGATCGCCTATAAGGGACAATTATTTTCAAAAATCATATAAAATCCATTTTAACCCCGATTTTAATTTTGCTTGAAGTTTTATTCTTCTAAAATCATAATCAACATATTTGGCCAATAAAAATTATTAAATTCAAAATTTTATTTTTTCTCGAATATTCTAATTAATTAATTAAATTAATTAATAAAAACACGGGGTGTTACTCCTACCCCAGGGTGTGCCTATCAACAGGTCACCCTTTACACTGTGCTGATAGGCAAGGTTCATGACCTGTCAATTGGAAGTCTCGTGCGGACTTTTTTGGAAAAATGATCGTAATGCACAAACTGTTAATCCGAATTACGCACAGGGCATACTATCAGAAATTTATTTCAGATACCTTCGAGAGTCCTTTGGATTACTCTAGAGTTCGGGAGTTGACTTTGGGTCAAATGTGGCTCGGAAGTGCACGTCGGTCCTTTGGACCGGAGATTTCCAGACACAAATGGATCATTCGTCCGTATGGTAAGTTAGAATTTCTCATAGGATAAACCATTGGAAAAGTTAGGATATGTATTTCAACATTACAAAGAGTATTGCTTGGTTCGGAAACATGATCTTGGTCAAATGGGGTCCGAAAACTTCCGGTGACCTCTCAGAGTAAAACATATCGTTCGTCCGTACTGTAGGTCAGAATTTCGTAAGGGGCAGATCATTAGAAGGGTATTAAGTGAACTTTAGAGATTCATTCATACTCGTTCGATATGAATAGTTGACTTTGGTCAAACGGAGTCTGGGAGCGCCCCGTGTCCTCTAGATCGATTTTTGGGGGAAAACTGATGATATTTCATGCATGGGGAAGACCGTTGGAAAGGGTTTTCAATTCCCTTTGAAGATTCAAAGATATTTCTCTTTGATGGTGAAGTTGATTGGGGTCAACTCGGGGCCTGGGAGCGCAGGATGGCCTCTGAATCAGTTTTTGATAGTGAAATAGTTTGTTCGTTCGAACCGTTATACTGATTCATGCACGGGGTGGATCACTGGAAAGGGTATTCAGAGACCTTTAAATATTCAAAGAGATTTCGCTCTGATGAAAGAGTTGACCAAAGTCAAGTGGGCCTGGGGGCACCTGATGCCTCTAGATCGGTACTCAAAGTGGGATATCAGTTTGCGATAGAAAGGGGGAGTGATAGGGGTCTAAGGAGACTTTAGGGGGTTTTAGAATGTGGTGTTGATACCTATATTTATTCTCTTTATCCATAAAACCTTAGTTTTGGATATATATATGCTTTGCACGGCTTAATTGAACTTTTGTAGGTATTGGAATGCTTAAAGTGAGGATTGGTTGCATTTCAGAGAAGTTTCGTCGTCAGACTCAAAGTCAAGGGCATTTTAGACATTTTAGACTTCATCTCCAACTCAGTAGAATTCCATAAAAGCATAGTTCATTCATTTACCTTCGTGTGGCCACAAACGGTACGTCGTTTTAAGTTCCGATGATCGAGTTATCACCGTTTTCATTTTATAGATTTTCCCCCATTTTTGGACCAAGGCATCCAAAAAAATATGGGGAACGGTCGGTGAGTGAATCATATTTTGGCCTACGAAGCAAACAGAGTCTTTTTACTTTGGGCTTGGTTGACTGCCCCCTAGCCACGGTCGACCTGTAGTAGCCGTTATTTGGGTGCTTTCCCTTTTTAGTTTCTTTTCCCATTTTTTTCTTGTTTTCTTTTCTCACTTACTATAAATAGTACCCTTTTATTTATTTTTCATATGTTTACTCTTTTACTTAGTTTTAGGTTTTGGTTCTCTTAGGGAGGTTAGTGTTTGGAGGAGCTTTTAGGTGTGCCATTTCTCTCTCCTAGGGTTTGCCCATATTGGTTGTGTAAGAACATTACTCATCTTCTTATCCATCGATCCAAGCATCCATTTATTTATTTCTTGCTTTGTGATTTATTTACTTTCTTTCTAATTTAGATTTACTTGCTTTATTTAGTTATTTCATTTATTGCTCTCTTTTAATACAATGTTTTTTGTTATCATTCTTTGTAGTTAATTTAGCCTAGGTTGTGATTGATTGAACTCACCTTGGTTTTAATGGGTTACTTTGCTTTGGTGATGGATTTCATGTATTTAAATCTATTGGATTGTTCTTGTTATTATGCCTAGGATATTTAAAGCGGTATATCATGTATGCTCCGTATTTGCGACCTTGTGTACGTAATTTCTAGGGTATTTTTTGACACCAAAATCATATTATGCATTTATGTGAATTTAGGGGGCGAAAATTCTATATTTAATTGATTGTTGAAATGAGAATTAACTTACTAAATTTGTAGTCCCATATAACCATTTGTACGCATTAAATCGAGTTGCGGGATATTAGTCACAACGTATATTTTTATTCTCGTTTTTAATCTTAGTTTAACTTCCACTCCTAGTTATCTTTTCTTTTTTTTAAGAAGTTATCTTTTCTACTTTTATTCCTGAATTATTAAATCAATATAATTCTTAAAACTAGTCTCTCTGGATTTTCGATAGCGGACTGGCCGTTGTACTCTCTTAAAAGACTGTAGTCAATAGTCTAGGTTTTTGCATAGCAGTGGGAGACGAGAATAATTACCAGCGTATATGTTTATACTCTTGCGTTGCGGTTCCCACAGTTTGTTAATGATCTAAAGAAAAGGGTGGCCAAGCACTACCCAAATATTTTTGGGGTCGTTATGGCCTTGGTAGGTGATGACAACATAACTAAAGTTATGGATAAGGAGGAGGAGGCGACCCTCTGAGTTGATGAACCCTCTTCTACGGATGAATTCCAAGTAGTGGAAGGTGAAGCAACAACTGGCACCTTAGGGACTACACCCACTAAAGCTACTAAGAAAGTTAAACCTGCCTTTAAAGATGCTAGAATCACTTCTTAATTTTTACTCATTTTTCTTTTAAATTTTTTACATCAGCTATAATTTGAACAAGTTAACTCTTGAATGTTGTAATAATCATATTTTAGTTTATATGAAATCTTCAATGTCTTATATTTACTTGCTGTACACTTTATGATTATTGTATGTGTGTTCATCTTGCCAACTATCATTTAGGGAATCATTTTCACATGTGTTGTAAGGACATGTTTTATAAATGTCCGGGGTAGAATCTAGGAATTTTCCAAGTCTCCTAGATCACAATTAAGTATGTCTGATACCGCTACATGCAGCTCATCTCCACGATCATCCACAACGGTCTTAATCCGAATTCGTACATCCATCATCTTCGAACGTGCGTAATGTGTCAAGCGACATACTATTCAACAGTTCCCACTACTCCACATATTTATGGTAAAAATAATTTTAATTAGATTGTTTAATTATTAGCATAAATAATTGGGAATATTTTTTAAATAAATTTTTGAAGTCTGGAAGATGATAAACACGCAAGATCTTTTTAAGGAGTTTTTTTAGGCACGTCACTGATGTCGTTCGAACGAAATTGTATCTCAATTGAATGAGATACCATCTCACTCAAACGATATCGTATTTCACTCGAATGAAGCATCGCCTTAACTTACCTATTTAAATAGTGTTGATGCATCATGTTTTTCTCAAGTCTGCATACCTCCATTTCTACAAAATAATACCTTTTTCTAAACTTCATATTTTAAGGTTTTTATACCTTTTTTATTCATAAACAATTCCCAATTCTTTATGTCAATCCTCTAGACCTCAAAGAAGATTATACTACTCATATGGAGTACACTTGTGGAGAAGAAGAAGCTTTTCCATTGCTGACCTTCTGGATCTCTTGCAGGAAATCTAGCCGACGACATTGAAACTGACACCTACGGGTATTTTGTATGTCACTGCTTGTATTTTCATTGTAATCCATGTAAATCGAACTTTACAAATTATAGTGAAAATAAGATGGTTTTGCCCTTTTGGGGGATTTTTCCTCAACTGTGATTGTCTTGCATGCTTAATCTATTTCTTTATTCAATCATTTTTGTTTGCGAGAGTTAAGACTTGTTGCGACTAAAATTGGAATTTAATTAAATAAGTTTGACATTGATTGTTGATGCACTCTCAAATTGGTATCAGAGCCATTTACACAAATTTACAGTCTAATTTTTCTGCAAAAATTTTCTGGATATCAATTTTGTTCTGAAAATTGATTTTTAAAAAAGCGCAATTTTAATGGAAAACCTATATAATAGAGTCCCAATTTTTTACGGGTCAAATTATCCCTACTGGAAAGCACGCATGAAATCTCACGTAACGGTTATTGATGAACGTGTTTGGGTTGCATGTAAAAGAGGGTGGATGCATCCCACTATCACTGTAGATAACGTAACTACTCTAAAATCTGTGATTGCATGGACTCATGATGAATTTAAATGGAGTACATATAACTCACGTGGGCTTAGTGCCATTTATGGACACGTCACCCCTGACGAGTTCCGACACATCATGACGTATTCCACGTCTAAAGAGGCATGGGATGTTTTTCAACTTACCCATGAAGGCACAAATGTAGTGAAATAATCTAAATTACAAAACTTGACTACACAGTTTGAAACTATCTCCATGCATGAAAATGAGTGTTTCGATTAATTTTGTGTACGCTTATCTGATATTGTGAACACTAGTTTTAACTTAGGAGAACACATTCCTGATGCTAGGGTAGTTAATAAAATTTTGAGATCACTTCCTAAGAGATTTATCCCCAAAGTCACTGTGTTAAATTCATTAAGTAAGTTAAGTAGGATGAAATTAAAGGAGTTAGTTGGAGACCTATGAAATCGACATGTTCCCAAACACGATAAAATCAAAAGATAAAGGGGTAGCACTTAAATCGCAGTCTAGAAAGAGTGAGGGGTTAGAGAGAGGTGAGTCATCTAAGAAAAGAGAGGAAGAGACGTTTGATTCTAATTCTGATTTTGACTTAGATAATTGCTCCTATTTGCTAAAAAAATCAAGAAATTTCTCAAATTAAAGAAAAATGAAAATTTTAAAGATAAAAAGAATTTTGAGAAAAATAAATCTGAAAAGAAATTTGAGAAAGATTAAAAGGACACTTCTAAGAAAGAAAGTGAGATATGTTTTGAGTGTGGTGGTAGAGGTCATAGGGGTTTGAGGGCGCAACTAGGATGAAACTTCAAGAACAATCCAAATCTACGTTAAACACCACCCTTAGTGACGATAGCGAGTTCGAGTCAGTGGACTCTGGAGACGAGTCACCGTATGAATGTAACTTCACCACATTCATGTCTAGTCATGTGAATACTGACAGTTCTCCTCACGATGATGAGGATGCAAGCTCACAGGGGCTCCTCGTCAAAGATGGCAGTGTGATCGAGGGGGAAGAAGAAGAAAGAGAGAATGAGAGTGATCTCCGACGCGCGTACGTTGATTTATATGATGATACTTTCAAGACCTAAAAGCATAACAAAGAGTTATCTCTTAGGATAGATAATCTAGATAAGTATTTAGGAGATATGAGAGAGAGAGAGAGAGACCTCCTTGTCCACTGTGTTGAAAGAGAGAGAGACCCCCTGTGTTGAGAGAGATAGAGTTTTTAGAGAGAGAGAAAGTGTTTTTGCGAAAGAAAAAGGGGACTTGACTAAGAAAGTGGATGTTATGAAGAGTGATCTCTACTCCTCCTTGGAAACTCGAAAGAAATTAGAAGCCCTTGTATCCCAACTCACTCAGGATTTTGAGACAGGCCGGGAAGTCAAGGTAAGAATTGAGGACCGATCTGGTAAGATGGGAAAAATGATCCTCGCCCGGGCTTTAGGTTTAGGTGAGAAGATGGGAATTGGTTTTGATGGCACTTCCACGTCTCATACGACATTTGAACCAGTTCTCGAGTTTATTACAAATCCATATGGCCACCTACCTATAAATTAGAAGAGAGTTCGGCCAAGAAAAGCAAACCGAAATCAGCCCAAGGCTACTTATTTTTGTACTTACTGCAAAAGAAAAGGCCATCTTTGTGAATTTTCTATATTTTGGGTAGTACATGGTGTACTTTTTCTTCGTCATATGCCACTACTGATTTTGAGAATCTTAGAGAGAGAGTTGAGTTTTTAGTCGCCACATCTGAGAGTATAGTGGAAGAGTTCCAACGGATTTCTATGCGGTCAGTGGACACTTCTAAAATCCTGACTAGAGTAAACAATGACAAGGGCAAACAGAATGTTACCACATCTTGGGTGCCTAAACACAACGAAAAATCCCTTGTTGTTCATGTTGATCTTAAAGCATATAATGCTCTACAGTGGTACTTCGATAGTGGGTGCTCTAGGCAAATGACTGGTGATGTCTTTCTGTTTATCTCCCTCGAGGATCATAAGGAAGGTAAAGTCACTTTTGGAGATGGGAGAAAGTCTAGAATATTAGGACGAGGTACAATAGAGTTACCAAAATTTCCTAAGCTAGGGAATATGTTGTACGTCAAGGGATTGAAAGAAAATCTACTTAGAATTAGCCAGCTACGCGACGCTAACCTTGCAGTAAAGTTCGACCGAATTATAAATGCCACGTCTATGATCAAACTACAAAACTTTTATTAGAAGGGGTGAGGACTAAATACAATTATTATGGGATCATGCTTGACTCCTCGTTTGTCTGCAACAGTGCCATGATCCCTACTATAGATCTATGACATCAACGTCTAGGTCATGTGAACTTTTAAGATTTGGAAATTTTAGTTAAAAAGGACCTAGTACATGGCTTACCATCGCTTAGAAAGCCAACTTTCGCAGTTTGTGGACCCTTCCAGTTGGGAAAGAAAATTCATAGCCCCCATCGAAACATGAATACCATTACCACCCCTCATATCCTTGAGTTGATGCATATATATCTTATGGGTCCCACTTGTACTGAGAGTTAAGGTGGTAAGAGATATATTCTCGTGATGGTAGATGCTTTCTCACGCTACTCTATTATAGGTTTTTTACGAGAGAAATAAGATGATGTGAATTTTCTTACGACCAAGTGTCGTGTCCTGTAAAATCAACACAGTGTGACTATCAATAGAATACATAGTGATAATGTCACTAAGTTTAAAGAAGCTAAAGTAGATCTTTTTGTGATAGTCTCTGAATCAAACATGAATTTTTGGCCATTAGGACTCCTCAGCAAAATGGGATTGTTAAGAGGAAGAACCAGACGATTGAGGAGATGGTTAGATCTATGCTTTTGGGTCATAAAATTGCAAGAAGATTTTGGGCAGAGGCAATGTCTACCGCGTTCCATATGGCGAATTGGGTATATCTTCGTCCACACACACTTACGACGCACAACGAATTGTGGACTGGAAATAAGCTCAACCTTCCATATTTTTGTATCTTTGGGAGAAAATGCTACATCCTACAGGATAGAGAACAATTAGGAAAGTTCGACTCCGGAAGCGATGAGGGGATATTTTTAGGTTATTAATCGTCTAGTAAAGCTTATCAGTGTATAACCTAAATAGCTCTAAGGTTATGGAGTCAATAAACATCACAATGCAAGATAACGAACCACCGACATTTTTTTATTCTAACCTTTAGGGTGAGGGTGACAAACTTTCTACTGATGATCCCGTTGTGCCTCCCATAACCAGAGTGGATCCCATTCCTTATTTAGGGGACACTCCTGCTTGGGTTCCAAAGACTCATGATCCTTCTACTATATTAGGAGATCCCACCCTAGGGGTCAAGACTCGTGCTCAGCTAGAGAACGTTGTTAGTCATGTTTGATACACGTCCAAAGTCAAGCCTAAAAACTATAACGAAGCTCTCAAAGATGAACACCGGATATGTGCTATGCAGTATGCGTTGCTTCAGTTTATAAAGAATGATGTATGGGAACTGGTCCCTCGACCCAGTGAGACAAATATGATAGGTACCAAGTGGGTCTTCAAGAATAAGGTGGATGAAACTAGTACCATTATCTGAAATAAGGCTAGGTTGGTCGCTCAAGTCTACACACAGATTGAGGGTGTAGACTTTGACACGACATTCGCTCCTGTTATGAGGCTTGAGTCCGTCTGCTTACTACTCGCCATCACATGTCATCTGCGCTTCAAGTTATATCATATGGATGTCAAGAGTTCCTTTCTAGATGGCATTCTACAGGAGGAGATTTACGTTGAACAACCAAAAGGATTTGAAGACCCTAAGCACCCCGATCACGTCTACTATCTAAGGAAAGCCTTGTATGGTTTGAAGCAAGCACCCCATAGTTGGTACGAGAGGCTTACTTCCTATCTCTTAGCCCGTGGCTTCAAGAGAGGGGGAGTTAATATCACATTTCTCATTAGGAGAGATGACATTGCTATTTTGGTTGCCTAGGTCTATGTGGACGACATAGTCTTTGGATCCATGTGCTCCCAGCATGCTCAACACTTTGAGGAAGAGATAAAGAGTGAGTTTGAGATGATCATGGTTGGTGAGCTTACTTTCTTCCTTAGTCTCCAGGTTCGTCAGCTCCATCTCTTTGTCCACTGTGAAGGCTGAGTACATATCCGCCGGGAGTTATTACACGCAACTTCTATGGATGAAGCAGATGTTGGAGGATTATTGGATATCACAGGACACCATGACTATTTCCTGTGATAAAATGAGCGCGATACACATATATCGTAATCCAGTCCAGCATTCGCGCACAAACACTACACCAAAAAGCTTATTTTGTAACGGATTTTTTCTTCTATTTATAATGGATATTGTCCATCATAAATTTGTAACGGTTAGAATCTGTTACAAATAAAATAAAATCATTACAAAATATTTGTAATTATTACAAAAGTCATTAAAAGGGGAAAAATAAGAAAGATCGGGCGAGATTATTCCTCATTTCCCTCCAATTCCCAAATTAAAGATACTTGTTTGGTCGGTCATTTCTCCCAGTACCTATCCACCTCCCTCTCCTTATTGAAAGTTTAACAATAAACACAACCAAATCAACAACCCCAATGCAGAGAACATGATTTTAGGTCTCCATTCCCTCCTTCCATCTATCTCACATATAAACTAAACAAAACCCTAATCGGTGTCGCAGTAAAACACATATTCACGGTGTGAGAGAGCTCTCGAGAAATGGTGGCTTGCAAGGTTAGTTGTCTCGTCTTTTACAGTTGTCTGTCATAAGTTCTTTACCCTGTATATAGGTAGATAGGTATATGTTTGATAAATTAATGAAAAATGTTCTAAATTCTAAAATTGTTTCTCTACTTTTAGATTGTGTACAGTTCCATCAATTTTAAGTTGTAGGGAGAGCTCTCCCTTTGGAGACAGATGAACACCCCAAAATCTACTGTATGAAGCTTTGGGCCACCACTGAGGTTCGTGCCAAATCCAAGTTTTGATACTTACATGATTTATATGTATTTTTTTATGTAATGAATCATATTAATTGGTGGTGTTGATATTATTATGAAATTTTAGTTAGTTTTTGTTAATTAGGTATTTTTTAAGGAAGTTTAAGAAGGCGAAGAAGAGAAATTGTGTGAGATGCTTGCCATCAATGAGGTATATTATAACATTATATCATTTGATCTTTGTTAAATGTTTGGGATGTGTCTGAATTTCTTTCTAATTATAAAATGAAAAAAGATTCAATTTTTATGTTACATATATCCAACTCACTATGCTAAAGTAATGTTTTCCTTTTTACTTTCCTAAAATCTTAATTTGAGACGTACCTTAGAAGTTTTTAGCTTTGCTAACTAATGCCCTTAATTAGGCACCTTTTCATTAACTACATGATGGTATTGGCCCACTAGGTGTCTTGCACTCCTAATGCACTACTAAAAATTTATTTCAATGTGATAAGATGATTCTTTTCTTCTTAACCAAATTGTAGGATTCGTTGGTCTATAATTGAGCTAATGACTCACAAGTTTTTAGTGTGGTTGTCGTATTTTTTAGATTTCATAATGCTGTTTATATTGAATAGACATTTTTTTGAAGAAATATCTGTGATGATCATAACATTACCTTAAATTTTGTCAGAAATTTTTATTCATCTTTGGCATGTTTATCTCAATAAATTATTTTATTAATTCAAGAAAATTAAAATATTGTGGTCATGTAGGTGCTTTGATAACTGTGTGGAAGGGTGAAACCCGCCTCTGGGATTATTGATATGCTAAGGTTCATAAATATGTGCATCAATAGTTTTTAGTTGCTAGCAATTCTTGAATTATAGGGTAATGAATTTCTTACTCCTACAAATCCGTTTATTATTCATTAGAATTGCATGAATATGTGCATCGGTAGTATTTTTATACAAGCTAAATGTATGTATTTCTAGAGGTGAACAGCTTATCAATGGATTTAAAGAACTTATGTTGGGAAATTCTGTAGTAAGATTACTTAGCCTGTTTGTTTATGATGCTACTGTTCATTTTTACAGTTAATATTTCCTCCCATTCTCTCTTCATGTATCATAGAACATTGGTTTGTTTGATAACAAACACATCATTATTAGATTCCATAGAGAAGAAGAATTTAGTAGGCTTTAAATGAGGGATCAATAGTTCATTGGTGGAGATCTAATGAGAACGTTTAAATGATGCCAGATTTTAGAATTGCTATTAAAAGTAACATCTAATCAAGCCAAGACCATTATTTTGTTCCCAAGGCAATTAAGGCTCATAATCCTTAAGATTCTAATAAGGTGGAAGAGGTTAGTCTCATTCGTAATGCACTAGAGATTAATGAAGAAAATAAAACTAAGAACAATCAGAACCTAGAACAAGTCAACACTAAGGTGGTTTCAGATTTTGTACCTCCTAATAAGATTGAAAATTGGATCGAGAAAATTAAAAGAGGGGATATGTCTAGAAAATAAGTGATCACAGTAGATTATTACATTCTCTCCCCTAGGGGTATTTCACTTCATGACTATGAGAAAAATACTACCCCAAATATATATTCATTATTAGACTCTAAAGATGTTGACCATCGTTATATTCTTATGGAAGAACTGAATTATTTCTCCTCTAACATTGGCAATAAGATTTTTAAAGAGAAAGAAATAAGAGACAAACATAAATCCAAACATGAAGACTCATAGTTCATCAATTCTGAGTTCATAAATAATTTCCAGAATAATAGAAAGACAAGTAGGAAGACTGATCCTCTTTTTAAATGTGTCACTAGATCTACTGTGAAGGTGAAAAAAAACTCTACTCCTGATTTATCTCAATTATTAATTTCTTTTCATGGAATGGTAGATGTGTTTCTAATAAATTTATGATTAAAAGGTTAAAAAGTTTTGTAAGAACTCATAAAATTCCTCTAGTTTCCTTCATTGTTCCAATGTCAAATATTAAACAGCTCGATAACCTGACCATTTAATTAAATTGTGATGAAGTGAATTGCAATAAATCAAATAAGATTTACATTATGTGGAGATTTGGAGTTTTCCGTGAAGTTATTAAAGATGAAGATCATATTCTTTCTTTCACTTTAACTCATTCTCGTCTTCAATCAAAGGTGTTGATTACTGTTGTGTATGCATAATGTTTTAAAGAGGAAATGTTGTAGCTTTTGGATTCTCTGGAACACATCACTGATGGTTTTGAATATCTACCTCACCTTATTATAAGGGATTTTAATATTATATTTCATGCTGATGAAAAGTGTGGTGGGAATAAAATTGATGTTTTAGTAGTTAAAGAATTCAATTCATTTATTTCTAGAAATTGTTATCTAGACTTATGATATGTGGGCTCTAAATAAAATTGGTGGAACGATCTGGTGCGGAATCTATATTTAAAAGATTAGATAGAGTTTTTTGCAATAGCATTTGTATGCAATTATTTCCTCATACCTCTATTTCCTATTTGAGTCGAACATGATCTGATCATTCTCCTCTATTGTTGTCAGTTAAAACGATATTGGATTCCACTCCAAAATGTTTAAATTTCAAAATATTGGTTTAAACACAAAATTTTTATGGATGTTATCAATTTATCTTGTGGTGCTTCAGTTTGTTCAAAGCCGTTAGGAGTTTTCTCTTTGAAGCTACAAAGATTGGAAATGGCTCTTAAACAGTGGAATAAGATCACTTTTAAAAGTTTGTTTCAAACTCTCAAATATTTGGAGGACATGGTGCTGGAAAATGATATTTTTATTGAACAACATTCTTGGGATGTTAATAGAGAAATTTTATTTGAAGTTAAGACAACGCTCATGTAAGATCTAAATAATGAAGAGATATTCTTGTCTCAAATAGCCAATGTCAAATGACTAAAGTTGGGTAATTAAAAATTTAAGTATTTCTACTCTACTGAGAATCAAATAAGAGATACACATGTGATTAAGAATATTAAGGATGATGATGGTCAGGAGGTTTTGATTACGATAAAACGAGCCTCAATTTTGTGGAGCACTTTAAGAGTCTTTTGTCTACTAACTCAATTACAGGGGATTTTGGCATGATTAATTACATTAATGAGAAAATTTCAGTTCTTATGTGCCAGATGTTAAATGTCATTCCCGAAGAGAAGTAAATTTGGAATATTATTTGCTCAGTGAATGAGGACAGTGCCTCGGGCCCTGATGGATTTGGTGGAGCTTTCTATTACCATTATTCGAGCATCATTAAAGTTGATTTTGTTCAAGAAGTTTCATCTTTCTTTCTTGGAGAAGAGTTGACTAGAAGCTGGACTAGAACTCTGATCATTCTTGTTCCTCAAAGCCAACATCTTACTGTTTGTGTTGATTTATGCCTATCAGCTTATGTAACTTCAATTAAAAAGTGATATATAAAATTCTCACTGCTAGGATGACTACATTTCTTCTACATGTCATATACCTATCTCAAGGTGGTTTTTTAAAAAATAGATGTATTTTGGATAACATTTTTTTGGGTAAGGAAATGTTCCATAATTTGGGTAAAAAGATATTTGGTTCTAACATTGTGATTAAGTTTAACATGGCTAAAGCATATGACAAAGTCGAGTGGATTATGCTTTTGAGAATTCTAAGGAAGTTTGGATTTGGAGAAACATTCATTGATCTTATTTGGAGGTGTATTTAAAATAATTGGTTGTCCATTATTGTTAATGGAAAACCACATGGATATTTAAAAGCAACTAGGTGTCTTTGGTGGGGAGATTCCCCCTCTATTTGTTTTTGCTGAGCTACTTTTTAGAACTTTAGATACTAATTTGAATCTTGGTTATATAAAACACTTATTATTACCTAGTGGCAGTCCCATAATATACAATTTTAGTTATGCTGATGACATCATAATCTTCACTAATGACTATAAAAAAGTGCTCAAAACTTGATGTGTTTTCTGCAAAAATACAAGGAGACTACAAGTCAAAGAATCAATTATGACAAGTCTTGCTTTACAACCCATAATTCTATTACCAAAATAGGAGAAATGACATTGCATATTTTTTTGGTCTTTGAATTATTTGGGATGCCATATTTTCAGTGGCAAGATGAAAATTTTGCATTTTGCTCCTCTTATTCAAAAGAACGGGCTTAAAATTCATAGTTTGAAACAAATTACTCTCTGTTGGTGGGAAGATGATTTTAATTAATCAAGCTCTATGTAATATTCTAGTGCATATATTATCTTCTCTTAAGCCTCCAAATGATGTTATTAATCATATTCATAGAATGTTTACAAAAAAAATTCGGGGTGGTAATGAATCTACTGGTTGGATGCATCAATGGATCAGTTGGGATTTGATTTGTAGATCTAAAGATAAAGCTGGTTTGGGGATTCAAAATCTTGATGTTTCTAAAGCTTCTTCCTAAGTATTTGGTGGAAGTGGTATGAGAACAATTCAGTGTGGTCTGCTTTCATGATAGTCAAATACAAAACATATCTTCTTCTTTTGGTTCTTCTACATGGAAGTGCGTGATCCAATCCAAACAAACTTTTCATCATAATGTCTTGGAAGATAGTAACTCTTATATTTGGAATGCAACTCCTACATGTACTTTTTCCTTTAAATCAGTAGTTCTAATTGTTAAAGATCGTCCTCATTCTTCTACAGTCTATAAGTTTATTCATATATGGAAGCTCAATGTAGATGGGGCGTAGAAAGGAAATCCGGCTATTAGTGCTTGTTGTGGAGTTATTAGAGATCATAAAGGTTTTTTCAAATTGGGATTTACTAATTTTTTTCATTGATATTAAATCAGAGTCCCAAACCCTTGTTAATATTATCAAGAACAATTGGAAAACTACTTGGAATCTTAGATGCATTCTAGAAGATATTGATAAATTGCTTAAAATTGTTGACTATTCTATTTCCCATTGTTATGGAGAAGCTAGCTCAGTTAGAAATTTATTCCCGAATGATGTTTTACCATGTTAGAACTTTTATTCAATAATCATATGAGGGAAACCCAGTATACAAAGGAAAATTAGAGTTACTCAAACAATTGCAGGCACAAATGAATCTTTCAGACATAATCGATTCTCAACGGAGTGACTCAAATAATTGAAAATTCATTCGCATGATATGAAGCAAACAACTTTGTCTTCTACCACTTTTTCTTCACTTTCGACATATTAATTCACTTCATATTTAAAAAAAAATCGGGTCTTGATGCATGAAGTTTTGAAAACACCAACAAATTAAAAATTGCTTATTAGACAGAGGTATAAATATCAAACAGCTATTACACTTCTCCCATTCTACTTACTTAATGTTGATAAGTAACCATACAACTCTTCATATCATTACAATGAATACATGGTCTTCTTCTTAATTATGTAATTTTAATTTCTAATTTGTAATACAGGGTATTCAAATAGAATTCACTGTATCTTGATTTACATTACATTATCATGAATGCAGTTGTGCTGCGCAGTCAGTTGGTACCATGCTAAAATGGTGGGACACTGCCACTATTGCTGGTATGCTACGCTTTTATTATATACATACACTATAAAATGTATGATAGTGTAGTGAATAATGCAGTCAATAGAGTAATGAATATGGTTAGGCATGAATATGCTTGTTTACAATAGGAAAATCATCCCTAATAGATAACCCACCAATATTGAACAATGAGTTTTCAATAGAAGATCACTCTCTTTCTATTGTCCCAGTATAAGATGATGTCATACATGTGGTTGAAGGTACTCCCTCTCAGAAGCCTAATGTTCTTAAATCAAATCATGGGATTCTCTACTAGATTAAGAAGACAATGATATGAATAATTAATTTTGTTGATTCCAATTATGAACCTAGAGGTCAAGATAAGCTGATAGACTACAAAGTGGAAAATGAAGTTGATTATGCTAATGCCTGCATTCCTAATGTGAAAATGCAACACAATCCTTTGATTTATGCAGAGGGGGGGATTACCGTGCTTACACGCTCCTAAAATAAGAGGTTAAAGACACAAATTGGGAAGGAGATTCAAGCTCACACTGGTTATAACTTGAGAAGTGCATCTACCACTTCCAAATGAAGTTTTTTTTATTGGAACTTAAGGGGTGTGACCAACCCCCATTATTATGATATTCTTTATACTTGGTCCATACAATATAAACCAAAGTTTATATGCATTACTGGGCCTAAGGTGAGTGTTGGTTTACTTTTTTGAGATTTTTCCAAAGTATTGGATATGAAGCCTTATTTAGTCTCTAATTAGTAACTTCTCTATTTCAACTATAGGAAAGTACAACTGAATATGGCGATGAGGAATATGATAGGACATAATCGGAAATTAATCATGAAGAAGATGAGGAAAGTGGTCAGGTATTCCTACTTCATACAATTGGGAAATTAACTGTATGGTATGTTTTTATATAATAATGAGATATTGGGTGAAACAATTTTTTATTACTATCATTATAAGATATGATTTCGTTTTTCTCATTTCTCTGTCCTCACCCACACTTCATTTTGTAAAAGTAAAGTGGTTATAATGAATGACCAATGATCTTATTATAAGTATGTAAAATGACTATGGAGGTCACACTAAAGACGTTTCAAGGAAATGCCTCCCTCTAACCTAATATAACAACTAAAAGAGAGAAGAGCTAATAAAACATGAGTAAAAATACACAAAAACTACAAATAAATCAAGGTATATAATACTCTCCTCAACTGAGAAAAGCTCTCCCACGAGGGTGAAAACATGAGAGGTGACCGACCCATTCAAACACTTCCAATATCCCCAACTGAGATAGCAATCCATCCACTTAAACTCTCGACATATCGACGTGTAAACAGGTGGGGCGACTAATCAGAAATTCCAATAATGGGCATTGGGGGGCAAAAACTTAAGGCAACAACCTAGAAATCTAGAAATAGGTACAAACACATCAAGTGATATAAAAGTAACTTGTCTAAATTAACCACGTTCTCATCGTACTCTTGGTTGGTCAAATTGACTAGCATACGCTTCTTTTCAGGGCTAAAAATGGGAGTTGGGGGCAAAAATAGAAAACAACAGCCAAGCGGTCTAAAAATAAGTATGAACACATAAAGCGATGCCAAATTAACTTGTCTAAAATAACCCAGTCCTCATTGGACTCTCGGTTGGAAAAATTGACTAGTATGCACTTCTTTTGGGGTTAAAAATAGGCATTGGGGGCGAAAACTATAAACAACAACCTAGTTGCCTTGATTTAGGTATGAACACATCAAACGATACCAAATTAACTTTTCTAAACTAATCGTATCCTCATCGGAATCTCGGTTGTTCAAATTGACTATTATACATTTTTTGGGGTTAAAAAATGGGCTTTTGGGTGAAAACTGAAAACAACCATCTAGTAACCTATGTTTAGGTACAAACACATCAAGCGATACGAAAGTAACTTCTTTAAACTAATAGCACCCTCATCGGACTATCGATTGGCCTAAGTGACTAGTATACGCTTGTTTTTAGAGTTAAGAATGGGCGTTGGGGGGGGGGGGGGGGGGACTTAAAAAAACAACCTAACGACCTAGATTTATGTACAAACACAACAAACGATACCAAAGTAACTATGGTAATTTGTTGTGTATTGATTATTCCCCTATAAAATTACATTTGTGTCAATGTCATGAGAATGTACTAGTTTTTTGTATTATTTACTCATTTATGATTACACATTTACTAAGGTTGATTTTTTTCAACACGTTCTTATTGAAAAATATGAATATTATTTTTGGGAGAATGAAGTCTCATTTTGCAAGGAGTATAATGAAGAATACTTTTGGGAGAATAATGTGTAGAACTTTAATGATGTTAGACTTCGTTTCAATTTTGTGGTTAAAAACTAGATGGTTTATTTTGTACTGCATTTTGATTTTTGAATTTTAATGATTATGAATGAAATATAGTTTTAGATTGGTTTAATATCATCGAAATGTAGTGTCATTCAATTTGTCACATGTGTTTTGGAATTATGTTTTGAGTGAAATTTGTGGGCATTTGTTCTGCATTTCCATTGGTTGAGCAAACGAATTATTACTAGTGTATTTATATCTATTTGTATAATGAGAAACTAATATTTTTAGAAAAATATAATGATATTGTTAACGTACTTTAAGCATCACAAATAAAAACATCCGTTACAAATATATGACACTCTCAATCTGTTACAATATATTTTGTAACGGTTTTATTTGTTACAAATTCTATATTTGTAACGGGTCAAAACTGTTAAAATTTTGTAAATTCGTGACTAATATATGTGATGTGTACCAACGTCAAATCCGTTACAAAATAAATTGCAACGGTTTTAATCTCTTACAAATATTAAATTTGTAACGGATTTTATCTGTTACAAATTTCGTTAGTAAAATAAATAACGCCAATTTTTTAACGGTTTTTGCTCGTTACAATTGACTTTTTTTTGGTGTAGTGAAAACACATTAGGATACGTGAGCACTTTATTAGTGAGCTTGAAGAGGAAAAGGTCGCATCCTTGAGTTTTGTATCTACCGACCTTCAGTTAGTTGATATCTTTACGAAACCTTTAGATACCCTTAGATTCGATAGTCTTAGGAAGTCTTTAGGAATTTGCAGAGTTGACTGAGGGGTGGTCACCAGGTCTAGAGTAGGATACATTTTTCTTGATCATATCATTTTATTCCTAGATTGTATCATTTGTATATTTATTTGTTTGGTTTTTATTTTTATTTTTAAAAATTGAAAAATTCAAAAAGATTTTATTTTTCTTAATTTTAGAAAAAGCCAAAAAGATTTTCTTTAGATGATTGTTTTTTGAAAAACACAAAAAGAATTTTATATTTTGTTTACATCATTTATGGATGAACATTTAAGATATCCATAAGTTAAAATGCCATTCCATATTTCACGTGACTGTTTGACAGTGATTTGAGATGCTACACAATTGCATCCATGTGCTTTACATTGTTTGGAGTCTTTGAGATGTGATTCGTGATATCATATTGGCTTGAGTGTTTCCATCTCAATTCTATTTATACAACGACCAAAATGCGATAAAACTTGACACGATAGTAGTGCATGTAAAAACCGTTTACCATGAGAAATTAGTTCCAACACAATACAATGAGTGAATCATGGGAAAGGGCTTCGAAAGTTCACAATTAACTCGTTGAGAAAGCTGCCGTTTAAAAAAGAGCTCGAAAAAACTAAATGGTAATAAAAAGAAAAACACGCCAAATCAAATGGGCCAATAGGTTTTAGTTTCATCACCTCAAAAGAAATATATAATGTATAATTAGTTATGAGGGAGTTTGGATGGAAATAAATGAAAAGCGGATTTTCACATCCTTGAAAGTCATGAAAAAGCGTTTCACATGTTTTGGACGTTATTGGTGTGGAAATCACTTTAAGCTTGGATTTTCTGATTTGATTGAGTCATTTTCTTTTAATTCCAAAATTTTTACACCTAAGGAAGATGTTAAGTTCATTCGTTATAAATATCCAACATTCATTGTGCACATATGTTATGGTTGTATGTATTGGTTTTCCTGTTGAATTTTTTTACATGCCTGTAATACCCCGTACTTTTGACTATATTTATTTTTGGGATTAATTAATTAAATGCGTATTAATTGGAAATTAATCCGGGTTATAAATACTAACGAGATGCGAGTTGGTATTTGATTATGTGCATATATGTTTTGATATATGTATTTAGTATTATAAAATTTGTCGTGAGATCGATAGACGGCATTTTAGAAATATTGTTGAGACGCGTGGGACCACCGCGTCACGGTGTAATATTTTGATAATAAAAGTGAATTTAAAATCTATAAACCGTATGGTCGTTTTGAGTGGGCCAACGCGTCCGTAAGGGTCGAGATAGTCAGAAAACACTACCCGGGGGTGTAGTTTGGGTCCCGGGGTATTTTTAGGCCATACCGGCAACTTAAAGGGTATTTTGGTAATTTTACATTTTTAGGAATTAAAAGTGACGAAAATTAGAGATGAAAATCTGATGTGGATTAAACCCACTAAGCCCATTAACCAAACCACATTAACCTAGAAGGCTTCGTAGGTTATTAGGAGAGTTTTCTAAAATTCCCAAATCAAAACCCTAGCCACCTTTAAGCCACCATTGGAGGAGAGCTTGGAGAAAGGAAAAATCTGCAGAAATCTTCACCAAGCCAACACCAAAATCAGAAATCCAATCAAGGCAAGTGTTTTAATCATATTTAAATTCGTAGAATGTTTCTTCCATGTTAGAAAATTGATGAATTACAACTGTTCTTGAAAGATTATGAAAACCCATGTAGTTTGGAGCTTAGAACTTGAAATTATTAAGGAGAATTGCATGTAGAATGATAGTTAGATAATTATTTGCATGATATCTGTGTTAGGAAGGAATTAAAACGGATTTATAGTGAGTTAATTCATGATTCAAAAGTTAGGGTTCATGTTCTTGAAATAATTGGGGAAAAAGTGTAGAGATTTATATTTTGATTGATGTTAAAGAGATTTAGTCCTTGAAAACATGTTAGGAGTTGACTTGAATATGTTTAGGATGAATTAGAGACCCTAAAACGTTGTTGGGATGAACTTTGGAAGAGATTAGGAGTGATAAAATTGGATAAAAATGAGATGGGAAAAATCTGGGACGAATCTGGTAGCTCGTTAGAAGCCCCTACCCAGGTCGTTCGAACGAACTCGTTCGAACGAGCTTCTAACGAGTTGATCAGTCGCTGCTAACGAAAAGGGGATTTCGTTCGATATCTCGTTCGAACAAGATATCGTTAGAAGGTACAGTTCGTTCGAACGAACTGGAATCTCGTTCGAACAGCCTCGTTCGAACGAGACTTCTAACGAGTTGACAGAGGGATCTCGTTCGAACAGTCTCGTTCGAACGAGACTTCTAACGAGCTGACAGTTTGGGCTATTTTGAACTGTTTGGAATTTTGGAGTCCCGTAAACTTGTTCGAGGATATAGTTAACCTTCCAATGATGATGTAGTGATAGGTTTGGGACATTTGGGTATTTATGAGAAGGAAATTATATACAAGTGAGTTAAATTAGAATGAACCGCTTGGGTTGAGACGTGAGTGTCTATTACGACGTGAGAAAATTATGGCGCGTATGATTATAAACCGAAGTAGTATAAATTGTGATAATTATAGTTAGTACGAGAATGCGATATGTACTACGATTAAACTACGGTATTACTAAGACGTGTGTTTACTTAGTAGTGGTATATGAATTGTGTGTATGACATACCTACCATACTTGCTATCACGGGAGGTTGCGTTCGCTTAGGACCCTCTAATCCTTGTGTGCCTACGGGGGGGATATAGACTGGTACCTCGATGAAAATAGGTCAGAGAAAGACTTATTGGGATGTTAATAAGTCCGCTGATCGTGGGAGCATAGGAATGTACGTGACCCATGTGATGTGACTGTGTTCGCCTCCACTATTTGTGATTTGTGTTATCTGAACTATTCCTGAGAGATTCGGAATATGTAATCCTTATGTATGTGATGTACCGGGATGGATAGCAGAGTATGTGTGCACCGCAGCTTAGTTCTCGGGGTGCTTGTATTGTATATTTATGATGTGAATAATATACACTTAATTAATGAGAACAGTCATGTTAATGTTGTATAAATAATTACGGTATTGTTCCGAGAAACATAATGAGTTAGTTGATAGAGAAATATATTGCATATTGAGCATCTGAGTTTACATTATATCCCTATCTAATTACGAGCGTTATATGTTAATAGGACCGGGTAATAAGGGTAGGAACTATTATAGTCTAGCTAGTTATGATGTCACTTAGCTAGTGGTTTATATCGCTGTAGATGGATACTTACGTTAGGAGTGCACAGTTAGACGAGAGGTGAGAATATCATGTGAGTGCACGTCCTAACATGTACTTTGCATTTAGTGTTTTAAATGTTTTTAAAGCACTTGCAGGTTTTTAAAATATAACTCCACATTCGGGCTCTGACCCGTTTGCTTTTCAAATCTCTTTTTCTTGTAATCCCATTTTAGGTGCCCAGCCACAGGGACACCAAGCATAGGATTCTCATTCAGGTGACGAGCTGTAGCTGTTTCTGGAAGCTACAGGGATTTGCTTGTAGACGCTTCTATCTTTTGGATTCAAGAGTCACTATCTATCAGTTGTAGGGCATGTTTCCCATTTCTATTAGAGACATCTTTTACATTACAGTTTTCAGACTTTGATTTGTATTGTTTTAGCATTCGGGTATTTATTTCAGTATGGGATTGTAGTGAGGAGTTTTCCTCCAGACTTTATTTACTCTATTGTGATGGTTATTCGTTTTACTTCAGTATGGTGAATGGTGTTATTTATTTCTTCATTATACTTGTTGCATGTTAATCAGACTTAAATTAAAATTTGGCAACTCATTTTTAAATACTAGGTGGTTAGTAATAATAAAATGTTTTCGACAGTGATGCTATTAACTGAGCCAACTTGGCATTTTGAATTAATTTAATAAAGGAGTAGCTACCCGGTATTTAATTAGTCGGGGTGTCACAATGCCTACATTTCAACTATCATTGACTTGGTTGTTTTAGGGTTCTTTCATGGTGTGTTTTTTTTTCTTTAATAATTTTGAAAAATTAAAAAAAAAAGAGAACATTTATTTCCTTGTGACATTCTCCATTTGCATTTATTATGTTCTTCATATATGTCTACTTGGGGACATCATAAAAAGGGGGAGAATGAATTATGGGGGAGAACTACTTGTTTGTTTTATAATGATAATGATATATGTTTTTTCTCATCATTATATTTCAAACTATTGCGCGTTACGGGTATTTATTTCTTGTCTCGTGTGTGTAGATATCAAATTGGAGAATCATTTTTAACCACACTGATGATGATAAAGAAATTTTTAAGTGTTGAAGACTTGAAGATGATCGAATTTGTGAAGATACACATCGAATTTATGAAGACACACATTTAGTATTTCCAATTTTTGGGTTTAATGGTGATATTGAATTGTATGTTAGTTTGTTTATTTTGGGCAGCATAATTTGGATATTTTTATGTATGTACCGGCATAGACATAGGGGAGATTTGTAAGTACATGTTTTATAAATGTATGGGGTAGAATCTAGGAATTTTACAAGTGTACTAGATCACAATTAAGTATGTCTGATACCACTACATTCGGCTCGTCTCCACGATCATCCACGACGGTCTTGATCCGAATTCATACATCCATCATCTTCATATGTGCATTATGTGTCAAGCAATGTACTCTTCAACAGTTCCCACTACTCCACATACTTATGGTAAAAATAATTTTAATTGGAGTGTTTAATTATTGGCACAAATAGTTGGGAATATTTTTTAAATAAATTTTTGAAGTCTGGAAGATAATAAACACGGAAGATCTTTTTAAGAAGTTTTTTTAGGCACGTCACTGGTGTCATTCAAACGACATCGTATCTTGTTCGAACGAGATGCCATCTCGCTCAAATGACATCGTATGTGGCTCGAATAACGCACCACCTCAACCTTCCTATTTAAACAGTTTTATGCATCACATTTTTCTCAAGTCTGCATACCTCTGTTTCTGCAAAATAGTACCTTTTTCCAGACTTCATATTTTAAGGTTTTACCTTTTTGATTCACAAACAATTCCCAATTCTTTATGTGAATCCTCTAAACCTCAAAGAAGATTATACTACTCATATCGAGTACACTTGTGGAGAAGATGAATCTTTTCAATTGCTGACCCTCTGGAGCTCTTGCGGTAACTCTAGCCGACGACATCGAAACCGACGCCTGCACGTATTTCGTATGTCACTGCTTGTATATTCATTGTAATTCGTGTAAACCAAACTTTACAAATTATAGTGAAAATAAGATGGCTTTTCCCCTGTGGGGGATTTTTCCTCAACTGTGATTGTCTTGCATGCTTAATCTATTTCTTTATTCAATCACTTTTTGTTTGCGAGAGTTAAGACTTATTGGGACTAAAATTGGAATTTAATTAAATAAATTTGACATTGATTGCAGCACTCTCATGTCTCTTTGCATACAACCTACTAATTTTTATAATATAAGATGAACTTTGTTTGAAATACACTTTAGATCAATTGGGTTGACATTGGCTGAGTTGATCTATATTCATTTAGTGCAGTCAAGGTTGTGCTTTTTCAAAAGTATGGAAGGTATGCGATTGGATCTTGTCAACACATCTCTCTAGAAAAATGTTCATGGATCCAAAGACGTGAATTAGATCAATTGGGCTGGCCTTGGTCGACATGGGTTATTTTCATTTGTTGTTTCCAAATACTTGCTTTTGTAAATATAGGAGAGGTATATGATCGGATATCGTTGATACATTCTCTACTAAAAATATTTTTCTGCAGTCAAAGATGGGAATTAGGTCAATTGGGTTGGCCGTGGACAACATGATCTGTATTAATTTGGTGCAGTCAAGGACATTTTTTTACAAATATAGGGAAGGTATGTGATGGGTTCTCATTAATACATCCTCTCCCAGAAATGTTTTTGTCCATTCAAAGATGGGCATTAGATCAATTGGGTTGGCCTTGGTCGACTTGATCTATATTAATTTGGTGCAGTCAAGGAATCGCTTTTCCAAGTCTATTGAAGGTATGTGATTTGATCTTTTCAACACATCCTCTCTAGAAAAATGTTCATTTAGTCAAATACGTGCATTAGATCAATTGGGTTGGCCTTCGTCGACCTAATCTATTTTAATTTTTTGCATGTCAAAGACGTGATTTTCCATATATAGGGAATGTATGTGATTGTATCTATTTGATACATTATCTCCCATAAATATTTTTGTGCAGTCAAAGATGTGCATTAGATCAATTGGGTTGGGCTTTGTCGGCCTGATCAATTGAAATAAATAACAGTTGAATCAAGACTTAGGGAAATAAAAAAATATTTTGATATAATGAATCTTTTTGCTCATATAACTATGATGGGTTCCATTGGTAGTTATTAGTAATAATATTTTTGTTTTGCTCTAAATTCCATGGGTTTTTAAATGGTTCTCCTTCCAACATTTCAATATGATAAGTTCCAGGCCATGCCACTTTGTCCACATGATTAGGACCATGCTAATTGGCTTCCAATTTGTTTGTTTTATACGTGCCTTTATTTAGGACATAATATTCTTTTTTTATTGTTCTTGACATAATTCTTACATTTTAGAATTTATTCATGCATTGTTGATACGCTGCTACCCTGAGTGTAGCTCCTTATCTGACTTCATCAATCAAATCTAAATGAAGTCTCCTTACAAAATCACTTTTATGAGAATGAAAGTTTTGTACCCTATGACTTATTATTTGATCTTTACTAAAACCATAGCTTCACTTCCAAAGGCCAGAATGTAAGGGGTATCTCTTGTCACTATTTGTGATGTTGTTCTGTAAGCCCACAACCCACTCTGTAACTGATTTATTCAGTTTCCTCTAGACTCTTCCAATCTTCTATTCATATCATCTAATAGGCTTCAGTTTGTCACTTATATTTGTCCATTGAAATATGGATGAGTTGGTGATGGATGCAACTTCTTTATATTGTTTTTCTTGCAATATTTCTGAAATTCATGAATTTCAAATTGGCTCCCATTATAAACGATGAAAGCATGTGGGATTCCATACATGTTATCAAATTCTTCCATATGAATTGAAAGACTTTTGCATACGTTATATCAATAAGGGGTTTTGCATTCACCCACATGGTGAAATAATCAACTCTAACTACTAAGTACCTGAATCGTCCTATTATTTTTGGCAATGGGATGACCAGGTCCATACCCAAGATGAAAAAAGACCAAAGTGATGTAATCGACACTAACTAGGCGTCGGGTCTCTGATGTATTACTCTATACTTCTGGAATTCGTTACACTTTTATGTATATTCTTTACAATATTTTCTCATTATTGATCAATAATGTCCCTGAATGACTATTATTTTTATCAATGTGTGTCCTATTGCTTGAGATCCGCATGATACTTCATGAATCTCTTTAATCAGATTTTGTAGCTCCATAGGATGTACGCATCTCATTAGTCAGACTGTAAGCCCTCTCTTGTATAGAACTCCCTAGTCTAATGGTTACTTGGCGACTTTGTAAAGAAGTCTTTTGCCTCCTTCTCATCGGATGGTAGGATGCATTTCTCTAAGTACATGATAATTGGATCCCTCTACAATGCACCCATATTGATTTCAAAGAGGTTATCTTCTTCAACATCGTTACTCATATGTACCAGTATCTCCACACGAATTGTTCTTCTCAAAATTAGCAAGCTAATGCATCTGCCTTGATATTCTCAGGTCTATATATCCTCATCATCTGGAGTGCTTTTAACTTGGGTATTAGAAGTTTTACCTTGGCAAGGTAATTTAACATGTTCCCCTCTATTGCTTCATATTCTCCCAACACTTGATTTACCACCAGCTGTTAGTCACTACGAGCCTTAATTTGCTAGACTCCCAATGGTATGGCTAATGCTAGTCTAGTGATTAAGGATATATATTATTCCTTATTGTTGGATGCTTAAAATTTGAATCGTAAAGCATATTCTACGTCACTTCCATTGGGTGTGTTAAATATGAGGCCAACTCTACTACCAATAACAGATGACCATCCGTCTATAAACACCTTCCACACTTGGAGTTCATTTTTAAAATCTCCTTCTGTCAAGGAACCATTTTTGAACAATATAGTGTGGATTTATCGAAGTCCGTTCGGGTGTCCTCAGAGGAGGATTCTGTGAGGTTTTTCTTTTAATCATTTGTCATTTCATTTAATTGTTCAGTCGGATTTTAGATTTCCTTGGTAGGGATTATAGATGTAGTCGCCTTATCTTGATTCTTTTCATTAGTGAATTATGCAATGAAGTCTACTGCAGTTTGACCTTTGATCGCAGTTTTATCTCAGATGAAATTTTGTACTCCCCCAGTTCTATGGCCCATGCCACCAACCTTCCAAACTTTTCAGATTTATGAATGGGTTGTCGAAGTGGAAGATCGGGGTAAACCATTATGGTGTGAACATGGAAATATTATTTCATCTTTCTGGATGCTACTATCAAAGCCAAAGCTACCTTATCCATTCATAAATATCTTAAAACTAAGCCGAAGAAATGTTTACTCGTATAATACACAGGCTTCTGAATTCCCTCGTCATTTTTTATTAGAGCCAAATTGACAGCTAATTCTTATACAACCAGGTATAAGTACAATTTTTCTCCTGGGACTAGACTTGATAGTAATGGGTCCTTTCCTAGGTATCTCTTTAGCTCTATCAAAGTGGTCTGACATTCTTCCGTCCATTCAAAATAGTTTTTGATAACGTTAAATCATGGAAGGCATTTATTCATGACTTTGGACAGAAATTTGTTTAGAGCTGTTACTCGGACTACCAGACTTCTCATTTATTTTTTGTTCTTGGGAGGCTAAATGTTTAACAACGCCTAGATCTTGTCAGAGATGTTGTTTATGCCCCTTTGGTTGGCCATAAAGCCAAAAACTTTTCCAGAGTTGACTCTAAACACACATCTAGTTGGGTTAAGCTTCATCTGTATTTTTTATCTCGTTGAAGGTCTTATCGAAGCCATTTATATGGTCACATACTTTGATGCCTTTCGTTAGCATGTCATCCACATAAACCTCCATATTTTTCACTATTTTCTTTTCAAATAATTTGTTCACCTGTCTCGGGTAAGTGGCACATGCATTTTTATGTCTAAAAGTCATTACATTATAGCAAATGGTACCTCGAATAGTGATTAAAGATGACTTCTCCTCAATTACTCACTTCATTTTGATCTGATTATAACTGGAGTATGCATCCATGAAGCTCAATATCTCGTGACTAGATATTGCATCCACAAACTGATCTATTCATGGTAAGGTATAATAATCCTTAGGGCATGCTTTGTTTAGATCTGTGAAGTCCATGAACATCCTCCATTTATCATTCTTCTTCGGGACCATGACCACATTTTCCAGCCACTGAGGGTACATCACATCTTCAATGAACTCGACTTTATTTAATTTGACCATTTCCTCTTCAATGTCTTCTTTAACTACGTTGAGTTTATGGAAGATAATAGAGGGATCTATTCTTGGCATATTCTCATGACTCGAAGCAAATACACTCTTTCTATCTCGAATAAAGTCATCCATCTACTTCTTGAGGAGTGGGTCTGAGGACAAGATGAAGTGGGCTATCCTCTTAAGATGCACATCATCTAGCATCACTGGCTCAGTTGCTTCCATGGCTTCCTCAGTTATCAACCTATCTTCATCCCGAGAATATAAGGTCTCGATTTGATAGGTTTGTATTGATTTCTTCCTCTCCTTCTCATCGGTCTAGTGGAAATAACACTTGCATGTTTCCATTTTTATTTTCTTTCACTACCCTGACAGCGTAGTTGGTGGGGAATTTAAGGCAACGGGGGAATAGTAGAGGCTACAGCCTTAAGTTCTATCGAACCAACTATTTCAAAGATTATATTGTAAGCTGGTGAGATATTATTTTAAAGGAGGAATAATCTCATTTACTCTGTTCTGCAGATCGTTTAGGTTCTTACCATGACTTTTAACTTAATGGTACCCAATGGGTATATGTTTTCCCCCAAAAATTTGATCAGAGGATGGTGATGCTCTTCTAGTTTTCTACCAGATAGCTTTAATATTTGGAAGATATAATAGAACATGTTATCGGTCGAGTGCCTATTGTCTTCCAAGATTCTTTTCACTTTTTTACCGTATATCGTCATGTTAGTTACCAGCAGATCATCATGAGGATACAGTAATCTTGAGAGGTCATCCCTAGAGAATCTTATAGTCAGTTTTTCCTTGACGACATTGCGAGGGAGTGTGTCTTCCACCTCTGCTATGTTGACAGATTTTTTATTGAAATAAGCTCTCCCCTCATTGAGGTACGTTTTTCTTTCAGTTAGTTCATCACCATCACCAAAATCTCCTCATGTAATAAAGTGGCATCCAAAAGAGAACATGTTTAGCTCTTCCATAGGTTCAGTAGGCTAAGGTGGGAGGTTAGAATCCTCCTCCTCTTGGTTTTCCTGTGCTCTTTTCTGGTCTTGTTCCCTGGTACTAGGTGATATTGATATTCTTTTGGTCTTCCAATCCCCGTGAGCTTGTGATGGCCTTCTATTCCTCTTCACATATTTATTGCACTTCCCTCTTTTGATAAGGGTCTCGATTTCATCTTTCATGGTCAATAAATACTTA
The DNA here is from genome assembly GCA_949130495.1 of Sambucus nigra. Classification (NCBI taxonomy): domain Eukaryota; kingdom Viridiplantae; phylum Streptophyta; class Magnoliopsida; order Dipsacales; family Adoxaceae; genus Sambucus; species Sambucus nigra. The sequence continues at coordinate 117,998,905 of OX422222.1, read as the reverse complement.
GTCTCGTGTTCATGATGTTTGTGGAATTTACAGAACTTGATTTTGTCCCTCCTTCCACTAGGAGTTCTCAGTCTCTCAAGCCACTTTAATTGACCATTTCCTCGGATCTCATCAAGGATATGGTGTACTCCTTTGGTTAAGGGAGTGTATTCATCAAATTTCTGGAACAACATCTTTTCTTTCTTTCTTAAAGGGATCTCTTTACGATTTTTTGCAGAGATGCTACTATTTTTTAATTTATTTTGATTGAATTCTTTCCCAGTCATGGCCTGATCAATGTTTATGATTTTTCCCGCCTTGGCCAATAGTTCGACCATGTGATTTGGGGGGGGGGGGGGGGCTTTAGCTAGAATCTATAATAGTTTTCTAGGAAAATAACCACTCATGATTGTTGTCATGGCCACCTTTTCGTTGTAATCTACCACTTCCAGCTTCTTGACTTTGAACCTGGAAATGTACTCCTATATCGTTTCATCCTCATGCTAACGAACGCTTAACAAGTGATCCACCATTTTTCCAAGTTTTGGCCCAAAACAAAAATGATTTATAACGAGGTCAACCAACTGTTTAAACTTTGAGATTTCCCCTCTAGGGAGTCCATTATATAAAATATGAGATAGGCTAATGAAAGTACTTAAAAATATTGTACAACGAATCGTCTATTATATAGAATATGTCGTAGGTGGCTTGATATTTTTATACGTGTAAGAGAGGATATTATTTTCCTTCATACTTAGGTTTGATTGCAGGTGGGGAGAATTTTACGAGTGCTGGGTAACTAACCACGTAGGTCGTGAATGGAGACCCTTGAACAAAGCTTCTTTAAGATGGATTTTTAGTTATTATGAGGTCTGCCCGGTGATGGTCTATCCTCTTAATAGATCCCTTTCATTGTTGAGCTTCCTCGACTGCAATGTTAGTTTGTCTACAACTTTTTTCCTAACACTGTTACCTTCGAAAGACCTTCTCATGTTGTGTTGATGCCTTGGCATGACCCCTTAAATTGTCTCCTTGTCCATCATCTGCCCTCCTATGTTCTGCTCGCCCTGTGCCTTCTTAGGGGTGTGGATGTGCTCCTGCCCCCTTTTTCCCAGTCAATCAAAGACTGGCACCTTGCTAATTCTCTCAAAGTCACTTATACGTTCATCCAAGCACATCTATTCATCATCATCATTTCTTATTCCTAGGGTGAAGTGCCTGCCAGGCTGGTAAGATTATTCCTCTAGTTCAAATGCTCGTAATCGAACCGATCTATTCGTCTCTAATTCCATATTTAATCTTTTGGAGTTTTACAAAGCTTTACCTCGGCTCTCTTGTCTCCTATCTCAGTAGGATGCAGGTGGAAGTGTTCATTTCTACTTGCCAACACTTATCTCCATCGAAGGGGTAATTAGAGGTAAATCTATTCATCTCTTTGAGGCCACAACACTTTGCGTAAGTTTCCTCATATTCTCTCAGATAGCTTCCTTCTTTTAAACAGGCTCTGTATGAATCTGGAAAATTTTACTATTACATTAGGAGGTGTCTCGGCTACAGGAATACTAAATTAGAGATACCAAATGAAATGTAGATTGTAAATATCAACTGGGAATGAGGATAAGAGGACTAACAATGAGATATAAGTGGTTTGGACTTATGATTGGCTTATTGTAATACCCCGTATTTTTACACATATTAATTTTATTATGAAATTATGGAAATTTGGATTAATTCATTTAAGAGAGAGAATTTAATTTATAATTAATCTGACTTAATGGTAATAATTACTAGCATGATGAGAGTTAGTAGTTATTGAAAATAATTATGTTGAAATCATATTGAGTAATAACTATGTTTAACATTACGTAGTGAGTAGCGTAATAGATGGTTTCAGAAATAATAATATGGTCGGGGAAGAGATACACGACAGTTCAGATATAATTATTTGGGACGCACATAAGAGTCACATCACTATTATACATTTGGGGGTTAAAAAGGCAAATTATTTTTATATAACTCGAATCACAATTTTGAGTGCGTCAGTGTGTCCGAAATGGTCGAAATAGTCAAAAAATAGTAGTTGGGTGTTTTATTTGGAGTCCGGGGTATTTTAGCCCAGAACGACACCCCAGAGAAGTATTTTGGTCTTTTGGGATTTTTAGGGAGTTAAATGGATGAAAATTAGGATTTAAAATAAAAGGTATGTGGGTTAGAGGTTACTGTCAGTTTTTAATGTACGTGAGAGAGAGAGAGAGAGAGAGAGAGAGAGAGAGAGAGAGAGAGAGAACCAAAGAGGAAGAAGAACTCCATAGGAGGCCTAAGACAAGAACTCAAGTTCTCACACCAAGAATTACACCAAAGTGTAGATCGCGACGAGAGGATCAACCACATACCAAATTCAACCCAAGAGTCAGAAGTCCATTCCAAGGCAAGTGTTTATCTTGCTAGTTTATTTAGCATATATTGTTCCTGTTAAACTCTGTTGATGATTTAGACATAATATTATGAAATTTGGGTTTCACTAGGTTTAATCGTAAAGGAACATTAGATTTTGGTGATGGTTTGCATGTAGAGGATTTACCCCATTTGTAGACTGTTAAATATGGAGATTTTAAGTGAAAATAATGAATTAAATTAACGGTTTGAATAATTAAAGTGCTAGGTTTATTTTATGAGGGTTCTTAGAGATTTTAGAAATTATTGGTTTCCCTTTTTGAAATCATAAAGATTTGAACACTGATTTGTGTTAGAATGTGCCCCATATTATTTAGGGATAGTTTAGAACCATCTAATTGATGTTGGGCGAAATTGGAATTGAGTTCGAGGTTTGGAATGTTGGGAAAATGATTTTGGGGAAAATAGGGCGAGTTCGGAATTCTCGTTCGAAGGCCTACCCAGGTCGTTCGAACGAGAATTCGAACGATTCATCCAAAGAGATTTTGATTTCGTTCGAAGTGAGGAATTCGTTTGAATGAACTCGTTCGAACGACCTCGTTCGAATGACAATCCCTTGACTTTTAACGAGATTTCAGAATACACTTTTTGAGTCCGATTAGGCCAAAAACATCATAGGGTTATCCAAGTGAGAGAAATAACCTATGTGAATGATGAGTGACCTGAAGTCCTAGATAATATTTAATTGGGAGTGTGATTATTCTCGAGATGTAGAGAGTTCATGTACCCGAGAAGACATAGGTTCAAGAGAGTATATACATATATAAATGATCTACAGAGAGGGTAGAAATAATATTACTACTTACGTATTATGGTAATTGGGTTGCGTGAATGCCTATTAAGTTGTATAAGTTGTGTGCGTGCTTATTACTTAAAATAGTATATGTATGACATACCTAGTTATTGGCAATCGAACGGAGGTTAATGCGTTATGGACTACCATATCTTGTGTGCCTTCAAGGGATTTTGAGTCGTACAACTAGATTATGGAACCTAGGTACAAGTTATCTGTGAGAACGATAGTGGTGACGGTTGTATGGGCGCGTAGGTATGTGCATAGTCCATCGGCTTGGAACTATGTTCGCCTCCAATATGTGCATATGTTTTATTGGTTTTTGAGCGATTGAACATGTTGTCATTTATGCATGACATTGCAATGGGACTAGATACCCGAGTATGACTAGATTCAGGGGTTTCTCAACCAAGGGTGGAGTATTGATATATATATTTATATGTATACATAGTGAGATTTTATATATGTATACTGAGTTCCTATTCTATGTTTTAAGTTGGCTACTTTATTAAAGTATATACTTATTGGGTAACTAGCTGAGAATTAAGAATGCTATGAGAACGAGTTAAAGCATCTTTAAACCTATTCCTAAATAATAGAAATATATTGGCTTCGGGTTATTTAGATATTTTATTAGGCATAGTGGTTATACTATATATAGTTAGGTAGAGTATCGAGACTGGTATGGGTAGTTAGGCGCGCTAGGTGTGCACATTAGATGAGAGGTGGGCATCCCAAGTGAGCACGCTAAGTTAACATGAATAATATTTGTGCTAATTAACCAATTTAAGCACTTGCTATATTTAAACTGTTTTCTACTCAGGCTCTGACCCGTTTTTCTGCAAATCTCTTTTCTTGTTCTATTATTTTAGGTGATCAACCATAGGGACACCAAGCTTAGTAGATTCCATTCATTTGTCGAGCTGTAGCTGTTGTGAAAGCTACAAGATGTTTCTAGTAGACGCTTCTGAGTCTATTTCTCCTCATCTATCAGTTATTTACTGCAGTTGGACATTTCGTCCCTCCTGTTTCACATTCTGAGATTTAGAGTTATTTTATTCTATCTTTAGACGTGATTTCATGTTATTGGATTTCTGTATGGGATTTTGAATGGAAATGTTGACTTTAGTTCTTTATTTAAATTCAGTTAGTTCTTTCCTTATCCTATTGTGATGTATGGTGATGATTAAATATTTCCCAGTAATAATGCTGGTTAATAACAAGATAAACTTTTGACACCAACCTTTTTAATTATTAGGTGGTTAGTTTTTACTAAATTAAAATTTGAGTTTTCGACAGTAATGCATTATCTTAACCCACTTGATATTCTAAAATTAATCAATTAAGGACTGATCACCCAATAATTAATTAGGCGGGGTGTTACACTTATGTCCACTAAATAACTTGTTATTTTCGGATCTATCTCAAGGGATGAAATCGTGTCTAGGGCTTTAGAAAAATAAAGGTATTTTGAATGTAAACTACAAGCCTTAATGTAGAATCAACTGGGTATATATCCGAGTTTAGTTGGCTTGCTCTTTTGATTGGAGGGATCCCTCGATTTATAGTGATTTTAGTAGAAGGCATAAATGTGTTGTCCAGTATGGGACAAGTAAGGGCCTCTTAGATTAGTGGAGCACTTGTTGAGTAATTTAAGGCTTTTGACCATAAAGTGTGGGGATTAACACATGTCAACCATATGAATCCAAATGAATGTTTAGGCCAGTCACCAAGATTCCATGTTGTCGATTTGCCTTATTGTCATCCAACTAAGCAAGCAAGATGGATGAACTCTAGATCGGTTGAGCTCATGTGCTGTCCTAACTTCGGCCGGGGTCGAGGTCCTTAGGTGGTGAAGTGTCATTTAAAAAATATTGTGTAATAACTCCCAGATGTTTCATAGTTGACTTAGGTTAAGGCCGAACCACTTGCATACTCGTCTTCATCCATTTTCTCTCACCTCTTATCCTATTTATATTTGTTATTATCATTTCCATTTTTAAACAAGCACCCAAACAGATTGAATCCTAAAGGAGGATTTCCAACATCATTATTTTGGTGTCGTCTATGGGAAGAGAATGTATTTTCTTCCTTATATCAACTTTAGCTCTTAATCTCTTATCTCTGGTGGTGATCCAACCCCAACACTGTTGGGACTAAATCACCATTGAAAGAGACTGAGTTAGGAGGTTCATAAGAATCATCAATTCATCAATTTTTTTTTCTTTCTTCTTCATCATTTCTTGCAGGTTGGTTGCATTTTTTACGGAGATGGAGATCTATCAACGATCAAATACCGGGGACAGTTCTAGCCAACCCCCTCAACGGCCTGAAATTGATGATGTGGCGATGACACTTAGGTCCCTTGTATCTAGATAGCAGTAGATGCAGTTGTAGCTTATGTCCTTCAGCTCGGACATTATGATTAAGATCCCTGATGATCCCATTATCAACCTGATTACATCAACCATAAGAGAGGTCATGCATTCGAAAGTTGAGGTACCATCCCTAACTCTTGCCAAAGAAGTCCAACACCATCTCAGGTAAAAAGAGATCGACAACTCATTCCATCTCCACCTTAGTAAAGGAGTTCAAGAGTATCTAGAGGATTTAATGTTTGAAGAGGAAAAGTGTTGGGAGAGTAAAAAACATCTAACACCTCCTATCGGTTGGGGACTACATAAGCTCCAACTTATTATGGAGGGATTATTCAGCACACTCCTCAAAGTCATCAGAGAGGCTCTATATTTGAAAGCCTAAGAAAGGGTTTTGCCTTTAATTATCTCGACCTAAGAGGTGATGGTAGTCGAGATAATATTACCGAAAGCATTGATTTCACCCGTAGTATTAGTTGTTTCGACAATGATCGGTGGAGGTGAGATGAGGAGAGAAGGGACTATAGAGAAATAAATGGAGGATAGTTAAATACAGGCATAAGACCGATCACCAAAATAGATCATGAAGTGGAGGGAGCGTGTGATAATGTAGTTGAAGAGGAAAAACCTTGGAATATCTCAATTCAAATTTTAAAGGAAAAAATCGGCTGTCTCATTAAAAGTAGAGATCCTATGTAAAGGATGTACATGGAGGGATCTCCATTTTTGCCCAAAATAGTTAGCTATTCTACCCCTGGGAAGTTCAAACCTCTAATTGTGATGCCGAAGTGTGACTGGAGTACCAATCCCATATATCAAATAGAGATGTATCACTCGATTACCATCATTTACTCCATGCTAGATGAGATGAGGTGTCGGGCTTTCTCTGTTGTGCTTACTGGTGCTGCACATGTGTGGTACACTACCTTGCCAAGTGTATCTATTGAAAGTTTTAAGTGGCTAGCGAAGAAATTTATTCATAATTCTATTTCAGTATGAATAAACACAAGTAAGTTACTCATTTGAGGAACATATGACATGATAAGAATGAGTCTTTAAGAGAATTTATCTATTAGTCTAATGATGAAAATATGAAAATTGAGGATTACAAAGAGAGATTTGCAAAGATAAGTCTCATTATTTGACTTTATAAGGAAAACACCATTAGAATCTCTCCATGAATCCTCCAAAGTCCATGGAAATTTTTTTAAGAGAACCATCAACGGGAATAAGGCCATGGCGGCCAAGAGATGTGATAAAAAAGAGGAAAGTAATAACATGTTTGGCCAAAGCTAAGATAATGAGAAGGACAGAAAGGGAAGATCTAACGATGGCAAGTTTGCTAAGTACACTCCTCTAAAGTTAGTTTTGACATGATCCTGGATGAGTTAAAGGATGATGAAGATCTTAGGTTGCCATAAAAGTAAAGATCTCCCCCTCATAAGAGGGAAAAAAGAAAACGGTGTGAGTTTGATCAAAATCACGGCCATATGATAGATCAATGCTTCGCTCAGAAAGATGACAGTAAAAAGTTACCAAAATAAGGAACCTACAAAAATACATCGATGAGAGAGGAGGATGAGAAGGGGGAAGAAAGATATATAACTAATCAAAGGATAAAAGATCTAACAAGAAAGAGGTGAAAGTGAACAAGAATGATTCAGACCATTACAATGAATATGACCCATATCTTCCTTCCAATCCTCCGACAATTAAAGGTAACCTTAACATTATTTCTTTTGATATGAAAATGAGACATGGAAGAATGGAAGTAGGAGGGACTGAGTCGATCGATAGAAAGGCTCATGGAATTGAGGCCAACTAGGACCTAACAAGATTGAATTTAATTCGATCGAGGCATAAATTAATCCAAATAAACTTCTGAAATCTGACATGGATAGTCTCATCCTAGTTTTCATAACATAAGACTTCAAAGGAATATTAGTTGAACAAGACCATCCCCTTTCCATCAGCACACGAGTTCACAGCTAAAAATGGCTCGTTAATTAGTGGATGTGGGAAACTTGGATGACATAATGCTTTGAGATTTTTCAAAGGGATAAAGTTGAGAAAGAAGAGACAAGTACCCTTATCATCACCCATTGATAGGGTTCAGAAAATTAAAGTTCACCCATTGGGTGTTTTTAAAATGTATGTGTGCATGCTAACTTGGCCAAAATGATTAGCCAGGAAGATTAACTCTTTTGTGATGGATGAAAATATATTCTTGGACCACAACATAATTTATAGGGGAGTAGCACTAAAGGAATTTGAAGTTGTGTCTTCGACTATATACCAAATGATGAAGGTCCCAAGTATTTATGGAGTAGGGGAAGTGAATGGTGATGAAGCACATGGGTGCTAATTCACCTTGATAGAAGAAATGGAAGGCTTATAAGAGAAAGATGACTTTATACAACATAGACACTCTTGATTCAAGAGATGAAAAAAAACTCAAAAAGGGATACTCTACAAAAGAGGTAGAATTCATCTTCCTCAATGAGGATGAATGAAAACAACGTCCAAATAGGCTTATCCCTAAAGCCGGAAATAAAAAAAGAGTCAGCTGAATTAATAAGAAAGAGGCAAAGTGTGGTTGCATGGAGCCCTAGCGATATGACAGGGAAACCTGAAATTAATTATCACAGACTCAACAAAAACCATAAAGTGAAGACAGTAAAACAAAGAAGTCGTAATTTTGACAAAAATAGGTATGAAGTTACATAGGAAGTCAAGAAGATGTAAACCATAGATTTCACTAGGTAAGTGAAATATCCATAGTGTTTCTCTAATTTTTTCATAGTTCCCAAAGAAGAACGGGAAGTGGAGGATGAGTGTGTACTTTATTTATCTTAACAAAGCTTGTCCAAACAATAACTTTCCTTTTTCAAAGATTGACCAAATGGTGGGTTCCAGAACTGACCATGAGATCATGAGTTTTACAAAAACTTACTTTGAGTACAATCAAATTTCAGTGCAAGAGTATGATGCTAAAAAAAATATCATCCATCAAAGATAAAGGAACAAAATTATACAAAGTTATGTCGTTCATCTTAAAAATTGAGGGGCTACCTACCAAAGATCGATCAACAAAATATTCAAGGATCATATCAAAAAGATAATGGAGGCCTGCGTGGATGATATGCTCACGAAAAGTTTAAAGGTCGAGAGTCACGTGGAAGATTTAAATAACCTTTAACATAATCGATCAACAAGGAATGAATTTGATCCATTAAAGTGAGTATTTGGTGTTGGAGAAGGAAATTCCTTGGGTTTCATCGTCAATCAGATGGCATTGAAGCGAATCTTGCTAAGATTAAATAATTGATTGACATAAAAATACAAAAGATGATCAAGGATATTTAGATACTAATGGGTCGAGTTTCTGCAATGAAGATATTTTTTTCTAGGACAATAAACAAGCATTTGTCAACCTTCAAGATTCTAACGGAAGTTTTTATCTGGGAAGAGGAGTGTGAAAAATCATTTCACAAGTTAAAGGCCTATCTTGGTTCACCCATGCTCCTATCCTGGCCAAGACATGGAGAAAATTTTTACTTGTACCTTGTCGTCTTGGAGTTGACCATTAGTGAAACCATTGTTCGATATAACAGTTGAGTTCAAAAACCTCTTTACTTTAATAACAAAGCACTCTAAGGGGAAGAATTTAGGTATCCGAAGATGGAAAATCTTGTATATACTTTGATCCATGTCTATAGGAAATTAGAGCCTTATTTTGAATCTCATATGATGGTAGTGCTAACCGACATGCCCCTATGACAAGTCATTCATAAACCTAATAAATTTAGTAGGTTAATGGCTTGATCGGTCAATCTTAGTGAGTTTGGTATCGTTTATTAGCCGAGAAGTGCGATTAAAGGTCAAACATTTGTAGATTTTATTGTCGAGTTTACATAGAAAACAACAGATGACACAAAAGGGGTTCAAAGTCTCACACGTCTTCCGAAAAGGAAATGAAATTGTATCCAAATGAACGTTGGTTGATAATACGGATGATGTACTGAAGCGAGATTTGTTATTAAAAAATAGTGCCTTGGACGAGGGTATTTTACACCAATGTCACCAATATGGTGTTTTTTTATTTATTGTTCATCATGTGGAAATGGTTGTGGCAGGGTTGATATTATTAGTATAAGATGGGATCGACATTAAATATGACCTATGGTTTAGCTTTAAGGAATCGAATAACAGATCAGAGTATGAAGCCCTGCTTGAAGGACTCTCACTTGCGAAAGTACTGAATGTTGGGAAAATTGCATTCCATAGTGCCTCCTAGTTGGTTATTTACAAAATTTTGGGGATTTATGACCCGAAAGATGAGAACATGGATAAGCACTTAGACCAATTAAAGAAGGTGCTAAAAAGTTAATGGGGGTCAAGATTAAAAGGATTCCAAGAGTTGAAAATGGGAGAGCATATGCATTAGCAAGGCTCGCATCATTTACTATAATAAAGATCCGTCGATTGGTACCTATGGAAATCCTTTTAAAGATAAGCATAAAGCAGATGAGGCAGGCATTATAGTTTGTATGAATTTGAATTTGGTAACATCTTGGATGGACCTAATCATAAATTACCTAAGAGATGGAAAGCTGATGAAAGTTAAGTTCGAGCGAATAAAAATACTATAACGTGAAGCTAAGTTCACCATCATTGGAGATCTGCACTATAAAAGATGTTTTTTTCTTCCTCTACTGAGATGTGTGCATCTATTTGAGGAAATCTATGTACTCAGAGACATATATAAGGTCTCCTGTATAAGCCACATTGGTGTATGGTTTTTAGCTAAAAGGACCGTTACCTAGGGTTATTATTAGTCGAATCTTAGGAAGGACTATGTAGGATATGTTCTTAAGTGCCTCAAAAATCAACGCTTTCCTAACATACCCCATCAACCCACAAACTATTTTCTACAATATCGGCCCCTTGTCCTTTTTTAATTTAGGGGATATACTTGGTCGGCCCCCTACCCAAAGCAAAGGGGAATTTTTGTTTCCTGATTATTGTGATTGACTAGTTTTCCAAATGGCTAGAAGCATAGTCTACAATAATAATACTCAAGGGAAAAAACTTTATATTAACTCGAGATACATCACTTGTTGTTATGGGATCCCTAATACATTTACATCTTTTTTTTTTTTTTTTTTTTAGAAACAAATCATATTATTCATAAGGAGAAAAAAAGCCTTTCTCCAGTGGCAGAACAAGATTAATAGCATCGAATTTTAAACTCCCTAACAAGCTCGAGGTCCATGCTAGATTTAAAATCAGTGAAAGGGAAAGCTAAAAAGGAATCTCTAATGTCATTTCGAATATTAGAAATTAAATTTTCAATCTTCATTGCCTGATCTTCAAAAACCGCTCTATTACGACCTTTCCAGATTTCCCAAGAAATGAGAATAGGAATAATGGTGAGGAGAATAGAGAGAATAGAATTTCCTTTGACTTTTATCCACCATGACATAAGTTCTCCTCTGATAGAAATCTAATACATTTACATCCGATAATGCGAAATAATTCAAGAGTAATTTTATGCTACTATAAAATGGTCGGCATCTAACAGTTCCTTACTGCGCTGGGATGGATGCAAACTAATGTGCAGATAGAAGTGACCAATAAAATTATATTGGATGGAATTAAGAAAAATCTAGAAGATGCGAAGGGAAGATAAGTTAACAAGTTATATATAATTATGTGGGCATATATGACGATCGAGAGAACGTCAATAGGAGAAACATCATCCATGCTTGCCAACAGGTCAGAAGTTGTAATTCAAAAAAATAATGGGTTGCCAAGCCATAGGGTTCAAACCTACATTGCCAAGACACAAGGTTAAAACCTATGGACTCGAGGTAAAACTGAAGGACATAAGTTTAGAGTTAGACCTCAATGAAGAAAGGAGAGAATATGTGGCCATTAGGTAGTTGACTTATCAACAAATAGCTGATGAATTCTACAATAAAAAGGGTCAAGTCTCGACTCATCTCAGTGGGAGTCCTATTACACTATAAGTTCATCCCCAAAACTAATGATCTCCATCCCAACTAGCATGGACCCTACAGAGTTTCGAAGGAGTTCATCGCATGTACATACCGATTAGAAAATATTGAAGGATAACCTTGAATGCCCCATTTGAAAAAATATTACCAGTAGTTAGTTAATTTATTATATTCAAAAGGCAATTTTCTCCTGTATGATAAGAAAATGTCAAATTATAATAAAGTGTTGCCTCATATATTTGAATTTTGCATTTTTTATAATCATATCATTATTAAATATTATTTAAATACGGTGAATAATTAAATCTCTCTTTCTTAGTGGTATGAGAGTGACTCAAGAGTCTCAGCTCCAAGCCACCAATCCATATAAACCCGAGAGGTGGGATATCCTTGACATCATTTTTCAATGGTGAAATCCTTAAACACCATTTAAGTATGGTGAATAATTAAATTTCTCTCTCGACAGTATAATCATGCCTTTAGTGTATTGACTCCAAGGAGTCAATCTACATAAACCATAATAAGTGGAAGATCTCTAACATCATTTTAGTATGGTGAGACCCTTAGACATCATTTAAGTATGGAGATATTGTTAACCATCATTGAAGCATGTTGAATAGTTAAATCTCTCTCAACCATATGAGAGTGCCTTGAGAGTCTCGAATCCAAGGCACCGATCTACATAGACTCTGAGAGGTGGGATGTACTTAACATCATTTTCGTATGGTGAGACCCTTAAACATCATTTAATTATGGTGAAATTATTAAAGATCATTTAAGTTTGGTTAATAATTAAATCTTTCTCTTGGCGGTATAAGAGTGCCTCCGGATCCTCGACTCCAAGGCAACGCTCTACGTAAACCCCAAGAGGTGGGAAATCATTGACATCCTTTTAGCATGGTGAAATTCTCCAACAAATATTAAAAAAGACAGGCCTAATTTATGAATAGTTAGCAGTGAAAACAGTAACTCAAACACTACTTCGACATTCATTCGGTGCAAATAATATTATGAAAGCAACGAGTAGATATAACACATGGAATTTCATAAAAAATCATAATTTCATACAAGAACTACAAGAACACCAAAATAAAATGTTAAAAAACAAAGCAGTTACAAAAATTGGGCTTGAAGGACCATTGGCAGTCTTCCTAAACACAAGAAGTGTAAGTATCGACCATAAGAGTTTCAGTGATAGTCGACTCCATCAGGTTTTCATCAGGGTTAACACTGGTCTCTCTTGGTCTCCTGCCACCTCAGTCCCATCCTGGTTAAGCTTTAGTAGCATAAGCCCAGTCATGTACATCTTGAAGAGTAGTAACACTCGCAGGGTCGGCAAAGCTGAACGAGGAGAAGATTTTAGCCAGAAGAGGTCTAGTGGGTACAAGGTTGCCACACTTGGTGGCGCAACCCCTTGACACACGATTTTATCCCCCTTTTCATGTATTGGATGATATAACAAAAAAAAACTTATGAGTCCTTAAAGTCCGCCATATCTTTCTAGACATCCATCAGGATCTTCTCACCCTCATGTTATTTTCACTTCTTATGATCATCATTAAGAGCCTCAATGTTAAACTTGTGGTCCTACTTCAAGTTGGAAAAGCGCTCCTTGTGATGGTCCCTCTATTCCTAGACCTTAGAGTCATTCTTATACTTTTAATCCTTCAGCTTCTGCCCTAGTTCATTAAGCTCGGCCTTGGCTTCATTGGCCACCTTTAATTGGCCTCATACTCCACCACCCAAAACTGGATCTTCAGGAGGGAGATAACAGACTATAAAAACATACAAAAAAATTTAGTATGATACTATACAACACTTCAAAAAATTAAAGAAGATAAAATTATGCAGTTGATATTTTCCTGGTCGCCCAATGAGGAACGAAGTTGAAAACTCGAGAAGGGTCGTAAGCATTAAAATAATAGTTTTCACATGTATGGACAATCAATGTTATTACCTCCCGAGCATTTAACTGACTCCCGAGAAGAGAGCTAGTATTGACACCAAGCTAGGTTAGATGCGTAGCCGTATAAATGTTGTACCTGATAGGGAGAAGAGGATCAATAACCTACATCAGCTGACCTTCCTTCTTTTTCTTTGTCGAAGGGGAAGAGGTTAGAGGTTCCACCAATAACCTCATTTCTTTTCTTAGACCCCTAGGTAATGGTGGGGCCACCAATTTTGGATTTCTACCTAGTCTGAGTAAAAAATGGGGCCTTCCCTTAAAGACGGGGAACAAGTTCATTGAAATTATTGCTATCATTTCCTAGACTTTGTCAGATATGCCGACACGAAAATTTTGCAAAGAGAAAAAATAAGAAAGATCATTATCCGCATATTAAAAGTTTGAATAATTTGACAACAATAATACAATTATTAATTAGTAAAGATTTTCTTATGAGGTGATTCCAGGAGGTTTACCCTTAAGCTAAAATATTGCTGGAGTCTAGGGATCACTGGGTCTTCAAAGACGATGAGGCATTCGCTTGATTTGGTTAGTGGCCACTCTCATCTCGGTGCAAAGACTGGATCCACTTTGGTTGAGACTGAGAATCATAGTCCCTTTTATGAGGTACTCTTGCCTCAGCAACAACTGATGTCTTCTCCTCACCAAAGTCTCAGTCTCTGGAGATAAAAAAATAGAAATATTTCCAATCATAGTTGGAAGCTTGGTTATTATAAAGAAGCTTTCGATCAGGACGACTAGCTATGAAGTGATAATAGCAAGGGCTAGCTCTCATGATAATAATAATAATATAACTTGCCCATAAGATAGAATATATCAATAGGAAGATCTACATAGTAGGCAACTCCCTAGATATGAGCCTCCCTATAAAGTATCCTTCCGGCAAAACGCGTCAATTTGGCGATGTCAACGTTAATAGAATAAATGATTGTCGTGATAGAGGGGTGAAAAGGAAGGTGCATGTTGACCTTAAACATCTACTCCTCGATGACTACTTTTCCCTTATTACTGAGGTCAAAGGTATGCTCATCCTCAAAAGGAAGCCTCATTCCAATAGAAGATATAACCCCATAGATTTATCTTCAATCCACCTGATCGGTCTGATGGACATACTGGGATGAAAGAGTTTATATGTGTGTCCAAAGTGTATATATCCTCTTTTTCCTCCTTCTCTTACTCAATAATAAAGTCCTTGCCATGAGGTCATTTTTCCTGAACTCAAAAGGGTCATGGATGAGATAGGTACGACCATATGAGGAAATGGTAGTACATGGGTACCAATATCAACTATAGACTCATCATCTAAACTATAATGGATTTGGGGGTTAGGGTCCCCCATTTGATGATCTAAAGTACTGGGACAACCTTAATTAATTGACATGACAGTTTCACCCTCGCTAGCATGTGTTATTGGGACCCTCATGGCCACCTCAAAAGATACGACGATTATTATGAAGACCTAAATGCTTAGAAGTCCCTTGGAAGAGGAGGCATACACAATATCACCACTACTAGAGATGATAAATGAACTAACTTTGGTGTCGGCTTGAGTAATATGGGTTATTCTATAACTAAAGGAGTTAAGATCAATAGAATTTAAGGCCTATATAGATGTGACTCTGCCTTGTCTCTCCTAATCTTTCATCTTACGCACTCACATAAATGAGGAAACCCTTCATCTAAGTCATACCACCTACGGTTTATGAACAAATATGAAGAAAACTATAAGGGAAAACTATTGAAGATCAAACTAGGAAAATGAATGGTTTTTTGAATGATGTTTTTCAAGAACAACTCTGGTCAACTATCCTCGAAAAAAGTGTCAAAAGGAAAAAATAACCAACCTAAGATGACAAAAATTGATCCAACACAGTCAAAACCTTGGTCCTGCTTCCCTATTCCCATTGAACCACCACCTAAGAGGTATAAACCACCATAATTCCAAGCCGCAAATATGCGAAAGGTCGTCAAAAAATAATTTTTTTCAAAAATAAGAATAGAAACAAGGAGAAACGAAGAACAATAAGGAAAGGGGAAACTTAAAGCAAAAAAAGAGTCCAAAAAATGAATTAGGATGTTGAAAAGGAGAAGAAAAGATTAACGGAGAAAGAGTAAATCTAAATAGAGAATAGGTTTTTCACTCTAGTAATGGATTTTGAAAGAAATGAAGAAATTAGAGTGATTTTACCGCCTAATGCATGCGTACATTTTCCAAAAAGTTCATCATTAGGGAATGCCCCCAGTGAGACATTTGGATGCGTTCACGACCTAAAGGGTCACACCAATACTGATTAGTCCACTCAATGTGTGACATGTGTTCACTTTAAAAATGAGAAGTGAGACCTCTTCCAAAGCCTAATATTACCATTGTATCTCCAATAACCGTGAGATAACCCTAGATACAGACTAAGGAACACAAGGCCATGACAAGATGAGATAACAAAGGTATTTAAATCTTATCCTCCTATTGACATTGAAGATTAAGATCTAGGGGTGATTGATATATAAAAGTTTGGTCTCATTCCAAAGTATCCACAATGGAATATTCTTCATACGGACATTCCTTCAAAGTGACTAGTTTAAAAAATATCTCACTTACAATCTCATCTTAAGAGGTCTCAGCCTCAAAGACCAATGCCATTAGCTGGGCAGAGCAATCATTTCATCAATTGATAAATAGTCTCGACCTCAGACAATACTAGGAGGCTAACTCAGATGCATCATTTGTATAAGTCTATGGAAGGTAGTTGGTCCTATCTTGGCTTAGCTATAGTGGAATGAAGTTCTAATAGTCTCGGTTAGTTGACACCCTTTACCTCAGAAATCTCGTGCACACATGGAAATTATGACATGGGTATTACTAATATGTCCAACTCAAACTATTATGGAAGATCAACCTATACATGGAGAGAATATTCTCCATCACAACTTTACACCCTTCTCTATAGGCATCATATGGTCATTGTCTCATCTCATATTTATGCACGGAATGCATGCTTGGGGTGAGATTGTGCAACCCCAAACCTATCAAATACACCTTATGTCTTTATCCCCAAGGATTGAAAACTAGAAACACTATTGTTATTCTGTGCATTTGTAAAGAGAGAGAAGATTGTATACATCATTCTTTTCCCTTCATTATTTTCAAATCATTCCTAAACTTTGTGCAGTGGATGTATGCCAAGGTCAAACCTCTTCCATACTCTTGTTATTTATTTTATCTCATCTCTTCTTCTATCTTTTATTATCTTATTCATTATTAAGCTATCTCCCAAACATGTTGAATACTAAATGACGATTTCCAGCATCATCATTGTCTATTTAGTATCGTGATTTTAGTGTGTTTCTTTGTTTACGAAATTTAATGTGGAATATTAACTTTCTAGTTTCATTTATGAATTTAGTATGCATTCATTCCATAAACAATGACTGATTCAAATATTCATCATGGAAAAAATGATGTTCTTCATCTAGTTTCAGTTATCATTTACTCAACTTAGGGTCTAATCTTAATAATGCACCCACTTTTGTTTCGAATAATGCATCCTATTTTACATGGATAAAATTAAATATTAGTACGGTGATTTAGGAAGAGGAGAAAGAGAAGACTATGGAATTTTTAATGAGGTAAAGGGAATGGGTAGTTATTTCTTGCCTTTTAATTAGTTTTTTTATCTCTTATTAGGATAATTAAGTAATGGTGTTTATCAAAATATCTTCATTTTAGTTCACACGTATCTAGGACTTTACTAATAGGCTATGAAAAAGCACAATCCCCACTTTAGTTAGGGTATGTTTACGAGTTCTATTTTGGAAAAAAAATAGAAAGGAAAGGAAGGGAAGGGAAAGTGTTTTCTTTCCTTCGTTTAGGAGTACTAATTTGAGAGATAAGACATAGTTTCTCTCATTTGGGAGTTTAAAATGAGAATTTATTTTTGAAGAATTTCACCTTTTTCGTCTGAAAAAATTATTTTTCTCCCAACTCCCAAAATAAAAAGTTGGAAAGTTAGTTTCCCTTCCCTCCTCAACTCCCCAACAAGTATAAGAATGCAAATTTCTCTTATCTCTTAGTCACTTTTCCTTCCTTCTTATTCTTTCCTAATAGAACTTTCTTTTCTTTTCTTCTCTCCTAAACTCCCAAACATAACCTCAGGCACATTTGTGATTACTTGATTAAAATAGATATTTCTTTTGTTTATTATTTCATTAATACTGTGCATTGTATAGATATTGCGATCAATATTGTGGGTATAAGCATCGTAGTGGTATTGAAACTTGTAACTCTCGTATAATTCGACGAGAGTGGTTCATACACAGAATAGAATAGTGAACTATTTTTCTTCACATATATTTTCTTGGAACTGTTCTAAAAAATATGTAGAAAGGTATGTATCAAATCAATAATCAATTTCATATACTCTTGTATAACTATTATTGTGATCGATTTAAACTAAATAATTCTAGATATGATTGATATGATCGGTAACCAATTTTAAAGGCACCAGGTTGTGTCAATTTCACATAATCATTTGATAATAATTTCATTGGAAACAATTTGTTTAGTGTTGAGTTGACAATGTTTGGTGAGAACATATATGTCTCATGGAGAAAATCCTATTTTCAAAATTTAAATTATTACGTATACATGGTCCATTATCACGAGTGTGAGTCATGAAAGCTTGAAGGAAACATTTATGTCTATGTCATACGAGGCTGAAATAAGTATTGGGAATTTGTTCAATGACATGAATGAGATTAAGATATTTTGCCTCGTGGTTGTCAATATAAGAACGTGTAAAAATAATTTAAGTTACTTTTTTTGATTGAATTATATTTTTGGATTTGGTATATATTATTACATTATATGTAATTGAAACAATAAATGGATTTTCATTGTCGAAATAAAATATGGGGTTTTCCTATTTCAATCGTGACATCTATATTAGCTTCAATATTCATTGTAGTAGTTCTTTTACGGTGATTGTTTGCAATGTACTCATGTTGCAAAGAAGTCATGTGATATGATAATACTCTATAACTGGCAATTAGAAACATATACCTGTAAATGATCAAATTTTTTTTCTTATTTTGACTCAACTGTACTATCATGATGTGCTAATAACGCATTAATGGTTGATTTCATGACCCTATAAAATTTTCCATACCAGCTAATACATTTGTTGACACCATGGATCGAGATAGGATAATATATGTTATAGAAAATTCACTTTTTCCCAAATTCTTATCTGAATGTTTACGGTGAATACATTATGCCAATCCTCATTTTCTCGTTGTTTTTTGTTACTACCCGTATTAAATTAATTTAAATTTTGTGAAAACCATCACACAAACATGAACATTCATATTGAATTATTAAGAAGTAAAAATATCAAATTTGCGGAAGCATATCTGAATCCATAAGGAGAAAAGTAAAATATCTTAGTCTGAGGTGTTATGATCTTCCAGATCAACATGTTTATTTTATGCCTGGATTTCTCTCTGACAAGTGGAATCAGAAGAAGGGAGTTGTGTGATCTTTGTACCATGACCCTTATTTATAAGACAATTGTGTCTTTTCATATTTTCTTCTTTTTTATTTTAGCCCATCATAAAAATAGAAATTATGCTTGTCTCTACACATTAAAACCCACACTTGAATAATACATTATTAAGGCTCCAAAACATAAATCAATCACTTTAAATGGACTAACTTAATTTAATAGCCTATAATTCATATTTATTTCATATATTAGTCCATATATATATGATTTTAGTTTAACAGTCTCCCACTTGGGCTATATATGTAGCTTTATAAACTTAAATATTACTTTATGAGCTCATGAGATTTGCTATCAAAATTTTATGCATCTTAAAAATCTTGTCCATTAACTATACCAATATAGAATCAAAGAGGTCGTCATTAAATATTTCGTAAGTAGACCCATCGATGATCACATATCTCAATGAAACTAATGACAAAGATCAAATGTGGATGTGTAGCATGGACATTTCATGAAATGTGATCTTAACATGCCTATTTCCAACTCCTCCTCCTTAAACCTTAGTGAGATCAAACCATATAAAATCAAATTGAATATAAACTGAATACTTTACTGTAGTAAATAACCATAAAATCCATAAAAAATGTGTCAATGAAAGCATCTAAAATTCAAACTCCCACTAAACCGACATATCCTGAAAAAAACTACATCCATATGAGAAGTGTGCCCATGAAAGACCTTGGGTGGTAATCCCTTAGTCAGTAGATCCGCAATCATGGAGCTTGTCCCAATTTTCTCTATAGACATAATTCCACTCTGAACTCTTTCTTCTATAACTAGAAACTTGATGTCAATAAACTTTGACTTCGTAGAACTCTTGTTGTTACTGGAATACATTACTCTTGATGTATTGTCAGAAAATAACTTAAGTGGCCTTTCAAAGCCATCCATAATACGCAGCCCCGTGATAAAATTTCTCAACCATATTCCATGATTGTCCTAAAAGAGTCGTTGGATGAAACTGGAGAGAAGGTCTCCTAATAATCTATGCCTTTTTTATGTGTAAATCCTTTAGCGACAAAATGGACTTTGTATCTCTCCACGTCACCTTTCGAATCCCTCTTGGTTTTAAATATCCATTTGCAACCAATTGGTTTCACACCTTCAGGTAATGGGACAATATCCCAAATATCATTCTCCTTCGCGGACTTTATCTCCTCATTCATGGCATTAATCCACTCTTGAGATTTAGAACATTCCATGGCTTGATAGAAAGTGATTGGATCATTTTCCACTGCAGAATGTCAAACTCATGTTCTCGGAGAAATACAACGTAATCATATGGCACAACACTTCTTCTTTCTCTATTGGATCTCCTTAATGGCTTAGGTTCTGTAGGTTTTAGAGTTTGTTCTTCTGGAATGGGAGGTTCTTGGATATTTTTTTGATTAGGATTTGCTTCTTGAACAATGTCAGGAAGAGGAGCCTGATCAATATTAATAACAGTTGTGGGAATATCAACATATTCCTCTTCAAAACAAAAATATCAACATATTCTTATTAAAAATAAAAATCCCTAACCTTATCCCCCAGTAAACTCACCATCCTCAAAGAATTGGTCATTTCCCATCTCAAAAAATGATTTAGTAGTAGGATCATAGAATTTGTAACCCCTAGATCTTTCAGAGTATCCAATAAAATAGCAACTACTCATTAGTAGTTGCTTTAGTTGGTACTCTATTAATGATATACACTGCAGTCTTTAATGCTTAACCCTAGAGTAATTCTGGCAAGTTAGAGTGACTGATCATACTCCTTACCATGTTTTAAGAATTTTGTTTCATCTTTCAGCAACACCATTCATGTTTGTAGAACCTCGCATGGTGTACTGTGGGACGATACCTCACTCCTCTAGGAATTTAGCAAATGGTCCTGGGCATTGTTCCCCTGAACTGTCATACATACCATATTATTCACCACCACAATCATATCTCACGTTGTTGATCTTTTTATTGAGTTGACTTTCAACTTTAGTCTTGAATGATTTGAACACGTCCAAAGATTAGTACTTTTCATCGATGAAATAAAGGTAGCCATAACTTGAAAATCGTCTAAGAATGTGATTATTGATCCTTCCATGAAATCGTAGGGAATGACCCAAAAATATCTATATGTATCAGTTCTAACATGTTTTTAGCCATATCGCAATAAATCTCCTTATGTTTGTTCGTTTTCCCTTTGTATAATTTGTGAAAATTTCAAAATCTGAAAAATTAAGGGAATCAAGAATCCCATCTGACACAAGTCTTTCAATTCTCCTTTGGGAGATGAGACCTAATCTCTTATACCATAATGATGCAGAATTCTCATTGGTTAATTTCCTTTTGACACCTCGAGTACTTGATTTCAAGGTTTCATGATATGAAGCAATGGTATCAAGAATATAAGATTACAACATAAGATAAAGAACCAGTACCAACCAAATTTGAATTATGAAGAAGACTAAATTTATTATTTCCAAAAGGACAAGTATACCCAAATTTGTGTAATACAGAAATAGAAACCAAATTTCATCTAAATAACAGTATAATAAATGTCTCATTCAAATACAAATAAGTACCAGACTTTAATAATAACCTAAATATCCCAACGGATTTAACTTGAACTTTCTTGCCATCGCCCCAGCATAGACACACTAATGTAAGCGGTTTCACCAGAATATATCCACCAAGTGTGTTTATGTACCGAAGTCAAATTAACCTCATAACAAACTAGATTAAGAAGTGTATCTTTCTTTACAAGACAAGCATGATAATTGGTACATTGCTTCTTCTTATGACATGCAGCTCCATAGAAGAAACAACCATCAACAGTTTTTTCTTTATATTGTTTCTTTGGATATGGAACCACCATAGGCTTTTATCCTTCTTTCTTTTCTTCCCTTCATTCTTGGATGTACTAGCAAAATGTGCACTTTATGTATTTTCTTGCTTTATCCTTTCCTCTTCTTGCACACAATGTGAGATGATCTCATTAAGAGACCAAGTATCCTTTTGGAGGTTGTATCTCACCTTAAATTGAATGAATTGTGTGGGAAGATATATCATAACCAAATTCACAAGAAAGTCCTCAGAGATATCAAGCTTAAATGCTCTTAACTTTCAAGCGAGATAAGATATTTCCATTATGTACTCCCTAATGTTCCCCTTACCTTTATATTTCATTGAGATGACACTTTACAAAAGTGTACTTGGTTCAACCTTTTCATTCTTGGAAAATATGTTATTGATTTCTTCAAGGAACTCTTTGGCCGTCTTTATCGTTTTTGATATCGTGCCCCTGAATGCTTCTAGAGTGGACTTATTTATGATAAAAAAAGTACATGTGATTTGAATTCTTCCACCTTTTAATTTCCTTTTTGTCATTAGAGGAACTTTTATTCGTAAAAGGTGCATAAGAAAGAACCCTTAACGTAGGGTACAGATCCATGATAACAAGAATTATATGGAGGTTCCCTTGCTTTGACTTAAAATTTGTGCCATTAAGCATAGGAATATAATTAATACTCGCAGTAATGTTAGAAGCAGAACTGATAGCTAAATCCAGAGAACAACAAATAAATAAAACTAGATCATATAAGTCTTAAAACAAAAATAAATTCAAATGAAGGCAAACCCCATTTTAAGATATCTGACACTCTATTAATATTTTATCTTTGGAAAAAATATTAACTTGTAAGTGATATCTTGGTATAGTAATCAAACATTGATAATAAGAGCATATTGAACAATAATTCTTCCTTTGGGTCGATTTATTATTCATATGTAAAAAAACAAATAATTATCATGTGCATATTACTAAAGGTGCACATGCAATTTTGTCAAAAAATAATCTTCCTTTGGGCCGATTAATTTTCACATAAATTACATGAAAGAGTTCACTTTGGCGACATATTGTTTATATTAATTTATCTCTCTCTCTCTCTCTCTCTCTCTCTCTCTCTCTCTATATATATATATATATATATATATATATATATATATATATATATATATATATATATATATATATATATATATATATATATATATATATATAAGGAGTACAAATTTTGACACTATTCCATAAGTTGATAACTTAATAATGGGCTAGGATGGAACCAACAATGCTAAAAATGGAGGGTTGAGATTGATTTATTTTATTTTACTCTTTTACCCCTTTATTTTTTATTTCCCCCTCTTTTAACTCACTCCAAACTGATTTCTCTCTCTTACTTTAATTCAAAATAAAGGCTAAATTAGGAATTTTACCCACATATTTCGTCTCATCTTAGCTTGCTCCTCTTTTGACACCCGTTTTTCTCTCCCGTCTTTCTCTCGGCACATCTTTGGTTCCCGGTTCTTCATCTCCAACTCCATCATCAAGTAGTTTTTTCATCTTTGAATCATAGGTTGTTGACTTAATCATATATCCCTACATCTCAATCGTGTTAGACCTAAGTTTTTTCATTTGCATCTCTCAATCATTTTAACCCTAATTTTTTTCATTTAGAGTTGTTCATTTTGTGTTGAAAATGTTTAGGTGTTGAATCTCCTGTTCAGTTTAATCAATTTATCTCCCTTTTTAGTGTGGCAATTAGTTTAGAGTTGTTCATTTTGCGGTGTTAATTTGTGTTTTCTTAGCCCTAATTTTTTTACGGAGATCTAACATTTTTTTACCTTTCGATTTCCAGGTAAACTCTTTGTTTCGGAGCTATTGATTTGTGGAGTAGGTTTTTTGTTCCTATACATTTTTTCCTCAGATTCTATTTTTGCAGATCCATTTTTTTACAGAACTAATTTTTTTTTTTGTGCAGTTCAAGTCAATTTTTTCATATTAGTTGGAGGCAAGTCAATGATGTCAACAATAGGTGATGTCAAGAAATCGATTTTACTTTTATTGAGGTGAAGTTTGTACTTTTCAGTTAAATTTTAATGAGTGTTTTCTTTTGTCTATGTTTTATTTCTTATTATTCATACTTTTTAGTCTGTCTTATTTTTAGTAAGACGCTAATGCTGTTACATGATCTAATATCGTTATGAAGAAATGTAGTTTCAAATAAAAAACTCAAATATCATAACTCAAATCCTCCACACTTGCATATAGTTTTTTATTATTTCATTACATAGGTTAGCTTTTTATTAAATATCAGATACAATTTTTCCATCCATAACTTTTTTTTATCTTGACATTTGGATTTTGTTTTTAGATTTAAAGGTATGAATCGTATATTGTACTAACCTATTTTTATCATCCACATTTCCCCCTATTTTTCCCCGATTTGTGTTTCACCAAATGCATGAAAATCGAGGAAAATATAGAGCATTTTAATGGTATGCTTTTATTGTTTTTTAGTCATAACTTTCTACATTTGGGTGTTGCCTCGAACTATTGCAAATCATGGCATTAAATGCTGAATAGATGTGGGTTGAAATTTTATTAGTTGATGACATTCTCTTAAACATAGTATGAATTTGTATGTTTATGAGATTCTCTTGAGTAGCATATTTGGGTTCATTACTTTGGCATACATTAAAGTCTCAAAGGTATTTAGATTACGTAAATTGTTATCACATAGTTCCTTCCACAACACCGTGTCATAGTATTAATTTCTTCCACTCTATTTTATAGTGTGATCCAACGTATCCTTGGGTTGATGTTGTCACTGTGGCACATGTCTATTCATGTTGTATAGTAATTAATGATCCTCTTAGATACCGGAAACTTGACAACCCCTAATTGCACCTCCAAACTCTCTGGTTCCACTAATAGTTTTAAATTAACCTGCTTCATTTCTTCAATTTAAATGTATCCCAACTGCACCTAAAGAGAGGAGATGAGGGCATTTGAAATTAACAAGGTTAAGTCAAGGAGGACTATTAAGCGAATATTGAAGGAATTTGTTGGATCTTCAAAGGAATGATATATGAAGTAAATGACTAGGGGAATTAGTGGTTTTAAATATTTGTCCTTGGTTGTGACTCTTTTTACTTCCATGGTTGCATACATAAAATATTTCCAGGCAACATAGTATATGACATAACCAGCCACTATTGTTTTTGTATTGATTTCTGTTTTCTTTAATGATTTGTATTTTCTCTTCTGTTTATGTTCTCTTCTTTTTGTTATGTATATGTTGTATTCTTCGTACCATTGGTTCACAATGAGTAGAAGAAGAAAAATGAACAGATAAATTGTTTGTACTATTTTATTTGCTTCATTCGTGTTTGTTTTCTCTCTTATTGGTCCCGTGTCGATTCTGTAGACCTTTTATATGTTATGACCATTTCTTTTAACCAACTCTATTGTCCATTTCTCTTTTCTGTTGACCAGGTCTATTGACCATTACGACAGTGGAGCGCTTGCAAAACTCATTGAAAATCATATATTGGGTACTTGGAATCGGAGAAGGTACAATACCTTCGACTTGCTTAGAACACGATTTCGATCGAGATTCCATATAATTGATGATTTAATTATCCTTACAAATGATGATCCCATATCATCGATCGTCACAGGTACATACTCGATCCTTCGTACGGACATGTCAAATGAAGATTATTTGAGATAGATAGCAATTCTTATTTTTTATATAAATCAAGTGGATAGTTGATGTAGAAAGAAGAAAATAGTTATTATTGGCAAAGTTCTCAAGCTATGTTGTAGAAAGACACACTTGTCATTTGGAATTAGAACTTTCTTATGTTAAAAGTAAAAATGCCAAATTTAATACATATTGGATAATTGAACTGGCCAGTTTATTAATAGTAAACCGGTTTCATCAAGTTTTACTTACATATCCCTTGATTTGTTCTTTTTATAATTTTGCCATTTTGAATACCTTTTTACGTCTTTCTTTCAACTGTCATGCTCTGTTTATAGTCTTTTTAAAGAAATATGAATTTATTCATTTTTACTTCTTAGGTTTGGTCTAATACACTCGGTGTGATTAGATTCCAAAATCTCTATTTTATTGATTTGCTATTTACAATTTTGATTTGGTTCCTTTTGTATCTCCCACTTAAATTTCTTTCATGTGTTTGAGCATATGCCCCATGTGGTGTCACATGATGCCATCACGGAGAAATATGACAAATGCTCAAGCAATTAAGGTTAAGTTGGCAAATGACTCTAGGATTGCGCTGAAAGAAACTTACGAGTTTATGGGTACACAAGCCGGTGGGAGGGAAAACCAATGAAAAGAGTTTTCAATCTTTCAAATATGGTCATGTATTTGCCTTGAAACTTCAATTACTTTCCTTGGAATAGTTCTTCAATTCTTGATCGATAATTATTCTTTGTGTTATATGAATTAAATCTTATAAGTGGTAGATTTTGCGTTTGTTAAAATGCCCAAGTGGTTGAAATTGGACAGTCTGCAACGTCTAATATCTAATGTGCCTATATGTGTTATTATGATGAACATCTTTTATCTGCAACCATTTCAATAGATGTTTTCTTCAAATTTTGATCTACAGAATACAGGGATGGCATATGGGAGCAAATTATGGGAATAAATTCTAGACATGTGTAGAAGATTAGAAGTCCTACCAGATGGGAACGAATGCTCGGATCAAACCTCGACAGTTAATTTTTCAAGCCGTACATCTTCAAACTCAAGGTAGCCCTATATCTTCAGACCCAACAGTTAGTTAAACTTCATCTTTATCTTTGGTTTTGTATGAAACATGGGGTCGTGGTATTAGCTTGTTGTGGTATCGTTCGAAGGATATTATTGTCCATATAATGTTAGAAAATATGGCAACCTTTATGCACCTCCTCTTTCTGAAATAGAGCCAGTTGCACTGAACTTACAGACCCAGGTAAAAGAACCATTTCTTTTTAAGTTTCTAGTCCAAAGTAAGTTTCAAACCCAATAATTAATCATATCCAATAGTCTATAAGACCCTTTATAGTTATTGAATTTGTATAGAATAATAGGGAGGATGATCTATTTGATAAGATGCGTTATACCACTAATGTATATGAAGTGCCCTTTTCGTCTTTCTAACTTGATTCTGGCCTTATCCAAAAGAGGCTGTGAGTGAGCATCAGAAATGTTGCCTTTGAAAACTATCTCCCAGGTATTGAAAAGAGGGGTTGAATTTCAATGTCATTTACCTTTTGTGAATAGCTCATTTGCCTAAAAATAATATGCATGAACTTTAATCTCATATATCTAAATAAATCATCATGAGCATGAACTTCACTATCATCCAAGGAGTACTTATGACCATTGGTATCAATATTTGTTTGGATGTTTTGGAGGTGCAGAGTAGCCTCCTCCACTCTACTACTGATATTTCAAAAAGCAGTTGAGTTCCAAACCTTGATCACAACCTTTATGTTTATGAGCTTGGCCTTCAAAATAAACATTGTGTATCCCTGAATAAGGGGGTCCTTCTAATTATGTTTGATAAGATAAAAAAAACTCAGGGTGGTCCACCTTGGGGAAAATGAATTCAAACGGTTTAGGGCCTCCAATCAAGTAAGAATAGGCATTGATGAGGAGTCCAGTTCTATGAAAATAGTCCACAACCATAGTATCCTATAAATCCATCTAGGTAATGTAGTTTCCCCTTCCCTGCCTAAGGGGGTCCCTGCTTCCCTGATCTAAAAGGCCTCCACTGCCTCTAGCAGCATTGAACCTGAAGTCCTCTCTTATCTTATTTTAATCTTTTTCTTCATATGCTTTTTCTTCAAGTGGCAATGGAGATATCATAATACAAGATGCACACATACACGAGTTATATAACCTTGCGATTATTTATTCAAAATTATTTATAATGTTGTGCAATTGGCAATATTCATGATGTGTATGTATAGCCATAACAGGTATAACTCCTAAACAGGTTACGAACATGTATATAACTTATTTATATATTTCCAGTTATATCTGTTGGTCTTCCTGTATAAATATCAGCATATATTGTGTACTCCATGCAATTAGAACAAGTTACGCTATGCAATGAAATGATTTGACATTAAATAACCGACAATCGGACCATACAAAAAGAGAGTTAAAAGTTGGTTATAAGTTAATTCAAAGTAAATTGAAAGTTAGTTCGACTGCATTGTATAAGGAGTTAAAAGTTGGATACTTATAGGTATGATATACTTCAGTTTTGGGTTTAAATTTTAGTATATGACATTTATGAACAAATTTCATATACAATATGTATACCATAGTGGAGCACATCAATGATTATTTCAACAAAGCCAATTGTGATAGGTTTGTCCCACGTGCCGTCACCATGGACCTCCTGCCCTGTACCATGGACAACATCTGATCAGCCCCTTACGGCTAGATATTCAGGCCCAATAATTCATTTTTTGGCCAGTCCGGTGCTGGAAATAATTGGGCCAAAGGACATTATTTCTCCCCTTACATATTTAGAGTTAAATTTTGCGAATGTGTGATTCGGGAAAAACTGCTTCCTCATTCGGACAAAACTGATTCGGACAGAATTGCTCTTTCTCACTCGCTTTGTGTTCCTCACTTTGATGTCTTTAATTGTACATCAATAAAGTTATTATTGTCGAATGATTAATTAGATCATGAATTCAAATTTATATTAACATACTCGAAATACAATGCACGACTTGATTGAATCTATAGAACTTTATACAACGAATTTTTTTTTATAGAAGTATGGGAAATTTGTACAAGAATATATTCAACATGAGGTAAGTTGTTTGATTTCGATTAATTGTACATGTCAACACCCCTTATTTTCTATGGGCCTACAATGCAATAAAAAAAGACGTTTTGTTTGTATCTCGCCGTCTCTCTTGCTCATTTCAAATCAATCGGTATTTGTTGGTCTTGGTATGTGTTTTTGTTATGGATGTTTTTTCTCTTTATGATGTTTTTTCTCACACACTATTGTCACATTTTTCTTATAGTTATTTTGTCTTATTTTGGATTAAAAAAGCATGTCTTATCTTGGATTAAAAAAGTATCTTATGTATTGACAAAAAAATTCCTTTGTTAGTTAACTCTATATGCCTGATTACATTTTTATACATCACTCATTGATCTTTGAGTAGCTTTGTAGCTCTTATAATGGTGTGTGCGCCTTCACACCTTTGCTCAGGTGTTTAAAGAATTCATCAAAGTATTATTATTGCTGACATGAGGTAGTCATTTTTCACCTATTAGTTTTTGTTTCGCTCAACTTTAGTTTCTGTTTTGCTTATAATTAGCTTTAGTTTTGGCTTGATCTTGCAATTTTATGGGAAACATGAGATCCATAAATATTCATTTTGAAAGAGAAGATTAAACATATGAAGAATGTCCTAAAAAATTGGAATCATGAGGTGTTTGAGAATATTCATGTCAATCTAATTCAGGCCTAAGAAAAGCTCTCCAAAACATAGCTAGAAATTGAAATTTTAGGCCACTCTCATGCTAGAGATGAGGCTGATAATTCTACCCCCAAAATTTTATTTGATGCTATGAGAATGTAGGAATCTTATTGGAAGGACAAAGCCAAGTTTAAATGGATGGTAGAGAGGGACATGTATACTGCTTTCCTCCACAAGTTTCTTAAACATAGAAGAGCTTCAAACTTTATTTTTAGACTCATGTATAATGGGGATGTTCTCACTAATCAAATGTTATTCAATAACATATAATTCAATACTTATCTAACCTTTATGGTTAAGATAATTCACCCCAACATACTGGTCTTATCAGGTTCTCTCTTTAAATTTCATTTTTATGTTTTTTTTTTATAAACCAAGGTTTAAAATAGGTCTTTAAAACCCTAATATGGTGTTTATGTTTTGTTTAGCAGATATTACAACATAAGGTAAAATCAATGTTCTGATTTTGTTTCACTGCTTGGGGTTGTTTCAAAACTATAATATGGTTCATATGCTTTGTTATTTTCTCTATTGATATTGTCGTTGGATTCATAGCAAGACTAAATCAGGTATATACTCTGCTTTTCTTTCAAAACCATAATATGGTGCATAGAGTTTATTTGTAGGCATCCATATATCAAGTAATTGGCATATATCAGGTATTTTTATGCATGCACATATCAGGTATGTGTTGAGATCTGATCATTTATATTTATCAATTCCTTACATACATGGATTGATTTCATTAATAGTGCAATCTTAAATCAGTGTTTACTTGGTAAAGTTTAATTACTTTTATTTTTATTTAAATTGATTTTCTGTGTATATATACCATCTTAAATCAGCACTCTGTTTTGACAGAAGATACAAAGCGGTATACTTCTCGACACCTATTAGAGGCATTTATCTTTATTATATGGAAAACCTAAAGGTGTATTAATGTTCATTTCTTAGAGAATGTATATGTTAGTTGTGTAACCTCCTATTAATTTTTACGACCACCGCTTTTACAATTATTTTTAAGAATGTATATCCTATTAGAATACAAATATGCTACCTTAAAACTTATGTCGGTTAAAGTTGTTTGGTTAGTTTAGTGTAGGTTGAGATAAGTTCTTAAAATTAAGCTATTGGTTAATTCTATTTTTGATGAAATCTCCATTTCTTTACTAATGTTGTTTTCATCCAACTTTTTGTGTTATTTTTTTCCATGGTTTTGACTACTTACATGATGCAACAATTTAAGAGCATTTGAATTCATGGATTTGGTAAGAAATGCAGTCCCAAAACTCTTGATGTACCAAAACAGTCTACTTTTAGATTAGCTTGGGTTTCAAATAGTTTTTATATATGGGGGTGGTGTGATGTGGGTGGTGCTACACGGATGTAACACTGGAGGTTTCTCAATTGTTAAGTGAATAAGGGCTAGGGTGAGAGATGAAGATGCATCCAAGGACTTTGTGAGAATGGACATTATTTGAATATTGCGAAAATGCACCAAACTATGGTTTCATTGATTTATCTTTTTAGTTTGGTATATGCGATTGATGATTTGTAAACTTACTTCGTACAGATAACTCATGTCATGTACAATCTTATTTGAGGCATGTGTAGGGTTCAAATAAAAACACCATTTTCTTTGGTATACTACCTCTTCTACTCATATGTCCTTTAGACCTATTTGTTGCAGATAATATGTATGTGCTTTGATTTTAAAAGGAAACTATTTGTTGCATATAATATGCCTGTGCTTTAGTTTCAAGAGGAAACTATGCTTAAATTTTTTTATTGTTAGATTGGTTGCTATCCCTTAAGAGGGTGGATGTCTAATAAATAAATGAGATTATGTCTATATTTTAAAAAAAAATTGAAACTTTGTTTATTTTAGGCACAATGTGAATTCGGTTTATGAATATTCTAAATCTCATGCTATATGTAAATTTGTTTGATGTATTTAGACTATTTGAAATAATGTTGTTAGACTATTTATTAGTTGTTAAGCAGGGTGGATAGTCCAATAAATAAAGGGTATTATGGTAAATTTTTTTAAAAATTACACTTTGTTTTGTTGGGGAACGGATTTTTTATCGTTTTGCAATTACGCACTTTAGAATTTTTTGTCATTTTGCAATTATGTATTTTTGAAATTTTTATCGTGCCTTTAGGCACGGGCATTTCGCTAGTATATATATAATATACCAAGATTTGAATTTATATTTATATGGTATACAAGAATGAAAGTAATGTTCTCTATCTAATTTATATTTGGAAACGGTAAAGTAACCAAGGAGTTTGTTTTACCTTAGTGGTTGGTAGTCTTAATTAAAAATTTGAAACTTGAAAGGTCATGGGTTCAAAATTCCTTGGGCTACAGACTTGAAACATCGTGGGTTCAAAACCTCTTGGTCTCCCAACTTGAAAGATCATGGGTTCAAAACTCCTTGGGCTCCAGACTTGAAAGGTCATTTTAAAGTCTTAAAAAATGAAACACCAAGAGTCGAATCCTTATCCTTCCACTACCATAAAATCAAAGACTTTTTTTAATCTTCAAAAAACCATATAAAATCAACTCCTACTTCAAATTTAATGAATTTTATATCCTTGGAATCATAATATAACAAAGAATATTTACGTGTAGAAAAAATTCAAAAATATTGAACTTTCAAAAAAAAATATTTTCAACCCCAAATTACATTAAATTCATTTGCAATATGTTCATAACAATTCAACATGAAATAGTTCTGATACCACATTTTGGATTAATTTCTATTTTGTGAAAACATCACACAAAGAGGAACATTCATCTTGAATTATCAAGAAATGCAAATATTGAATTCGCGAAAGCGTACCTGAATCCATAATAAGAAAAGTAAAATATCTGAGTCTAATGTCTTATGACCTTCCAGATCAACACACTTATTTTATGCATGAATTTCTCGCTAACAATGGTAATCAAAAGAAGAGAGTTGTGTGATCTAGGTACCATGATCGTATTTATAGCACAATTGTGTCTTTTCATATTTTCGTATTTCCTATTTTAACCCATCATAAAAATAGAAATTACGATTTCTCTAAACATTAAAACACACACTTTAATAATACATTATTAATGCCCAAAAACTTAAATTAATCAATTGAATTGACCTAACTTTATTTGATAGCATAAATTTCATATTTATTTTATATATAAGCCCATATATATGATTTTACTCTAACACCCCCGTCTATTTTCTAGTTTTGAACTATCTTTACCCTATTATGTGAAGGGATATATCCAAAGCTAACGTGTTTTATAGCTTTGCTTTTAGTTAGTAGGAAAATAGTCACTTTATGCATACATGTTTAAATTCTGGTAAGACCTATATG
This sequence comes from Sambucus nigra, assembly GCA_949130495.1. Classification (NCBI taxonomy): domain Eukaryota; kingdom Viridiplantae; phylum Streptophyta; class Magnoliopsida; order Dipsacales; family Adoxaceae; genus Sambucus; species Sambucus nigra. The sequence continues at coordinate 117,966,044 of OX422222.1, read as the reverse complement.
GTTTTCCAATATTTCAACGTCTAGATCTATTTATGTTACTCAATTAAATATTTTCTTGCAATACATAATGTCATTGTATAAGGATTTGATTTGGTGTTTGAAGGTCATTTGTTCCTTTGTAAGTGCTTATCTGTTGTTAGAAGCTACTGTTACTGACTTGCTTTGTGATTGGTTCAAATCCATTGGGTTTTCTCCTTCTTTGATAACATTCTTCATGGTTAAACTGACACCTACATCTTTAAACCAATATTTGAGGGCTTTAAATGGCGTGATAATGTATGGTTTAAGGTGAAAATTTCCATGTGATAGTTATAATATTGCTTGCTATGATATGCCCGCTATGTGATAGCATGTTGTACCTTTATGCTAAAGTAACATTAAATTTAAAAGGGTGTAAATTTTAGTTTGGATGCTCAATTCAAACTTTTAGACTCATTGAATTATGGAGCCTTTTTGTGATTTAAAGTGAAATGATGATACACGTGAGCAAACATTTAGGTCATGCTTAGTTGTGAAAAATCATTTTCTATTTTTGCAAGAACAAATTTCTAATATAGTCAATTTGTATGTATTTTGGTTCTATTTTGTGTTTGGAAAAAACGGTTTGAGTCATAGGTTAGGACTTGGCTATGTTAAATTTTCAAGTCTGTGACATATTTAGATGAAGATGTATTAGAGATTGCATCATCGTATCGTGTTTCGCGCTCGTTTCCTTCTTCATGTTCTGGGGATCACTCAGGTATGGATGCGTACATATTTTGATCATTGAATATTTTATATTTGGGTGTTAGGATTTTATAAAATATATAGTAAAATATTTTACATGCCTTTATCCTTTTAATATATTTTAGTTGATTTTTTTTTTCGTGTTGTCTTTCGAATGACATTAGGTATGTCGTTCAAATGAGGCTATGTACCTCATTAGATCATTCATATTCCAACGCAACTTCGAACGAGGCCATGTCATCCCTTCTCAAGAATCTCGACAGAAGTGTCGTTAGAAAGGTGTTCGAATGAGATGCATGGTTTCGTTTGAATGTGATGTACCTCATGCGAACGAGCTTGAGAATTTTTGTTTATTTTCGAGATTATGCAAAGATCTTTTCATCCTTGTCTCATTTTTGGGAAACCTCTTATAAATAAGACTGTGGAGCATTTTTTTATAAGAGAGAAAAACCAATATTTTGAGTTCTCAAACTCTATCAAAAGCCTCTTTAAAACCCTAATTAATACCCAAGCTATTTATGATCTATATTTCAATTTATATATGCTTTGAAGATCTTGTTTGGGGCATCAAGGTTTATTCTCCACATCTTTGTGTGAATTATTTTTTTGCGGTGGACTCTTTATTTACTGATGTGTTTACATATGATAGACTTTGTGTGTGATGGTTGCTGAGATGTTCAGTGGGTATTGAGGAGTGTGTAGACTTGCACATTGCGGCAGTGCACGAGTTGACTCTTACGTGTCTAAGTGACGATATTAAAGGAGCAAAGAGCATCAAGGCTTACAAGCATCAAGGCTTACAATCATGTCGAGTTATTGTGTAAGTGTACTATCATGTCCTTTGTAATTCCTTACTTAATGAATTTGCTTGTCTGGGCCGTCTGAGTTTTTTCCTGTCATGATTTTTCCTTGTACATCGGGCGTTATGAGTTATTTACTTTATTTTATCTTTCACTCACCTTGATTAATGCTTATGTTAAGATAAAATTGGTTAATTATTTTAATCACAACTTGTTTAAAATCAGTGCAACAATTTAAGTTGGGTTAATCTATTTAAGTTTGAGTTTTAATTTAAAAAAAATAAAAATTAGTTTTTGTTATTTTTAGCCTACCCATATTAGAACTATTCGGACCTATCAGATTTGTCAATTTGGTATCAGAGCTAGAATACTAAATTATTATGTTATATTCCTATTTAGGTATGAATTTTAGTGGTTTTTATATTGAGGGTCATTCAGTTTCTAGACCAACGATGTTTGAGGTGTCTAATAATGCATAATGTAAATGAACATGAAATTAGCGCTTATGTCGATCGATGGGATGGTATGGTTAGCAGTAGTTACAGGGCAGACTCCACCAACCACCAAATTTGGGGAAGAGACTCTTTTAAAACTCTAGAATCATGGAGTACGGAATAACATAGGTTAACAAATTATTATTCATGAGGTTTAAATGCTTTGTTTTTTTCAGTCACACCGGAATAGTTCGGTCATATTATGACATGTGAGACATCTAAAGAGGCTTAGTACATACTCCAATTTCCCTATGAAGGTACTAGTGTAGTTAGGGCTTATGAACTCCAAACCCTCACCACTATGTTTGAAACCATCAGTATGGTGGAGAGTGAATCCTTTAATGAGTTCTATGTTAGATTAGTAAATATAGTGAACTCACCATTAACATAGGAGAGATAATACCCAAATTACGTGTAGTTAAGAAAACATTAAGGTCCTTACCTGAAAGAATCAATTCAAAACTGATAGTTTTAAATTCCTTGGGTATGTTAGACTCTACAAAACTCATAGAGCTTGTGGGTGATCTTCTTGATTATGTTCTTGACATGTTTTCCTTCAAAAAGATAAAGAAAGATAAATGGTATTGCTTTTAAAGACCAGGAGGAAGAAACACGAGTTTTGAGATACGAATGTGACATTGATTCTGATGATATGACCATCTTTGTGAAAAAGTATAAGAAATTTCTCAAGTTTGAAAAATAATCGAAAAATGAAAAGAAGTTTTAGAAGAACAACTTTAACGAGCCTATAAAATTCCCTAAAAATCATAATGATAATTTTAAGTGGGATGATTTAGATATATACTTTGGTGGTGAGGGTTATGGCCATAAGACAATCGAGTGTCCCACTAAACTTTGCAAGGAGGGGAAGAAATCGAAGGTGTAAAATGACACCCTTAGTGATAGTGATCTGAAAGAGAAATCCGATTCCCCCATTGAGCTCAACTACACTGCATTAATGGATATTCATGTTAACCTTGATGAAAAGTCTTTTGATGAAGATAACTATAAGCGTGACAGTTTTAAAGCCATTGTTTGTGACTCTCTAGTGAGTGATGGTGGAAAGAGTGAGGAAGAAGAATAATGTGAGGAAGAGGAGGAGGATGATGAACTTCAAATTGCCATTCATAAGTTGTATGCAAAAATGATGAAATGGAAAAGGGCTAACTTATAGTTGAAAGTTAGGTCGAATAAGCATGTCAAAGGAAATGATAATAGTAAATTGATTGATGATCTTACGACATGTGAGAATACACTTTGTAAGGACACAAGTCTACGATTGAGTCTTAAACTAGTGTTGGCTCAATTTCGAACAAAAACATTTAAGTCATAGGATAGTGTTCAAGTGTATCCATCCAAGCCTATGACGTGTTAGTTGAAGACATAGCATCCAAGATTATAAAGCTTCATCATATGTCGGGTTTAGTGTACCTCGTTTCTACGTCAACAATATTGGTTCCAATGCTCCTAAGGTATGAATGCATTATATATATATATATAGGAGTTTGGAAATTTATTGTGTGTAATTTATAATTTTTGATAAATAATTTTAACGACTTTGTTTTACTTAGAAAATATTTTTTTGAAACGTTTCATAAAACGTTTTGGGCTTAAAAAGGTTTTTGCATTTTCTGGTATGTCGTTCGAATGAATTGAATCTCGTTCGAACGAGATTCCCAGGTCGTTTGAATGAGAGTTCTAACGAGATTCCTTTTTCACCTCTGGAACATCGTTAGTAAAGTCGTTCAAACGAGAAAGTCGTTCGAACTACTTTGGTGGGAGCATTTTTTTGACAGTTTTCTCCATATTTTCACTATGTTTTTGACAGAATTATGCCGAAAAAAACTTTTTGGAACTAACTTTTTCACATTCTAAGAGTTTTTAGAGAGAGCAAAACTTTCAAGAAAAAGTTCCATGTTTTGTGTTTGATTTTAATGGATTAAATTCACCAAAAACACATACACACCCAATAGTTTGTTTATTCCAAGATTCTTAATATATATCCGTACTTGAAGTGTTTGGCACCGGGTTTATCTCTACACCTCAAAGAAGAGAAGTTTGGGTTTAATTCTATATCCCACAAAGAAGAAGTTTGTTTGTTGTGATACACCCACTTGGATAAAGGCTCCTTGTTCGGGTGGCGATGACCAAAAAAGTCAGATCGGTAGATTTTGAGACCGCGGTGGACCTCCGTGGTTATTCGCTAGGCAGATGTGTGAACAAGAAGAAGCGTCGGGGCTTGGACGGAGTCAATTCGAGTGTTGTAAGTCTTTTTGTCCTGTATTTGTCAAACCGTACTTAGTGGATTTGAGGCTAGGGTCGTCCGAGGTTTTTTCCCGTTGTGGGTTTTTCCTCGCACAACGCAGCGTAATGGTTGTTTATCTATTTTATCTTTCACAAATAACATTAGATGCATGCTTAGGTAAAAAGATAAAATTGGTATATTTAATTTGGTGCAAATTCGTTTTGGGTAATTATTAATTTAATTCAAGTCATTAATTTGATTGGATAAAATTTGGTATGGCCTAATTTGCAAAAATGGATTAATTATTTTGTTAGGAAAATTTCTAGGACATGGGTTGAGTTAATATGTTTCAGTGAAAAATATATGTGCTGTTTAATTTAATTTCACTATTGTGTTTAGTTTAATTTTAATTTGAAAGAAATTAAAATTTGGTTTATGTAAATGTTTAGTTGAACCATCACTATTCCGCATTTAAAGGAAACTAATATTGTAAAATTTAAAATTGGGGGCTCTCAAATTGGTATCAGAGAGGGATCGCTAAATTATTGCGTTCAAGATCCTTTTAAATATTTTTTACTAAAATGGAATTTTCCCTATTTTCAAAATTTCTTATTTTCGATGGTTCCAACTACGCATGTTGGAAAGTGCGCATGAAATCGATACTTAGGTGTATCGATGAGAGGGTTTGGTTGTCAGTCGTTAACGGGTGGTCACCACCTACGTATTTAGTTGAAAATGAATGTGTTACCAAATCCACCGATAGATGGAGTGAGAATGAATTTAAACATGCAAATTTTAATTCCCGTGGTTTAAATTTCTTGTTTAGCGCGGTCACGCCAGATGAATTCCGTCGCATTATGACGTGTGAAATCGCTAAAGAAGCTTGGGATATTTTACAACTCACTCATGAAGGAACTACTGTCATAAAAGATTCTAAACTCCAAATCCTCACCACTCAATTTGAAATCATCAAAATGAATGAAAAAGAAACATTTGAAGAATTTTACGCTAGATTTTCGATATAGTTAATTCATCTTTTAATTTGGGAGAGAAAATACCCGACAATCGAGTAGTAAAGAAAATTTTAAGGTCCTTACACGATAGATTTATTCCTAAGGTGACCGTGTTAAATTCTTTACCCACTTTAGCGTCTACGAAATTAGAAGATCTCGTAGGTGATTTACAAACCTATGAACTAGATATGTTTCTCTCTAAAACTGAAAAGAAAATAGATAAGGGCATTGCTTTGAAAGCCCGATAGGAGGAAAAACAAGTAGTAGAGAGTGAAAGTGTGAGTTACTCAGAAGATATGGCTATGTTTGCTAGGAAGTTTCATAAATTTCTTAAAATTAACAAAACATAAATTCAAAAATGATTTTAAGAAATTTGAAAATTCTAGCATGATAAAGCCGAGAAGATCCCTAAAACTTTTAATGAAAATTTAAATAGGGATGAGTCAAATAGGTGTTATAGTTGAGAGGGTTATGCACATAGAGTGAAAGAGTTCCCTACTAAACTAAGGACAGAGGGTAAGCAACCAATTTCATACAATGCAACCCTTAGTGATGGTAATAAGGAAGAGGGACTCGATTCCCCCACTAAGCCCAACATTGTGGATTTTATGGCAAGTCATGTGAGTGAAAGTCAGCACTCCCTTAGTGATGAGTTTTAACACATGACACTTCCAAGGTCATAATTTGTGAATCCCAAATAGATGATGGTAGTGAGAGTGGAGAAGAAAGGGAGAGTGAAAGTGAAAATGAGGTTGATGTGAGTGAACTTCAAATTGCGTTTCAAGAATTATATGAAGAATCTATTAAATTAAAAAGAACAAATTTGAAGTTAGAAGCTAGTTTGAAAGAGCGTGTCGAGGTCATTAATAAGAGTATTTTAGTGGAAGACCTAAGAACATGTGAGAGAGATCTTCGTGAGAAGCTTGAATATGTAGAAGGAGAGAGAGATTGCCTTAAAGGTCTAATGGAATCCTTGAAAAAGGAGAATCTCGCGTTTGAAGAGCGCAATGTTTATTAGAGTCTAGCATTTTAGATTTAAAAAATAAAATAAAAGACTCTAGTAAAGTCAAATTTGATTTAGAGTGTCATTGGGAGAAATTAGATACAATATTAGGAATGGTTCAAATAAAAAATGACACTTGTAGTTTCGGCTTCGATACTTGTAATGAGTCAACTCTTAAAGCCAAAACCAATATTTTAGGAAAATCCTCTAGGAATAATGTTATAGATCATTCCTTAGGTAAGTCTTTTCGACTAGTCTTTAGGTGCTCACATTGTGGTCGAAAAGGTCATCTTAGAAAATTTCGTTCTGATCTTAAACAAGGTTCTAGAAAATCCCAATATAAGGCAACCGAGGTAGACAAGATTCCTATATCCCGAGATCGTCATTCATCGTTACTTTGTGTTAGGAGATCCAACTTGGTATCTTTACAACATAGTATTTTTTCTTCTCATTTACTTTCACATGCTTCCTCCCTTGCAACATCTAAAGGTTGAATGTATTAGTTATTTGCATACTTTAGCTTTTGTACTTCAGGATAAATTATCATGCTAATTGTATGCTTCTTTATCATTGGTCTAGTCTATCCTTCACGCTTTATCACATACTAGAATTATGATTGTTGTTTATCTTTCGTATTATAGTTCTTTCATTTTAGTTTTCATTAAATGAAAAATACAAAAAGATTTTTGTTTATCATTTGTGTTTCATTTTTTGTAATTTAGGCTTAATGAAAAATACAAATGATTTTTGTTTGTCTTTTGGAGTAAATATTTTTGTTTGTTTGGATTAAAATTTCAAAAAATCAAAAGGATTTTTTTTTGTGTGTGCATTTTTAGTTTGACACACTCTATGTGGCATATACTTGTGTTTGAATCCCTTCTTTTTCGATTCCATGTGGCTAGAATTTTTGGTTTAGATTGTCAATTCTTAAAATGTTCTTTACCATGCTTACATGGAGTAGTTGGATTTTGTACTGATATAATGGATTCTATTTTATATGCCTCAATTCACACATGCACGAGCTCACTTGAAATTATAACTTCTCATGTATATTTGAGCTTTGTGAGTTGTTCTTCCATCAATCTTGTCATCTATATGTTATGTGACCTAGGAGGACTAGTGCATGTTCAAATCCACTGCGCGCGAAAATTGAGCGATAAAATATTATATATATATATATATATATATATATATATATATATATATATATATATATAAATGTGTATAGGGAAGGGCTCCGAAAGGAAATCTCATTCTTTGCGAGTAAGCCACAGTTTGCTTGGATCTAAAAGATATACATGGTCCGAAGGCCTAAAATAATAATGGCATTAAAAGAAAATATTTTCCAAGGTCTGTTTTGTTTAGTTGATTCACCCATTCAAAAGATTAAAATAATATGCTTATATTGAGGGAGTTTTGATGGTATATCAACAGTTTGCACAATATCCGTTTATCATAGTTGTACTTTCAATGTCATGACTCTATTGATTTGTAGTATTATCAAAATTCTAGGCTTGTATGCATTGTGTATTTTTGTTCATTGAGTTCAATCTATGTTGCCCAGATTATACTCAAGAGGGGGGTGAATTGAGTTTTTACTAACTTTAAGTCAAATTAAAATTTCAGAAAAATATTTAATTTATAACACTTTGATAATTTTCAGATTAATTAAACTATAAAGAATAAATTCAACAATATCAAATAAATGCAACCAATTAATTTAAACAACTAGAAATGCAGATTTTAACACACTAGGAATATTAAATTAATTTTCGTATTTAATTTTAAGTGATATTCTGAAATTAATTATTTAATTCAAAAAATAATTATTTTAACCATAAAATTAATTTAGTCAAATTTTGGAATTAATTTATTTGCAAGATAGTGTGCTGAAAATATTAACTCAAGCAAGCATGTGCAAAAAAGTAAATAAAAGTGCAAAAAATAAATGACACCGAAATTTAACGTGTTTCGGCCAAATCCCGGCCTACATCCACGCGCCTAGAGCCCCCGTCTCCTTTGTGCTTCACTAAACCTGATCCACTTGCGGGTAGGATCAAACCACCGCATACAACTGTTTGCAAGCTAACTCCGAGCTTCAAACCCTGTGGCCCCTTACGGGTAGGAACCAATTACCGGTACAAACTAAAGCTTCAACAAAGCTTCACAACAAGTCTGAATTTTTATAGTACAAGGTACAATACTGAAACTCCTGAAAATACAATTTGTAATCTGAGTTTCTCCTTCTTTAATGAGACTTCAATAAATAATGTTGAAGGAGGCACAAGTCTTCTTCTTTCAATGAGTGAGCAGAATATAAATTAATTGCTCTCTTGAATGTGTAGCTGAGTAGTAGAATAAAATGCTCTGAATAATATTTCAAGTCTTGCTCATGTTCTCATTCAAGTATCTTAGTTGTCTTCAATGCATCTCTTCAAAGCTTTAAATGTGTCTTCAAAAAACTAGCTGTTAGACATGCATTTTGAGCATTAAATGCTCCTGATTCTCTAAGATGAAGTAGTTGAAAATAGTCTCCAAATCTGATATGCAAATCTTCATTTTTATCTTCACCATAAAAATATAGTTGTTGTATCATAAGAATGGACATCTGAAAATATTGAATCTAAAAGATATATCACCCAGTATCCTCATTTGTGTTTATTTGAATCTGCAAAAAGGTAGTTTACAGAACAAAAGAAATGTCCAATGTATAAAATAGATATAACCAAAGAGAATAAGTGAGTTGCAGAAATAAATAATTTTTATAATATAATTATGCATGGTACGGACAAGTAACCAGTCACAACAAGTTGATATAAAATTGGAACACACAAAAAATGCGTGGCCCAAGATAAAAGCCAGCTGATGAGATCTTCTATAGAAAATTTCGTTTAAGGTAAAAATTACTCCTAGTTCCTTCTAGTCATAATCGAATATTAGTAATGACATAACATTGTTTCTCCTTGAGTGACTGAAATTGTTCAGTCACAAATTTAACGTAAAAATTTAATATCCACTGTACGAGGAAATAAAAGCAGGTAAAAGAAATCAACAGATAAATTTCTTCAACTGCGGAAGCAGTGATTGGATAGAAAAAGTGTCAGGTATATAAATAACAATATGGAGTTGTGTTTGAATATTCAAGAGTATTCGGCAAAAAAAAAACATTTCATGCCTTTTAATCTCTTCCTCTCTCAGCTTTGATTCCCCATACACAACTTAGAGACAACAATATAACTATCTCAGCTTTAGCAGTAAACTAAGGTCAAATCAAGTCTATCTATTTAAACCTTCAAGAAGGTCAAATCGGACCAGCTATAAGGTATGGCCGAAAGTCACTAAAGTAGGACAAATCTCCGGTAAAAGCAATGTGAACCTAAAGGCAGGTACTAGTCACCAACTATAGCGTGGGTCCAAGGCAGTCCGAGCAGGGTTGTCACGGACAAAAGTGTATAGAAGTGTATGCCTGGTTTCAAGGCCTGACAGTAGGATTTACTAAACATCAGATGCATAGGTTATACAAAGATATAGCCTTAAAAAAATACATAGCTTAAAAACAATTTGGTTAGGATTACTTAACTGACCAAGTCAGTTAAGAGTCTTAAAAAAATATGCGGGTGACTTAACTTATAAGAATACAAAAAAGCTAGACTTGTAATTGGTATAAAAGCTTGTGTCATATGTTAGGCTTAACTTATAAGGGGTAATTATAAGAATACATTGATTATAATTAAACTAAATTAAATATTAATTAAGGGGTAATTATATTTTCGTTCAAAAATCTCCCACTTTTTGATGATGACAAACAATGATTCACACAAACCCATAAAAAAATATAAGTTAGGCACAAATGAGTGAATCGCAAATATTTCTCCCCCTTCTTACATTATCAGAAAGATTTTTCATAAAATGAGTGTCAATGGTAAAAAGAAAAATGCTCCCCCTAACAAAAATAATATGAGCATGAGATATAACCATAAATTGTATGGGACATATGTGAATATCATGAATTTTTCACTAAGCACATATTCAACATTATGATGTCACATAGCATGTTTTTGATTCAAGAGATAGATAAGAATAACATCAAATAATGCGCAAGACATCAAATTGAAGAACAACAACATATTCATAAAAGATTACAACTTAAGGTTGTTAACAAGATGGCACACATCTTTAGTGTTTCCCTCAATTGTGATTTTCTCAATAACAACTTTGATAGAATTTTCAGCACTATTTTGAGAAGTTGAGCAAGCAACATTTTCATTAGTAGGAGTGGAAGCATGTGAGTGCATATTTGGAGGTAAAACAAATGGCCATGAAGGAGGCTTCACCCAAGGGGCATGTGGTGGAGGTGAGCGAATAGCAAGCATTGCGGCATCAAATGAAGAATATTTTTTTTATATTGAGAACCGCTAACTCCCTTAATTTAGGATTCACAATCTCCCCAAGTAGTATAAATTTCGAGAAATTTTCCAATCCACACAACATAAAAACTCTTTGACATCTTAAATGATAGATAAGAGAGAAAATGTGAAGTGCACAAATGGGCTAGAATGTTGTGGTATTTAAAACCATAAAATTTTGGTGCATAGTTCATAAATTTCCATTTTCGAGATACAGGCCAAAAAATAATCTTGGGATTGTCCCTTACCCAAAAAAATTATTAATCATAATCAATAAAGATTTATCTCCAAATAAATTTCAATAACCATTTATCTCCCCCTAAGGGATACCAATTAAGGCAAATATGCATATAAAGAATTAAAGTGCATCTTTTCATGAGATAAAATAATTTCAGCATTTATTTCCATAAGATCATTTTCAACAAATCTAAAAATGTTCACAAGTCATGAAAATTTCAATTAATCATAAGATTTTTTTATTTAAGCACAAACATATCATAAGTGTCATTTCCATTCAAAAAAAAAAAAAATTCTAGAATGTCACAAATATTTAAATAAGGACACTAAACAAGTAGCATGACATAAATCTAGCTCATAATATGTTCATGTTATCAAAATTAAAGAGTGCATATTACAATATCAACATGTAGCACATATGACTAATAAATTTTAAAAGGACATTTTCGTTTCAAATTAATATTCAATAAAATCATGAATTAATTTATTATTAACAAAAAAAATAAGTCAAGATGTCACAAAAAAATATGAATTTTTTATCTTAAAAGATTCATCATCAAAATCAAGTGCATGTTCATTCAACACAAAGACCTCAAAAATAATAAAAGTACAACTTTACATGTGAAGACTAAATTATCAACAAGCTCATATGATATAACAAATATTCTATGCATGGAAATATATCATAAAATAAATCATCAACAAATATATGATGTTAAATTCATGAATGATGTTCCTTACCACCTTACCAATACCAATGATATTTTCATGAAGATTTCTCCAAGTGTGGCATTTTCAACATTGGGCAATGATACTTTGAAATTTGTAATGATACCAACTCACGTGCCTTGAAAATCCACATTCCATCTCAAAATGCAACCTACACAACTTTGAAAATTTTCTCTTTTGGTACCCAAAATGTGTTAGGTCCATAGGGGTTAGTATACATCTTAGTTCCTTTTGAAATCCAAGCAAATTTTCTTTTTCTAAATTTATATGGACACGAATCTGAAAAATGCGTGTGTCTACCACAATAAGTACATAAATAGTTAGGATGACCAGATGAGGCATCAAATTTTAATAAATTGGAATAAGTCTTTTTCTCACTTTCTTCATCATATCCTATACCATTATTATTAAATCGAATTCTTTGTGTCTCAAAAATTTTATGAAAATATTCATTTCCTTTTGTTAAAGTTTCTAATGATTTCTTTAAATATTCAATCTCCCTTTTTAACTCAATATTTTCAATTTCAAGAGGAGTAGTGACAATAATAGATTTTTCCTTTTTCAAAGATTTAATTTCATTATTCAAAGATTCATTTTCTAATTTCAACTTATCAAAATCATTTGACATAAAGTCATATTTAGTTGAAAGTAATGAATGAGACTTCTTAAGTTTAATATATCTATTTTTAAGTTCTTCAAAACATTCACATAATTCATCAAAAACATTTTGTAATACTTCATAATCATCAACTTCATCATTATCACTATCACTAGAGTTAGGATTAGAATGTAGACCATTTTCCATAGCCATGAAACAAAGATGAGCAACTTCAGTTTCATTCGAATCTTCATCGGAAGAGCTTGTGTCGGAGTCACTCCATGTTGTGGCTTTCAAAGCCTTCTTCCCTTTCTTATACTTTGGACAATTAGGCTTAATGTGTCCAACTTCATCACAATGATAGCATCTTGGTTCAGATTTGGATTGATGATCATCATTGAACTCTTTTGAATGATTTTTCCTTCTTCTTTCTTTGGCTTTATTTTTTGAAATAAGATATTTTTTTGAAATCTTTAGCCATTAAGGAAATATCATCATCGTCGTCATCTTCACTTTCTATATTTTTTCTTGAAGATTTGAAACCAATAATCTTGTTGGCTTTAGGTTTTTATTCTTCAACAAATTCCCCGAGTTCCATCTCATGAGTGATTAAAGAACCCAAAAGATCATCAAGAGAGATAGGTCTTTCTCTAATGGCTTCTTTGATAGCCAACTTTTTGGTCATCCAATTCGTCGGTAATGACCTGAGAATTTTTCTCACCAACTCATTGTTAGTATAGGTTTTTCCAAGAGATTTAAGACCATTAATAATATTAGTAAACCTAGTGAACATATCATAAATAGATTCATCAGATTTCATCTTAAATAACTCATAACTATGAACAAGCATACTAATTTTATCTTCTTTAACTTGACTAGTTCCTTCATAAGTAACTTCTAGTCCATCCCAAATTTCTTTAGCAGATTCACAACAACAAATTCTATTATACTCATTTACATCAAGTGGACAATGTAAAATATTCATAACTTTAGCATTTATTTGAATTTTCCTAATATCAACATCATTCCATTCATTTTCTTCTTTAGGGACATAAGCATTATTTTCCATTTTAATAGTAATAAAAGGACCATTCATAACAACTCTCCAAACTTCATAATCATGTGACTAAATAAAATATTTAATTCTATTTTTCCAATAACTATAATCTTTTCCAGAAAACAGAGGAGGTTTAAAAATGGATTGGCCTTCGCCAAGGGATGTAGTAACATATGCCATTCATCTTTAACTCTAAGATTGTTAAATCTAAAAATAAGAAGAGCACTAGCTATGATACCAATTGTTGCCTAGATTATACTCAAGAGGGGGGGTGCATTGAGTTTTTACTAACTTTAGGTCAAATTAAAATTTCAGAAAAATATTTAATTCATAACACTTTAACAATTTTCAGATTAATTAAACTATAAAGAATAAATTCAACAATATCAAATAAATGCAACTAATTAATTTAAACAACTAGAAATGCAGATTTTAACACACTATGAATATTAAATTAATTTTCGTATTTAATTTTAAGTGATATTCTGAAATTAATTATTTAATTCAAAAAATAATTATTTTAACCTTAAAATTAATTTAGTCAAATTTTGGAATTAATTTATTTGCAAGATAGTGTGCTGAAAATATTAACTCAAGCAAGCATGTGCAAATAAGTAAAAAAAAGTGCAGAAAATAAATGACACCGAAATTTAACGTGGTCCGAAATTTAACGCGGAAAATGAATAAAAGAGCCCCCGTCTCCTTTGCGCTTCACTAAACCTGATCCACTTGCGGGTAGGATCAAAACACCGCGTACAACTGTTTGCAAGCTAACTTCAAGCTTCAAACCCTGTGGCCCACTTGCGGGTAGGAACCAATTACCGGTAGAAACCGAAGCTTCAACAAAGCTTCACAACAAATATGAATTTATGTAGTACAAGGTACAATACTGAAACTGCTAAAAATATAATTTGTAATCTGAGTTTCTCCTTCTTTAATGAAACTTTAATAAATAATGTTGAAGTAGGCACAAGTCTTCTTCTTTCAATGAGTGAGCAGAATATAAATTAATTGCTCTTTTGAATGTGTAGCTGAGTAGTAGAATAAAATGCTCTGAATAATATTTCAAGTCTTGCTCATTTTCTCATTCAAGTATCTTAGTTGTCTTCAATGCAGCTCTTCAAAGCTTTAAATGTGTCTTAAAAAAACTAGCTGTTAGACACAAGCATTTTGAGCATTGAATGCTCCTGATTTTCTAAGATGAAGTAGTTGAAAATAGTCTCCAAATCTGATATGCAAATCTTCATTTTTATCTTCACCATAAAAATATAGTTGTTGTAGCATAAGAATGGACATCTGAAAATATAGAGTCTAAAAAATATATCACTCAGTATCCTCATTTGTGTTTATTTGAATCTGCAAAAAGTTAGTTTACAGAACAAAAGAAATGACCAATGTATAAAATAGATATAACCAAAGAGAATAAGTGAGTTGCAGAAATAAATAATTTTTATAATATAATTATGCATGGTACGGACAAGCAATCAGTCACAACAAGTTGATATAAAATTGGAACACATAAAAAATGTGTGGCCCAACATAAAAGCTAGCTGATGAGATCTTCTATAGAAAATTTCATTTAAGGTAAAAATTACACCTAGTTCCTTCTAGTCATAATCGAATATTAGTAATGACATAACACTGGTTCTCCTTGAGTGACTGAAATTGTTCAGTCATAAATTTAACGTAAAAATTTAATATCCACGGTACGAGGAAATAAAAGCAGGTAAAAGAAATCAACAAATAAATTTCTTCAACTGCGAAAGCAGCGATTCGACAGAAAAAGTGTCAGGTATATAAATAACAAGATGGAGTTGTGTTGGAATATTCAAGAGTATTCGGCAAAAAAAAAATATTTCATGCATTTTAATCTCTTCCTCTCTCAGCTTTGATTCCCCATACACAACTTAGCGATAACAATATAACAATCTCAGCTTTAGCAGTAAACTAAGGTCAAATCAAGTCTATCTATATAAACCTTCAAGAAGGTCAAATCGGACCAGCTATAAGGTATGGTCGAAAGTCACTAAAGAAGGACAAATCTCCGGTAAAAGAACTGTGAACCTAAAGGCAGGTACTAGTCACCAACTGTAGCGTGGGTCCAAGGCATTCCGATCAGGGTTGTCACGGACAAAAGTGTATAGAAATGTATGCGTGGTTTCAAGGCCTAACAGTAGGATTTACTAAACATCATATGCATAGGTTATATAAAGATATAGCCTTGAAAAAAATACACGGCTTAAAAACAATTTGGTTAGGATTACTTAACTGACCAAGTCAGTTAAGAGTATTAAAAAAATATGCGGGTGACTTAACTTATAAGAATACAAAAATGCTAGACTTGTAACAGGTATAAAAGCTTGTGTCATATGGCCTGACGCCATCACTCATGAATAGAAGGTATAAAAGCTTGTTTACAAATCTTGGTAATACACAAACTAACTTACATACCAGACTTGTAATATCAACTTAAGTCCTATTAAAAAAAATGCCATCACTTATGGAGTTGCCTCTATAAAAAAGTTTAAGTATATATGCGTTCATGTGATAACAAATATTTAAAATTTTCGTTTGACACTAAAAAGAAATAAAATATCATACTATATAAAAAAACATAATTAAAAATATGCATGTATATATATAAAAAAAGATTTTTACAAAATGATATATTATATATTATAGACTAAAAAAAATTAATACTTACATAACATTATAGTACAAAAAAAATAATATACCCAACAAAGTTATTAACTATTACACAAGTACATATATATAATTGTACAAACGAAATGATATTATAAAAGTATGTTTGGAATCATCAAAATCAATATATTATATTAAACTAAAATGTACATTAATTATAATTAAACTAAATTAAATATTAATTAGTGGATAATTATATTTTCGTTCTACAATCTATATTGTCACATGAAGTTATATTCAAATGTGATAAAGTTTGCAATCAAATGAGAACTTCGTGAACATGTTTTAAGTGATTGGGTCTAAATTTAATTATTACTAGTTCACACCCCAACAATTTTGTCTCCATATGACACATTTTTGTCATATGAGTGTGAAAAGCTTATTGTATTTTTTGTCATGTGTGGTGTCTATATCTATATATGTGTGCGCGTGCATTAGTGATATTCAATATGTCTACATATATATGGTATTTTTTTTCCTTGCTTTCTAGTCCATCTATGCTTCAAATTAATAATTGTTATGTATCGTGTTGCATATTGTTGTTGATATCATTTTTTTGCATTTTTGTTAGTATCCGTTATTCTTTGTATGGATTAGTTTCGATTTTTTTTCCCATATTCTTTCATGTTCTTATTTTTATCCTTTGTCTATTCCTGAATAAAAAGAAAGAGAATGATAGGGGGAGAAATGGTATCTAATCTTATTGTAATCGTATCTTAGTTTAGGAGATTTATCTTAGGGGGAGACATCTTTCTAAGTAGGTCATTAATTCTATAAAGGGGAGAATTAACTTAGGGGGAGTATTTATTTTACATGCATTTAATATTCCTAACATTCCATATGCGTTTGATAGTTTGCTTAAGTGTGCAGGAATTCTTCTAAATGACAACTTTCATCGGCAAAGATATTGATCCTTGGGTTTTTGAGTCAATCTATGTAATTTTTATTTTGGGTGGGATAATTATTTTTTTGTCTAGTAGAACTTGACGGCCCTTTAGGATTTTGTTTTGGTCTTTGTCCCGGAATAGCCAAAGGGGGAGATTTGTAAGGACACAAGTCTTCGATTGAGTCTTAATGTAGTGTTGGATCAATTCCGAACAAAAATATTTGATTCATAGGATAGTGTTCAAGTGTATCCATCCAAGCTTATGACGTGTTAGTTGAAGATGTAGCGGCCAAGATTATAAAGTTTCATCATATTTCGAGTTTAGTGTGCCTCGTTTCTATGTCAACAATATCAGTTCCAATGCTCCTAAGTTATGAATGCATTTCATATATATATATATATATATAGGAGTTTGGAAATTTATTGGGTGTAATTTATAATTTTTTATAAATAATTTTAACGACTTTATTTTACTTAGAAAATATTTTTTGAAACTTTTCATAAAACGTTTTGGGCTTAAAAATATTTATGTATTTTCTGGTAAGTGGTTCGAACGAACAGGAATCCTGTTCGAACGAGATTCCCAGGTCGTTCGAACAAGACTTCTAACGAGATTCCATTTTCACCTCTAGAACATCGTTAGTCAATTCGTTCAAACGAGAATGTCGTTTGAACGAAAATGTCGTTCGAACGACTTTGGCGAGAACAATTTTTCGGCAATTTCTAACAATTTTCTCAATGTTTCCACTCTGTTTTCCCCACTACTTTTTGACAGAATTATCAAGTGCGGAAAAAAACTTTTTGGAACTAACTTTTTCACATTCTAAGAGTTTTTAGAGAGAGGAATACTCTCAAGAAAAAGTTCCATGTTTTGTGTTTGATTTTTATGGATTAAATTCACCAAAAACACATACACACCCAATAGTTTGTTTATTCCAAGTTCCTTAATATATATCCTTGCTTGGAGTGTTTGGCACCAGATTTATATCTACACCTCAAAGAAGAGAAGTTTGGGTTTACTTCTATATCCCACAAAGAAGAAGTTTGTTTGCTGTAACATACCCACTTGGAGAAAGGCTCCTTGTTCGGGTGATGGTGACCAGAAAAGTCTGATCGATGGATTTCGAGACCGCGGTGGACCTCCGTGGTTATTTTCTAGGAAGAGGTGTGTACAAGAAGAAGCGTTGGGGCTTGGACGGAGTCAAGTCAAGTGTTGTAAGTCTTTTTGTCTTGTACTTGTAAAACCTTAGTTAGTGGATTTGAGGCTAGGGTCGTCCGAGGTTTTTTCCCATTGTGGGTTTTTCCTCATACATCGCGGCGTAGTGGTTGTTTATCTATTTTATCTTTTGCAAATAACATTAGATGCATGCTTAGGTAAAAATATAAAATTGGTATATTTAATTTGGTGCAAATTCAATTTGGGTAATTATTAATTTAATGCAAGTCATTAATTTGATTGGATAAAATTTGGTTTGGCCTAATTTGCAAAAATGGATTAATTATTTTGTTAGGCAAATTTCTAGGACTTGGGTTGAGTTAATATATGTAAGTGAAAAATATATGTGTTGTTTAATTTAATTTCACTATTGCTTTTGGTATAATTTTAATTTGAAAGAAATCAAAATTTGGTTTATGTAATTGTTTAGTTGAACCATCACTATTCCGAATTTAAAAGAAACTCATTTTGTAAAATTTAAAATTGGGGGTCCTATCGTTTTCACTCTTCGAGAGCAATTAGAGTATGTTGAGGGGATAGAGAGATTACTTTCGTGGTTTAATGGAGATTTTAAAGAAGGACACTCTTGATTTTGAAGAGTCTAGTCATTTTCTCGAGTCTAGGATTATGGAGTTAGAGGAAAGATTTAGAGACTCGAGTAATGTCAAATTTGATTTGGAGTCTAAGTCGAAAATTTTGGATAAGATATTGAGCATTGTAAAAATCAAATTTGAAACCTGTGGTATTGGATTCAATATTCCAAATGCTTCTTCTAGGAAACCCAAAACCATTCTTTTTATAGATTCTACCATTGCTAGGAACATTAGAAAAGTTCAACTCGAGGGTAACATTTCTCGTGTCTATATGTGCACACATTGCAGTAGGAAAGTCTACCTTAGACATTTATTCTTTGATTTTAGAGATGGTCCTAGGAAGTGTAATTCTAGAGTCACCGAGATTCCCAGAATGCGGGAGTGTCATGTCACACCTATGTGGGTTAAGAAATCATATTTGATGTCTTTAAATGTTAGACTTGTTGATTTTTGAATCCTTACACATGATACATCTCATGCTATATCTAATGGTTGATTGTGTTCGCATGTTTACATGCATTATCTTTTGTACTTCATGCTATATGTACTTGCTAGTTGTATGTTGCTTGAGTCTTCTACATTTTAATTTTTCCTTTATTGTGTCATATTGAGAAAAATACAAGAAGATTTTTTTGTCATTTGAGTTATTTTTTTAAATTGGTATCATTTCAAAAAATGTTTAAAAACACAGACTAAAAAAATTATGTGTAGTTTGGTTTTATACATTTTGTGTGGCATATCAGTGTGTTAAAATCCACTTCATTCCATGTTTTCATGTGACTAGGACATTTGATTATGATTTTCAAAGCTTAGATTGTTCTTAATCATACTCGCATGGAGTAGTTTGAAAATGACTAGCTTAATAGATTAACTTTGCGTATGCCTTCTCACACACATGCATGAGATCTTTTATATTTTAACCTCATAAGTTAAATGTTCTATGTTCTCCTAATAATCTTGTCATATACACATATATTTGACTGATGGATAAGCATGTAACACTCCGTATTTTTAATGACTTTTAAAATGGGATTAATTAAAATTAATTATGAGATAATTGACAATTAATCCGGATTTAAATATTACTCGTGAGAAAAGTAATATGTGATTTATGTTGAATATTACTTGGTGGTTAAAATTAATATATATTATTATGACTTTACATATGATTATGATTTTAAAAACTTGTCGCGAGTCATGAATACGACAATTTATGAAAATTAACTCGGGACGCGCATGTGAGTCGTGTTGGGACTATATTTTAGTGAAATAAAAAGTAAAATATTTTTATGTCATATAAATGGTCGTTTCGAGTGTGCCAATTTGTCTGAACGGGTCGAGATAGTAAAAAAAAGTGTACCTGGGGTTTAGTTTGGATCTCGGGACGATTTTAAGCCTAATCAGCAACCAGGGAGGGCATTTTAGTAATTTCTAATTTTGGACCTTAACCCAAGAACAATACTCATGTACAAATAATTAAACATTAACACCATATAATAATTCAAACCATCACGCAATATATAAAGGATAAATTCTTGTTGAGTCAACAATCGGCTAAAAAACTAATGCTGCTAAATAATGCCAATATAATCCAATACTGAATATCTGAAATAGAGACAATGGACAACATGTCCCAATAGAGATTACTAAAATGTGATCCTACACTAGATCTGAAATAATGAATCGTCTATGCAAAATCCTTCCAGCCTCCACAATGTTGTAGCTACGAGTCCCTGAACTGAATCCTGAAGTCTGGCGTCAATGTGGCTGGACACCTAAAAGGGTTTTGAAAATATTTTGATAACAAGAGTTAGTACTCAAAACGTTTTGAAAATATTTGGCAAGTCATTATCACAGTAAGATGGGTTATTGATTACACATGTTAAGATTTGCGTACACTCTCTTGAGTTACCTCACCCCTCATCTATTGTTCACGCCTAATGTCCCGTACCTAGACCACCTAGTTGTACTACTCAAGATAAATGGACTATAGTACTAAGGTGAACTTATCTATGCGACTAAGTTCCATACTGCCTGTATCGTATGTAATAATAACCATATCTCATAATTTATATACTTAGATAACTGTTCGCCCTGTTACCTTTAACCAATTTATAATTAAGTTTCTCTACTTAATTAGCTTTTAGATGTATTCACGACATCTCATTATCTACTAACTCGTATAAGTAGATGATTAATACAGTATACATTTCACACAAAAGATATAATTATAAATTCATTCATTAGTAATCATGTCCTCTTAACAGACATCAAGGACTATTGGTTTAGAATGGTCCATCAACACCAAGTAAAATATTTGATTCGGAATGTCACCTCGACCCGAAGTTCATTTTTATGTAATGGTTCAGAAAAATCACCTCGACCCCACAACCAAAATTTTATACATAAGTTAAATATAGAGGTTGAGAAATTAATATGGATATGATGCTTGAGTTGTGCATTTGATTTGTATATACGATTCGTATTGTTGCGATTAATTCATCGTGCTAATTATTTTTGAGCATCTATTCCTATCATATTTTCTACATCCCCATATATTCTCTTAGTTGGTAGGTTAGCGTAAAATGAGATGCTATGGGCTATTTTGGATAATAGTTTAGAGCATGGATTTTGAAGATATTTTGATGTATAATTTAATGGTGAAATTTGAGTGGGAGAATTTTGTTTTTGAGAGAAACTTATTGTAATCATTATTGTGGAAATAGAAGGATTATGGACTTTTTGTATTTAAACAGTGGAAACTAGATGATCTACACTCATTATTGATGGTTTTAGTTTAGTTTTTATCTCAGGGGAACGTCGCGTGTCTCTTTTCATTATACGATCATTTTTATCGGGCAGTAAATGATAATTGTCGTGTGAGTTCGAAAACATTTAGCTGAAAAAGTTGAAGATTATTCCACAAGAATTTTCAGAGGCTTAAGTTTCACGAGAAACTATTTTTTTAGCAAGGGGAAGGATTTATCACACACGGTGAGGCAAAGTCACATGGATCAAGGTTTAAGGTACATTTGAGAGAATATAAGATGTCTCATGTTATAAATGACAGTGGTGATGGGATTTAATGAAGAGAAACATTGCTAAATTAGTTTTACAATGTGTCACATGTCTATAGGTAAAGGGTGGACCATTCAAAACCATCTGGGTTTTTTTCGACCATTAAGGATTCTTAAGTTGTAATGGGAAAGAATTCCCAAGGATTTTATCGTGGAGGGGGTCACAATACTATATGGTGATAGTGTATTGGTTGACCAAAGTAGCTCACGTTATGGTAGTTAGGACTGATCATACTACGGGACTGGATGCGAGCTCTGTATAACCGAGCTAATCAAGGTTATATAGGGTACCCTCACCCCTCATCTATAGTGCACGCCTAACGTCTCGTACCTAGCCCAACTAGTTATACTACTCAAGATAATTGGGCTAGAGTATTAAGCTGAACTTATCTACGCGACTAAGTTCCCATACTGCCCATATAGTATGTAATAATAACCATATCTCATAATATATATACTTAGATAACTGTTCTCCCTATTACCTTTAACTGATTTATAATTATGTTTCCATACTTAATTTTCTTTTAGATATACTTACGGAATCTTATTATCTACTAACTTGCATAAGTAGATGATTAATACAATATACATTTCACACACAATATATACTTATAAATTCATTCATTACTAATTATGTCCTCTTAACACACATCAAGGACTCTTAGTACGGAATGGTCCATCGAAACTAAGTAAAAGGTTTGGTTTGGAATGTCACCTTGACACCAAGTTCATTTCTATTTAGTGGTTCGAAAAAATAACTGCTCCCCCACTATCAAAATTTTATACATAGGTTGGTTCGGAACTCTTTCGTCATGACCCCAACTTACTATTTCCATATATTATTTCGGAATCCTACCTCGACCCTAATATAGGTAATTATACTTTAGGTACTATCTCCACCTAAGTATCTATATAATTCAGTAGGTATACACACAACCTAATAATATTGCTCGTACGTAATATTCACCGTCCATATTAATTTATGATTTATCTCACTATCGCATTTTAATTGAGTATTCACGTAACTCTAAGGGCCCTAGTTAGCCCTCCATTCATTTAAGTAGTTAAGCTATCTCTAACCTACTGGTATACTACTTTGAATGACGTTTACTCTCTCCATAACTCAAATCCCAAATTCCCGATGCACTACTCGATCGATTTATCCTCGTCGGTCCATCACTTCAAATCTTGCACTCAATGACTATAATGGACCCCCACTATACACCTATTGGTACTCTCTAAGTACCTACATAGGTATAATGTCAACACTAAGGTTCCCCTCAAGCATCAGCAATAAAATAGAGATTAACCAACAAAAGAACCCAAAATTATCCCTGGTTGATCGATCGACCATGAGCATCGATCGATTCATTGACATTCAAGGGTCAATCGATCGATTGAGCAGTGACAGACGCAGTTCTTCTCCTTCTTCATGCGTTTTTCACCATAGTCAATTATCTAACTCACATGATAATCCACTAAACTTATAACCAGCGATATATAACCGTTCCTACATATGCTAGGATGATTTCCAACGAATTAAACATTAAAATCCTTCCAATTCAACCCAGAATAACTCAAAACTTCTAATTATTCAAGAACCCTAGTATGACATGTTCTTCCCATGTTTTTAATCATCAATCAGATTTTAATTCATGCTAACAAACATGATTCCTCTGATTTTCAATCCTCTATAGATATAAATGTAATTACATGCTATTTTTACCCAAACATGCAATCAAACAATTCTTTTTCTTAAAGATTATTCATCAAAATCAATTATTTATAAATCCTATACATGGATATTATAACTCAAAATAATTTGCAAATAACCACTTGCCTTGATTGGATGATGATCTCATTTTAAGTTTGCAGAAGGTGTTGGGTTACTTTCTCTTCCAATATTCCTTCCTCAATCTCTTGTGGTGCAAGAACTCCCTGAAATCTCCCACAATTTTCCTTTTTAGCCTTGAGAATGATCTCTCATCTCTCTCCAATGGCTTCCCTTTATGTTATGAGGTTTCTAACCCTAACCACACTTTTAATCATCTGATAAAAAACTCCAAAATTCATAGGGCTTCTCACCCGCATATGCCAAAAGACTAAAACGCCCCCGTACGGTCCCGATTTAGCCCAAAAATGCCCCGGTACCAGACTAGTACCCCCGGGTATACTATTTTGACTAATTCGACCCTTTCGGAATAATCTGTGACCTATAAATTATCATTTGAGTGACTTAAAAATAATTTCCTATCTCATCCTCAACATAGTCTACACGCGACACCCGGTTGAGATAAAATCAAGTACGTCAATATCACTCGCTATGTCGTACAAATTAATTATCAATATCTAGTATTCACACTTAGTAAATTTGAATGATAATATTAATCAGTGTCTATCTTTTGATTACTATTTAATAATCAAAATTACCATTATATCGCATTAAATTACTCCACACACGTAATTTAAATTGAAATGTATTTCCTATGTAATTACTCAATTAATTAAATTCTAAATACACGAAAATACGGGGTATTACATAGTTCTCCCCTTAGAAATGAATTTTATCTTCAAAATTAGGATATACCTGCACGTAATAACTCAGGAAACTGCTCTCGTATATCCTCCTCCTGCTCCCCTGTCGACTCGTTAACATTGTGGTGTCCCCACTGTACTCGTACTAACGGTACCACCTTGGATCGAAGCTTATGCTTGATATAATCTATAGTAGCCACGAGTCTCTCCTTATATGAGATATCTATATGCAAATCAATCTCCTCAAGTGGACGGTGCCATAAGGCTCTATCGTTCCTCCTATATTTCTTCAGCGATGCCACATGGAACACGTCGTGTATCCGCTAAATATGATCTGGGAGTCCCAATCTGTATGATACCAATCCCACCCTCTCAATGATATGGAACATCCCCATATATCTCTATGCTAACTTTCCCTTCTTTTTGAACCTCATAATCACCTTCATAGGAGATACCCGAATCAACACCTAGTCTCCCACCTCTAGCTCCACATGTCTCCTACCGGTGTCATCATAACTCTTTTGACTAACCTGAGCTATTTGAATATGTCCTCGAATTAACTATATCCTAGCAGAATTCTCTTGTATTATCTCCAGCCCCAATATCTTATTGTCCTCCACTTCTAACCAGCAGGCGGAGGAACGACAAGGCCTCCCATAAAGTGCCTCGAATGGGGTCATACCGATAGTGAATTGGTAAGAGTTGTTATACGCAAACTATACCAACGTACGACTCCATCATGACTGCATGCCTAAAATTGTCATCCTCGGGTACTACTAGTCTCCCATTAAATCATAGTTCACCCTCTAAGTGATGGATTAGGACTCTGCCCCCTCGACTAACAACTGTCGTACATTGTCCTGACAAAATGGGTCCTCTTCTTATGCCCTAACCACCCTCATAACACTCTCGGGAGTGGTATCCAAAACTTCCATGTATTCTTGGCTACCCCATCCTCATCTCAAAGTTTGCTCCACTTTGCTTTCCAAACCTCTGCCAACTCTCCAGCCGGTCTTCGGCTCAATGCGTCTGCTACAAAGCTAGCCTTACTAAGATGATAATGTATATCAAATTGATAATCCTTTACAAATTTGATCCACCACCTCTACTCAAATTTCATATATTTTTGTGTCAAGAGATACTGAAGTGACGTATGATCTGTGAACAGAGTAAACTTCTCTCCCAGAAGATAATGTCTCCATATCCTCAAAGCAAAAATGATCACTGCCTACTCAAGGTCATAGGTGGGGTAATTCTTCTCATGTGGCTTTAGCTTTCAAGATGCATAATCTATATCCCTCTCCTCCTGATATAACACACCCCTAAGTCCCTGCAAGGATGTGTCAGTATAGACACGGTACTCCAATCCACCTCTTGGAAATACAAGTACGTGTGCAGCTGTCAACCTGTCTTTTAGTTCATCAAATGCTAACTGAAATTAGTCGCTCCACACGAGTGGTACTCCCTTTCGAGTCATGTTCATCAAAGGACCAACAATCTTTGAGAAAACCTTGATGAAGCAACGATAGTAACCAGCCAACCCCAAAAAGCTCCGAACCTCGGTCGGTGTCATGGGTTGTGCCCACTCCCTCACTGCTGATACCTTACTCGGATCAATAACAATGCCTTTGTGGGACACATTGTGGCCAAGAAACTGAACCTCCCGAAGCTAAAATCCACACTTCCCGAATTTGGTGTACAAATGACGGTCCCATAATGTCTGAAGGACCGTACGTAATTTCTCGGTGTGCTCCTCCTCCGTATAAGAGAAAAACATAATGTCGTCAATGAATACGATCACAAACTGGTCTATAAACTTCGTGAAAAATCTGTTAATGAGATCCATAAACACTGCAAGTGCATTAGTGAGCCCAAATGGCATCACTCTGAACTCGTATGACCCGTGTCGCGAGAAGAAAGCATTCTTAGGTACATCCTCCTCTCGAATGTGAAACTGGTGGTAACCTTACCTCAAATCAATTTTTGAGAAGTACGCAACCCGTCTCAACTGGTCAAAAAAGCCATCAATCTTAGGTAACAGATACTTATTACGTATTATCACCTTGTTCAGCTCCCTGTAGTCTACACGAAAATGAAGAAAACCATCCATTTTCTTCACAAATAACACTGGCACACCCCATGGCGATGTACTCCACCGAATGAAACCTTATCCCAAGAGCTACTGTATCTGCTCTTTCAGCTCTCGCATCTCCGAAAGGGCCATGCGATACGGTGATCCGAAAATCGGTCTCATCCTCGGTGCTAAGTCAGTGATGAACTCAATCTCCCTGTTGGGTGGTAACCCTAGTATCTCCTAGAATACGTCCTCGAAATCCCACAGGACGGGGATTGATTCTAGAGAAACAACCACCTCCTGTGAGGTCTCCTCCTCAATGTAATATAAGTGAGTGCACGATCCTCCCTTGGGAAGAGGCATTTCCACTAGGAACATCTCCTATCCCAAAATGGCAAACACGATAGTCCTATCATAGCAATATACCATCGCCCTATAACCCGTCAACAAATACGTGCCTACGATGACGTCATAGGCATCCATATCTAACACTATAAGGTCTTCTACTAGACTCAATCTCCCGATCATAATGTCCACATCCCTAAAGATCGAGTGTATAAGTGACCCCCTACCCATCGGTGAATCAACACACATAAGATGAGTGTCATCTGTCTCTAAAAGACCATATGCTAGTGCAAATCCAGTGATAATAAAAGAGTGTGTCGCACTCGTGTCAAACAGGATACTATCCTCATGCCCATGGATAGGAAATATACCCGCAACTGTCGGTGCCTGTATAGGCACGTCTTGAACCTTGTACACACGCCCGTAGTGAATCTATCCCGGTTGCTGCTATGGGTCCTATGCTAGTGCTGGGGCTAACAGAGCTTGCTGCCACTGTTGGGAACCCTGCTGCTGCTGTCGCTCAGGAGTTATAATTTTCCAAGAACCATCGTATATGGAATTTGTGCCGTTCCAAACTCACTCGACACTGTCAGTGAAGGGTGAGGGAGTCGAAAGGCTTTTTGTGAAGGAATAAATCCAAAGGCCATTATGTATGATGAAGTGTAGTAACACCCAGGACTTGAAAATTTTGCTCATAGGCGAAATCTACAGTAATGAGAGTAAGACATATCATATAAAGAAGCATGTGTAAATCTAAAATGAGAAATTTGGGTATGGTTTGATTGTGAAATCCTCCATTTGATCGAGTTACGAAGGGAATTTCAAAACATATTCCTTATGGGCAAGAAAGAAAACCAAACGCGAGAGAATAATCAACTTGCTTAATGAAATCTTTACCTAACAACTAAGGGGTCTATGGAAGATAAGAAGAGTTCCTTGTTGTGAAAGGAGTCATGATTTAAATAATCAAATGCAAGTGAGATATATGACAAAGATGACTTGGGTAAATGCCATCAAGGAATTTGTAACCGCTTCCAAAAGAAGGGAAGGCCGGAGGGTTGGGAAAACCTAGCTGAAGGAAAAAATTGAATTTAAGGGTGATAGTGAAACATTACCGGAAGGTATACCCAGTACGGGAACCTATTTAAGTCCTTACTAAGGAGCGATGAATTCAGCTAAGACCAGCGGGGTCAACAACGTGTTTATAGGACTAATGGAGCCAATGGAGCGATGAAAATAGAAATTAGGAGCTAAGACTGCCAAGTCTGAGGGAAGGACATTCCAAGATGGTCAGTAGGACTAATGAAAGGAAAATGGCTCAAAAAATTTCCCAACATGTACAGAATGGGGCTTCCAGTATTGAATGTGTTCGCGTTGATAAGTGATACTGATAAGTTTGAGAATGGTAAACCATAGAAGTTAGGCATAATAACTAGAAGAGTGAGATTTCTAGCGGAGGAATTGGATCAAGAGAGTTGGACCCAGGGATTTACAACCCTAGATTAATGGGTTTAGGAAGGACCAGTGGAGTCCTCGATAATAGTAGCATACCGTATTTCAGGCTCGACAGGCCCTAAAAGACAAAGGGAGGTTAGTAAGGCCGTAATTAACTCATAGAGATTTCAAGCCAACATTTCAGTGATGGGCGTGTAACCTGCAGAGTAGAATAATTTGCCCACTACGAGGAGGGGGGAACTAGTGGATGGAATCCTAGATGTATAACGATTGCATATGTTCATGGGTAAGGTTGATAGATACGTGATGGGACCCTTATATTAGGTAAACACTGGTGAAGTTTTATTTCATCCTGGTGAGTAATGGATTAACCCTGGGGACGTCACAATTTGTATAAGAATTGTTAACACTAAAATTCATTTGCGAGTCGAGTTTGGTGGGTACGTCAGTGTTAACATTCTGGCTACAAACATATTTTTCATTAATAAAGTGACTTCTTATGTTGCCCGTGAGAGAACCGGGTAGGCCCTGGGAGCAAATTTTGTTGTTACAAATTACTACTTGATATTCCCAAAGTGTACCCTCATACTCAAGATCATGAGCCTCGGCGTGTCTCACTGTCGAGTTGACATGAAGCTTATAACAGTCATCAGAAAGGTCGTCTTCTAGGAATTCGACCCCTCATTTACCAACTTCGACAGGCCATCAGCCGAGTTCAACGTCATCTTATAGGCTCAAGATATTGCCAATATTATACTCTGCCTCAGACGACGTTACATCCTACCTCATACATAACCTTGGCCAGTCGCCCAGGCCAAGGCCATATTGATGATTAACAGGACAAAGCAACTATCGAACTCCTCTAACCTCGTACTCATCGAGGACAAGTTTAAAAAAGTGATATTACAGGTTCGAGCATACGTAAGCACATGGAAGACTTGGAGCACGTGGCAATTTAGTTATAACCGCATAATTCCCCTCATGTGGGGGAATATTTGGTCATCATTCCTCACATGTGGAACAACCAGGTGTCCACTTATGATTAGTGTATTCAACTCATACATTCACAATGCATTTTTGGGAGGTACTTTACACCCCTAAGCACTATAAATATAGGCCTTATCCAATATTGGAAGGGGATCAAGAATTATAACCCCAGCAGAAACTATGTTTGTATACAGAGTAGAGAGAGAAAGTGAGAGATTGTATTATAGGCCATTAGTGCCCTCATTTTAGTGATTATCACTCACACACTCATAGTGTACATAGGCCAGTTTGACTGAACCACTTATATACTAGTGTTTCTCCACTTCTCCTCATCTCCTTCTACTAGATATTTACTCTTATGCTGCCATTGTTATAGCTAGCTTGAGCTTATCAACACCTCATTTGGTGGTGCTATTTACAATATCATCATTTTGGCACCGTCTGTGGGAAGGAGAGAATTAATCTCTTCCTCTTTTGCTGCTTAATCTCATCGAAGACTTTGGTGGTGAACCAAGCATCACCCTTCCCGTGGAGCTGTTTCACCATTGAAAGAGATCCTTAAAGGTATCAAGCTCCCTAGTGTTTTCATTTACAAGTTCTCTCATCTTTTTCTATGGCACCAGAGTTACCACCTCCACCATCTGGTCTTAGAGAACCCAGTTCCTACTAGGCACCACCTCAGTCCGAGATGGTTGAGATGGTAGTAGCCTTGAAGTACTTAGCGGTAACTCAATAAGCGATGCAGGAGAAATTCGCCCATCTAATCCAGAACATAATAATGAGACCACCTGAGGTCTCACCGGAGATGATTACTCTGGTAGTATCTCAGCCAAAGCATGAGGCCAGGGGACCACCCCTGGCACCGTGAAAGGACCAAGCTACTCCTCATCGGAGGAGGGATGTTTCTAACCCTAGGAGTTTACGCCTGGGGAGGCAAGGAAACCCTTTCCCTGAGGATAGATACGATGACATTGAGGTAGAGGATGCTCCGACAGACTATTGGGACACATATGAGGTCTCAAACAACAGTGTACATCCTATACAATAGAGTCGAGGTCAGTGTGAAAGTCGAGAGGGTAATGCATGACAAAGATGATCAGCTTTTGATCGTTTAAGTAGAGGGTCGGCCTTTGAAAGGCTCGACCCAATTAATGATGTGAGGGAAAGGCTGCCCAAATCAAGAAGTCTCGCTGGATCTAGAAGAGTAGAAGGTAAATGTCATCCACATAATGGCCGACCCCCACATGGCTGAGACTATGGTCAGGGGGAGGTTAATAGCCGATGTCGTGTAGCAGTGGGGGAACCCTCAGTTAACCCCGTGGAAATGGATGGGGACAAACTCGGCTAAGATGACATTGCCAAACCATGGAATGACTCTATTCAAAGGCTGGAAAACAAAAATTAAGACCTTATAAAAAGACGAGACCCATTGCAGAGGGGGTACTCAAAGGGTTCTCCATTTATGGCAAGGGTTGTCAAGTTAGCAACCCCTGATAAATTTAAACCTCCAGTGGTGTCTCCCAAGTATGACGAAAGTACCAACCCAATCCACCATATTTAAATGTATCAATCTGCAGCAGCTATTTATTCAATCTCTGTTGAGATGAGGTTTTGTGCTTTCTCAAGCACTCTCACTAAGGGCTGCACATATCTGGTTCACTTCTCTTTCTAAAAATTCAGTTGAGAATTTTAAAGGTTTGGTCGAGTGATTTATTCACAACTTTTGTTTTGCGGTAAGACCTCAGAAGAATACAACCCACTTGCTCTATTTAAATCAAGGGAAGAATGAAAGCCTCGGAGACTATATCATGAGGTTCAATAAGGAAAAGTTGGAGGTAGAAGATTATGAAGAGAATATAGCTATGACATCCCTTATTGGAGGACTTCATAAGGGAAAACTACTCTAGAAGCTTATTGAAGGCCCTCCCAAGTCTATAGTCGAGATGTTACCAACAGCTGGAAAGGTCATGAACGCATAAGAAGTAATGGATGCGAAGTATGAGGATGAAAACGTAAGTAGCAGTGGTAAATTTCAAAAGAAAAAGGATAGAAAGAAGAGGACTACAGATGATAAGTTCGCGAACTATGCTCCTTTAACTGTGAGTTGTGAACACATCCACAATAAAATAAAGAATGATAGATCCCTGAGATTACCAGAGAAGATGAAGGCTCCTACACATAAGAGAAACAAGAATCTATGGTGTGAGTACTATCAAGATCACGACCATCTAACTCACAATTATTTCACCCTGGATAACGAGACTGAAAAAATGTTGAAGTTTGGAAAGCTCAAAAAGTATGTGGATAGTAGAACTTCTAATGGGGGAAGAGATGACCCTAAAAATAAAATAAATGATAAATGTCAGGAAGATGCCACTGCTAGAAGAGCTGATGACTCAGATGATGATGACGATGACCCTGACCTCCCACCAAAGGACGATAATGTCCTAGTAAATAGGGTCTGTATGATCTCTTTTGGTGTGAGCGCTATCTGTAAAGGACTAGTAGGGGGTTGCTCAGAGGTAGCTGAGGCTAAAGCAGTGACTAAGGCCGAGCTTATGAACTTGGCTTCTACAGAGGTTAAACAAAAGAGAAATAAAGTAGATATGGACACCCTCTTAGTCGTCTTCTCACGATTTAATTTCAAGGGTATCTTAACTCCCCATGATGACCCTTTAGTCATCACCACAAGGGTGCATGGGTGTGAAGTTCAGAGGATCCTTATTGATGGGGTAGTTCAGCAGACGTTATGTTTTGGCCCTATTTTAAGAACTTGGGCCTCAGCAGAGCTAGGCTCGTCCCTTATTATCATCCCTTGATTGGCTTCAGCGGTGAAAAATTCCATCTGTTGGGTATGTATGAAATGGATGTGAGAATTGGGGATGAATGGAATAAGAGGTTAACCAGAAAAATTAATTTCATTGTGATGGATGAAAATGTTTTCTCAGCCTGCAACCTCATCAAAGGATGAGTAGACCTTAAGGAATTTGAGGTCGTGCCTTCAATGGTCCACCGGATGCTAAAATTCCTAACTCCCTATAGATTAGGGGAAGTACAAGGTGACCAAATGTCGGCACGAGAATGCTACTCCAACTCTGTAAAAGAGAGAGAGGCTCATAAGAGGTCAACAACCACTTACAATATTGACACCCTTGATCCCAGAGATGCAAAAAAACTCAAAAAGGGAGAGGCCATAAATGAGGAAGAATCCATCGTCCTCGATGGGGATGAGCTGGAGAAAACCATCCAAATAGGCAAATCCCTAAAGCCTGAGGTGAAGGAGGAGCTAGTAAAGATGTTAAGGAAGATACATTGTATATTTGCCTGGAGCCATGCAAACATGCAAGGTAATGATCCTGAGATTATATGCCATAAACTCAATGTTGTAGAGGATGCCAAGCCCATCAAGTAGAGAATAAGGATATATTTAAGAGAGAAGTACGAAGTCATCAGAGACGAGGTTCAAAATCTTAAAGAGGCCGAGTTTATTAAAGAATTCATATACCTTGAGTGGGTGTCTAATGCTGTCATAGTGCCTAAAGCTAATGGGAAATTGAGGATGTGTGTAGACTTCACCAATTTAAACAAGTCTTGCCCTAAGGATAGTTTTACCCTACCTCGTATAGATCATATGCTGGATGCCACAGTAGGACATGAGCTCATGAGCGTCATGGACGCATATCTTGGGTATAATCATATCTTCATGGACTCGATAGACTCTAAGAAGACATCCTTCATTATAGACAAGGGGACCTATTGCTATAAGGTTATGACATTAGGGATGAAAAATATAGGGGATACCTACCAACATCTTATAAATAAGATATTCTAAGGTCAGATAGGCAAGTCCATGGAAGTTTATGTGGATGACATGCTGACCAAGAGTCTGAAGGTCGACACCTATGTGTCCAACCTTGAAAGAACTTTTGACACCATGGAAAAATAAAGAATGAAGCTCAATCCGGCCAAATGTGTATTTGGGGTAGGAGCAGGAAAGTTTTTGTGCTTCATCATCAATTAAAGGGGAATATAGGCTAACCCTGAGAAGATTAAGGATTTTCTAGAAATGAAGACACCCAGAACCATCAAAGACACTCAGAGTCTGACTAGACGAGTGGATACACTTAACAGGTTCATATCTAGAGCTAAAGATTAATGTCTTCCTTTTTTCAAAGTTCTTATAAAGTCATTCGGATAGAACGAGGAATGTGACATAGCCTTTAAAGAGATCAAGTTCTACTTCGGTTCCCCCTACTCCTATCTCGACCAATTCAGGGTGATAAGTTATATGTATACTTAGCTGTCTCATAATCAGCCATCAGTTCTACAATAATAAGAGAAGGGGATGGAGTGCAAAGACCAGTGTACTTCAACAACAAAGAACTCCAAGGGTTTGAGTAAAAGTACCCTCGAATTGAAAAGCTAGACTATGCTTTGGTACATGCTTCTAGGAAAATAAAGCCATACTTCCAGGCCCACTCCATGGTTGTCCTTACCGATTTCCCACTAAGACAAGTCCTCCATAAGCCTGAGAAGTCAGGAAGGCTAATAACCTGGGCAATCGAGTTGGGGGAGTACGCTATTGTTTACCAACCTAGGGCTTCCATCAAGGGATAGGAACTTGTAGATTTTGTGACTAAGTTTACTTGGGATAAGGCCGATGTTGTGAAGAATTAAGACGCTGTAGATGAGCTAGTAGAGGGAAATGTTAGTTGAACTTTGGACGAGGCCGAGACAAGTACTGTAAAAAAAAGTACAGTTGAGAATGAAGAAGAGAGATACCTCTTTAATTAGGGGACCCTAGCAGATGGTAACTTCTCTTAATGTGAAACCATCTGGAACCACTTCATAAAAGGGTCATAATGTGAAAGCAAAAGTGGAGAAGGGCTGATAGTGTCGGCACCAGATGATACCGATATTGAATATGCGCTGAGGTTCAACTTGAAAGCTTCCAACAATTAGTAAGAGTACAAGGAATTAATAACAAGTCTCTCTTTGGCAAAAGCCCTCAATATCGGTCAACTCCTAATCCACGGTGACTCAAGATTAGTCGTAAACCAAATTATGGGGGTGTCTGAGGCCAAAGATGAAAGGTTGGAGAAATACCTGAAGAGAGTGAGAACAATGCTAAAAAGATTCAAGGAAGTAAATATGAAGAGGAAACCTCGGTTAGATAACAACCGAGTTGATTCACTCGCGAGGCTAGCCTCAACAACAAGAATAAATATAAGGAGAATAGTGCCATTCGAGATTCTGCTCAAGCCAATAATCGAAGAGGAAGAGGTTGCTAAACCTTGCTTAAATCTGAGTTTGGGGGCCTCATGGATGGATCGTCTTATCAAATACATCAGAAAGAGACAACTACCAGAATCAAAGCTAGAAATGAGGAAGCTACGGTTTAGAGCTGTAAAATTCTCTATTGTAGGTGACGTCTTATATAAAAAAGGATTCCTACTCCCTCTTCTCACATGTGTCCACCCTTCAGAGGTTCCACGCATCTTGTGCGATGTTCATGAGGGCTTTTGTTCAATCCACATATGAGGGAGACTATTGCCTAAGAGGATAATTACTCAGGAATACTGGTGGCCGACCTTGGCTAAGGACGTAGCTGTGCATGTGAAGAGATGTGATAAATGTCAGATGTTCTCCACCATTTCCCATCAACCTCTGACTTTTATTAGTTACCCTTGGCCATTTACAGTATGGGGCATTGATTTAGTAGGACCCTTACCAAGAGCTATAAACAACTACCGATTCTTAATAGTGGCGATTGACTATTTCTCAAAATGGGTAGAGGCCGAACCAATGATCACAATCACTAAGTAGAAGACTTTCCAATTCATTCAGAAGAACATCATATGCAGGTATGGTCTTCCAAACACCGTCATCTCAGACAATGAAACCCATTTCAAGAATGTTTCCTTAGAGAAATACTATGAAAAATTAAGGATCAAGCAGTTCTTCTCATCTCCTGGCCGACCCCAGGAAAATGTCCAGACTGAGGTCACAAATCAAATAATCCTTGATGGGATAAAAAAGAGGCTAGAAGAGTCCAAAGGAAGATGGATATAGGAAATATATGTTGTGCTTGGCCTTATAGGACGACGATGAGGACACCTACAAGGGGAAACCCATTTATTCTATCCCATGGTTTAAAGGCTATCATCCCAACAGAGATAGGTCTCCTTACTCATATAGTCTACACATATGATCCTCAGACGAATGGGGAAGAGATAAGACTTGATCTTGATTTGATTGAGGAAAAAAGAGAGGGTGCAGAGATAAGACAGGCAGCCTATTAGCAGAGAACTGCGAAGTTCTACAATTAGAGGTCAAAGTCAAGGACGATAGTTGTGGGAGATCTAGTATTGAATAAAACATGGAAGAAAACAAATAAACTCCATCCTAATTGGCATGGTCATTATAGGGTAATTTAGGAGGTTATACCTGATACCTACCGGCTAGAAAATCTTGAAGGAGAACCTTTTTCCAATCCTTTTAATGCTGACCACTTAAAGAAATATTACTTATGATGTTCCAATTGTTCTTATCATTTTTTAATACATGTATCAACTTATACAAGGAATATCGTTGAGAAAATATCAATGTTGTGTTGATGCTTTTGTTCCATTGTATGTATTTAACATCATTAGTTTGGTGAAATATGAGGTGAAACATCATTAGTTTGGTGACCTTAGACCTTTAACATCATTAATTTGGTGAATTATGAGGTGAAACATCATTAATTTGGTGGCCTCATACCTTTAACATCATTAATTTGGTGAATTATGAGGTGAAACATCATTAATTTGGTGACCTCAGACCTTTGACATCATTAATTTGGTAAATTATGAGGTGAAACATCAATAATTTGGTGACCTCAAACCTTTAACATCATCACTTTAGTGAAATATGATGTGAAACATCACTAATTTGGTGACCTCAGACCTTTAACATCATTAATTTGGTGAATTATGAGGTCAAACATCATTAATTTGGTGACCTAAGAAATTTAACATCATTAATTTGGTGAATTATGAGGTGAAACATCATTAATTTGGGGACCTCAGGCCTTTAACATCATTAATTTTGTGAATTATGTGGTGAAACATCATTAATTTATTGACCTGAGACCTTTAACATCATTAATTTGGTGAATTATGAGGTGAAACACCATTAACTTGGTGACCTCAGGCCTTAAGCATCATTAATTAGGTGAAATTATGGAGGTGAAACACCATAATTTGGTGACCTTGGACCTTTAATTAGTTTGGTGAAAATATAAGGGTAAACACCATAATTTGGTGTTCTGTTTTATAGAACAACAAAACATCATATGAAGTAATAGAATCAGAAGAAGCCAAGTTACTTATGAACATATCGTAAGGAGGATTCAGAATTATAATCCAGATGAAATTCATGAAGACAAGAATTACAACAGTTGTTAAAGAGAAAACCATCAGAGTCCATAAAAAAGAATTATAGACGAAGTTCATCAAAATTACAACTATCAAAAAGCTTCACAGGGAAAAGTTATTAATTAGAAAGAGAGCCTATGCCTCGTTAGGAGTCGACCCTCTAGTAGTTGCAGTCGTCTCGTCAAGGCCGGCGTTTGTAACTTCAACTTCTTCGTCGTGATGGTTACCATCTTCTGTCTCAGTGACCTCAAGAGGTTCCATCTTGGATGGAGTAGCGTCACTCTCTTCAACCTCCTTTAAAGACTGATCAAACTGAGGATCTCTAATGCTAAGACCAATAAAGTCCTTGGCAGTTAAGCTCCCAGCCTCACTCTGCTTCATGGTCACCCATCTGCTGGTCGCTTTGATACCTCTCTCTAAGTACTCAA
Organism: Sambucus nigra; assembly: GCA_949130495.1. NCBI lineage: Eukaryota > Viridiplantae > Streptophyta > Magnoliopsida > Dipsacales > Adoxaceae > Sambucus > Sambucus nigra. The sequence continues at coordinate 117,929,019 of OX422222.1, read as the reverse complement.
AGCCAAAGCTGACAAACTCGTCAGAGACCTTGTAGTCATCATTGGCTTTCTCTACGACATCTTCCAGTGAAGCTTTAACTGCGGTATCAATCTTCGATTGAAGAACATCATACTTTGCCTTCATTTCTTTATTATGATCCTTCTTGAGCTGGGACATCTGGTTGTCCCTCTCCTTGACGATTCCGTTTAACCTTCCAACATCTGCATTCAGAGAGGCCTCAACCTTCTCAGATAACTTACCCTTTTCTATAAGGGGCATCATCTTCAAAGTCCACTCAATAAGATGATGAAAAGATAAGACACCCTCCAGAAGGAGATCAGATGTACGAACATATGAGTTATAATTTCTAAAAAGCCGAGGTTACACTTAGGAGAAAATTGATACCTGGATTGATTTGTGAAGAGCGAACTCGGACAATAAAGGGACATCCAATACACGAGGAAAATACTTGCCTTCCTCGATCATTATGGTGCCAATATCATCGACATCTTTCAGACTGTGGCCGATCATGCAATCTCTAATTTTGAGCTGAGATAAATGAGCAGCTAGGGCAGCGTCAGTAGAAATGGGTATGGAACGGTCTTTTGCCTGAGCCTTACTCAGCCTCGTCTACACTGGCTCAGTTGAAGGCTTCCTCTTCTTGCTAGCATCGGCCTTAGAGACACTGACACTCTTTTTTGTGTTAGGTGGGAGGCACTTTTTCCACCTCTTTTCTCCATAAGCTTCACAAAGCTAGGAGCTAACATCTCCCAAAAGTAGTATGAGATGCCTGTTGGACGCTCTACAAAAGATAAGTCTCTGAGTTAGTCATTTAGAGGTAAAAAATATACAAGACATAACTTCGGTAAGAAAAAACTTGAAGACTTACGAAGCTCTTCTAGGGAACCGCCCCCCAAACTTGTCTACGAAAGGTAATAGGGGTCATCAAATGTTCATATTTAACGAGACGACATTTCTCGCCTTGATTGCGAAGGTCCTTAACGTTCTTGTAATTGTCCTAGCTAAGACTAGGGTCATCTTTAGCTATGAAGGAGAGTTTCCCCCATCTCATGGGGGTCCTTCGAACTGACGTTCCAGAAGATTCGTCTGAACCAAACTCCCACGCTCCCGAAACAAAGATGTACCGAGGTTTCCAATTATGATTTGAAGTTTGGGTAACCAAGAGATTCTTCTTATCATATTTCCTAGCTAAGAAGTGGTAGTAGCTGGGATGATTTTTAGCAGACGAGGGGACATAACAACTCATAAAAACTCTAACTGGAAGGTGTGAATGGTGAATAGCCTTCCAAAGGACGATGGCCCCAATCATAACCCTCCAAGTATTTGGGGACAATTGGGAAGCGGTAAGATTTATGAGTGAGAATATAGCTCTGAAGATTGGGTGGATAGGAAGATCAAAGCCCAACTTAACCATCTGCTCATAGACGCAGATTTCACTATCTCGATCGTCGAAGGCCCTCTCATCGTTCAGAGGTTTCCTAAGGATGATTGAGGAATCTATGGGATAGAGGTGCTTGAAGGAAAAAAGTTTGTACTCGTTCACGATACTCTCACACTCTGCAGATACCGAGGTATCAAGTTCAATTCCCTCACAATCATCACCATCCCCAGCAATGTCAGCCTGGGCACTTGTAGGGGGCCACCGAGAAACCTCTTTGCAAACTCAACTTCAAAGGAAGCCGCTAGAGGAATGGCATCAATGGGATTTGGAATTTCTATTCTCAGGCCTACGATTTCTATAGAAAGATATCTATGTGAAGTGAGAGCCTGTTTATGGGATGAGGCTCAGCTCGAAACCTTGGCGTCCTCTGAAGCCTCACCTTGCTTAGAAGAATAATCCATAGCCTTTTGTAAAGAGTCTACAGATTCTCCTGTCTCAGATGTTGGCATTGGTTATGAAGAATCGTTATCCTCAGACATTGGTTCAGTAACCTTTGTAGGCTTTGCAGGCTCAGGGTATATGACCTTCAAGGGTGGTGGAAATATTGGTCTCAGGGGAAAGGCCTCATCCCTACGAGCCTCCTCTTGAGCTAACGCTATCTGCCTAATGTTTTCAAAGGTCTTCTCATGTAGAGATGGGAACTCTTTCATTAGTTTATATAAAGGTCTGAGCATTCTGAATATGACACTACACTTGAGAGTTTAAACTAAAAGAGGAAAAACAGGCAAACAGTTTGTGCTACCCAAGTTAAGGATTAAAACTTGGAATCCAAAGGGTTTTCACCAAGAACTTAAAGACCATTCAAGGATGGGGTCACTAGAGAAGACAATTGGAGGGTCACTGGGAAGTCTAAAAGGTTGTGTTTTTGAACAAACCCATCTTAAGACGACCTAATATGGCCCTAAAGTCACAGAAACGCTACAACCCTAACCCTATAGCCACCCAACAACGGCGAAAAGCTTCACTGGAAAAGAAAAATCTCGTCGAAAAACCAAAAATCTAAAGTAATGACCAGGAATGGAAAAGGAAAGGTCTAAGAGAAGTGCCTGACTGATTGCGATTGAGGGAGGAAGCGGTTAATAAATAAGGAACCTTGAATTGCAGCAAAGTCAATGGAGGATTTAGGAAAAAAAATTGCAGCAGAAAATCAAGGTGCGAAAATGAGAGAAGAAGGGGAATGAGGAAAGAGAAAATGTATTTAAACCTTTTCCTAATGATGAGGTACAATTCTCAAGGCACCCATCATTACCTTAGAGAACCCAAAATGCTCCATCAAAATTGCCATACCTTGGGGAGTACGTTAGCCACTTCGATGAGTGACATGTGTCAAGGAATCACTTCACGCCCCAAGACACCAAAAGTAACTCAGCCTCGGCGTAACCACATACCCCTCAATCACCTACTCAAATAGGATACTAAGGGCTAGGGGGTGATTGTTATGACCAAAGTGTACCCTCATACTCAAGATCACGAGCCTCGGTCAGTCTCACAGCCGAGTTGAAAGGAAGCTTAAAACAACCATCAAAAAGGTCGTCTTTTGGGAGGTCGGCCCCTCATTTACCAACCTCAGCTGGCCATTAGTCAAGATCAATCGCTTATCATGGGCTCAAGCTATTGCAAATATCATACTCTACCTTAGTCGACATTACATCCTACCTCATACATAACCTCGACCAGTCTCCCAGGACGAGTCCATATTGATGATTGACAGGAAAAAGCAACTATTGGACTCCTCCAACCTCGTACTCGGCCAGGCCGAGGTTAAAATAAGTGATATTATAGGTTCGAGCATACTCAAGCACATGGAAGACTTAGAGCACGTGGCAATTCAGTTATAACTGAATCATTCCCCTCACGTGGGGGAATATTTGGTCATCATTCTTTATATGTGGCACAGCCAGGTGTCCACTTATGATTAGTATATTCAACTCATACATGCTTAATGCATGCTTGGGGGTACATTACACCCCCCAAGCACTATAAATAGAGGCCTTATCCAATATTGGAGGGGGATCAAGAATTATAACCCTAGCAAAAACTCTATATGTATACACAGTAGAGAGAGAAAGTGAGAGATTGTATCATGGGACATTAGTGCCCTCATTTTAGTGATTATCACTCACACACTCACAGATACCGTAGGTGAGATTGGTTGAACCACTTATATACTAGCGTTTCTCCACTTTTCCTCATCTCCTTCTACTTGATATTTACTCTTATTCTGCCATTGTTATAGCTAGCTTGAGCTTATCAACACCTCATCTGGTGGAGCTGTTTACAGTATCATCACTACTGGATGGAGTTAGAAAGGTAGGATTTATTATGGTAAAGTGTAGGGAATAATTACCAAATGTTTGAACGATAGTAGATTGAGTGATAAGACTATCGTGCTGCATACTCCGAGTGAGTAATTTTACTTTAGAAAGGTGCCAACTGAAATAGGGTTGGGCCTATGCATATACATTTATATGAAAACTTAATGATGTTGTAGACTTCAGTGAGTATGTTGTCTAGTTATATGTGATCACAGTGCGTAGGGATTTATTTACTAATGTGACTGAGGATACGTTATGTTATTTATATAGCGCCAAGAGCTTAGGATAATGAGAGCGCCATATTTCATATTATTTTTTTTGGACGTAAGAGTGGACGAGTAAAGTTTTATGTCAATATACGCAGATGCTAAGAAGGTATATATTATGGAATGAGGGTCTTATGGATCTCGACAACCGACTAAGTTAGGTAGTAGTGTATCGAGGGGGTCCTTATTTGAATTTTGTTTTGCTAGACACCCCACACATGAAACTAGCGAACGTCGGTACTTGGAGAGAAGTTTGGATAATAGTACATGGGTTTCGTACTTTAGTTAATGTACATATATGAGAATATAATTAGAGTTCGTAATTCTATTATGACTTAAGGCCAGTGGAGTCGCATAATCCTGATGTGAAGATTGATTTAAGAGGATTATATTTGATTTGTGCATTAATGCGCGAGACATAGGGTGTATGGGCGCCCTAGGTGACTAAATCTTGATTTTGTCCACATTTGGAAATTATGGGATAAGTTAAATATAGAGGTTGAGAAATTAATATGGATATGATGCTTGAGTTGTGCATTTGATTTGTATATACGATTCGTATTGTTGCGATTAATTCATCGTGCTAATTATTTTTGAGCATCTATTCCTATCATATTTTCTACATCCCCATATATTCTCTTAGTTGGTAGGTTAGCGTAAAATGAGATGCTATGGGCTATTTTGGATAATAGTTTAGAGCATGGATTTTGAAGATATTTTGATGTATAATTTAATGGTGAAATTTGAGTGGGAGAATTTTGTTTTTGAGAGAAACTTATTGTAATCATTATTGTGGAAATAGAAGGATTATGGACTTTTTGTATTTAAACAGTGGAAACTAGATGATCTACACTCATTATTGATGGTTTTAGTTTAGTTTTTATCTCAGGGGAACGTCGCGTGTCTCTTTTCATTATACGATCATTTTTATCGGGCAGTAAATGATAATTGTCGTGTGAGTTCGAAAACATTTAGCTGAAAAAGTTGAAGATTATTCCACAAGAATTTTCAGAGGCTTAAGTTTCACGAGAAACTATTTTTTTAGCAAGGGGAAGGATTTATCACACACGGTGAGGCAAAGTCACATGGATCAAGGTTTAAGGTACATTTGAGAGAATATAAGATGTCTCATGTTATAAATGACAGTGGTGATGGGATTTAATGAAGAGAAGCATTGCTAAATTAGTTTTACAATGTGTCACATGTCTATAGGTAAAGGGTGGACCATTCAAAACCATCTGGGTTTTTTTCGACCATTAAGGATTCTTAAGTAGTAATGGGAAAGAATTCCCAAGGATTTTATCGTGGAGGGGGTCACAATACTATATGGTGATAGTGTATTGGTTGACCAAAGTATCTCACGTTATGGTAGTTAGGACTGATCATACTACGGGACAGGATGCGAGCTCTATATAACCGAGCTAATCAAGGTTATATAGGGTACCCTCACCCCTCATCTATAGTGCACGCCTAACGTCTCGTACCTAGCCCAACTAGTTATACTACTCAAGATAATTGGGCTAGAGTATTAAGCTGAACTTATCTACGCGACTAAGTTCCCATACTGCCCATATAGTATGTAATAATAACCATATCTCATAATGTATATACTTAGATAACTGTTCTCCCTATTACCTTTAACTGATTTATAATTAAGTTTCCCTACTTAATTCTCTTTTAGATATACTTATGGCATCTTATTATCTACTAACTTGCATAAGTAGATGATTAATACAATATACATTTCACACACAATATATACTTATAAATTCATTCATTACTAATTATGTCCTCTTAACACACATCAAGGACTCTTAGTACGGAATGGTCCATCGAAACTAAGTAAAAGGTTTGGTTTGGAATGTCACCTTGACACCAAGTTCATTTCTATTTAGTGGTTCGAAAAAATAACTGCTCCCCCACTATCAAAATTTTATACATAGGTTGGTTCGGAACTCTTTCGTCGTGACCCCAACTTACTATTTCCATATATTAGTTCAGAATCCTACCTCGACCATAATATAGTCAATTATACTTTAGGTACTCTATCCACCTAAGTATCTATATAATTCAGTAGGTATACACGAAACCTAATAACAGTGCTTCTACGTAATATTCACCGTACTTATTAATTTATGATTTATCTCACTATCGCATTTTAATTGAGTATTCACGCAACTCTAAGGGTCCTAGCTACCCCTCCATTCATTTCACTAGTTAAGGTATCTCTAACCTACTGTTATACTCCTTGTAATGACGTTTAGTCTCTCCGTAACTCAAATTCTAAATTCCCGATGCACTACTCGATCGGTTTATCCTCGTCGGTCCATCACTTCAAATTTTGCACTCAATGATTATAACGGACCCCCACGATACACCTACTGGTACTCTCTAAGTCCATAAATATGTATAATTTCATCACTAAGGTTCTCCTCAAGCATCATCAATCGAATAAATCTCAACCAACAAAAGAACCCAAAATCAGCCTAGGTCGAACGATTGACCCTGGCGGCCGATCGATCGATCGAGCAGTGACAAACGTAGCTCTTCCTATTCTTCAAGAATTTTTCACCATATTCAATTATGTAACTCACATTATAATCCACCAAACTTGTAGCCAACGATCTCTAACCATTCCTACATATGCTCGGATAATTTCCAACGAATTAAACATTAAAATCCTTCCAATTTAGCCTAGAATAATTCAAATCTTTTAATTATTCAAGAACCCTAGTATGACATGTTCTTCCCATGTTTTCAGTCATCAACCCAGATTTTTATTCGTGCTAACAACATGATTCCCCCGATTTTCAATCCTCTACAGATATAAATCTAGCTACATGTTATTTCTACCCAAACAAACAAGCAATCAATCAATTCTTTTTCTCCAATATTATTCATCAAAATCAAATATTCATAAATCCTATGGATGGATATTATAACTCAAAATAATTTTCAAATAACCACTTTCCTTGACTGGACGATGATATGATTTCGAGTTTGCAGAAGGTGTTGGGTTGCTTTCTCTTCCAATCTTCCTTCCTCAATCACTTGTGGCGCAAGAACTCCCTGAAATCTCTCACAATTTTCCTTTTTAGCCTGGAGAATGATCTCTCTTCTCTCTCTAATGGCTTTCCTTTGTGTTATGAGGTTTCTAACCCTAACCGCACTTTCAATAATCTGATAAAACACTCCAAAATTCGTAGGTCTTCTCACCCCCATATGCCAAAAGACTAAAACATCCCCGTACGGTCCCGATTTAGCCCAAAAATGCCCCGGTACCGACTAATACTCTCGGGTATACTATTTTGACTAATTAGACCCTTTTGGAATCATCTGTGACCTCTAAATTATCATTTGAGTCACTTAAAAATAATTTTATATCTCATCCTCAACTTAGTCTACACACGACAACCGATTGAGATAAAATTAAGCACGTCCATATCACTCGCTATGTCGTCCAAATTAACTATCAATATTAACCATTGAAACTAAATTTGAATCATTATATTAATCAGTGTCTATATCTCAATTAATATTTAATAATCACAATTATCATTAAATCGTAATAAATTACTTCATTCGCAATGTTTAAATATTAAATCACGTTAAATTACTCCACTCACGTTATTTAAATTAGAACATATTTTCTATTTAATCACTCAATTAATTAAATTATAGATACGCAGAAATATGGGGTATTACATACCTCCCCCCTCATAAAGGAATTTTGTCCTCAAAATTAGGATATACCTACGGTGAATAACTCTGGATACTTCTCTCGCATATCCTCATCCAGCTCCCATGTCGCCTCGTCAACATTGTGGTGTCCCCACTTTACTCTGGGAGTCCCAATTTGTATGATACCAGTCCCACCCTCTCAATGATAGGGAACGGTTCCACATATCTCGGTGCTAACTTCTCCTTCTTTTCGAACTCACAATCCCCTTCATAGGATATACCCGAATCAACACCTAGTCTCCCACCTCTAGCTCCACGTGTCTATTACTGACATCAGCATAGCTTTTTTGCCTATCCTGAGCTATCGAATACGTCCTCAAATTAACTCTATCTTGGCATAAGTCTCCCGTATCATCTCTGGCCCCAATAGCTTATTGTCTCCCCCCTCTAACTCACAGGCGGGAAAATCACAAGGCCTCCTATAAAGTGCCTCGAATGGGCCCATACCGATAGTGAATTGGTAAGAGTTGTTGTACGCATACTCTATGAACGAAAGATATCGCTCCCATCCTCCCCAAAAATCTAGGATACATATCCTCAAGCATCTGATTTACCCTCTCAGTCTACATGTCTACCTGTGGGTGATACGCCGTACTCAACTGCAAGTCTGTACACATGGCCTCCTGAAAACTTTGCTAAAAATACGATACAAATGTTTTTTTTTATGTCAGACACAATATGAATAGGAACCCAGTGCATCTTAATGATCTCCGAAATGAATAGCTGCACATACTGCATCGTATCAAAATAAGTACGAACCGGTAAGAAATGAGCTACCTTGGTCAGCCCATCCACTATCACCCATATGGAATCATGACCTCTCTGCGATGTCGGTAGTCCAGTAATTAAGTCCAGCGAAATACTCTCCCATTCCCACACAGGAATCTCGAGTGGCTATAGCATCCCTGAAAGTCTCTGATGGTCAACTTTCATAAGCTGACATGTAACACACTTCGAGACAAACATTACTATGTCTTGCTTCATACCCGACCACCAATAATGTCGTCCCATATCCTGGTACATCTTATGCCCTCCGAGATGTATCCTAAACCTTAACTCATGCCACTTCGTCATGACTGCATGCCTCAAATTGTCATCCTTGGTACTACCAGTCTCCTATTAAACCGTAGTCCACCCTCTGAGCTGATGGTGTAGGACTCTGCCCCCTCGATTAACAACTGTCGTACTTTTTCCTAACAAAACGGGTCCTCTGCATGTGCCCTCACCACCCGCATAACACTCTCGGGAGTGATAGATAAAAATTCCATGTATGCTATGTCAACCTCATCCTCATGTCGAAGTTCGCTCCATTTCTCTTTCCAAGCCACTTCCAACTCTCCTGTCGATCTTCGGCTCAATGCGTCTGCCACGATGTTAGCCTTACTAGGATAATACTGTATATCAAACTAATAATCCTTTAAGAATTTGAGCCACCACCTCTGCTTCATATTCAAATCCTTCTGTGCGAAGAGATACTGAAGTGACATATGATATGTGAATAGAGTAAACTTCTCTCCCAAAAAATAATGTCTACATATCCTCCAAGCAAAAATGACCACTGCCAACTCGAGGTCGTGGGTGGGGTAATTCTTCTCATGTGGATTTAGATTTCGAGATGCATAATCTATAGCCCTCTCCTCCTGCTGTAACACACCCCCAAGTCCCTGCAAAGATGCTTCAGTATAGACCCGATACTCCATTCCACTCATAGGCAATGCAAGTACAGGTGCGAATGTCAACCTATCTTTTTGTTCATCAAATGATAACTAACAGTAGTCGCTCCACACGAATTGTACTCCCTTATGAGTAAAGTTCATCAAAGGACCAGCAATCTTTGAGAAACCCTTGATGAAGTGACAATAGTAACTGGCCAACCCCCAAAATCTCCAAACCTCGGTCGGTGTCGTGTGTTGTCCCCACTCCCTCACCGTTGATACCTTACTCGGATCAATAGTAATGCCTTTGTTGCACACAATGTGGCCAAAAAACTGAACCTCCCGAACCCAAAATCCACACTTCCTGAATTTGGCGTACAACTGATGGTCCCATAACGTCTGAAGGACCATATATAAGGGCTCGGCATTCTCCTCCTCCGTATGAGAGTAAACCAGATTGTCATCAATGAATACGATCATAAACTGGTCCATAAACTCCCTGAAAATTCTGTTCATGAGATCCATAAACACTGCAGGCGCATTGGTGAGACCAAACGACATTACTCTCAACTCGTATGACCCGTATCGCGACAAGAAAGCGGTCTTACGTGCATCCTCCTCTCGAATGTGCAACTAGTTGTAACCTGACCTCAAATGGATCTTTAAGAAGTATGCATCCCATATCAACTGGTCAAACAAGTCATCAATCCTAGGAAACAAATACTTATTATGTATCGTCACCTTATTCACCTCCCTGTAATCTACACACAACCGAAGCGAACCATCCCTTTTCTTCACAAATAACACTGGCGCACCCCACGACGATGTACTCCACTGAATGAAACCTTGTCCCAAGAGCAGTTGACTTCCTTGATGTATGTAAAATATTAACCACGAAATTTTGATGCCTAGTAGAGATTGAAATCTGAAAAATAGTGGAGTTCTTAAGAAAGTAAGATAATCTAAAGTTTACATAAAAAATTCTTGAATTAAAACCATTTGATGATGATTATTGGAGAATTAATGGATGTTTTACGTTAGAAATCACCTATACCTGTCTATATAATGTGTGTGATATTTGGTTGGGAGTTTGGGACATTTTAAATAGATATTTGAGGATTAAATGGAAGAAATCCATTGGCAAAAATATGGAGAATCATAGACATACATGATGGATCGATCGATCGACCATGAATGTTGATTGATCGACTTGTTCGATCAATCGATCCATTTCTTCGATCGATCAACTCCCCTGGAAATTGTGAAGATATTTTACTTTATATTTGATTTAATCAGGCTTTGACTCGTTTCTTGTCGTCTTCTCTTTCTCTTGTATATATATATGTATTACAGGTGCCCAGCCACAGGGGCGTCAGATTTAGATCTTTGGACTATTGACGTGCTGCAGCTAGTGTGGGAGTTGCAGGTCTTTGCATTTAGACGACTTCATCCTTATAATCTCAGCTCTTCACTTAGTCATTTTAGATAGGGTATGTGTCGCCCATTTCCATATTCTATTTAGTTCAGAGAGACTTTGTACTCTTTATTTATTTCAGTATATAGTTTTATTTGGGATTGTTTTAATTATTATATTGTCCTTCGATTTGGGATATTTTATTTGGAATAATTAATCTAGCCTGTTTATTCCACTTGGATGGTTTGCTATTTAATATTATTATTTGTGTTCATAAAATGGTTTAACTATATAAACTCATAACATTGGAACTAAATCTATAAAAATTAAATGTTTTAACACTTAGCTTAGTTATTTATTGGGTGATAAATAAAGAAAATTATTTTTCGAAAGTGATCCTAAGAATGAACCAACCGGATACTTTGGTTTAATTTTCTAAAGGACTTATCACCCAGTATTTAATTAGGCGGGGTGTCACAGGTGTGATTTTATTAAAAATATGATTGTGCACGAAAAAGAGCTATGAATGCAGAAATCTTGCTTGCGAGGCCACCATTGGAAAGTGCCTAAATATTGAGAGCTAAAAGAAAAGAAAATATTGCCAAGGCCAAAACTTTGTTTCATTTATTCTTCAATTAAATTGGTATCTTCAATATATCAGAGTAAAAAATATATATCTATAATTTTGAGGGTGTTATAAGTTTAAGAACAATGTGTTTCCATAATGAGTCCTAGTTATTTCTTATTTGACGCTATTGATTTGAGATTCATCAATATTTTCTAGGCTAGTTTACATTGTTGTCCATTTATGAGTTCAATTTATCGTCATTATGAGGATAAATATTTGTTTGATAAAGTTAATGCAGTCATATCGAACTCCTTGGATATTTTTGAGTGATTTGGTCTTAACTCGTTTATTTCAAGTTCACACCCCTTCACTTTATCCCACATGTTTAGACATATCGATACTATGCTAGTGTGTAAAACTTATGTGTCTGTATTGCGTTTGTGATGGTCTATATTGTAAGTCCCTAAAACATGATTAGGAAGGTTAATTACATGATTAATTATAACTTAGGATTTATAAGTTATAAATTGGTTATGTGTGTTAAACATGTTAATTATCATGTTTAGGGGATGCATGCTCATGTGATATATGTGTTATTTACATTAGGTGCTAGTTGAGCTTATGATCGGGGATACAATGTTTAGAACATATGATTAGTTATGTGGTTAAATACATCATAAATTATGTTTTTAATGCATGATTATGTTTATAAAAGTAAATAATGGTGTTGATACGAAATTGGCAATGTTTGGTCGCCAAATGTGAAAGTTTTTGAGAATTTCGATAAATTGCTACTTTCATGTTTGAAGCCCAAATTAGGCGTATTAGTTTATGATTTTGGGAAAACATAAATTATGAAAGTTGTAGATATATGAATTAATATTATAACACAACAAACGGTGGGTTGAACGGAGGCTCGTACAAGAAGTTATACTGAAAGTACGAGACAAAGGCAAATTTGTCCGTCCCTTAAGTGACAATTGTCTTATTAGCACACCATGTGCCATTTTTTTATTGGTTAAAGGGTGGGTGATGTTTTGGCAGACTTAAACTTCATAAAACAACCCCTTTGTTCACCAAATGCAGACATGAACAAGAGTTTTGCCTAAAGAGAGAGAAACAGAAGAAAGTTAAGGAATAAATCTTTGGAAATTTTCTATAAATCAAGGAATCCTCGTAAGGTAAGTACATCTTTATTAAAGTTGGTCTCAAGGATGAGTTCTATACTTATCATGTTTTTATTTTTTATTTGGATATATATTTTAATGATACCCATATTGCTGAATTGTGTTGGAACAAGGATGGGTTAAGAACATAAGTTAAAATTGGAGCTAGGATCGTAAATGCATACTTTAAAGTCCTAAATTTACATCATCTTTTTGTAAAGCATTTTGATTTAGAAAATTCATGATTGTGATGTATATTTCTGCTAAAACATGTTTATTATATGTTTCCATGAATTATAATCAAGGTCAAGGTTATGTATGCTTAAAAATGTTAAGTTATGCCTTAATATTGTATTTTTACCTAGTTATACTAAAAATGGCATAAATCATGGAATAATTATTTGAATTGAGTGATTAAAGTTGGAGAGTAAAATATGCTCATGCATTTATAACATATCCGAAAATTGTGTAAACATACCAAGGAATGAACCCTTGGTGATAGTTTGAAGTTTTGGTTTAAAATCTGCCCTAAAGGAGCCAGAATGCATACCAGGTGTTTGACGTTTTGCTCGACATAGAAAATGAGCCCTAAAAATTATGAAACATTAATTTTGTATTATTCAATATGTTTACTGATATTGGGTAGAATATCATGCAAATTTAAATTGTATAAAAATTATGAAAATTCCAGGAAGTTGAAGTTGTGTTGTTTTTCTTGAGAAATGATTTGGAAAGGGTTGTAATAAAATGGGCATAACTTTGTCTAGAGAATTCATAAATTAATTCCGTAAATTGTGTTGGAACCCTAATTAATTGTGTGTTATAGAAATGTGAAGTGTCAAATTTAATTCCTCCTTAGTTATTTATGATTGACCAAATGATGTGATGTATTACCGGGTTTGATGTTAATCGGTGTATTCAAATACTAACGACATTGACTTGTTAGGTGGGGAAGCAACTAATACTACCAAACCAAGTAAGTAGTTGGTATTAATATTAGAATTAAATCCAAGGTGAGTGACCTTCCTTATGAAATATAAATTCTTATAATTTCATATGGAAATGTGTAGTTAAACACTTGTGTTAAAAATGTTTATGGGAGTGATGTTGTAATTATGAAACATATGCATATGATTAAAAATGTTAAGCGATGTTATATAATGATATGGACTAGTGAGTCCTTTATCTAATGTTAAGGACTGTGGTGGGTCTTACGGGATGTGGTGGTCCTGTTAATCCAACTTAAAGGTTTGTGTACTCGGGCCTAATAAAGGGATGTGGTGGTCCCTAATAACTGTGGTGGGTTAATTGGAATGTGGCGGGTCCAGGTTTGCGAGAGTTTCACAATTCCTATTGGGTTATAGAATTAGAACAAAATAAAAATGGTTATTCAAATTGGTTTTATGTGTTGTATGTGGTCATTCACTAAGCCTTTATAGCTTACACTCCTATAATGTTTTGTTTCAAGTATGCTTATAAATTGGAGTTCACTGCCAAGTTAGGACCTTAAAACGGGGGAGTGACGGATATTTAGTATGGTTTGAATATCAAGATTTTTTTTGTGTAATTATTAAACTAAGGATCTTGGTTATGTAAAGTTATGTAGTACTTATAAGTTATAAGTAAAGGCAATTATGTTTTCATCTACACATACCTTTGGGGAAAAAAAATTATGCTATTTTTTCTTACAGATTTAAATTAAAACATTGTTTAAGGCAATTTAACTCTAATTAAAAGGATGAGTTTAACAAAATTAAGTCAGGGCACGACAACTTGGTTTCAGAGCGTGGTTATTAGGTTCTGGACAGGGTGTGAGGGTTTAGATTGGCAGTGGACACTAGAAAGTGAGCTTGTTATGCACCTGGATTTTGACTAGCAATGTTAATATTAAACTGCTGCTATTGTATTTTGTTTAGGGGAATTATATTGCAGTGAATGATGGATCCACATGATCCGCATGATGGATCAGAGGGTGAGGCATCTTATGTCCCTAATAGTCAGCAAGGACATAGACATGTTCAAGTGGAGGAACCAGAGGTGCAATAACAACCTATTGATGGCGTGGGAAGAATATTACGTGCTGTGGCACAACTTATGGAACAAGAAAGAGGTGGAGAACATGGTGGGATAGGTATAAATTGTATGAGATGTTTATGAAGTTATTTCATTGCATATTATATTGTATCTGTGATTCAAAAATTGGATATAATCTAGTTTTTGACATCAACAGATTGGCACCGTCTGTGGGATCACGTGTCTATTACCGTTCTCTATCTTGTACATCTTTGTTCAAGGGAAAATGAATGAACCTGAGAGTGGTACCAGAGATGAAGGCAACAATACTGCAGCCGACTTGCGTAGAAATCTTTCCAGTATTGCTAGGGGTCAAGATGCCATGTAGGAAACCATAAGGCAATTGACTCAATCATTAAAAGCTAGGTCTCTATCTATTTACAGACAAAATAGGGTACCTTGTCTGACGGTATAATTGTCACCTCCGCCTCATGCGCATAGTCCACATAGCTATTTTAGATCATAGCGCTATAGGTCTTACCGTCCAGGAGTAAGCTCATCACTTATATCCACATAATTCTATAATGGCCATTCTCTTTCTCTTGAAATACTAAGCATTTTGGAAAAAATGATCAGAGCTTCGCCATTTGATCGTTTGGGACCCCAAGCAAATAGGAATACCCACAAGGAGTTATCAAAAATTGATGGACACTCGACCAAACATCGTGAAGCCTCAATCAGATTCAGGTCAAGCATCCAACGAACTGTGCATGCTGAGCAGACTTCTCAGGATGAGAGATCATCACAAACACATGGTCGGGACAACTAATCTGCTTTGAACATATCCAAGGCAGGTAATCCTTCATGGAAAGGATCAATCTAGTGATTAGAAGATCATCTGGGAGAAATGGTCAAGGCAAAGAACCCTTTGAATTAGAATTTTATCAAGGGGTCTCCCTTCATCAAGATAATTATTAATTTCCCAACTCCATCCAAGATTACAACCCCAGTGATTACCCCAAAATACGATGGTAAAACTAACCCATTTTTACACATTAAGCAGTATCAGGCTGCAGATGACATATATTATGTTCCTGATGAAATGAGATGTAGGGATTTTTCAAGCACCATTACTAGTTCAAATAATTTTCCACATGGAAAAATTGCCAGCTTCAATCAACTTACCGAGATGTTCATTAATAACTTCTATTTTGGGACCAACCTAGTTAAGAAAGTTTCCCATATCTTGAGTGTTAGGCAGCGAGCAGGGGAAACCACTAGAGAATACATCATTCATTTTAACAATGAGAAATAAGAAGTGGTTGATTATGAAGAGAAAATAACCATCACCTCTTTAATGAGTGGATTACTTCCAAAGAAGCTATACTACGCTTTGGCAAAAGATCCTCCCAAAACCATGACCGAGCTCATGGACAAGGAAAAAAAATCATGAATGTCGAAGAAGTAATGAATGCAAAGTAAATTCCATCCACTAAGCCTGAGAAGAAGGAGTAGAAACGGGAGAAGAATGATAATCCCAAGAAGTATGGAACATATACTCCATTGATGGTTAATATTAACCATATACTAGAGGAAATTACGCACAATAAAGATATGATATGGACCGAGAAGCTGAGGGCACCACCCAACAAGAGGAATAAATCTAAATATTGTGAGTTCCATAAGGATCATGGCCACATGACCGAAAACTTTATTGCTCTAACGAACGAATTAGAATTTATTATTCGTCTAGGAAAGCTAAAAAAAATTGTTGATCGTCATGAAAATTGAGAAACTAGAGGAAGGACAAATTCCTCCTACAAGCCTAGAGATGACAGGAAGTGAAACAATGAAGATGGTTCTGAAGATATCCCAACTTGCCGAAGAATTCGAAACAATCAAAACTTGATATAACTATGATAATATTTGGTTCTTTTAATTGCCATGTCAATATAGATGGATATGTAGGAGTAGGAGATCAAACTACAGAAAGAAAGGCCAACTTGAATGAAGCATAAGCCTACTTCTATATAAAACGAATTGATCTGAACAATGATGATTGTCCCAGGAAAGTCAACAAAGACAAACTCGTTATTGGATTTTCCAAAAATGACCTCTTTGGAGTGTTTTATCATCATGATGACTCGTTGGTCATCAAGTTTAGAATCCAAGAAGCCATCATTGCCAAGGTTCCGATAGATAATGGAAGCTCGGATGATATCATGTTATATCCCTGTTTTTAGAGTTTAGGATGAAAGATTAGCCAACTGTAACCATACCACAGGCCCTTGATAGTTTTTCAGAGGAAAACGTTTATCCCCTAGGAATAGTGAAGTTGGAAGTATTGTTCAGCACTTTGATGACAAGCCGCACCGAAAATATATGCTTTTTTGTTGTGGATAAAAACGTTCAGTCTTCTTATAATGTGATCATTGACAAAGTAGGATTAAAGAAATTTAAAGTTGTACCATCCACAATCCATCAATTTTTGAAGTTCCCTAGTCACTTTGGGAATGGTGTCATGAAAGGTTATCAAAAGGTGGTTATAGAATGCTATTACTCCTCAACTGATTAGGATGACTTGGCTGAAGTGAAGAAAAATACCACCACTTACCAAGTAGACACTACGAATCCCAACAGTGAATCAGAAGTTCATACTCTGGATCCTCGAGATGAAATAGATCTAGTCAAAGGACATATTATAAAAGTCACCGAATAAATAATCTTGGATAATGACAAACTGGAGAGAACCACCTAGATCGAATCCACACTAGATCCACCCCTTAAACAATAATTTTTTTCATTCTTGAGAGAGAGGAGGAACGTATTCACTTGGAGCCATGAGGATATGCCTGGGATTGATCCCAACTTCCTCTGTTATGATCTCAACATTAAAAAGGAAACCAAACCAATCAAGCAGAGGTGCATAGTGTTCAGTTCGGAGAAAACCAAGCCATACAGGAAGAGGTGGAGAAACTTCAAAAGTCCCAATTCATTAAGGATGTCAAATATCCAACCTGGTTATCCAATGTTGTGATGTTCAAAACGAAAAATGATAAGTGGAAAATGTGCGTTGATTTTACTGATCTTAATAAATCTTGCCCAAAGGACCACTTTCCTCTGCCCAGAATTGATCAGTTAGTAGATGCCATGGCTGGACATGATTTGTTAAGTTTCATGGGTGCTTATTCCCACTATAACCAAATCAAAATGAAACTAGAGGATAGGGAAAATTCTTCCTTCATCAATAACCAAGGTACACATTGCTACAATGTGATGCCCTTCGGGCTTAAAAACGTTGGAGAAAAGTACTAAAGATTGGTCAATAAGGTGCTTAAAGACCAAATTGGAAAAAATATGGAGATGTATGTCGATAATATGCTGACTAAAAGAAATAAAGCTTTAGATTATAAAAGGACCTCGGTCAGACTTTCGATCAGTTAGAAAAACATCAGACGAAGTTGAATCCGACCAAGTGTGTGTTTGGTTTGCAAGAGGGAATGTTTCTTGGCTTTAAAGTGAACTAAAGAGGAATTGAAGCTAATCCTATAAAAATCAAAGCTCTGATAGAGATGCAGTCACTAACCAGTAAAAAAGATATTCAAAAACTTACTAATAGAGTGGCTGCCTTAAACTGATTTGTTTCTCAAGCAACAAATAGGTGCTTATAATTCTTTAAAAATCTTAAAAATACCTTTTAGTGTAATGCATAGTATGAAGAAGAATTTCAAGAATTAAAGAAGTATCTGGGATCTCCACTATTATTGTCCCGACCAGTATTGGGAGTAACATTGTACTTGTATTTAGCTATTTCTGAGTCCACAATTAGCTCGACATTATTTTGGCTGGAGAATGGAATTTAAAAATAAGTCTACCACACCAGTAAATTAATCAGGGTAGGCAAAATTAGGTATCCACGCTTAGAACAAATGGCTTTAGCACTTATTGAACCCTTCGGGCATATAAAGCCTTATTTTCAAGCGCACAACATAATTGTGTACACTGATCTACCTCTTTAGCAAGGACTTCAAAAACTTGAAAAGTCAGGAAGGTTATTATATGGGGCAATAGAGTTGGGAGAATATGACATCATCTATGAACCAAAGTCATCATTAAAAGGACACACTTTGGCATATTTTATTGCGAAATTCACCTATCCTGAGGTTACCGACCAATGAAACATTCCTGACAAGCAGACTTTTTTAAAAAAGAGCTTAATTTAAAAGCAAGCCAAATATGTAGTCAAACAACCTGAATTATCCATCCCTCAATAGATGGTTCAGAATTATGCAAAAGAAAGTAAGAAGATATTCTGCTATGGAGTCATGTCTGCAGAAAGCTTTAACAGTGATGTTCTATTATAGAACTTATACGTGGATAGATCCTCATGCACAACTAAAAGTTGAGCAGGTATCATACTTAATAATCCTGAAAATATTGATGCCAAATATGTCCTTAGATTCCAGTTCAAGGCATCAAATAATATAGCTGATGTTGAAGTTTTTACTGCTAGACTATAATTAGCCATGCCCTTAGGCATCGAGCAAGTAGTGGCCCGTGGTGGTTCCCAGTTCATTGTCAACCAAGTGCTTCATTTATATGGAGTTAAATGAGAGTTAATGATAAGATACTTGACCAAGGCCATAGAAGTCATTTCTTCTAGGAGTATAAATGGATAGGATACCGAGGATAGCTAACGCCCGAGATGGTTCACTTTCTCGGCTAGCTTCAGCAATAAGAATAAAGCTCAAGAGAACCATTATAATTGCGATCTTGGAAAGAAGGAGCATAGATGAGGATCTCATTATCAGTTTCATTACTATATATTTGGGACCTTCCTCGATGGATTCTATGAGAGCTTATATAGAAGAAGGAACCCCACTAACTTATCGAAAAGAAGCAAAAAAGCTCTGGTATAGAGAAGCCAAATATGTGTTCGATAAATGAGTCTTTTATAAAAGGGGATATAATGTTTCCTTATTACATAGTGTCCATCCATTGGAAGTTGATGATTTGATCAATGAAGTGCATGAAGGTTCTTGTGGAGCTCATTCAGCTAGTGGTTCACTAGTCCAGAGACTCAACACACGAGGATACTACTGACCAACTACGAGGGCAAATTGTAGGACCTTCACAAGAAAGTGAGATAAGTGATAGAGGTTTTCTTCCATTTACAAAACACCCAATGATCTATTAGCACCAATCGCTTCTACTTGGTTGTTCGCCATTTCAGGAATTGACTTGGTCGGTCCACTGCCGGCCACCAAAGGTGGGTTCAAATACCTTGTAGTAGCTATAGATTATTTTAACAAATGGATGGAAGTACATCCATTAATAGAGATGCCTTATGAAAAGGTATTCTAATTCATCTGGAAGAACATCATATGTAGGTATGGCGTGCCTTACGCCTTTATTACTGACTATGGGACCCATTTCGATAATAATGAATTCGAAACATACTATGTTTAGTCCAAGATCCAAAACTCCACTCTGCACCAAGCCATCCACAAAGCAATGGTCAGACTGAAGTGAAGAACAAAACCTTTCTCAATGGACTAAAGAAAAGACTTGATGCTGCTAAGGGTAACCGAATTAATGAATTCCACTATGTTCTTTGGTCTTATAGAATAATTCCAAGGACAATAACTAGAAAAACTCCTTATATGCTTACGTTTGGGACATAAGCCATGGTGCCAGATGAGATAGGCCTAACAACTCACAGAGTATTGAAATTTGATTCTCCCAAGAGTGACTTGATGAGAAAATTAGACTTGGACATGGTAGAAGAAGTTCGAGAAGATGTCTCCCTCGGAAATGTTGCATATCAACAAAGAATAACTCGTTTTTACAACAAAAGGGTCAAATCGACAAACTTAAAATAAGGTGATTATTTCCTCAAGATAGTCATCCATAAAGGTAACAAGATTGAGACCAATTGGCATGGCCCATATCATATTTCAACAGTAATCTGACCTGGGAATTTTTTACTTGAGACACTTGATGGGGAAGAATTCAAAAATATCTTTCGAGTTCAATAAAAAATCTTGATTTTAGTTCCCTCGTTTTTTTTTATTATTTTTGGAGTACGGTGATATACATCCTCGAGAAACAATAAATAAACAATGTCTCTTGGTCTATAGCTCTTTCCGGTCATCATCACATACTTAATCAGGTTGAACTTATCAAATTCGAGATGAACCAACAGCTTGATGCACAGTCGTGTCTCGACCGGCTAAGTTATTACTTCATGTATGACTTCGTATTGACAAGTCACGAACAAGAAGTCTTACCCGGCCGAGTTAAATACAAGAATATACACATATATCTCTAACACACTTGGTCGCCACTAATAATTTACTTCATGTGTGACTTCGTCTTTGACATGTCAAGAACAAGAAGTCTGTAAAACTTCGTATATAACTCAAACAGTTAAAAACAAGTTTTACTCGACAAAGTTTAATGCAAGAAGACATGTATACATTCCTAAATATGGGAATACACACACATATATATCTCATGCACTTGGTCTCCCCTGATTAGTGATGCTAAACTTGGAACTTTCATCTAAGTGCATTGATAAAATCTATGGCCCTACAATAATTGTTTAATAATTCATTATTAAACGTTAACTTAGTTGACTACTTGATTAACTAAATCATAAGTTTCCAATATAACATGTATTTTTATTCAAATACTAATGATATTACATTCAAGATCAAATAAGTATAAAACACAAAAGAATTATCCATCTAGACATTTTCCTTGTGCTTTGGTCACATAAGAAGAGGTTTATGGAACTCTCTCCATCCCAGCAGGAGGGTCATCCAGGTTGTAGGGGGAATTTATGTAATTAAAATCCCTCAACATTTGTGTATTACTGCTGCTCTGCCTGTTGATCATATGAGGAGGAAAAATTATTTTGTGCACATCGTGAAGACCATAATCTCCCAAGTATTTTGTGCTTAAACACTAGGGAATAGTATCAGGAAGATTCCATGATATGTCGAACTTAAAGGGGGATTGTCATAATCTAGCAAACCAGACTCATTCCAGTACCATTGCTCACTATTTTGGCCATATTTCAGCAAGGTCAGTAAGTTAGTCCATCCATATATGTAACCTTAATGATGACTCTGTGCAATATGATCATCAATATGGCTAAGGGGTTTATTATTACCTTCCATCCAGACCTCCCTGGGTTACTATGAAATTGAAAGGTTAATCTCTCAACCTGAAATTGATGTTTCTTCAGGACATCACTATTTACTTTCAACTAGATGGATTTATCGATGATGGGTTTGTCCTTAGCTTTCAGCTGGATAGACAAGTCAGCAATGGCTTGACTCTTTACTTTTAACTAGGTAGCTTAGTCGGCCAGTGTTTTTCTAGTTCTTGCCTCATCTGCAGTTGGTCGAATATTCCTTTGTTGACCAGGAGTTTTCCCAAGTTTGGCTTTTTACAGTGCTTTAAGTTCTTATACTAATCTGGCATTCTCAGTTTCCAAGAAAGAAGCATCCTCATCAGTACCACTTGTAGAAATTTTTCTAGGCTTTATAACTCATTTATGAGTCGATTGTTTTCCTCTTTAAGAAGTTTAGCTACTTCCCGAGCTTCATCCACTTCTTAGCTCAATAAGAAGTCTTTTCTTCTACACATGGACACATACGCTTCAAGATTTTTTGCAAAGACCAATCCTTAACTCAACATTTTATACTTAACTTCATAGTCGACATTCAACAAAGCTTTAGCCTGATTATGATCTTCCTGAAGTTTCTCAGTCATCTCATAATATGCGGCATTATTCTCTACTGCCCTATCCAGTAAGTAATGAATATGATTGTATAATTCTTTAACTTGGTTGGACATATCAGTACCAAGCAAGACGACTAACTCTTCTTCAGATAAAGGAACATGGCCAGCTTTCAGAAGATTTTTATTCCGCCTGAGCAGGTCTGATTCAGCAGAAACTATGGCCTTTTTCCTAGCATCAAACTGAACATTTCAAATGTAAGAACACAAGTATGATTACTGAGCAAACATAATACAAGGTGTGTGAGTTCATGAAGATAAATCAACCATGCAAGAAGGCATAAGTATGAAAAATTCAACACATTTAGCTAAAAGGAAAATGTTTTCATTAATAAACCAAACGGTGTTACGAAATAGTGATCCTATTATAAGGTGGAATAAAAAAAATAAAAATAAAGGAGTTAAACATTCTCCTTATCCTAAAAGTTAGTCTCAGAAGGCATCTCGGTAGAAGGGGTGGATTCATCAATTAGATTCAAGGCAGACTCAATGGGTTGAATGGAAGATTATCCAGACCCTTCCTCATCATCAAAGTCTTCCTCAATGTTTGGATGAGAGCCTCGATCATGCCTCTGAAATAACTCAGAGTCTTGAGTAGTGCCGACCTCTTTGAGGGCCTCCGACCATCCATCCTTGAAGAATTTATTCCTCACATACTCTATTTATGGTTAGGTGGTCAAAAATTCTTTGTCCCAACGCTTATTAGAGGTGTCTTCCTTTATTTTCTTATTCTTGGCCTTCTCGGCTACAAGGTCAGCTGTCAGACCAACTATTTTTTCTCGGAGGACTTGAGAAGGGATTTATTTTCTATCAACTTATCTTCGACCACCTTGGGACTATCATTAGAAGCTGTTAGACTAGTTTTAGTAGTCTTAAATT
Source organism: Sambucus nigra (assembly GCA_949130495.1). Classification (NCBI taxonomy): domain Eukaryota; kingdom Viridiplantae; phylum Streptophyta; class Magnoliopsida; order Dipsacales; family Adoxaceae; genus Sambucus; species Sambucus nigra. The sequence goes on along the minus strand of OX422222.1, from coordinate 117,905,751 downwards.
TCCCCCAACTTTAGTGGCTCTTTCATTAGACTTTTGTAACTCTTTTTCCTAGAATTTATGCTTGGACTCCAACGCTTGCCTTGAAGCTTCCAAGGATCACCTTAAACCTTCAAAGGCTTCTTTCATATCCCCTATAGAAGGACGCAGTTGATCGTCATTCTCCATCAACTGGTTAAAGTTCACCAAAAATTGCACAATGGAAAAATATCAGGTTACAAGAAGAAAAACACGATAGTCAGGACAAGTAACAAAAGGGAAAGAGTTACTGAAGCCAAACTCTAGCGAACATTTTCTGCCAACTTTAATCGTGGCAACGAAGCAATAGTTGCTCTATCAACAGAGAAAATACCAGTTTTTATCAATTCTTAGCCATGACAGGATTAATAACTAGAGGATGACCCAATAATAACCATGTCATCTAGAATTTTCTTGACCAACTCTTGGTCGGTAGCAATTTTCTCAACTTGCTTCTCAGAAAGATCTTTTCTTAACCTCTTGAATTGAGTCACAACAGTATCAACCTCCTTAGTAGTGATGACTTGAGGACCTTATTCAGTAACTTTAGATGTTTTCTCTGACTTCTTGACATCAATAACCTTTATAGTCTTCTCTGCAACTGTCTTGGCAATGGGAGGCAAAGCTCTAGTCATCAAGTCGGAAATTTTTCTTTTGCCCATAATAGAAAGTGGGGAGGTTGTAATAATAGAAATGTCCAATAAATCAAAATAAGATGAGGTACCAAAATATTTTTCAGCCCCTGCAGATTCCTCAACCGAAGAAGTGGTCATTGGTTCCTCTTCTAGAATAATGGGGGCTAAAGTTGTAGCAGTGGTGGGCCTAGCAACAAAGGAAGTAATTGAACTCCTATATTGCAACAAGTAGGAAGTTGTTATAGGGTGTTCCTCGCCAATCCTTTGACGAATGTTCCACAGGAATTTTAACTATCGAATATTGACGTCCCCTTCTTTGGGACATTTTTTCTTTCTCTCAAATATGCAAAACAGGACAAGAAACATTAGTCAACATATTATCAAATATCTAGTTAGAAAAAAAGAGTAATAGCGTAATCAAAATCAGCAACATATGCTATGTCCTACTTGTGGGCATCTGGGCCCATCATACACTTCTCCTCTTTGAAGAGGATCATATTGCCAATTCTTTGTTATTACCACATAATCAAAATAGTCTTTATTGGAGTGAGGTAAATTGACGACTAAGGCTTTATTGGCAAACCTAGTTTTTATATAATATGTATTGTCACTAGTAACCCATTTAGAACATAACATCAACTCGGGGAAGCCAATGTGGGTTCCATGTATTTGGTTAAACCTATGTATACCATTCACTACTCTCCTAGTATTGAGGGCTACTCTAGCTGGGATAACGTCAACATATTGACAAAACTCTAGACAGAAACGATTGGGGGAAGTGAAACCACACTTAGTTATGACCAATGAGGGAATCCAGTGACCCTCTGGTAGTGATAACACTTCAACAGATGGTACATGCATTTTTAACTCAACCCAATTAGGGATGTTTCTTTCCCGCCTAAATTCGTATAGAGAATCCCCATGAACTTTGTAAACCATGATTACAGCAAAGAAAGAAATTAAAAAGAAATGGAAGAAGAAGGATTATAGAGAAAATGGTATTAGAATCAAGGGTAGGATGCAATGGAAAACTCAAAGGCAGAAAGCTTGAAGAATAAAGAGAGTTCGAAATCTTCAAAAGTTGTGGTGCAAAAATTCGGCAAAGAATTTCGTCTCTTATATCTTACCTAGAGAACTATGCAATAAATGATTAATTATATCGAATATTGACGTTTTGATAGCTTCATGACTCTAAAAGCATGAAAATACCAATATACCCTTTGGTGGTTCGTTAACTTTCAAATTATTCACAAAACTGCCATCACAAGATCAAGGCATGAAAATTTTTCACATGTCCAACAAGTCGTATTATGCCAACCAACTTTGAAGAAAACATACTCCATATTTTCAATAAAAATATTAGGAATGAAGTATTGAGGACATCTGTTGATACCAAAAATTATCCATCTACATGGACCAATAAAAAATGGACACTTGTCTCCTTACGTGGCCACAATCGTAGTCAGCAGCCACTTAATCAGCCCCGAATATAGTTGCTCGATAGGCAGGCAGACCAACATGAAAAATGCAGATCATCAAAGTAGACAAATACTCACCACTTGGGAAATAACCAAGGGTCCTCCCACACGTGGTCTAACTATCAACCATCACATTCATTATGTATGGGTGTAAATTGTTGAATATATAAAGGCATTCCAACCCTTGATCTCTAGGTCACTATAAATACATTGTATTCCTTTCACAAAAGGCAATATAGAACGAATTCTAGGTTATTTATCTTAACAAAAGTACCTAGTTTTCAATAATCACTAAAATCAATAGAATAACAGTGGAAGTAGAATTTCTTTCACAGTCGAACCACTTTAAAAACTCTTCGTCTCTTGTGTGATTTAGTTCATTGCATATTATATTTTATTAGTGATTAGAAAATTGGATCTAATCCAATTTTTGACATCAACAACCGAATTTAACCCAAAGTGAGAAAAGTCTAGACTGATTTAACCGATGGACCATGCCTACCCCTACTCATGAGGATTTTGTTATGAAATTTTTAATTGCAACTATGATCTTCTATGAACCAACTACTCTGCAAAGCATGGGTAAGAACAAATGAATGATTAGGAATTGAATCAAACTATTTTCAAATAGTTGGCATTTATTTTTGTCCAGCAAATTCCATAACCCAACCAACCTACATCATTCACAATCAAACTCAACTAGAAAATTAATCTGATATAATAACCACTTATATTTCAGTGAGTGTTGTTTCCTTCTACATGACATTTCCTCAAATAGTTTATATGCACCATCTGCAACACAAACATTTGTGTAATTCTAGAGGGTATGTCAGACAACAAAAATAAAGATAAAAACAATAAATATGAATTTGTTAAGAACAAATGCAACCTATAAATAATATAATGCATATAAAGTCATGTGATTATTTCACCATATAAAGTGAACAAAAAACGTCATATATGGTTTTTTTCTCCATTAGTATAAGTATATAGCGATTATTTCACACTTAAATCACATATTAAGCCAGCCTTCATTTTTTTATGAAATTTGTAGAAAATTACTTATTTATTTTGAATGAAAATAAATTGTTATCCAATATTTTTGGATATTATTTACATTTACATTTTTGGATATTATTTACATTTACATTTTTGGATATTATTTTTGGAAATTTATAGAAAATTACTTATTTATTTATATTTTTAACCCCCTACCCCCACCCTGCCCCCACCCCCTACCCCCCACCCTGCACCACCCCCCACACACGCACATATATACACACATACACACATATATATACACACAAACATATATATAAATGGAAGAGAGAGAGAGAGAGAGAGAGAAAGATAATTAAACTTGAAAGTAGAGAGAGAGAGAGAGAGAGAGAGAGAGATAGAGAGAGAGAGAGAGAGATAGAGAGAGAGAGCAGCGTCGAGAGAGAGAGAGGGAGGGAACGGCGGGGGGGGGGGGGGGGGAAAGAAGGGGGAAAGGGTTTTTGCTGCAAACATTGTCAGGGTCGTGTCAAGGTCATTGGCCGTAACAATTATTTAAAGAATTGTCACGGTCATTGATCGTGACAAGTCCGTGACAAGTAAATTTGTCACGGACTTGTCACGGTCAAAGACCGTGACAATTCTTTGTCACGTTCGTGTCAAGGTCAATGACCGTGACACAAAATACGTGTTTTTTTGTCACGATCAATGACCTTGACAAGGGTGGCCGGCTGAAAGGTGATAATTTTGTCATTTTGGTGTAGTGTAAATTAAATAATTTTCAGAATTTTTATTTATTTATTTTATTTTTGTTGAACAATTTTCTGTAATATTACAAAAGTCCAAATCTAAAAATTTAAGAAAGGGTAAAAAACATACTTCTTTGTATAAACTGTGAAATTCAACGGAATCCATAGTTACAAATCACATATATACTTCCCTAAATTTATATACTATAGGTTCAGGACCCTAGTTTTTCTTCTCTTCTGGAAACTGATACTCCTTGGGAGCTAAGACCCATAATTGGTCAATCCAATTAACTTATGATAAACCATTCTCTACCTATATTTAAGTGTTATGGGCATGTATTCTTTTCACATGAGACATAATGTTTTCAACTGACTAAATACTTATGAGAGGACCTTGAGTACATAACCAATATTTGGAATTGTGAACCAATACATGTTTGGATCAATAATTTGGCATGCGAGAAGACTAACATTAATTAATTAATTAAGAGAGAGAGAGAGAGAGAGAGAGAGAGAGAGAGAGATGTTCATCTTTCACCATTCCCCCAGGTGACAAAAGGGAACAAAGCTTTTGATGCCCAATACTGGGATCTAGCTTGGAATTGATAACATGCGTCTTAAACCACTCAAAAACTACACGATCATCTTGTTTTTTAAACTCCATATTTTTCTCAACGCGTTCAATCTGATTCAAATAATCATCTACAAACATTATGGCTTGGTCATCTATATTATATACATAACAAAAGGAGAATTACATTAAATCATAGGATATTTGAGTTGTAAATAAGATTTCAAGTTTTTTTTCCTTCAGAAGAGGACATCAACAAATTGATTATATACATAAATCATATCAGACTTAAACCTATATCAACAATCAGAGATCAATTAAATTGGATAACAATCAAATGAATGAGTATACATTCAACTTCTTTTAGAAAAAAAAAATTAAAAGACTTACTAATGGGTTTAGACCTGGCAAAATGAGGCACGACACGATAACACGACACGAATCGACACGAAGTTATAAGTTAATGGGTTGACCCTTAATGGGTTCGGGTCATATCGGTGCCAACCCGATAAGACACGATAGTTAACGGGTCGGGTTAGGGTTGACCCCCTTCACCCGTTAATACCCGATAAAACCCGTTATGCCCATTAATTTAAGTAAAAGAGATTTTTTTTTGGAACGTATAGATAATTTATGTAGCATAATGTTAATTTAATCATAATGAATTTTACTAAATAAGAGATTTAGTAATGTCAATGAATTAATGGGTCTATTTGGATTCAAAAATGAGATAATATGTCAACTTGAATACAATCAAAAATAATTATTATCTTAATGGGTATTAACGAGTGAACACGGCACGAAACGATAACATAACGGGTCGGGTTTGGGTATGATTTTTTCACACGATAAAAAAGTCATCCGTTTAGACACGAACCCAATAAGACCCGAACACGATAAAAAACGACACGAACACGGCTCGACACGACCCATTGACAGGTCTAAATGGGTTGTTCTTGGGAAGGGGTTAGAATACACATTCAGAACCGTGCATGTTCATGGAGAAGGGAACACTTCGAATTTTCTTTAAACCCCATAAATTACAGTCCCCTTTTGTATCATTTGAGAGGGGAGATGAATGAAAAGGCACGTGAAAGATATAGTTGATATAGAGCTGCTTTTTAGAGAGAGGTAGAAGCATATAGGAGGCTTGACATATTTAATGAGTTATATTACCCATGGACACGTGGCAGAAGCGAGTTTAGAGACAACATATTAAATAGTTATATTAGATTATTTCTTCATGTAAAAATTGAGTTCCTATTTTGAGTGGAAGGGATCCATTATAAATTATTTGAAGCATAGAGCTTTATATTTAATTCTCCATTTATAGTGGATAATCATGAAATTTTATTTCCTTAAGAAGTTTGTTGGATAAAATAATGATATGAGTCACAGATACATTCTCAAATTAGCCCTAGATAATGGCTCGTTGTCATATATACACTATTCTAAAAAACCCGCCTAGGCTTCAAGCTTGGGAGAAACGCCTCGCCTTAAGTTTTTGATGCCTTATGCTTGGTAAAACCCTTAAGGCGCACTTTTTTTCTAAAAACAACAATGCTTTAGTGAAACGATATTACCTTTTAAGGATTTTTTTTACAAACCGGACCATTATCTTATCCAAAATAATCAAATAGTATTTTAATTTGCAAATATTCAGACATATTTTTATGATATGTACAATTTTTATATTTTAATAGCCTTATTATGGTTAAAAAAATATTAAAATATATTAAAGAGGCCTAAACGCCTTTTCACGCCTAAGGCCCGCCTAGGCTTCTAAGGCTTAAGGCTTGGCCTCTACGTCTCGATCACGCCCGCATTTTTTAGAACCTTGCATATATATATATATATATATATATATATTTCCCCCCATTTTTTTTTGTAATATTGACATATTACCGCGCTTTATTTCTATGTCACAACATTTGGTGGATGATTTGAGAATGTTTTTGGTACTCATGTCATCACTCTTATTGAATATTTTAATTATCAAAGCATCTTTCAACACAAAAGATACTTTTTATCTTTTTGTCATTTTCTCTTACTCTAAAGTGGAAAGTGTGTGGTTAATATACCAACTTATTGCACTTAGATTTAAAGGCCTATTTAGTATATCACGCTTGCAAAGGCGGAGGGCCTACAAACATGGGTTGAGATTTAACCAAAAGATCCACATGCGTCAACCGCCATCGCCGGCCGGCCAGCCCAAAATAGTAAATTTATTTAATAAATCAATTTGACATATTAATTATTGATGTATATTAATTATAAAAAACTAAATTGTATAATTTGAGAGGTTTTAATTCCATTCAAACACAAAATTTGTTTGGTTGTTTCTTTAAAATTTCTTCAAATGTTCTTTTTACATGTCTCTTTTATTCCCCAAATTTTCCCTTTTTTGTGTTCCATGGTGTTCAGAATGTGGAGCTATGTTTCAACTGAGGCAGAATGCTATGAAAAAGGTGTGCCGTATTTCTCTTCTTCTTCACTAATTTCTCTTCTTCTTCGCCAAGAGTGTTTTGTGAAAAAATAAGATAAAATATAAATTGTATTAAAGTTTTTGTTTCTTAGCGTTAATGCCTCTTTGCGCATTGGATTTGATTTTTCATAAAGTGCAATATAACCTTAAAGAGAGCAACCTAATTTGTGCCTCACCAATTATTTCCAATCACATTTTCAAAAAAAACTTGAGGCTATTTAGCCATGAAATCTAACACAAACCCTTATAAGAACAACCACAACTGTCCTTTGAAATTTGAATGACAGTTCTTTAAGCGCTGGAATCTAAGATGTTGTTCAACCATACAATGATGAAGATGGTTTCCATTCTTAGAAAATCAAATTTTAAAGAATGACGGGGCAGCAGAACTTGCTAGGACTAAAGTTGGTTAAAAATGGGAAGAATTGGATTACATATGTAATAACTTCATTCTCAATAGTCTAGCTGACGAACTGTACAATTACTACTTCGAGCTTACTATAATTACCAATGTATGGAAAGCATTTCAGAGAAAATATGGCTCGTAGTATTTCAATGTTAAGAAATATTATATAAGCGAATTTTTTAAGTTCCATATGACAAAAGATGGACCAATTGTTTCTCAATGCCATGGTTTACAAAAATAATTCATAAAATACTCTTAAAGGTCATAAAAATTGATAAACAGTTTCAAGTTGCACTTATGATGGACAAACTACTACCCTCTTGAAAGGATTTTAGGAATAAATAAAAAGAATTTTCTCTAAGACTATAAAACTCTATATTGATAAAAAAAAAAAAAGTCCTGTGTTGAAGATCAATACGAGGACTAATGTTATGAATCAGCCAATTTCCCAACAAAAAAGGTAAGGCTCGTAAAATTTGAGACATCAACTAAAAAATATGAAATGAAAAAATAATAAAAAACATATAAAATGTGCAGAACAAAAAATTTGTTTCTGACCAAGATCGGAACCAATCCCAATAAAATTCGAAACAAATTCCCCCTTTCAAGAAACAATGATAATTGTAACCAACTTGGAAATTGCTTTTAGAGCGGTTCTACATGAACCGCCATGTAGAAGCGCATAGGAACCGCCTTTTGTCCTTTTCCTCCCCCTTGTTTTTTTTTTTTTTTCTTTTGTTTTTAACTGTTTTCTATATATAAAAAACATAGTTTTTTTTTTTTTAAAAAAAACAGTCTTTTATAAAATAAAAAAAGCAGTTTTTATATATATAAAAAAATAGTTTTCTTATTAATAAAATATTGTTATTAATTAGTTCCGCTGGCACGGACCCACATTAAACAAATGATTTTGGGTCGGGAATGTGGGTCCGCCCCAGCGGTATTAAATAATTGCGATATTTTTTTTCAATAAAATATTGCGATTAGTTAGTGCCGCTGGCGCGGATCCACATTCAACAAATGATTTTGGTCCGGAAATGTGAGTCTGCGCCAATGACACTAATTAATCGCAATATTTTTTTCTTATTCTTTTGTTTTTAAGAATTGATATAGAAATAGTTTTTTACATAAAAAATAGTTTTTCATATAGAAAAACAGTTTTTTCTATTAACATAAAAAACTAATTTTTTTATTGAAAGTAATTTTTTTTTATTAAAGTTAATATTTTTTTTATAAATAAAAAAAATTATGTTTTTGACATACTATCGCGATTGATTAGTGCTGCTGGCGCGGACCCATAAAATATCCCGATTGATTAGTGCCGATGGAGCGACACTAATTAATCGTCGACATTGCTTAGTGCAGCTGGCGCGAACCCACATCATCGTCGCGATTGTTTAGTGTTGTTGGCGCGGATCAAATTTTCGGACTGTAAATCCGAGTAAAAATAACTTTTTTTATTAAAAATTAGGTTTAATAAAAAAATATATATTTATTGAAATGGTATCGTGATTAATTTGTGTCACTGGCGCGGACCCGAATTTCCGGAGTGTAGATCCGGGAATGTATCACGATTGAAATGGTATCGCGATTGATTATATAATATTTTTATTTATTAAATATCACATAAATTAGTGTCGCTGGCGCGAACCCACATTTTCAGCGTATATCATTTGTTGAATTTGGGTTCGCGCCAGCGGCACTAATCAATCGCGATATTTTTAACAGCGACACTAATTAATCGTGATATTATGAAAAAATATTTTTGAATTTTAATTTTTATAAAAAACTGTTTGATTTTAATTTAAAAACTGTTTGATTTTAATTAAAAAAATATTTTTTATATTAATTGAAAAAACTGTTTTTTTTAATAGAAAAAAACTGTTTTTTTTTTAATTTAAAAACAGTTTTTTTAATATAAAAAACCGTTTTTATATTAAAAGTTATAAACAAAACAGTAAAAACCTTAAAAAAAAAAAAAAAAAAAAAAAGAGGAAGGAAGAATGCGGTTTGTAGGCGGTACACACAGGCGGGACGTTTAGAATTTCTCTTGCTTTTATCATTGTGAAAACCTTGGGCATTTTACTGAGACCTACAAAACATTTTTCTGCTCCTCAATCCACCGTGACTGAAGAATAATTTTATACAATGATTATAGAGGTTAAATGCTTCATTATTTATGAAGGGTGGTGGATAAAAAATATTTTAAAGCTAAAATGAGAAGGTGGTGCTTGGTGACTGTTGGAAAACAGCTGTCATAACAGCTGTTGGTTTTGGTTACAAAAGTTGAAACAGCAGGATTCTTTCTTGTCCCACATCGGTGGGTTGAAAGAAATGTATTGTGTATATTTACAATTTTTTGGGAACAAAGGTTCAGCCCTTTGGGCATTCAAGTTTTTGTGGGTATGTGGGGCAGGCCCAATGGGCCAAATCACACACGCGCGCGCCGCCGCCGTCCGTCCGGCCCGTGCCCGGGTCCGGGTCCAAGAAGAATTAATTTTTTGGACAAATAAATTAACGTTTTTTGGGCTTTAAAAATTATTTTTAACGGTAATTAATTCCGAAAAAACGTGGGCCTTTAACTGATTGAATTATTCCACCCACGTTTCCAGATTTCTCTCCACGTTTTAGCCCACTAACGGTAATTTCTTTTTGCATAAAAAGTGGTTGAGACCTCCGTTTTCTACACAGTTTTTCAACACAGTTCTGATTGTTCTCCCAGAATAACTTCTTCCTTTCTCCCAGAATATTTTTCCCAGAATAATTAATCTCGTTCGTTATACAGATTAATTATATTATTTAGAATCGAGCAATTACTACTGAATGGGTGTATACAGACCGGATTGATTCTTGTGCTGTCAATCCGTAATTTCATTTCGAGGCTGTTTTATCCTGGGGGTGACGGGGCTGTACACTGTCGGCACAATTGGAGGCAGAGCCGCGAAACACCTTAAAGAGAGCGACCTAGTCCGCGACTCAGCCGTGTTCTTCGCTGTCCAGTTTCCGGAATTCTTATATAATTTTTCTGCCCCAGAATTATTTGCTCCAATTGGGTAATTTCGTTCCTGAATTTAATTCTGCATTTAATTGTTTATTATAAAACTGCGAAAGATGTTTGGGACGCACTTTTTAAAAAATATGACACGGAGGAGGCGGGTGCTAAAAAATATGCCGTCAGCCGTTATTTGAAATTTCAAATGACGGATGACAAATCTGTTGTTGCTCAAACCCATGATTTGCAAATGATTGCCCATGAAATTATTTCCGAGGGCATGGCTTTAGATGAGCAATTTCAGGTGGCTGTAATTATTGATAAATTGCCTCCACTCTTCAAAGAGTTTAAAAATATTTTGAGGCATAAGTCTAAAGAATTCTCACTAGGGTCATTAATTACTAAATTGAGAATTGAGGAATCCCGAAAACAGGACTATAAAGATGAAATTCTTGTTGTGTCTAACAACAAAAATCAGAAAAAGAACCACACTCCAGTTGTTTTAAAGGTAAACGGGAAAAATATGAAAAATCAGAAAAAGAGCCACAACCAGAATTTTAAAAATCAGACTCAGACTCAGAATAAGTATAAGAACCCTGGAAATGGACGGTCTAGCAACTCGGGACAGTTTCTCTGTTTCAAGTGTGGCAAGCCTGGCCATATGGCTCGCAAATGTCGCAATGTGCCACAAGCACAAGCGAATTTGACCGAAGAGGACCTATGTGCTATGATTTCAGAAATCAACATGGTTAGCGGTGCCGAAGGGTGGTGGTTGGATACTGGCGCTTCCCGCCATATCTGTTATGACCGTAGTCTGTTTAAGACTTATTCTGAGACTGCAGATAAGAAGGTGTTGTTGGGTGATTCTCACTCCACTGAGGTTGCTGGTACTGGAAATGTGGAATTGAAGTTCACTTCGGGAAAGACTATTATCCTCAAAGATGTTCTTCACACTCCCGAGATAAGGAAAAATTTGGTTTCGGGTTATCTTCTCAACAAAGCTGGCTTTACTCAAACTATTGGTGCTGGTTTATTTACTTTGACCAAAATGGAATTTTTGTAGGCAAGGGTTATGCCACTGATGGGATGTTTAAATTGAATGTTGATGCAATGAATAAAATTTCTCCTTCTGCTTATATTGCTTGTTCATTTAATATTTGGCATGCTAGGCTTTGTCATGTTAATAAACGACTTGTTAAAAATATGAGCACTTTAGGATTAATTCCCGAATTATCATTAAATGATTTTGAAAAATGTGAATGGTGTAGTCAAGCAAAAATCACTAAGACACCACATAAATCTGTTTTTAGAGAATCTGAACCACTTGATTTAATTCATTCGGATATTTGTGAATTGGATGGTGTCACAACTAGAAATGGCAAACGTTATTTTATAACTTTTATTGATGATTGTTCCGATTATTCATTTGTGTATTTAATGAAAAATAAAAGTGAAGCGTTTGACGTGTTTAAAATTTTCCTAAATGAAATTGAAAATCAATTTAATCGGAAAATAAAAAGGTTACGTAGTGATAGAGGCACCGAATATGATTCTGGACCATTTATTGAATTTTATAAAACCCACGGTATTATTCACGAAAAAACTGCCCCTTATTCGCCCGAAATGAACGGTAAAGCCGAAAGAAAAAATAGGACATTAACTGAATTAGTTGTGGCTATTTTATTAAATTTCGGGGCTGCCTCACATTGGTGGGGTGAAATTATTTTGACTGTGTGTCACGTGCTTAATAGAATTCCTAAGACTAAAATGAAAATATCTCCTTATGAAATTTGGAAAAATATTAAGCCCAACGTGTCATACTTTAGAACGTGGGGGTGCTTAGCCTATGTACGTATACCCGACCCTAAAAGGTCTAAATTGGCGAGTAGAGCATATGAGTGCGTTTTTATAGGCTATGCTATTAATAGCAAAGCATACCGTTTTTATGACTTGAAAAATCAAGTAATTATTGAATCAAATGACGCCGATTTTTATGAAGATAAATTTCCTTTTAAATTGAGGAATAGTGGGGGTGAGTCATCCACTAATATTTCTTTAAATAAAAATAAAGAAAATAATGAATCCATTTTTGAAATTCGAAAAAGTAAAAGGGCTCGTGTAGAAAAAGATTTCGGTTCCGACTTTTATGCTTACACCTTAGAGGAGGATCCTAACACTATTCAAGAAGCCTTATCTTCTTTAGATGCCGATTTATGGCAAGAGGCTATTAATGATGAAATGGATTCTTTGGAAACAAATAAAACTTGGCATTTAGTGGACCTTCCTCCTGGATGTAAAACAATTGGGTGTAAATGGATTCTTAAAAAGAAATTAAAACCTGATGGCACTGTTGAAAAATATAAGGCACGTCTTGTTGCTAAAGGTTTTAGACAAAGAGAAAATGTAGACTTTTTTGACACATTTTCACCCGTGACTAGAATAACGTCTATACGTGTACTATTCGCTATAGCTGCCTTAAATGATTTAATTGTACACCAAATGGATGTTAAAACTGCATTTTTAAATGGAGAATTAGAAGAAGAGATTTATATGGATCAACCTGAAGGTTTTATTGTACACGGTCAAGAAAATAAAGTATGTAAATTAGATAAATCTCTTTATGGACTCAAACAGGCACCTAAACAATGGCATGATAAATTTGATAGCTTAGTCATCTCTAATGGGTTTAAAATTAATGAAAGTGACAAATGCATTTATTATAAATATGTTGAGAACATTTGCACTATCATATGTCTTTATGTTGATGACTTGCTTATATTTGGTTCTAATATTCATGCCGTAGAAAATGTTAAATCATTATTATGTGCCAACTTTGATATGAAGGATTTGGGTGAAGCTAGTGTAATATTAGGAATTAATATTACTAGGTTAGAAAAGGGACTTTCTTTGGATCAATCTCATTACATTGAGAAAGTTCTAAAGAAATATAATTACTTTGACTGTAAACCTGCTAGTACTCCATTTGACCCTAGTGTAAAGTTATTTAAGAACACTGGCGATAGTGTAAACCAAAATGCTTATGCAAGCATTATTGGTAGCTTACGTTATGCTACAGATTGCACTAGACCTGACATAGCTTATGCTGTGGGAGTACTATGTAGATTTACTAGTAGACCTAGTATGGAGCATTGGCATGCTATTGAGCGGGTTATGCGGTACCTTAAAAGGACGATGAACCTCGGATTACACTATAATAAGCATCCCGCTGTCCTTGAAGGATTTAGTGATGCAGATTGGAACACCCTATTTGATGATTCTAAGGCTACTAGTGGATATATATTTAGCATTGCTGGTGGTGCAGTTTCTTGGAAATCTAAGAAACAAACTATTTTGGCTTAATCCACTATGGAGTCTGAGATGATAGCGCTAGCTGCTGCTAATGAAGAGGCAGGTTGGTTAAGAAACCTCCTGTCAGATATCCCTTTATGGGAAAGACCGATACCAGCCGTTTTGATTCATTGTGATAGTACCGCGGCTATTGCAAAAGTTGAGAACCGTTATTATAACGGTAAGAAACGACAAATACGTCGTAAGCACAGTACTGTTAGAGAATTTATCTCTACGGGTGCTGTGAGGGTGGATCATATACGGTCTGAACAGAACTTAGCTGATCCTTTGACGAAAGGACTAGCTAGGGAGAAGGTGTGGAACACCACGAAAGGGATGGGACTAAAGCCCTTGGATAAATGAGTCATTTGTGATGGTAACCCAACATATAGACTGGAGATCCCAAGAAATATGTTCAAAGGGTAATAACAAGTCACAAGTGATATGGGTTGAATCATGCGATTATTAATTAATATAGAACGGGGTTTTACTCCGAGTCCATCCCTATGGAGCATGATATCCTGAAGCGAGTTGAGGATGAGTTATTATAACTCTTAATGAGATCTATAGCTTTATTTTGAGTGGGGTACTTAGCTACAGGAGTATTCTTGATAGACTCACCTATGTGAATGTGGAAGTGTGGCCGCTTCCTATGGATATTTTGGGCAAATTCCTAAAGCGTTCACTATACTGGGATAGAAGCACATGGCCGTAACGTGCTAGCTATTAGACTTACACCCAAGTAGGGTTGTGTGTGGGATGTTGTCAGAGATAGAGTTCAAAACTACGGTTACTCTAGTATATTCTGAATCATCTTTACTACGTAAAGGTTCAAGTCGAAAGACACCTTTGCTTATGCACAATTCTATAGATTATTGCTCGATAAAATGTTTTCAAATTTTACAAGTGGGGGATTGTTGGAAAACAGCTGTCATAACAGCTGTTGGTTTTGGTTCCAAAAGTTGAAACATCAGGATTCTTTCTTGTCCCACATCGGTGGGTTGAAAGAAATGTGTTGTGTATATTTACAATTTTTTGGGAACAAAGGTTCAGCCCTTTGGGCATTCAAGTTTTTGTGGGTATGTGGGGCAGACCCAATGGGCCAAATCACACACGCGCGCGCCACCGCCGTCCGTCCGGCCCGGCCCGTGCCCGTGTCCGTGTCCGGGTCCTGGGTCTTGGGCTTGGGCTCATTAAGAATTAATTTTTTGGACAAATAAATTAACGTTTTTTGGGCTTTAAAAATTATTTTTAACGGTAATTAATTCCGAAAAAACGTGGGCCTTTAACTGATTGAATTATTCCACCCACGTTTCCAGATTTCTTTCCACGTTTTAGCCCACTAACGGTAATTTCTTTTTGCATAAAAAGAGGTTGAGACCTCCGTTTTCTACACAGTTTTTCAACACAGTTCTGATTGTTCTCCCAGAATAACTTCTTCCTTTCTCCCAGAATATTTTTACCAGAATAATTAATCTCGTTCGTTATACAGATTAATTATATTATTTAGAATCGAGCAATTACTACTGAATGGGTGTATACAGACCGGATTGATTCTTGTGCTGTCAATCCGTAATTTCATTTTCGAGGCTGTTTTATCCTGGGGGTGACGGGGCTGTACACTGTCGGCACAATTGGAGGCAGAGCCGCGAAACACCTTAAAGAGAGCGACCTAGTCCGCGACTCAGTCGTGTTCTTCGCTGTCCAGTTTCCGGAATTCTTATATAATTTTTCTGCCCCAGAATTATTTGCTCCAATTGGGTAATTTCGTTCCTGAATTTAATTCTGCATTTAATTGTTTATTACTGCAACAACAGTGACTGACACTACCCTAATTTTGGGAGTTGGTTACATAGATTTTAATTTCACCTCCATCAAGAACCCAACGGTCAAAAATGTTTTGCAGACTCCTAAAATGAGGAAAAATTCAGTTTCTAATTTTTTTCTTAACAGAGATTATTTTAGCCATACTTTGGTGGTGAATAAATATGTAATTTCTAAGTCTATGATGTGTATTGTGGAAGGTTTATGCATATGATGGAATTTTCAAAGTTAATATTTATGACTTCAATAAATCTTTTACTTTTACTCATATGCTGTTTACTTCGGTGAATCTTAGGCATGATAAATTGTGTTACTATAATATATAAATATGTGAATAATATTAATAAAATAGTATTAATAACCAAATTAAGCAACGATGATTTAAACAATGTAATTCTTATTGTTAAGCAAAAATTGTGAAAAATACTCACAATACCGTAGCTAGGAATTCAGAACATCTTACATCAATTCATGGTGACTTATGTGAATTTGAAGAAAATTTATAAAGAAGGAGAAAAGTATATTTTATGTCATTTATTAATGATTTTTCTAATATGTATATCTGTTACGAAATAATAAAATACCTCAGGATTTATTGAGAAATTAATGTTGATATAATGCTTAAGTTATGCATTTGATTTGTATATGCGATTTGTATTGTTGCGATTTATTCATCGTGTTAATTATTTTTGAGCATCTATTCCTGTCATATTGTGTACTTCCCTATATTTTCTTTTAGTTGTCAGGTTAGCATTCATAGGTACGCTACGGACTATTTTGGAGAATTGTTTTAGAGCATGAATTTGGAAGATATATTTTGATGTATAAATTAGTGGTGTAATTTTTATTGGAGAATTTTGTATTTGAGAGACATTATTGTAATCACTATTGTAGAAATAGAAGAATTGTGAATTTGTTATATTTAAATTGTGGGAATTTAGATGTTATATACTCATTGTTGATGGTTTTCGTTTAGTTTTATCGCAGTAGCACGTCGCGTGTCTCTTTTCGGGCGTGTTAGGTGTTACAGATGGTATCAGAGGTTAGGCATACGACAACCCTCGGGTCTTGAGTTTTGGGTCTCGCGTGCGGATTAGTCATATTTTCTTTGGAGATAGAAAATTTTGGTGATAAATCGTGTTAGGCATCGAGATTTGATGTGAGATATTTAGAGTTGATATTTGAAGACGAGAATTATTTTTGGAGATTGTTGATGTGAGTTGATTTTTTAGCATTATGCTTCGTCGAATTTCGAGGGAGAAATTCCTTTGCTAGTGCGGAAGTATGTAACAACCCGTGTTTTGGCGGTATATTTACCAAATTAATTCGGATTTTGGGGGGAAAATAAAATGTGGGATTTAAATATTTTTAATGATTTAAAATGTTGAGTTTTGTTTTTGAAAAGTGGGATTTCAATCGGAATTGAAATTAGATTTAAAATGGATTTTTAATTAAAGATTTGAGTTTATCCCTTTTCAACAAAAAATGTTGCTGTCAGTTTCTAGATTTAGGCTTGATCGATCGATCGACGCCATGGGTCGATCGATAACCTACCCTGAAATGCGGAGTGTTGGTTGGCTGTGAAGAGTTTTTGTTGGTTCAAATTCTTATATTTTCCCCTTATAAAAATAAGTCGTGGGTGGAGCTTTAAACTACTTTTTCACAAATACAAAAATGCAGTATACATATTTTATTTCATCTCCCTCATTATACAAACCCTAGCTCCTATTTTATTCAATGTTCAACCTTAGATTTGTAGGCCTATTTGGGGTTATCTCGTGTTGGAAATAGAACATGATTTGATTATTTTCGCGAGAGGAATGTGATGATTTTGAGGCTGAAATTTATGTGACAATTTATATGATGATTTTGAGGTACGAGACATACACAATATGCTCCTAAATTCTCTCGAGAGTATTCTGTTTGTTTTCCGTGTCATTTACACTCATGTTGAATTGTGATATTTATTGAAAATCCTGAAAAATTATTGGAATTTATTATCTGATTCACTGAGATATATTATATTGTTGATTTGAGCATAGTGCCATGAGATTTTAATATGGCACGGAGAATGGGCACCCTCCAATAGTCCAAAAATCGTTATATGACTTTGAGATGCTTAGGGGAGGTGAGGTGGGGCCTGGTGACCCATTGATGTGTTGTTGAGAAATTATTATTTATATAATGCTTGAGTTATGCATTTGATTTGTATATTGGATTCATATTATTGCGATTTATTCATCGTGCTTATTTTTTAGCATCTATTCCTGTCATATTGTGTACTTCCCCGTATTTTCTTTTAGTTGGCAGGTAAGCGTGGATTGGGATGCTATGGACTATTTTAGAGTATTATTTTAGAACATGGTTTGGAAGATATATTTTGATGTAAAAATTAGTGGTGTAATTTCTCTTGGAGAATTTTGTATTTGAGAGAAACATTATTGTAATCGCTATTGTGGAAATAGAAGAATTGTGGATTTTATATATTTAAATTATTGAAATTTAGATGATCTATACTCGTTGTTGATGGTTTTAGTTTAGTTTTATCGCAGTAACACGTCGCGTGCCTCTTTTCGGGCGCCCAGGGTGTTAATACATTTTTCTTGGAAATATAATTATATAAATAAATTTAGTTGGGAAATTAATATTGACATATTAATGTAATTAGAAAAAATAAATAATTAAGTTTGTGTTAGCTTTTCCATGTCATCTATACGTGATGGTTAATGATTTAAATCAATAACTTTTTGTCTTCCAGTCGGTTAAATAAATTTCAAATATGTTACATAAATTTATTTGGCGTAGGTTAAGTTAAATAAATTATTTAACAAAATTATGTTAAAATAGATTAATTTAACATAGCTTGAGTTCAATAATTGACTTAGTCAAAGTGTTTAATTAATTTAATTGAATTCTAGATTAGGTAATTAAACTAAATTAACTACATGGTATCAAATTGTGTAAATTAGAACCTTAATTTACATGGACTTTATAATTTGATAAGCATGTACAATTTATCTTGTTAGATTTCTGGAAAATTATAAATAAATGTTGATATTTATCATATAATAATTTAGGATTTCATGACATTAGGATGTATGTTAGCTTATGTTACTTTTTGAAATTGTTTAATCATCTCTTAACTTAACATGTTCAAATTAACGTTAGGTGTCGAAATTGAATTAGTTGGTTATATTGGAAATCATGTAAATAGGTGGATTCATTTTATAATGATTCTAATTCATGTTTTAGTATTTAAGTTGTTCATAACATATTAATCCCAATTTTGTTAATTATTGTTAGTGGCATTGATAAATTCATGATTTGGACGTCTATCAATGTTGTTTTATATCAATACACCATTATCAAAATATTAAAAACTGTAATAAATTAATTAAGATTAATTTAGGTCGATAATTAAGTTAAATTACACAACAAAACAAATATTAAAATAAAGTCTTCATTCGGGGTCACAGACACGACTTCATCCATGATGTGGGGGGGGGGGGGGGGGGGGGAGGTTTTACAGACAATTGAGCAAGAATTCATTCCTAATAAAAGGACTTCTGAATTAATGTTTATCCTCAATGAAGAGGACAAGAAACATATGTCTTCACCTTGAAAAATTAAGTCCCTTTATTTTGACACACATAATTATGATGTGGAATAAGGAAAATACTGAACGATATATGAGGCAATCCTCAGCGATACTGAATCAATCATATTCTCGCATACAAATAAAAAAAGTAAGAATCCAAAATCTCCTATAGCTTATAGCAGCGCGACTTTGAAAAAAAATATTTTTGCCAGCATTAAAATCGAGAATATTAAGTTCTTAAACTGGCACATACAATCATTGGAATTATATCCAAGCTTGGTCTAAAGCATTTTACTGTCAAAATTTTGACCAAAAACGTACATGGTTTTTTTAAACTTTGACCACAATCCCTTTGGGCTGAATACCCAGGATGGTTTTTTCAATGGTAGAACAAATTTGGTCCTGATTTTGATATTTTATCTAAAATTATTTCCAAGGAAAACCTTTTTCTACCTTGGACTCAATTTCATCCTCAATTAAGAGGAAAAAATCATATACCAATAGGGTTATCCACCCTATTATTTTTTATAAAAAGAAGTATCCCATGGATATGTAAATGGGATCTGCAATGTAGGGAGAATCAATTAAGGATTCCTCTTCTTGAAAGAATATTTTTTTTTTACTATTGGTGGGTTGGTATCAATAATATTGATAATATCTTCTCAATAAATGGCCGTTTAAAAGAATATATGTCACAACAGAAAGAACCTCCTCCTCCTATAAAAAAAATGACTCAAAGTTTTAATACAATTAAGGATTTAAAGGCTTTAATTAAATAGAAATTTCCACAGATGACATAATAGGAATTCCTTGAGAAAGTCATGGATTATACTAAAATCCAATTTTCTGCGTCTTTTACCACAACGTATTCTGAGGATAAAAATCCTATACCTTTACCATCAGATGATTGCATTTATATGGCCTTGGTTAAAATGATAATCCATTATTTTGCCTAGCAATGGAATCACAAAATCTAGAGGATGATGAAATTATTGGTCATATGTTTAATATAGATATGCCCACGGATCATACTATGGAAGCTTTTTTTGCTTCATTAAACTCTTCATTTCCAACCAGATGTGTTGATGGGTGTTTTCCCCAGAAGATTTGACATGATGGTTATTTAACTGTGTATGACCCACATAGACCCATAGTTTTGCAAGCCGATGCATAATGACAATTTTGTCAATTTCATGTCTACTCAAATTACTGTGGTAGGACCCACTGGTCATAGTTGCCGATGCTACACGACAAAAGACTTTTTCAGCCTCGAATATTGAGGAACCCACTGATCATTTTCAGAGGAATTATTTATTCAAAAACTTTTGTATAAATTGGGGGCCTCTCTCTCTCGTTTTCCACACACTTGACCTCTCTTTTTCTCTCTCTCTTATAAATTTTCTCCCTCTCTCTTCTATGTTTGTAAAGGATTTCTTCCATATTCCTACAGTCTAAGTTTGTAAGTTCTTGATTTTCACCGTAATAATAACATATGTTTCAGTTTGTTTATATCTATCCTCCTTTTTAAATAGGGGTAAATATTTTGACGTCCCATTCACTTGGTCAATGATGCAAAAGATCCTTTGACTGAGTCAATGATGCCAAAGGTCCTATTTTGCCAACTCAGCACATTAAAATGACAAATACACCCTCAAAATCACCCTCACAACTCTTAACATCTCTTAACGTCGTTTTTTGAAAAAAAAACCACCAAAATCTCTAAAAGTCCACAACTTCAAATCTACAAATCCAAAATTCATAAAATTTATATATTTGGAATCTACTCGTCGAGATCTGTCCAACAACACCCCTATTCGGTATTTTTTTACGAAAAAATCGAAACAGATAAATTTATCTGTTTCTGTAAAACCTCTATTTTTTTCAACGAAAACTCTTCTTCTCCAGCTCAGGTGATGATGTCGCTAGTGCGGAGCAAAATAAATAAATAAATAAATGAAGAGAGAGAGAGAAACAAGGAGAGATAAACAATCCGGCGAGAATTCTAGTGGCCTCCGGCGAGATTTTTCGATGGGCTATTTTTGGTGAGTCTCTGGTGGGGTGGGGGTGGAGGTGGAAGTGGGGTTGTTAGAGAGAGAAAGAGTGTGAGATTATGTGTTTATTTTTAGAGAGAGTAAGTGGGTTTAAAATGGGTACATGTGAGGGTATATTTATCTAAATATATATAGTCTATAATAAAAAAGGACTTGGTACATTAAAAAAAGTCAATGGAATTTGGTGCCTCTTTGACCCAACAAATGGGACTAACTTTGAATTATCCCTTTTAAATATTAATATATGTTTTGATTTGTTTATATTGATCCTCCTTTTTATGGTATCCATGGAGAATAACTTTTAGTTATCAGCTTTTTATCCAAAATACTTTGTATTTCTTTCTTGTATAATTCAAGAAATTCAGTCTTCATTTGAGTGGCTTTATCTTTAGTAGGAATGAATTTTTCATTAAAATCCGCTTCATAAGGAAGAGGACCAATATATTTTATTCTATTCCATAAAGCATTGGGGATATCACTGCAAACTTCAATTATTAACTGATTTTTAATAACATTTATTATTTGTATCATGCTTGGATATTCAAGCTTTTGTTTTATTGTCAAAAAGGATATTTCCTTTTGAAGAAAATTCAGTTGGTTTTCTTTGAAGAAGATATTATCTGGAAAAGAATTATTTTTCTTTACTTCAGGTTTCGTTATGAATTCAAAAATAATGTTTGATCTTTAACAGTCGTGTATATACCACTAGAGTCAATTTTATCCATAGGCATAAGTAAGGATAAAAAGGGAGTACCTAAAATAATATGTTGGGACAAGTCGTTAATAAGCAAAAAGGTACTAGCTAAAAATATTCCACTATTGCGAATATAAACTTAGTTAGTTTATATTGAATATACATATTGTTACCACTAGTATTAAATAAAGATTTAGTGGTTTTCTCATAATATTGAGTGGGAACTAACCCCTCTGGTATGAAATTCATATCTCCACCGCTGTCAACACGCGCGACGATGTTATTTAATATGTATTCATTATTAATAACAAGTTTAATAGTTATATACCACTTTTTATTTGGTACACGATTAATAATACTCAAATAATCAATTGATCCTTCAATATTCAAAGTTTCGAGATTAGAATGATTTTACTCATTCCTGAGACTATTAATCTCAATTTGCATATTATGGTGTGGATCTTTCAACTGTCTTAAATCATTTTTAATAATATTAACATCATGCTCAAGATCTTAAGTTTTTGAAAACTCATGTTTATTTTCTAACCGATTAAATACTTCTTTAAGACTATATTGTTGAATCATCTTATAAGAAGTAGTTGATATTTCTTTAAAGGAATTTTCATAATAAGATTATATTAACTTGAGTTTAGTATCTGGGTTGCAATCGTAAAGATAAGTAACGAGTTCCTTTGAATGTGTGGAACAGGTTGTCCAGAAGGAACGTAATTGTTATATCCTTGGGTAATTTACACTATTAGATAGTGAACGCGTCGATATGTGGTCCTACCAGTATTATTCTGAACTAGGATGGGATCCCCGAAATCCACCTTCAACATGGGGTATCAAGAAATAGTGGGGATAACGTTTCGTTTAGAGAAGGGTGTCTCACCTATAGCCCGAGGAGTAGGCGTAAGGTGATTGGCGACTGTAGGAACTGTATGAAAGTAATTTTGGACTCATTGCGATGATTTCATTTCCACAACGAGTATAGCTAGTAAGTGAAGTATAATATGGTAATGGGGAGAGGATATTACCTAATAGTAAAGTTGTGTCAATGCACTCGTACCTATTACAGTGGACAAGGTGTTTACTGAGGTTTTGTGTGGATAAACCTTACCATTCTTCTTCTGGATGTTTAGAGGTGAGCGGATTATCAAAGTTTTTGATCAGTCAGAAGTTAGATTCCGATGACTATAATGGGATAAACACCAACCGTCTGAAGTGGTTTTCCCTTATGTAAAAGTCACAACGCCGGGAATAGAGATTCAAAGAACGGACAAGAGGAGTCAGATGTTCTATGGTTTCTCCCAGGATGGGACTTTTGTGTTTAAATAAACGCGGGAGTTGATACAATGTGAGGTGAGAACTCATAATAACATTGAGATAATGCGGCCAATGATGTATAAGCTATTATTATTCGAATGTTGTTTAGTAAGATCACAATGTGAGGTGCATTTATTGTGGTGTAACCCTATAACTGATAAAGTGTCAAGAGTGTTCAACAAGCTTGTTGTGAAGCGAGGGCTGTAGTGATTGAGCCTTTCTTTGTATTTTGTTTTGAGTACTAGAGGATACCTGATTTTTCCAAGTATGCCGACTTTTCCGAATTTGGGGATGAAATTCCGTTATTAGGGGGGAAGTATGGAATCCACCGTAATTTTATGACTTTTAATTATGAGATTTTGTCTTTTAATTATGAGATTAATTAAATGAAATTGCTTTTAATTGTAGGATTATTTAAATTAATTTGGGATAATGAATTAGAAATTAATTCGGATTTAAATAACTAGCGAGACGAGAGTTAGTATTTAAATATGATGATAATCTTTAATAATACTGAGTGATTTTGGTAATATGTGATTATTGAAATTATTAAAATTATCGTGAGTTGAAAATACGGTAGTTTCGGTAATTAAGTTGGAACGCGCGTGTCAGTCGTGTTAGGACCCAATTTAATGGATTTAAAAGTATTTTATTTTTGCATCATCTATATGATCATTTTGAGTGCGCCAACATGTCCGGAAGGGTCAAGATAGTCAGAAAACACTAGTCAGGGGTTTAGTTCAGGTCCCGGGGTATTTTTAGGCGTAACCGGCAAGTCGTGAGGGTATTTTAGTCATTCCTATTTTTGGTGAATAATGACCTATGAAATTTAGGTTTTATTTATCGTCCAACACTTATGGTTATTAGGGCCATTATTTGTTAAACACAAGAGAGAGTAACCTGAGAAGAAAGAAAGGGTTTCACGAGAATTCCAAGAGTTTCCAAGGCAAAACAACCACCACACACCACCAGCATCAGCGAATTTGTGACCGGAAAGAGAAGGAGAACCAACCAATACCATCATCAACGGATCAGAACTTCTAATCAGAGGCAAGTGATTTATCTTGCAAATATTCAAAGAATATATTTTAAATGATAGTTTAGATTTGATGATTTATCATAAATAAGTGAATTAATTGGGAAACTGGAGAATTAAACATTAAATATGGGTAGGCTTCATTTAGATAAACTTTTGGGCATATACTAGTTATGAAACCATGATCCATGTGTACGAAAATTTGAATTTATGTTGAGTTATATGAAGATCTTGAAGGAAATAGAAGAAATAAGGTTTCTTTTATGAAAATTGGGTGTTTTGATCCAAGAAACTTATGATCCATGATGATTTAATGATTCTAATACGTTAAAGATTATGTTATTATGTTTATTGGATGATTAGTGAACTTTCTTGGGAGTTTGGGACATTTTAATGAAGAATTAGAGGTGTAAAGAGGAAGAAACTAGTAAGTGTTTAAGAGAAATCTGGGCAAATACCTGCTTGATTGATCGATCGACCCAAGAATGTCGATCAATCCTTTCCTTCGATCTATCGACCTCTTCTGATTTTTGGTAATTATTTTTCCTTAAGGTTTAAGGAAAATCCTAAGGTCGATAATGATTCTTAAGGTCGGTAGGGTCTTAGTTGATGCCTGAAAAAATTGTTTACCTTATGGAATTGAATGTTATTGCTTACGAGGGTCTACCGAGTGAGGTACGGATAGAAATCGTTCGAATTGAAACTATAATGGGAATGAATGATGATGTACGGATAGGAAAAGTAATAGAGGGACTTTAAGTTACTGAGATAACATTAGAAACTAATAGAAGACCTAGTAACCTTTTGGGATAGGTTTAAGTACTCAAATTGGTACGTTAAGAGAGTTATTAAGCTAAATATATAATACATATGATGTTCGGGATAATCTTGCTACGTACGAGACTTAATAGATGGAATGTGTGAATACTTATATTGAAATATGATTACTTAGGTTGTGTGAATGCCTAGTGTATGGATTTCTTATGTCTATGACATACCTACCATACGTGCTATCACGAGAGGTTCGTTTTCAGGAAAAAGGGCCATCTTATCTTTGTGTGCCTTCGGGGGTATTTAGATTGGTACCTTAAGGATATAGGACTGTGAATGACTTATTTGCGAGTTGATAAGTCAGCTGACCATGGGAGCGTAGGTGTGTGCGTGACCCATGGTTATGTGAACTATGTTCGCCTCTAATAAGTGTGATTTATATTGAGATGGTTCCTGAGTGATTCGGAACACGTGATCCTTACGTACATGATGCACATGGATTTGATAGAAGAGTATGCGTGCACCGCAGCTTCTCCTACGGGTGCCTTATATGTATATATGTACTGAGAGTGATATATATATATATATATATATATATATATATACTTGTGACTGGTTCACTGTTGGTTAATAGATGTGAATAACTAAGATATTTGAATGGGCTAAGAATGTGAGAATTTAATTAACAATTGAGATAAGTAATTTAATGAATGCGAATATGGGTTATGAATATGACTTGTTTGGGTGTTACGAGTAGATACCCTATGTTAGAATGCGAAAGCAGGAGTTGTACAGACTAGTTAGTTACCGGCATAACTAGGATGGGTTAAGGGCATATGTTAGGCGTGCACATTAGTTAAAAGGTGAGAAACTCATATGAGAGTATGCAACTAACATGTTTATAATATGTGTTGTTTAATTGTAATTTAAACACTTGCTAAATTTTTAAAAAAAAATTCACCTCGGGCTTTGACCCGTTTTCCTCCAAACCTATTTTTGTTTTGTAAAAACATTTTAGGTGTTCTGCTACAGGGACGCCAAGCATAGGAGTTCCATTCTGATGACGTGTTGTAGCTGCTTTGGAATCTACAGGATCTCGGTATTAGACTCCCCACATTTATTCTTGATTCCTTCAGGGTTATTCATATCAGTTAGGGCATGTTGCCCATTCTTATCTAGAAATTGTAGATGCAGACCTTCATTATTTTAGATGTTGATTTATTCAGACTCTTGTATCGGGATTTTATTTACTCTGGTATTATTATTATTGGAGTGTTTACTCCAGACTCTTCACATGAGATTGTTTATACGATTGAATGTTGTTGATTTAATTATTTGGTCCTTGTTAATTTAATTAATAAATTTAGCATCTCTCTTTTTAAATATTAGGCGGCTAGTAATAAATTAAATGTTTTCGACAGTGATGCTATGACTGAACCAACTTGATATTCAGTATTAATTTCATAAAGGAGTAGCTACCTGGTATTTAATTAGTCAGGGTATCACATTAGCTAGAAAATTAATACCTTATTAGTTACCCTACATCTAATATTCATTTAAAATATATTTTATTCTTATTCTTATTTATATTTTAAAATAACTCTTAATATTTCCTTACATTCTAATGTCTCATTATCATGATAAATATATATATATATATATATATATATGCAACCTCCCTAATATGTCATCTACTAATGGTTTCAGTTCATATCAGTGTCAACCCGATAAGATATGATAATTAATAGATCCGAGTAGTGTTGACCCCTTTCACCCATTAATACCCGATAAGACCCGTTATGACCCATTATTATTAAAATATTTCCACTAAAATAAATAAAATCCAACATAATTGGTTTTCAATCTTCAAATAAAATTCTCAAATAATTATGACAATTTTTCGATAAATTATTTTTTCTTAATCCCCTAAAATATAAGGTTCTACATTAATTATTTGTAGGAATGACTTGATTTTATTATTGTTATACAATTCCTTTTATTGGGATCACCTATGAAGTTCTTGTTGTGGGTCTGACCCTCTTGTGTTGAAACATTTCAGGTTAACGACAACGACAATAACGGAGTTGGACTTCTAGAAGCATCTTCTCTATTTTGAGTACTTTTATTTAGACATCAACATTATATGTGCTAGGGGTAAAATCCCCTATATATTTATCATTTTTCCATTTTTTATGAGAGTCAATGTTTCGACCATGTTAGCATCGTAGTTGGATTTATTTATTATATTAATCGAGAATTTATTATTATTTTGGAGTTTATAGTCATGTTGGATATATTTTAGTTTATTTATGGTTTGAATGTATTCAATTATTCAACAAGCCATTTATTAATCTCATCTTTATTTATTATTGTATTATTAGAATGATATTTAATTGTTTGATAGCCTTTATGGAGTTTCCATTGGACTAGCCTCCCCATGTATGTAAAATGGAGTGTCTAAAATAAAAATAATTCCATTGATGCCTTTAAGTTATATTTATTTAATTGAAGTTTAAAATCATAATAATAACAGCATTAAGATGCTTACTAAACCAATAAAGGCATAAAATATGGTGAATTTAATTTAAGTTTATTTTTTAGGAATGTGGAATTAGCCATGCAACTAACACATCTTATTATCCTGAAATGAATGGAGTTGTTGTAATAAATAAAAAAAAAGGATTTACTAAACTTGCAACCACATTACTAAATAATTCTCGATCCCCCCTAATTTACAGATAGGGCATTTCTTGACTGTATTTTATGTCTTCAATAGAATACCTCGCTCAAGAACAAAAATAACTCCTTTTAAATTTTGGAAAAAAAGTAAAATTTAAATTATTTTGGATTTTGGTATTGTTTGGCTTACACGAGGTTACCCAATCCTAGAAGAGATTAAATTGAAAGTATGACGATAGAATGTGACTTTTTCCAATTCAATCCTTAGGCTTTTTATACAAAAAATGACATTCCTATTGAGTCCATTTATTTTGATTGCAATGAATATATATTTCCCATTTAAATATGGAAATAATGGGATTCTTGAACCCTATATGTTCTCCTCCTTGTCCAATTAAATTTAGGGTGCATGATAGAAAACCGAACTTAGTCACTAAAGATTAGAAAAAGTAAGAACTATATAGTTTGAAAAAACTATGAGAGTGATTTTAATACTTTTGCACTTGAAGATCCTTTTAATTTAACGGATACTCTTACCTCCTTTAAGAGGGGATTCTTGAGAGAAATTATTCTTGATGAGATGGATTCTTTAATGTCTAATAACACATAGGAATTTGTTGATCTACCATATGATTATAAAACTATAAGATGCAAATAGGTTATGAAATAAACTACACTACACCAAATCCTGTGAATGGTCACTCCTAGGGGGTCACAGACCAAAGCCTTGACTTGATGGTCACATCCCAAAGTAGTGACTACATCAACTTTGGAATGACCATATCCATGACCCAATATGTCCATGGATGCTCTTGGAAGTGGTCACCAACCAAATCCATGACCAGTATGAGTCACGACCTAAGTCCATGACTTGGTCGTGACCATCATGGAGCCAAATTCACACTAAAGTTCCCTCCACGTTTGGTCATGGTAGGGTCACGAGCAAGGGCCATGACCAAGGCCATAATGAACACACATTGGGTCATGGCTTTGGGACGTGACCATCTAAATTTGTTCACACGCATGGTTCACGACTAAGGGTCGTGGACACATAGTTTCCTACACGCTCATGTTGAAAAAAAATTAAGGGTCGTGGTAATGGGTCACGGCTCTAGGCCGTGGCCAGGGTCCTTATACTAAAAATAATCCGTCTCCATTTCATTTCTTCCCGCGTCAATCTCTCTCTCTTTTTCTCTATGCGATTTTGGCTATTTGCATTCTCTCAATCTTAAACCCTAATTTTGGCCCAAATCTCTCTCTCAATCTCAAAGGTAAACCCTATTTTTTATATTTTTATGTTAAAACCTAATGTATATGTTTGTGAATGTGTGTATATTTCTGTGTATATGTGTGTACCTGAGTATATGTATGTGTATATGTGTGTATATGTGTGTGTAAATGTGTGTGTATCTATGTGTACGCATGTATATGTGTGTACGTGTGTATATGTGTGTGTACGTGTCATATATGTGCATATGTGTGTGTATATGTGCTTATATGTGTGTGTATGTGTGTATAGTTTTTTTTTTCAAGAAAATGGGATGTTTTTATAATTTAGTATTTTGATTGGGTATGTTATATTTAGGTATTGAAATATATTGGGTATTGTTAACATTGTTTGGGAATTGTTATTTAGAGTTTTAAATTAATTGCATTATTTAAGGATATTGTCATTATTAGTATTGACTAAATGTGGCTACTTAGGGATTAAAATAAATTGTTTTATTTAAGGGTATTGTCATTTAGGGCTTGAAATTTATTTAGAGTTTGAAATTAATTGAGTATTATTAGAATTGACTGAATGTTGGTACTTAGGGATTAAAATAAATTGCATTATTTCTGGGTATTGTCATTTAGGGCTAGGTATTTATTTAGAGTTTGAAATTAATTGAGAATTTTAGGTTCCGCACCCACCGACTAAAAATCCTTTCCATTCTCAAAACCTTAATCAAAATAATATACCCTAATATACCCTTATACCTTAATCGTAGGACTCATATTCATGCCCTCGTATATGTTTCTCAGTAAACATGAGTCATGGTGATAATCACTGGCAACAAGAGTTGGAGAGATTTTAATTGGACCACACACGTAACTCTTTTATTAGTGAGTGTTATATAGAGGGTACTGCTATTTATATGTATGGAAATAAAAGGATCGAACAACTTAACTACCTTGTAAATCATGGAGTTAATATCCAATAAGATTACATGTTCAATCATATTTTATTTTCCCTACCAGAAAACTGGGATGGCGTTATACTCAATAAAGTTCACAAACATAATCCTGACGTAGCCCTAGCCTCCGTTTCGTTGTTGGAGAAGGCAAGAAAAATTCTCCCGTTATGGATACAACTGCATATAAAGAGAATTGACATAGACTATTATATCTCGCGCCATATGCACAGTAAATTGAATCTTGACATCAAGTTGAAAAGGATGGGATTCCATGTTCATGTCACGGATATCTACACATCAATCTTAGATACTCTTCCTCCTAGTTAGCCACGTGCAAAAATTCATAGGTTCATAAAAAATAATACCGAATGCATAGAGATCAGACACATAGAACATATTCTAAAGTTATTTTGAAATGGTATATATATTGTCATAAGCTTGACTAATTAGTTATAATTTCTTATTAAAATTACTTAGTCACTTATGACTTTTCATTTTTATAGATAATGTCGGGAGGAAATAACCCAAGGGTACCAAGTGCCGAGGTGACACTACAACATGGTTCACCATCTCATGCAGAACTCGAATTCTCAACACCAATAGGTGACTAATACACAACTCCACCAATGGTTCCCTCCTCACCAAGTCCAACTGCAGCTGCTTCTACGCCCTCGTCTAGCACTCCCAATGCACCACCGCCCCCATCCAATATTGTCGACACCTCATGCTCAATCCAAAAGAATCCTATTCGGTTCTCCCTTCTCTGGAATAACCCGACGGGGGATAGGAGTGATGTGACGAAATTTAAAGCTCGGTGTTTGGCGCTGGGAAAAATAAACGTGGGAGTTGGTGGACCAGATAACTAGAACCTGGTTGATCAAGCCGTAAAAGATGACATATACGATCAACACTGCAAGTATTTATCATTTCCTGATCATTCCAAGAATAAGGTTCTATCTCAGGTTGCTAAATCATTGAGGATATACAGGATAAACCTTTGGAAGAAACATTTCTTGAAGGAGGCAACGAGCTTCAATATTTTGTCTTTGAAAGAAAGAGTGCCTCCCAATGTAGAAATTCCCGTGGAGAAGTGGAATAAGTTTTTGAAGAATGAGGTGATGGAGAAAAAGTTGGTCCAAAGGGAACATAAAAAATATGGCACAAAAAATTAATATCCATGGGCTGGGATCCAAATCATATAAGGATTTGAAGAAAGAATGGGTGAGTAGGACAAATGATGGTCCAGATGTGGGTAAAAAACTAAATCAATCCAACTTATTCGTTCATGCTCGATAGGAAAAAGATAACAAATTCCCATCACACTTGGCTGAGACTCTAGAATCAATAGAGTCCATCAACAGTCAGTCACTTTGACCTTGAAAATGATGCCCCTACTCAGACCTTTGGAAAGGACAAAATGGGGAGGACAAGAGGTGTTGGGTCACATATGGCAAAAAAAAAATTCAATAGACTGCACTTCTCGTGGATGAGTTTTCTTCGATCAAGGATAGTTTCTCATCATATGAGGAACGATAGTTCAAGATCGATGGGGATGTCCTGGATATCAAAAATAACCTGGGATAGTTGACGAATAAAATTGGGCAACTTGTGTCCCTTTTTCAGAATTATGGAGTCCCAATGCCGACTCCTCAAGGTTACCCTTACCCTCTTCCTTAAGTTTTCCCTATCCCCCCCCTTCAAGTTTCCCTTGCTAAATTCAGCCTCATCCAACATGCCCCTCTCAAATGGTGCCTCATGCAAAATTCCCCTCCCAATTGACGCCCCATCCAACATTCCCCTCCCAAAAACCGACTCCTTCAGCATTTTAATCCCCCATGCCTCCACGTGTCGTGAAACTTGGTTCATCAACAACAACTCATGATTACTTTGGCAAAAAGTATTGCTTCAAATACCTGAGCAATAAGAGGGTTGTTGGGGGTGTGCACACTCATCTCTAGGGTTGTCGGAACTCCAGTACAAAACCGATCTTTGGAGACGGGTGAGGCTCAAATATTGGTCGATGAAATATACAATGGATGTGGGAATGTACATGTGCACGTTGACAGTGAGGAAGGGTTGGAATTAAGGAATTACGTAGACTCCTTAATTGCTTAACCAGTTTATCTATTGGACAAGATAAAATAATATTTTCTTTTCTTTCAGTTGTAATAACATTTTTTTATATCAGTTGTAAGAATATTGGTTTTGTTTCAGTTTTAATAATATTTGTTTATTGCTTCAAGAATAATATTCTTGTTTCAGTTGTAATAATAATGTTTTTGTTTCAGTTGTAAAAATATTGGTTTTGTTTCAGTTTAAGAATATTGGTTTTGTTTTACTTTTAACAATATTTTTTTATTGCTTTACTTGTAAGAATATTGTTTATTTTTCAGTTGTAATAATATTTTTTTTATCTATTACCACAGGACAGAAATTTAAATAATTATTACATGGATTTCCCACTATACAAATAGTAGATGTGAGAGACTAACCGAATTTCAATTAATCATGTAAATGGAGTTCAAGATTTTATTAAATATGCTTTTAAAAATCTTTAAAGTGATAAGATTCTGTGTCCTTAAATGTCATTGGAATACATTGAGTTGCATTTAATAAAGTGGGTAATATGTCAAGACTATAAAATATGGATATACCATGGTGAAAAAATATACCTTATGTTCCGAAAGAATTGTCCATACCCGACCGCGTAACGGAACCCCAATGTGTAGAAGTGGTACATGATTCACCAACACATAGTCCATTGATCCAACTTAATTGATACTTACGGACTCCACAAACATCAAAACCAACAACCTATGGATACGGATAATGCGCATTATGGCCAACTAAATGTAAATTTTGATGTTGAACTTCCAGGAGATCGGGAATGCATACGGCTGAAAGACGATGTGGCTAGACCGTTGTATAAATATTGCGACGAATATCACTCGGTATTATATGCAATGATTGGTTTACATAATTTGAAGAGTCAATTTGGTTTGTTTGGGAACACCGTAACCGTAATTCTTAAGTGGGCTAAAGATATTCTCCCAAAAGAGAACACGTTACCATACAATTATCCTACCATAGAGAAGAGCTTGAGGGGTTTGGGTTTAAAATACAAATCTATTCATGCATGCAAGTATGATTGCATATTGTACCACAACGAGCACGAAAATATTGATGAATGTCCTGTATGAAGTGAGCCTAGATATGTGGTTTGTGAGAATGGAAAGGACAAAGATGTAAAAAATCGCAAGTGCTTAAAAGTCTCACAAAAGGGTTTGAAGTATTTTCCACTTGGGCCACGATTAAAATAGTTTTTTTCTATACCGTGGATAAAAGAGTCCATGACATGTCACGCTCAATGCGAGATGGGTGGGAATCTGATGTGTCATTAGTTGATTCACCCATCTGACAAATTTCAAATGCACAACACCATGAATTTTCAATGGAACCGTGAAACGTTCGTCTTGCAATCTCAACCGGTGGGTCTAACCCTTTCGATAGTAGTCAGAGTTATTGGGAAGTTCTCTTGGTGCCTTTAAGTCTCCCTCCGACACTATGCAAGAGAAAGGAGTACACATTATTGTCTTTGTTGATACACGAACCCAAGGCTCCCAGTGATGATATTAATATATTCTTAGCACTATTAATCAAAGAACTTAAAGAGTTCTGGGATAAAGCCGTGACGACGTTCGACTCACCTAAGGGTAAAGAGTTCACACTTAAAGAAATGGTGATGAGGGCGATTCATGACCTTCCAGCTTATGGTACCTTGTCCGGTTGTAATTTTCATGGTCATTATGGATGCCCCATATGTGGGGAGGAAACTGAAGCCTGTTTGATAAAATATAATTGTAAGATGAGTTACACGAGTCATCGTAGATTTCTGTCGACAAGTTACCCGTTTAGGAACGACAAGTCTAACTTTTAGCTTATCGATCACGAGCGCAAAACACCACCTGCTCGAATTTGTGGTCAGTAGATTGAGAAGAAGGCGATGGATTCGACTGTGGGGAATAGGTACGTACGCAAACACCCCTAGTTTATAAACCTGAAGCATAAAACTAGGGGGATCCGAACGACCCTAGTAAAGCGAAGTCGTGGTCCATGCGATCAATATTTTTTGATTTCTCGTATTAGAAAGATCATTTTGTAAGGCATTTAGTTGATGTGATGCACACAGAGAAGAATGTTACAGAACATCTGATAGGAACATTCTTGGGTAGATCTCTTTCTAAAGATGAAGAGCGTGCCAACCTAGATCTGCAGGATATGAAAACAAAGAAAAATTTCTGGTTAAAAAATTATCATACATCAAGAATATTTTCTACCCCTGGGCTACTTTCACTTTGACTACTAGTGAGAAGAAGATCCTCTTAGACACATTGTTTAACTTGATGATTTTAACCGGTTATTTTGGTAATTTACATAGGGTAGTAAGCTACCAAGAAAATGACTTGAAACAGTGAAAATCTCACGACTAGCATGTAATCATCTGATTAATCCCTCTATTATTTCGGCATTGCTTTTCTGAAAACAAAGATCTTCGTCAGGAAACAATGAAAATTAGTTTGTGTTTTACCCTATTTTGTGAAAAAGTGGTAAACAGAAAGCACATTAAAGCTGAAAAATAAACTTTAGCCAAGGAAGTTTGTGTATTGGAGAAATATTTTCCTCTGTCGTTCTTCGATATCAGCATCCACCTGCTTGTGCATTAATGTGATGAATATTTATTATGTTGTCCTGTTAGGTATCGTTGGATGTATCCTTTTGAACTCTTGATGAAAACCTTCAAAGATTACGTAAAGAATGCACGATATATTATAGGGTCAATTATTGAAAAATATGTAACAGTGGAATCATCGTTATACGCTAGGGAACATAAGCCAGAATAAGAGGTGAGGAGGTTCAATCCTTATGGAGAATGGGTGATCGAGGAACCTGATGAGTTTGAGGACGAATTGTCACTTGGGAATCCTAAAGATGTGAAACTTATAAATCTAAAATATGAGAAAGTAACTCATTATGTGTTTGAATCGTAAGATGAAGTTGAAGACTGGAGAGAGTGAGTATCTACTTAATTCTTCTTTTTAAATTATATGTTTTTATATTCTATGATCTCAAGTCTACAATTTAAGGGTAGGAAGTATGAGAATGAATTTTCTCAAAATCAAAGGAGAAATTGCACGACAACTAATTTTAGGGCATGGGTATCAAAAGAGGTAAATTTCATATCATATGTGTGCGGTTATTTATTCATGTGTGATAAAAACATGACCTAATACAAATTCATTAATAAATGCAGATTTTAAAAAGAGGTGATGTCTCTTGTAGGATTGCACGCCTAGAAAAAGGCCCTAGTTTTCTTGCGCACCAACGGTTTTGATTTCATTCCATATCCATATGAGGAAAATCTATTAACGCAAAATAATGGAATATCAATTTCTTGCTTGGCCACATGTAGCTCTAGTAAAGGTGATAAAAATCCAAACAATACGGTGCTAACTTATTATGGGATAATTCAACAAATCCTAGAACTTGATTACTTAGATTTCACATAAATTGTATTCTATTGTGATTGGGTAAAGGTGGAGGATACAAAGAATGCTTGCAAAATTGATACTAACTCCAAACTTATTATGGTAAATTTATCAACGTTGAAGAGTAAAGATCGCATAGTCGAGGATCCTTTTATTTGTACCTTTTAGAACGTAAAGAAGGTAATCTACTTGAAGTGCATAAATGATGGCAATTTGTCCATTGTTGTGCATTCACGAAAGGATATGACTACTCAAGTGGATGCATTAAAGGCTCCAAAAGATTTCCAGTCAACTCTTGATGACAACCCTAATTTGAAGGATCTTTTAGTTGGTTTAGAGGAAGATTGAGTATCGAAATATTATGTTATCCTTGTCAATCTTATTTGTATCCTATTATAATATTGATATCATATTAGCGCTTTACTTTGATGTATGAATGTTTAGTTACTTTTACGAATGTTTAATATGATTTATGTAAGTTAACTTTCGATAATAAGTTATGTCATACCAAATGTTTAGTTACTTTCACAAGACGCTTGGTTTGAGAATAGAGTCATTTGAGCTTATGATTGGATCAAATTGACCCAGCCCAATTTCCACATGTTTCGGTACATATACATTTGGTGATGTCTTTGATTGATGAAATATTCATAAAATGAAGTGAAATTATCTTGATTTTATGAATATTGTATTAAAGAAACTAATCAACAAATTTACAGGTTAAAGAATACGTTGGGGGCTCCAGGATCAATTTGGTCTAATCACACATTCAGAAGACTCTATTTAATGGCCTTCTTGGATCACATGAATTAGGTACTCTTTACTTTAACTAAAGTAGTTATATAATTTATATGCATTATCTTTTTAATCTTTTAGATGATAGAAGGACTACGGGATAATTATTAGTTTGGTTTGGTTTGTTTTGGTTTGGTTGTTGAATAATTATTAGCTTTTGTCTTGTTGTTGTATATTATGTTAGAAGGAGTATGGGATAATTATTGGTTTTGTTTGGTTTGGCTGTTGGATAATTATTAGTTGTTGGCTTTTTGTTGGATAGTATGTTGGAAGGATTGCGGGAAAATTATTGGTTGTTGGCTTGTTGTTGGTTTTTGGCCATTGGATATTCACGAAACCCTCGGTTTGAGAACATGATGTTAATTTCCAAATATCTAGACTTAGGTATAAAAACATGTCGTTAGGGGGAGAAACCTCGAAACACCCCCCCAAAAGTGGACAATCAGTCGCAAAAGTTGGGGAAGTTTAAGAGGTTCACGATCAGACATTAATCATGAACAATCGATCGAGAGGTGTACCAAGCGTCATCGGTGGTGGATTTGTACTGCACCTAATATTCCGGATTCTCCATCATAGGTATGGAATTGGAAACTTGGGAAAGTGTCAAACCTAAAGTAGCATGGTGTGTGTGTGAAATACAACAAAATTCGAAAGCAGACACGCTTAGGCTTGAAAACGTACCGTACGAGTGTGGGCACCCCCAGCGGCACCCAAACGGTACCACGAGTGGCACGAACACCTCTTGCGCAACCGTTTAGATCTCAAGAGTTTTGCAACTTTTTAGAGCTGAAGAGTTATGGGAACATGACATTGATTGGTGAGATATGGTTAGAGAAATTTGGAATCCTACGTGTTACGACTACTAATAACTATCCAACATATTATCCAATGATCTAACATTGGTCTCGTGCGAGGTGTTGGCGCCTCTCACAGGGCCATTGGGGGGGGGGGGGGGGGGCTCACCCTCTAACGACATGTTTTTAAGCTTATGCGTAGATATTTTCAAATTATTGTCATATTCTGAAACCGAGGGTCCGGTGACCATGCGATCCGTTCCAGTGAGTTATATTGGTCCAGTGCAAGGTGTTCGCACTTCTCACGGGACTGTTTGGGGGGTATTTTTGTTTTTCGCCCTCTAACGACATGTTTTTAAGCTTAAGTCTAGATATTTTCAAATTATCGTCATATTCTCAAATCGGGGGGCCCGTGACCACGCGATTGCATCCTGTGAGTTACATTGGTATTGTGTGAGGTGTTTGCTCCTCTCACGTGGCTGTTTGGAGGGTGTTTTGGTTTTTGCCCTCTAACGATATGTTTTTAATCCTAAGTCTATATATTTTTAAATTTTCATCATATTCTCAAGCCGGACAGCATGGTCACGGGACCCCCAGTTTGAGAATATGACAATAATTTGAAAATATCTAGAGTTAAGCATAAAACCATGTCTTTAGAGGGTAAAAAAATAAAACACCCACAAAACGGCCCCATGAGAGGCGAAAACACCTCACACGAGACCAATTTAACTCAAAGGAACCGACCGCGTGGTCATGGGACCCCTGGTTTGAGAATATGATAATAATTTGAAATTATCTAGAATTAAGCTTAAAAACATTCTGTTAGAAGGCTAAAAACCAAAACACCCCCCCAAACGGCCCCATGAGAGGCACCAACACCTTGCATGGGACCACTGTTCAATCGTTGGATAATATGTTGCATAGTTATTGGTTGTTGTAGCACTTAGGATTCCTAAGGTCTCTAGCCATCTCTCAACAATTAATGTCCTATTCGCAAAACTCTTGAGCTCTAAAACATTGCAAAACTATTTAGCTTGAAACAATTGCGCACGAGTTGTTCGTGCCACTTGCGGTGCCGTTTGGGTATCGCTGGGGGTGACCACACCCCCGCGGTACGTTTTTAATCGTAAGTGTGTCTTATTTTGAATTTTATTGTATTTTACACACACACACACACACACACACCATGCTACTCTAGACAAACACTATAGTAGCTTTGACACTTTCCCAAGTTTCCCACACCATACCTATGATGGCAAAATCCCAAATATGAGGTGAAGTAAAATCAACCCTCAATAACGCTTGGTACACCTCTCGACTTAGGCTTTAAAACATGCCATTAGAGGGAGAAACCCCAAAACACCCCCTAAATGGCCCCATGAGTGGAGCCAACATCTTGTAAGGGACCAATATAACTCATAAGAATCGATCGCGTGGTCACGGGACCCCTAATTCTAGAGAACGACCCAAT
The DNA here is from genome assembly GCA_949130495.1 of Sambucus nigra. Taxonomy (NCBI): domain Eukaryota; kingdom Viridiplantae; phylum Streptophyta; class Magnoliopsida; order Dipsacales; family Adoxaceae; genus Sambucus; species Sambucus nigra. The sequence goes on along the minus strand of OX422222.1, from coordinate 117,867,314 downwards.
TTTTAGAATATCTACACTTGGGCTTGAAAACATGTCGTTAGAGGGAGAAACCCCAAAAATCCCCCAAACGCCCCCTTGAGCACTTCCAGCACCTCACACGGGACCAATGTAACTCGTAAGAACCGACCGCGTGGTCACGACACACCCGTTTTGAGAGCACGGACCATTTTTTTATAATATTTACACTTAGGATTGAAAACATGTTGTTAGAGGGAAAAACTCTGAAACACCACCTAAACGGCCCCGTGAGGAGTGCCAACACCTCGCAGAGAACAAATGTGACACGTAGGAACCCACCGCATGGTCACGGGACCCCCGATTCGAGATCACGACCTAATATTCATAATATCTACACTTAGGCATGAAAACATGTCATTAGAGGGGGAAACCTCAAAACAACCCCACCCCCCAAAAGGCCCCGTGACTAGCGGTAACACCTCTTACGGGACCAATGTAACTTGTACAAACTAATTGCATGGTCATGGGACCCCCGGTTCGAGAGCACGACCCAATTTTTAGAATATCTACACTTAGACTTGAAAATACGTCGTTAGAGGGCAAAACCCCGAAACACTCATATGGAACCAATGTAACTCAAAGGAATGGATTGTGTGGTCACGAGACCCCCATTTCTAGAGCAAGAACCAATTTTAAGAAAATCTACACTTAGGCTTGAAAACATCCTATTAGAGGAAGAAACCCTGAAACACCCCCCAAACGGCCTTGTGAGCGGTGCTAACACCTTACGCGAGACCAATGTAACTTGTAGAAATCGACCATGTGGTCACAGGACCCTGGGTCTGAGAGCACGACCCAATTTTCAGAATATCTGCACTTAGGCTTGAAAACATGTTGTTGGAGGGTGAAACCATGAAATAGCCCCGTGAGTGGTGCTAACACCTCGTAGGGGACCAATGTAACTCACATGAACTGATCGCGTGGTGATAGGACCCCAGGTTAGAGCGTAGACAAATTTTCAGAATATTTACACTTAGGCTTGAAAACATGTCGTTAGAGGATGAAACCACGAACCACCACCCAAACGGCCTTGTGAGTGGTGCCAACACCTCGTACATGACCAATGTAACTCGTAGGAACCAACCACGCAGTCAGGGGAGCCCCGATTTGAGGCACGGGCCAATTTTCAAAATATCTACATTTAGGCTTGAAAACATACCGTTAGATGGAGAAACCATAAAACATCCTCCAAACGGACCCGTGAGGAGCACCAATACCTCGCACGGTACCAATGTAACTTGTAGGAATCAACCGCATAGTCATAGGACCCTCGATTTGAGAGCATGGGCCACTTTTCAAAATATCTACACTTAGGATTAAAAACATGCCGTGAGAGGTAGAAAGCATGAAACACCCGCAAAACGGCCCCGTGAGAGGCGCAAATACCTCGCACGGGACCAATGTAACTTATAGTAACCGATTGTGTGGTCACGGGACCCCCGATTTGAGAGCACGGTCCAATTTTTCATAATATCTACACTTAGGCTTGAAAACATGTCATTAGAGGGCGAAACTTCGAAACACCTCCCAAATGACCCCGTGAGAGGCGCCAACACCTCGTACGGGACCAATGTAACTCGAAGGAACCAAATGCATGGTCAAGGGACCCCCAATTTGAGAGCATGACACAATTTTCCAAATATATACACTTAGGCTTGAAAACATGTCGTTAGAGGGCGAAACCCGGAAACACCCCCCAAATGACCTCGTGGGTTGTGCCAAAACCTCACACGAAACCTAACTCGTAGGAGCCGACCGCGTGGTCACAGGATCCTCGGTTCGAGAGCACGATGATAATTTGAGAATATCATCATGCTCTTAAACCGGGGGTCCTGTGAGCATGCGAGATTTTATAATTTATTGTTTAGCATTATGGCCATGCAAGGTTTACATTGTGCAGGTTTTAGAATGTCGAGAAAAAAGAGAAATTTTTTCACAATTTTTTTAATATAGTTAAAAATTATCACGGACCTAACCCATGACCATCTCTATTTATTATTACGCATAAACAAGGTCACGACTTAGGGCCATGAATATTTTGGTATGGTCAAAGCCTGGGTCACGACCTTGAGCCATCACCATAGTTGTGACCATTTTCATATTACGAAGGATCGATCATGGAGTTAAGCCGTGATCAGAGGTGTGACCATTCGCATATATTAAAGGATAGGTCATGAACATGAGCTGTGACCAGATCTGTGACCTTTCGCATATATTAAAGGATGGGTCAAGGACAAAGGTTGTGACGAGATGTATGTATGGGTCATGGCTATAGTTCACGACCATTTATCGTGGCCCTAAGGTCCGTGACCCTTTGTTTGGTAAGGGATCGAGGTCGTGAACCATGAAAATGGTCACACCTAAAATGGTCACGGACCTTGGCCGCGACCCATATTCCTGGTCAGGGAATTTGGTCGTAACCATTCGCCTAATATGGTGTAGTGTTACTTTTTGGTTTAGTTGACAAGTGTAAGGTTATGTTGGTATCAAAAGGATATAGGAAAAACGAGAACATCGTTTGGATTTGACAATAAAGGTGGAGAGCCAAGGTACTTCTTGATTTTATCTAGTGTTTCATCACATTTTGGGGTCCTAATCGTTGTGTTGGCCTTCTTTAAAGATTGTAAGAAATTTGACATTATCAATTTGGATATAATTCGATTAAGAGGTGTAAGCATCACTTGGTTTCCCTATATGACCCTTTAATTTACCAGGTCTATGAAAAACTGTTCCAAGATAACCCCCAAGGTACATTTAAAAGCATTAAGATTCTTCCTAAAACCTATAAGTAACTTGAATGTGCTGGTGAGATCCCTGATGCGGTTGATGACAACCTTGCTTTTTATAAGCATATCATCGATATACACCGCCATTGTTGAGATGTTCTAGGTTTTTGAACATCTTAGTGACTAATATATGGTGAGTCACCCTATAATTTTAAGGTCAGATGACATTAGTTTGTAGCTAAACAATCCCAATGTGCTAATAAAGGAGATCTTCCTTGATTGGGGTCGAACAATGGTATTTGATGCTACCTAGATTAGGCATCCATGTAAGTCACTTGATGATGGACGGATGATGACGATGGGGATTGATAATAAAAAAGTTCCCAAAATAATTTTGATTGATTTCATTTTAGAAAGAAAACGTCAAAGACTAGATATAAGGTCTAAATTATTGTGATATTTGATCACCTGTAATCATTGCTAAGGTGTTCGAAACACCTCGGATCTTCTAGTATATAATCCACCCAAAGAATTATATGTATATGGATACTTACGGAGATAAAAACGTAGTGAAATAAAACTAAAATCACTTCTAAAACAACTTAAAGGTCGATCTCACCTAGATAAGATGGAAAAATGCAACACATAAGGGCATCATTATGGCACAAAAATGGCATTGATTGTTTATAACATCGGAAAGGATGAGAAGGATTAGCCTTTCCATAGAAGTTTGTGATCTTTGGAATTGAAAACCTCTTGTGGATTGATATACGTAGAATAAAATTTTCAACTCTTGAATCTTCTATTAATCAAATGAAAGAATGAAGAAAAATTAAAACTAGGTTTGAAGAACAAACCTAGGGTTTCGAATACAATACCTTTCCGGATCTGGTTGAAATTCGATGGGGAGAAAAGTATTTGTTGATGATGAAGGTGGCCTTATTTTGGACATCCAAAATCTTTTTTGAACCTTATGAAAATCTTCGATCTTCTGGTATATGATCCTCCCTATAGCTAGGTAGGTGTGTTGGAACCTTTTGGGATAAAAATCCTTGCTTTGTGATATCTCGACTAATTAAATATCGGGTAGCTACTCCTTTATTAAATTAATAAGGAATATCAAGTTGGTTTAGTCTTAGCATCACTATCGAAAATATTTAGTTACTTACTAGCCACCTAATATCTAAAATAGAGAGATGCCAAATTTTATTAATTAAATTAACAATTAACTAAATAATTAAGTCATCATTCATCAATTATATAAACAATCTCATATGAATAACCAACGTAATGAAATAAATTGAGTGTGGTGTAAACACTCCAATAATAATACCAGAGTAAAATAAAATCCCAATACAAGAGTCTGAATAAATAAACCAACATCTAGAATAATGAAACTCTGTATCTACAATCTCTAAATAAGAATGGTCAATATGCCCTAACTGATCTGAATAACTCTGAAGGAACCAAGGATAAATGTGTAGGCGTCTAGTAACGAGATCATGTAACTTCCATAACAGCTACAACACGTCAATGGAATGAAACTCCTATGGTTGGCGTCCCTATGGCTGGGCGCCTAAAATGTTTTTACTAAAGCAAAAAAATAGATTTGGAAGCACACGGGTCAGATCCCGAGGTGAAAATATTTTTAAAACAACAATTGTTTAAATTACAATATTAAAAAACACATATATTAAACATGTTAGTCACGTTCCCTCACTTGAGATCCTCACCCCTCAACTATTGTGCACACCTAACGCATCCTCTAAATTCCATCTAGTTATGCTACTTCCTGACTAGTGTGTTCTAATTGAAATCAAGATGGTCTTATTTTAGATGCCACCCGTATTATTCAAATAAATTATATTCATAAGTCACACGTTCATTAGCTAATTTACTTATCTCAAGTATTAGTTAAGTTCACATTATTCTTAACCCGATTGAATCTCTTAGCCATTCGTATCTACTAAGTAATAGTGAACCAGTCACAAGTACATATATAATTCACTCTCATTATATATATACATATATGGCACCCCTAAGCTAAGCTGCGGTGCACGTATACTCTGCTATTGAATCCCTGTACATCACATACATAAGGATCACGTGTTCTGAATTGCTCAGGAACCGTTTCAATAAAAGTCTCACATATTGGAGGCGAACATAGTTCACATACCGATGGGTCATGTGCATACCTATTCTCTTATGGTCAGTTGACTTATCAACTCATATATAAGTCATTCATAGTCCTATGTCCTTAAGGTGCTAGTCTAAATCCCCCCTAAGGCACACAAAGATAAGATGATCCTTTCTTGAAAATCAACATCCCGTAATAGCAAGTATGTCATACATAAAAATAATACATATACTAAATAATCACACACTTAGGCAATTATCATATTAATATAGGTGTATCCCATCCCTATATCATAAGTCTCATACGTATTATAGTATCATACCGTTTATCCCATGTAATAAGTTTAGCGCCATAACTCTCTTCGTATAATTTCGGGTACTTACCCCTAACCCAAAAGGTTCCTAAGTTTCCCTCTAATCTCTAAGGTTATTCCAGTAATTAAGGTCCCCCTAATACAATCTCTAACCTTAAGTTGTTGTATGTGCGAATTACTTTCAAGTTCTCACAACTTCCAAACGTAACTCACTCGTCGGGCATTCATAAGTTTAACATTAAATCCTAAACCAACCTAATATCTTATAGGCTTCAAATACATCCCTACTAGTCTTCCCTAAGTATCAATATGTTCAATCAATCATCACTAAAGGTGTTGACGCCACTAAAATGGCAGTGGCCATTTCCACTGTCATTTTAGTGGCGTCAACAAAAGGGTTTTAAAGTTTGGGAGTCAATCAATTATTTAAGGGAAAAATAATCACAATTTTTAGAGGGATATATCGATCGATCGATAGAGAAGTTATCTGCCCAGAACTCCTTTAACAGTTACGGTTTCTCCGATTTTTACACCTCCAATTCTCCATTAAAACATCCTAAGCACCCAAATATGTATAATAAACATTAAAACAACATATCTACACTAGTTTTAATGTTCAAGATTCATCAAACCATCACAGAATATCGATATCTTGGATCAAAAGTCATGAATATTACTACAACCCTAATTCTTCAATATCTATTCAATAATCATCATAAATCTCAATTTAATTTCTTGATTTCCTAACTCTTAGCTTATAAATTCGTTCATTTAATATTTTCAGAAGATCCACTACATGAAAACCTATCTAAGTTCAATAATTTAGTCCCCAATTTCACACGATTACAATTTTTCATAATTTGTCTTCAAATCTGAACTATTATGTAAAATCTATGCCTCAAATCATTGCAAGATAAATCACTCGCCTATGATTAGAAGTTTTTGATACTTTGATGATGATATCAGGTGGTTCTCCCTCTCTTTTCGGTCACAGATCCGGCGATGGTGTGGTGTATGGCAGTTGTTTGGCCTTTGAACTCTCTTGAAACCCTTACTTTCTTCTCACGTTGCTCTCTATCTTGTGTTTAACATCTAATAGCCCTAATAACCCTAAGGTTTGATGACAAATAAAACCTAAATTCTGTAGGTTACCGTTCACCGAAATTAGAAATGACTAAAATACCTTCCTGAATTGCCAGTTTGGCTTAAAATGCACCAGGACCCAAACTAAACCCTCAGCTAGTGTTTTCTGACTATCTCGACCTTTCTAGACACGATAGCGCACTCAAAGTGACCATATAGATTATATAAAAATAAGTTACTTTTAAATCCATTAAATTGGCTCCTGATACGACTGATATGCCCGTCCCAACTTAATTACTGAAACAATCACATTTTCAACTCGCGAGAATTTTAATAATTTAAAAATCATATATTACTATATTCACTCAGTAATATTAAGCATAGTTATCATAATAAAATACTAAGTCTCGTCCTGCTAGTATTTAAATCTGGATTAATTTTCAATTAATTATCCCATTTATTTTAATTAATCCCAATAAACAAAATCAACAAAAATAAGAGGTATTACATACTTCCCCCCTAATAAAAGAATTTCATCCCAAAATTTGGAAATAGGATATACCTAGAAAAAATAACTCTGGATAATGCCCGCGCATCTTATTCTTGCGCTTCCAACTTTACTCCTCACCATTATGATCCTGCCATTGAACACATACTAGCGGTACTACCTTCGACCTCAACTTCCTCTCACTACGGTCTAAGATAGTAATCGACCCCTCCTCATAGGAACTATCAGGTTGTCGATTAATCTGGGTAGGTTTTGCATGTAGTTTAACTTTTGGAAATATAGTAGCACAAAATTAAGATCCATGTGATGAGAATTATGAATTTTGTATTGAGTTATATAATGTTCTTGAACAAAATAGGAGAACTAGGGTTTTTGTGAAAATTATATGATTTAATCTAAGAAATTTATTTCCCATTATGATTTGATGATTCTTAAACTTTGGAACTTATGTATTTATGTTGGTATGATGTTAGGAATAAATATCTGGGAGTTTGGGACATTATAGTACTGGAATAGATGACTCTGAAAGAAGAAAGGATAGATGTGGAGGCGTCTAGTAACGAGATCATATGACTTCCACAACAGCTACAGCACGTCAATGGAATGGAACACCTTTGCTCAGCGTCCCTATGACTGGGCACCTAAAATGTTTTTATAAAAATAGATTTGGAAGAAAATGGGTTAGAGCACAAGGTGAAAACAGTTTCAAACACAGCAAGTGTTTAATTGCATTAAATAGTAGATATTATACACATGTTAGTTACGTACTCTCACATGAGTTCCTCACCCCTCAACTAATGTGCACGCCTAATGCATACCCTTAACCCATCCTAGTCATGCCACTAATTAACTAGTCCATACTAACTCATGTCTTCATGTTTTAATATATGGTGTCTATTAATATTACCCAAATATATCCTACGTAAGTCTTATATTTACATTAATCAAATTGCTTATCTCAAGTTTATATGAATTCTAACATTGTTAACCCATTTAAATATTTTAATTATTCGCATCTACCAAGCAAGTACATATATATAAATCTCAGTACATATATACATATATGGAACCCCTAGGCTAAGCTGTGGTGCACGCATACTCTGATATCGAATCCCGGTACATCACGTACATAAGGATCAGGCATTCCAAATCACTCAGGAACCATTTTAATAAAAGTCACACATATTGCAGGCGAACATAGTTCACATACCCATGGGTCACACACATACTTATGCTCCCATGGTCAGCTGACTTATCAACTCCCAGATAAGGCATTCAAAGTCCCATGCCCTTAAGGTACCAATCTAAATCCCCCCGAAGGAACACAAAGATAAGATGGTTCTTTTTTCAAAAATTGACCTCCCGTGATAGCAAGCATGGTAGGTATGTCGTACACACAATAATACATATTCCAAGCATTCACCCAACTTAGATAATCATCATATTACTATAGGTATTTTCCAGCCCTATACCATAAGTCTTATACATACTCTAACATCATCCCATTTATTTCACGTAATATGTTTAGCGGTTAACTCTCTCGTCGTATAATTTCGAGTACTAAAACCTGGGCCAAAAGGTTACTAAGTCTCCCACTTGTCCCTATGGTTAATTCAGTAATTTAAGGTCCATATTTCTGCCTCTAATCTTAAGTCATCACTTATATACATTGAATTCATTTTCTCTCAACTTTTAATCGTAACTCACTCATCGGAGACTCGTACGTTTAGCACTAAGTCCTAAATCAATTCTAATATGTTTCTGGCTTCAAATACACTCCTACTGGTCTTACCTAAGTCTCAATATGTTCACATAGTCCCCACGAATAACTTTCAAGAGTCGAAATTGATTAAATCTTAAAATAGAAAAATATCACCAGTGTAGGGGGAGTCGATCGATCGACTCAAGAATATCGATCGATCGAGGAGTTACAACCCAGATTTTTTTACATTTTTGGCATAGTTTAATATCCAATTTTCATTACATGATGCCATATTCTAAAGTAAATGCATTGGATTGTATAACAACCTAAATACATGATTCCTAACGTTCCAGAATTCTTAAACCATCATGAATCACCCTTTTCTTGAATTAAATTATCTAATTATCGTAAGAACTCTATTTCTCTATTTTCTTCAAGAACATCGTACAACTCAACATAAATTCATAATTATATATGCACGGATCATGATTTCGTAATTGATGTATTTCCAGAATTGAGTCTACATACAAATCATACCTAGATTAATACTTTAATCTCCAAATTTCACAAAATTTGAATATTATCAAGGTTATTCTCAATTACTAAACTATCATAGGTAACATATACACTGATTATTGCAAGTTAATTCACTTGCCTGGAAATAAAGATTTTGATCCTTTGAAGCAGATGATATGGAAGTGATCCTCTCTTCCCGATCTACCCGTTGGTGGTGACGGTGGTGCAAAAGCCTCTAAATGGTGGTTCTCCTTAGGGAACTTCCTTCTCTTCCTCTCTAATGTCCGTTTGTGATTTTTGGTTGTGAAAACCTGAGGAGACCTAAGTCTTGGCTGATATAATTACTCTAAAATTCGTGAGTTAGTATTCCTCAAAGGGTCAAAATGACTAAAATTTCCTCCCGGGTTGCCGGTTAGGCCTCAAATTCCCCGAGACCCAAACTAAACCATCGGCTAGTGTTTTTTGACTATACCGACCCTTGTTAACACGTTGGTACACTTAAAATGACCATACAGATCAATATCCTCTAAAGCAATGTGAGTATGGGACAAATAATCTCGAAGATATCTCCTCAATGAGGAAATGTGGAACACGTCATGGATTCTATGCAAGTGTTTCGGTAACCCAAGTCTATATGCAACTGGCCCAATATGCTCGATGATAAGGAATGGCCCCACATATCTAGGTGCCAACTTCCCTTTTTTCTAAAATGCATAACCCCCTTCATAGGAGACACTCGGAGTAACACTTGGTCCCCCACATTAAACTCTCAGAAGAACCTCTTGGCATCGGCGTAACTCTTCTGTCGACCTTCAGCAACCCGAATATGGCTTCGTATCATCTTTATCCTTGCCGAAGTATCCTGAATCACTTTTAGCCCAAGTAGTTTGTTATCCCCCACCTCTAGCCAATATGCTCGGGAACGACAAGGTCTACCGTACAATGCCTCGAATAGATCCATAGCAATAGTAAACTGGTAGGAGTTATTATAAGAAAAATCCACCAGTGGGAGATAATGCTCCCAACCTCCGCCAAAATCTAGGATGCACATACGCAACATGTCCTCTAACATCTGATTCGTCCTCTCGGTCTGCCCATCTGTCCGTGGGTGATAAGATGTACTCAACTGCAACCCATAGCTTCCTGGAAACTCTTCCAAAATCAAGATACAAATATTTTATCTCTGTCACACATGATATCAAGAGTTACCCTGTGAAGTCTCACTATCTTGGCTATGAAGATCTGTGCGTACTTTCCCATAGTGTAATCTATTCAGGCTGGTAGAAAGTGAGCAATCTTGGCCAACTGATCCATAATCACCCATATGGAATCGTGACCCCTCTGTGATGAAGGCAACACCATGATGAATTCCATGGAAATTCTCTCCCATTTCCATCTAAGAACCTCTAATGGCTGTAGGAGTCCTTCCGGTCTCTGATGATCCACATTACCAGCTGCAAGTGACACATTTCGATAAAAACTCAGAAATATCCTTCTTCATCCCGCTCCACCAGTACTGTTGCCTCATATCCTAGTATATATTATACCCACCGAGATGTACCATGAATTGTGAATCTTGCGACTCTGTCATCACCTCGTGTCGTAAGTCCTCTCCCACAGGAACAGCCAATCTCCCATTAATGTGTAAGCCCCCGTCTGAACCAACAGTATAAGACTTATCCCCCTTTGCTAGTAATTGTACAATCGGCTCTTGATAGAACGGGTCCACTGCCTGAGCATGTACTACTCTCGTAATGATCTGTGGCGTAACTGTCATCACGGACATGAATGATCGGTCCACTGCGTCCTGGTGTCCCAACTCCTTCCACTTCTCTTTCCACACCTCGGCCACCTAACCTACTGGCCTACGGCTTAACGTGTCTGCTACCACATTAGCCTCCCCTGTATGGTATTGGATATCTAACTGATAATCCTTCACAAACTCAAGACATCGATGTTGATGCATATTCAGCTCCTTCTGCATGAAGAGGTACTCTAATGACTTTTGGTCTGTGAATAAATGGAATTTCTCCCCCGGGAGATAATGTCTCCAAATCTGAAGTGCAAATATGACGGCCTCTAACTCCATGTCGAGGGTGGGGTAATTCCTATCGTAAGGAATAAGCTTGCGGGAAGCATAAGCTATAGCCTGACTCTCCTGTTGCAGTACACCCCCTAAGTACTAGTAAGGACGTATCAGTGTAGACTAAATACTGCACTCCCAGTGTGGGCAAGGCTAACACTGGTGGTGAGGTCAGTTTGTCCTTTAACTCATCAAAAGTCAATTGGCAGGCATCGTTCTAGATAAATGGCACCCCCTTGCGAGTCAGATGCATCAATAGACCAGCTATCTTTGAAAACACCCTAATGAACCTCCTATAGTATCCTACTAGGCCCAAGAAACTACATATCTCTGTCGATGTCATGGGTTATCCCCACTACTTCACCACTGATACGTTTCCATGGTCTACAGATATCCCCATGTCAGAAATGATGTGCCCCAAAAACTGTACCTCCTTCAGCGGAAAACCTCATTTCTCATAATTTGCATACAATTCATGCTGACGCAGTGTTTGCAAAACCTACCTCATGTGCTAGGCATGCTCCTCCTCAGTCTGGGAGTAAACCAGAATGTCATCTATGAAGACAATGATGAAGTGGTCTAGGAACTCTCTAAACACCCTATTCATCAAGTCTATAAACATGGCTGGGGTGTTTGTTAGACCAAAGGGCATAACCCTGAACTCGTAGGAACCATATCTCGTCAATAAGGCAGTCTTTCAGACATCCTGGTCCCTAATATGCAGTTGATAGTATCTCAATCTCAAGTCAATCTTTGAGAAGAAGGAAACTTATCTCAACAGGTCGAACAAGTCATCGATTCGGGGTAACAGATACTTATTCCGTATCATGACTTTATTCAACTCTCGGTAATCGACATACAACCTCAAAGATACATACCTCTTCTTAACTAATAGCACGGGATCACCGTACGATGAAGTAATCCTACGGATAAATGCCTAAACCAACAGCTTCTCTATCTGATCCCGTAGTTCCCTTATTTCTGCTGGAGCCATTCGGTAAGGTACGAGGGCTATCGGATGAGTTTCCGATGACAAATCTATAATAAAGTCTATCTATCTAGTCGGTGGTAATCTCGAAATATAATGAAGCACATTAGTGAACTCCCAAACAATAGGAATCGAATCAAGTGGTATCACCACCTCCCTAGAGGTCTCCTGCTCTATATAGTACAAGTGAGTGGACGATCCTCCCTCAGGATGTGGCATCGCCACTAGGAACATCTCCTGACATGGTATGGCAAAAATAATACTCCTACTAAAATAATCGATCATGGCTCTATACATAACCATCCAGTCCATATCGATAATCGCATCAGACTCGGACATATCTAATATGAGCATGTCAGTAGGTAAGGTAAATCTACCAATCTCTATACCCACACCTCTACATAGAAAGGACATCATAGAACCGTTACTCAACGATGAATCTAGACAAGTAATAGTGTTCTCCGCTATATCTAATAATCTCATAGCGCGTGAAAATTTGGTGGTAATAAAATAGTGATTGGCCCTAGTGTCAAATAAAATATGCCCTATAGTCCCCTGAATAGAAAACATACCCTCAATCGTGGGTGGATCCGGTGGGACTGCTGCCTGATGAAGGTTATAAACCTGACCATACTTAAGCTGCCCTTGTTGAACTGGGACTGCTGGAATAGGTGGAAGTGATGGCATCTGTGGTGGTGCTGGGAGGGCGACGGGAAACATCGATCTCTAGGGCGCCTGTCGAGTACCCTACTGCTGCTACTGCGGGGCCCTGACCCTCTCAAGACATTCCTGGAATTTGTGGCCAATCTTACCATATATGAAGAATTTCCTTGCAAAGTTTCCACCTCTCCCACCCTGCTTCCCACGACCATGATGATCGTTATCACCTCTACGTTGGCAATGCTGGCCCTGTTGAAACTGCTATTGGCCTTGATGGACTTGATGGCCGTGTTGACCCTACTAGCCATGCCTAAAACCCCCTAGCCATGTCAAAAACCTCTTGATATGAATCTCTTAGAATACCCCTACTGGGAACTCTGATCTCCCTGGCTATGCTGACCCTAAGCTGGTTGTGCCTTACTGGCACCATTACCTCCTGTATTGCCCTACTGGCTGGATTCTCCTACATCCTTACCCTCTGAAAGATGAAAGAAGTGGTCATAGTAGTGAAGTAGCGTTGCGTTAGCCACATATGAATAGGTGGCCAATGAGAGATTCCCTAGAAGGTTCTGGTGAATCCTCCATGTTAACCCATCCCTGAACTTCTAAATCTTATTTTCTTCAGTTGAGATCTCATCGGGTACTAGGTTCAGAAGATTGGTGAACTCGGCCTCATACTCCGTCATTGTCCTCCATTCTTGCTTAAGATTCATCAATTTTCTCCTCATCTCTATCTGAACTGCAGAGGGGAAATATTTATGATTGAACCACACCCAGAACTCCTAAATAGAAAGAACATCTCTTTCCTCGGTGGTGGAAATGTACTCCCACCACTGCAATCTTGATCCTACTAGCTTAAACGTAGCTTGTATCTTCCTCTTCACATCTATACACTCATACATCCTCAGGTGCCTTTGGAAGTCCTTCTTCCAATGGCTCGCCACTACAACATCAGAGCTTCTTGTAAACTTCAGAGGATGTTCCTTCTGAAAGGCATCTCTAAGACGTTCCCAAGCGGATGGGAATGCATTAGCCTAGAATTGTACAAATTACTTTCAAGTTCTCACAACTTCCAAACGTAACTCACTCGTCGGGAATTCGTAAGATTAACATTAAATACCAAACTAACCTAATATCCTTTGGGCTTCAAATACATCTCTACTAGTCTTCCCTAAGTACTAATATGTTCAATAAATCATCACTAAAGGGTTTTAAAGGTTGGGAGTCAATCAATTATTTAAGGGAAAAATAATCACAATCTCCAGAGGGATCGATCGATCGAAGAAATGGGTTGATCGATCGAATAGTCGACCGATCCACATTCTTGGGTCGATCGAGCAGTTATCTGCCTAGAATTCCTTTAATAGTTATGGTTCCTCCCATTTTTACACCTCCAATTATCCATTACAACGTCCCAAACTCCCAATTAAGTGCACTAAACATTACACCAACATATCTAAACTAGTTTTAACGTTCAAGATTCATCAAACCATCACAGAATATAGATTTCTTGGATTAAAAGTTATGAATATTACTACAACCCTAATTCTTCAATATCTCTTCAATAATCATCATAAATATCAATTTAATTTTGTGATTTCCTAACTCTTAGTTTACAAATTCGTTCATTTAATATTTCCAGAAGATCCACTACATGCAAACCTATCCAAGTTCAATAATTTAGTCCCTAATTTCACATCATTACATTTTTTCATAATTTTTCTTCAAATCTAAACTATTATGTAAAATCTATGCCTTAAATCATTCCAAGATAAATCACTTGCCTATGATTATAAGTTTCTGATCCTTTGATGATGATATTAGTTGCTTCTCCCTCTCTTTCCGACCATAGATCCGGTGATGGTGTGTTGTATGGAAGTTGTTTGGCCTTGGAACTCTCTTGAAACCCTTGCTTATTCTCACGTTGCTCTCTATCTTGTGTTTAACATCAAATAGCACTAATAACCCTAAGATTTTTTGATATATAAAACTAAAATTTCGTAGGTTACTGTTCAGTGAAATTAGAAATGACTAAAATACCCTCCCGGGTTGTCAGTTTGGCTTAAAATGCCCCGGGACCCAAACTAAACCCCCGGTTAGTATTTTCTGACTATCTCGGGCCTTTCGAACACGTTGGTGCACTCAAAATGACTATACAAATGATATAAAAATAAATTACTCTTAAATCCATTAAATTGGCTCCTGACACGACTGACGTCGCGTCCCAACTTAATTACCAAAACTGTCGCATTTTCAACTCGTGACAATTTTAATAATTTCAAATTATATTACTATATTCACTCAGTAATATTCAACATAGTTATCATAATGAAATACTAAGTCTCGTCCCACTAGTATTTAAATTCGGATTAATTTTCAATTAATTATCCCATTTAATTTAATTAATCCCAATAAATAAAATCAACAAAAATACGGGGTATTACATACTTCCCCCCCTAATAACAAAATTTTCTCCAGAAATTCAGAAATAGGATATACCTGGCAAAACTAAATCTGGATAACACTTGTGCATCTCATCCTTGTGCTCCCAAGTAGACTCCTCAGTCTTATGATGTCGCCACTGAATACGTACTCACGGTAGTACCTTCGACCAACTTCCCCTTACTGCGGTCTAGGATAGAAATCGGCCCCTCCTCATAGGAGAACTTAATGTTTAGGAGCTCAAATTCATTTGCCTATTCTTAACTAACTTAATGTTTTTAGTATATATTGACATTAAACAAGGCTGAATTTCAAGTATGTCAAGTCTTTTGAAAACTAACTAGCGTTGCTGATTTTTAGGAGCCGACTGTGATGTATGAGGTTTGGGGAATACTTTCGACAATTTAGAGAGTGACTACAATGTCGATTCGAGACCACTATGTTGGGATATAAACAATGTTTAGTGACATTGTTTGGGTTACGAATTGTATATGGTGATCAACCATGCAAGTAAAGATTGTGGATATAAATCAGTATACTTTCTTCATAATTTTATATGTGCCGTTATTGTTTTTAGTATACTCACAGTAAACAAAGATGAATTAGTTTATTGATGTTTTTCCACAAATTGAGTAGTGTTGATCTATTGGTTGTATTTCAAAAAGTTGTTAAATGGATGATGTTGTACATATAAGGTCCAAGATGGATTTACTATTATTGTTCGAGTATTTTTTATTTCTTAAACAGGGTGAATAGTCCTATAAATAAAGTAAACTTTGTCCAAATTTTCTAAATTATTTAAACAGGTGTTGTAAAAATACTTGACATTTAAATTTACACGATTCAATACTATGAAAATTTATGATTATAATATATAGAACATTTATTATTTACATCATAAATTGACTTTATACTTTGTTTTATTGGGGAATGAAACTTTTTTCATTTCGGAGTTACGTACTTTGGAAATTTTTGCCTTTTTGCGATTACGTAATCTGAAAACTTTCGACGTGCCTTTAGGCACAAGCATATACTAGTATACATATATGGCCCCCCTAGGCTAAGCTGCGATGCATGCATACTCTGCTATTGAATCCAAGTACATCACGTACGCGTTCTGAATCACTCAGAAGCCGTTTCAATAAAAGTTACACATATTGGAGGCGAACATAGTTCACATACCCATGGGTCACGCACATACCTACGCTCCCATGGTCAGCTGACTTATCAACTCCCAAATAAGTCATTCATAGTCCTATGTCCTTAAGGTACCAATCTAAATCTGCCCGAAGGAACACAAAGATAAGATGGTCCTTTTTCCAAAAATCAACATCCCGTGATAGCAAGCATGGTAGGTATGTCATACACACAACAATCCATATACCAAGCATTTACCTAACTTAGATAATCATCATATTTTTTTAGGTATTTTCTAGCGCTATACCATAAGTCTTATACGTACTCTAACATCATCCCATTTATTTCACATAGTACATTTAGTCGATAACTCTCTCGTCGTATAATTCCATGTACTTAAACCTGGTCCAAAAGGTTACTAAGTCTCCCACTTGTCCCTAAGGTTAATTCAGTAATTTAAGGTCCTTATTTCTGCCTTTAATCTTAAGTTATCACTTATATAAATTGAATTTATTTTCTCGCAACTTCTAATAGTAACTCACTCATCAGACACTCGTAAGTTTAGCACTAAGTCCCAAATCAATTCTAATATGTTACGGGCTTCAAATACACCCCTACTGGTCTTCCCTAAGTCTCAATATGTTCACATAGTCCCCACCAATAACTTTCAAGAGGCAGAATCGAGTAAATCTTAAAAGGGAAAAGTATCACAAGTGCAGGGGGAGTCGATCGATTGACTCAAGAATATCGATCGATCGACCATGAATGTTGATCGATCGATCAAGCAGTTATAGCCCATATTTTTCTGCATTTTTGGCATGGTTTACTATCCAATTTTCATTACATGATGCCATATTCTAAAGTAAACGCATTGGATGGTATAACAACCTAAATTCATGATTACTAACGTTCCATAATTCTTAAATCATCATAAATCACCCTTTTCTTGAATTAAATCATCTAATTATCATAAAAACTCTATTTCTCTATTTTCTTCAAGAACATCATACAACTCAACATAAATTCATATAATTATCTATGCACGGATCATGATTTCGTGACTGATGTATTTTCGGAATTGAGTCTACATATGAATCCTACCCAGATTAATATTTTAGTGTCCAATTTTCACAAATTTTGAATATTATCAAGGTTATTTTCAATTCCTAAACTATCATGGGTAACATATACACGGATTATTGCAAGTTAAGTCACTTGCCTGGAAATAAAGATTATGATCCTTTGAAGTAGATGGTATCGGAGTGATCCTCTCTTCCTAATCTACCTGGTGGTGGTGATGGTGGTAAAAAGCCTCTAAGTGGTGGTTCTTCTTTGGGAACTTTCTTCTCTTCCTCTATAATGACACGCACAACTCAACTTAATTAACGAAACTGCAGCATTTTCAACTTGCGACAATTTAATAATTTCAAAATATATATTACTATATGCACTCAGCAATATTCAGCATAGTTATCATAATCAAATACTAATTCTCATCCGGCTAGTATTTAAATCTAGATTAATTATCAATTAATTATCCCATTTAATTTAATTAATCTCAATAAATAAAATCAATAAAAATAGAGGGTATTATAGCTTTTAAGTGAGATATGGTCCTCTTCATTTTTCCCTCATCACAAAAAAGGGAATAGTATTTTCTCTCATCCTTCTCAGCCCATGACAATAAATAATAATGATTAAAATCCCTTCCCACGCCTTTATCTACAAATATAAGAGGTGGGATTGGGCCAAACTGGATTTTTTTAAGAATCTAGACCTAGCTACTTGGGTATGCGGACTATACTAGGAACCCAATATAAATAATTTAATTCAATTTCGAAATAAATACTAGGAATCCTAAATTATAATTACTGTAATTTATTTTCTTTTTTATTTAATCATAATTAACTCCACTAAATAATTATGACTGCACTTTAATTTAATTATCTCATAAATCACTCAATTATATTGAGGTCTTATTTGCAAAGTTAGTAATGGTACATAATATGTTTTCCCCCGTTAAGATTTTAATACCGACCTGATCAAATCCATTTTCCACTAATAGACTTTAACCGACATCTAATCAATTCCTTAATTCTCAGACTTAACTTATTTCACTACTCCACCGGATTATAAATAAACCACTGGTCAAGTTTACTGGCGGAAATAAAACTCATAAATCTATCAAGGGGTATCATAATCCAAGGTTTCTTTGGAGGTGGATTCCTCCGAATTAAGATCTTGAATCACACCCATAGCTATCAAAGATACAATCATAAAAGAATTTCAATCCTCAAAATTATCGAGATTGAGAATCTATGCCACCTTTGCAAATGGTGTGAGATTTCTTGAATTTCATTAAGATAACCCCTATACTCAAATCTCACGAGTCTCCTATTCAATACATTCCTATGATGTATCGTTCACAATCCCCTGACGAAGTATTGTAAAAGTTCTGGAACCATCATACAGGTTCCTGTACATGGATATAAAATACTAGGATTGTATCGCAACCGTTTCGATAGGATGTCGACTCCATATCTAGGTTTTAAACTTCTCAATTGTGCTAGAACCGAACTTCCAATTTTCTTGTGATCCACCTGAAGTCGACTCACTAGAATTCCTACTGAGCTCTATTGGTCAACATATAAATGAAACAATATATTTATACAATGATAAATGAATCTCGCAAACTTGATTCTCATTTTTAAATTTGTAAAACATACTTTGTTAATTAAAATAAAATATTTTACATGTGTTTTTAAGAATAAAATCCCAGCAAAACATTCTTGCAGGATCTGATATCTCAATATCCTTAGTAAATGATGAGGTCAATCTATGACCTACGGCTCTCCTTACTAGATCCTTTGGTGTGCAAATATGGTTAGGTTGTAATCATCCTTTTCGCTGTTTCTAGATGAAATTATGGGAAAAAAAATCTCAGAGACCCAACCTGATGTCAGAGGTAGATTTATATGTATGGTTTTACATATAATATGAGATCGTTTATTAGGTGAGTCATCCCATTTGATAGGTGAGTAAGTGGATTGGCATCTCTCCTATTGTGGTCCTGGACGATCTTCACATGGACTTCTAGATTTAGAGATCCTTCTACTACCTAGGGAAGGATAAGTCAAAAGAGATTGGACACTCCTCATGTGGAAATGGTCAGATCCACAAGAGTTAAATCCACTCCCCTATATTTTCTTAGTCAAATATCTATTCATTCTTTGTTAAAAATGGAAATTATCATATCAATGTGGTCACGGTCTGAGAGTTGTATTGCGTACTAAAATGTAGACTCACCAAAATTAATTTTCTCACACTTAAAAGTCTATGTTACAATCCTCATAAAATTTTTGTCAACCAAATCAAGTTTTAATATTTATTAATCTTGTGGGTGAAAAAAGTTACGAGAAATGTTAATATAAACATAACACTGGATGTACGAGAGGAAAAAACCCATTAATGGGAAAAACCTCAGGATAATGCAAAAATATCTTTAACAACTCGGTAAATACTTATACAGGGGACTAACGACTAACACTCCATCCATGTTAACTCACACCTCACACTTTTTTTCACAGTCTCTTTCTCTCTCTCTCACATTCTCTCTCTCTCACATTCTCTCTCTCTCTCTCTCTATATATATATATATATATATATATATATATATATATATATATATATATATATATAATAATAAGTTGCAATGGTGTTTTCACTATTCATAGGATGGGGAGACACTTCACGGTTCAGATCGAAGCCAACAAGGCAAAAATCCAAGGGTTGAGATTAAAATACACCTCTTACCATTTTTTCCCTTAAGTATTTTAGTTCCCCCTCATTTTTAACCCTTCATTTCCTTCCCTCATCTTACCAAAATTCAAATACAAGGATAAAATAGGAAATTACTACCTTGGAACCCTTTTGACATGAACCAAGTACTCTTCTCTCTCCCCCCCTCTCTCTCTCTTATCAATCGTGGGAAGAAGAACTATCCCTCTCTCTCCATTTATCCTTCTCTTTATCAGTGCTCCCATGTCAAGGTTAGGTTTTGGAAATATTGGGGTTTCTTGGGTTTGGGTACTAATTCCCATCTCCCACTTTAATTCCCCCTCACGATCTCTCTCTCGGTTTCATCTCGGTATCCACTTCAGTTCCCCCTCACTATTTTGGTAAGCACCCACCTCTGTTCATGTTGTTTGGTTTCAGAAATCGTTTAGCATTCTAAAGGTTCTAAAGGGTATTATTTCATTTAAGGGTTTATGTTTGTAGTTATAAGGTTTGTAATAGATTTAAGGGTTTTGTAATTTAGGGTTTTTAATGGGTTTGTAATGGATTTAAGGGTTTATTCAGGTATTCAAACAAACAACACGCTTGGACGTATAGGTGTTCTATTTTGATTTCTTGATCATAGCAGGTATTCAGGTGTTCAAGAACTTTTGGTTACTGTTCTTCTAATTTGATAATCAATCATCCCAGTGTAGCTCAACGAATATTGTGAGATACATCTTTATACTATTTTGGTCATTCTTTAGTCATAGTTATATCTAGTGTAACCTATATGTTTATTCAAGTGCATGGTGTAACCTATGTTTATTAAAGTTCATGAGTGTAACTTATGGTCATTATTTAGTCATTGTATTGAAGCCTGATTTTAAATTTCCCCAACCTCAATATTATTGGGTTTAATGTTACTAATTAAGTTTTTAATATTATGATGATCTCATATTTATTCACTTCTTCATTTAAAGCAGGGGAGGACATTGAATTTAATATGATTGTGTTATGGCGTACTAAGAGAAGTACTGTCTACATTGATTTCATTTTTTAAGTATTTACTCTGATTTTCTGTATAATTTCATGTGTTGCACTTATTCCATGTATTTGCCTAAACTCAGTGGTGTTCTACGTGTTTGGATTTTGAATTTTCTTATTCCATGTATTTGGAGTATTTACAATGATCACAGAGGCTTCGGAGAAACAGAAGCTAAGGAATAAGTCGAGGCCATTTCATTTTCTTATTCCATATTTGTTTTGCTAACCGAACAATATGTAATCAACTTCTTATCTTTGTAGCTGGTAATGGCTTGAATACCTATGATGGCATATATGTGATGGTTTAAGATACTCTCCCTGTTTTCATCTATTCCATAAACTGAACCATAATCTTTTATTTTGATAATTGGAAGCAATGTTCATTGGTATTATATTTTTGAATATAAGTTATTTTCTTAAGCATACCGTGAACTATAATTATTTTAGAGAGCACGCCACATGTTTTTTCCAAGTTAGTTAATTTCAATGAATTTACTTCATGATTTTTATTATGTTTTTTTTATTCACATGGTTTTAATTATGTTTTTTTCCTACTCTTGATTTGCTGTTATTTTGTAATACGATTTTTTGTTATGATTTTTTGAATTTAACGCGACTTCCATCTCTGTTTATCTCTAGACCCCTCCTCGATGACAGAGACATCCACTATGAAAGGTAGCTAGGGACTATAAGTTCTCCTCTCGCAAATGATTCTGAACAACTACAGTATTGTACCGCTTTTGGTTTTGATGATATATTTTAGATATATAGCATTAAGAGTTTCAGATTGTACTTACTTCTGACATATCTTTTCCCTAATGGATATATGTCCGGCATATCAATTTTCTAAGTTTGTTTGGCATTCAATTTCAATATCAAGTTTTTCATTAAGTTTTCTGACTAAATACTGATGGGGATTTAAAAGGCAATCCAAGCCGTAGCTGGTTCAAGAGGGATTATTAGAGATCAAGGAGGCAAGTTCATTCAATCTTTCTCAGACTTTGAAGGATCTTCTTCGAATAATTTTGCGAATGTATGGCCATTATAAAGGGTCTAAAGATGTGTTCTGATCTTAATATTTCAAAAATCATTGTAGAGTAGGACTCTAAACTTATCATTGATATCTTAAATGGCCATATAAAGAAACCTCCTTGGACTCTTATCAGTGCTCTCAGCACCATCAATCAAATTGCTTCAAATAAGGAAATCATTAAGGATATAATTACTATTTGAAAGTATATAATGTAATGACATATTGTGTGTTTATATTACACTATTATCTTTGTATTTCCCTTTGGATTTAGGTGTTTTATGATACAGGAATCAGAGGTGTTATAGCAGAAGAAGATAATTTATTGGCTATGCATTATGGAAATGTCATTTGGAAATCATCTACAACAAGACAGTTCACCTACAAGTATGGAAGCCTACTTATTTTGGGTACTTCTCTGCGTAGTTAAGATTTTCCCAAGAAAATCTCCATATTTATGTGGAAACTTATTCCCACTAAGCTTCGTCTTGATGAGTTATTCAAAACCTTGGGTTTATTATGCCTTCCAGATGCTGGGGCTATGAGTAGTGTTCTCAGAAAGAGACATTGTTTCCAGTGTTTGTCTCTTCTACTCTAGCTAAAGAAATTTTGATTCTTTTTGCAAATGTTGTTGTTTTAGTCAGGATTTTACTTCTATTACATTAACTTTGATGTCTTGGTGGTCAAAAGATAGGAAAAAAACTCTCTAACTGCTCTGCTATATTCATTATTTCCATCTATTATTTGCTGGGAGATTTGTAAAGGTCAAAACTATTTCCATTCATTATTTCCATATATTATTCCCATTTTTTATTTTGTTATGTTTTCACTTTTATATTACTTTCCTTATATATATATTAAAATTTTGTTTCTCTGGGGATCTTATTCTGCATTATGAAGGCCTTCATCTTTCATTCTTAATTAAAGTTATTAAAAATTTTATCTTGATATTTTTAACTAAAATTGAAGACACTGCAGATTGCTGACTTTAATGCCCATGGTTTCAACCCCTTGAAATTAGAGAAGGAACAACTATTTTCCTTTTTGCAAGGTAATTGTGTATTTCTCTACTGATTCATTCATTTTTTTAATTTGTTATTTTTTCTTTCTTAGGCTTACAGGGATGAATTTCTATTATGCTTTTTTACTGATTTCACCATGAAAGATAAGTACGAGCCTATTTATGCGAAGTGGATGACAAAACACTGTGTTGTCTGTTGATGGGTTGAAGATTTGGGACTGCAATAAAATTATAATATGCAATAGCTGTTTTCATTATCTATGAATCTTTATGTTGACATAGTTTCTGGATTTTACACATTTGTACTATAAAGTTTGTTAAATTTCCAATCAACCGAGTGTTTTTCTTTCTTTTCGTCCTCTGTTCAGGTGTTAAATAATTGTCTATCAAGAATGTTAAGTTGTAAGAAGTGTTTAGGATTTTACTTCATAGGTTTGTAGAGCATGTGAAACATAATTGTTATGTTTTCACTTTGATATTCACTTTTTTCGTGTTTTTATAGTCCGTCAATTTTTTGCAAACATAACTACGATGTCTTTTTAGTCATGTGTGCAAAAAGATTAATCTTACTTCTTATCCTTTTAATATCTTAGATGCTTCCATCATTTATTTTTTAGTGTATTGTGTACTTCCAATCATACAAAGAGATTAATGTTTGTGCCCTCTATTTATTGAGTCATCTGTTTCCTCTATGGAGCAACACCTATTTTTATTCATATGTATATTTTAGTTTCTACTATTTTTGGAACATTAATTTATGTGGTTTTCTTTGTACCGTTCCGCCTTTTTCCAACGATTCTCAATATTTTAGTTTGTACCACTTATTAACAATATCATTTGGTCATATTTTTGTAGAAATGATAAAAAGACAATTCATACGTACAAGTCAGGCGTACCTTTCAAATGTTAGCGTGTAGTAAGCATACAAGAATTCTTAGGAATGCAGCTATGTTGATTTTTTTTGTCTTATTTGTGGACCTATATGGTTGTTTTTCACTTATTTTAATTCAAAGTTTTCAGTCATGACTACACATTATTTGGTTTATTTGTGTGTTTCTATGATCAGCGATTTGGTTTTTTTGTGCGTTTACATGTTCTGCATTTTTTTTTTCCATGACAAAGAAGCCAAATTAAATGCTAAAATAAAGAAAAGGGTGAAAGCTAAACTTTACAAAAGGGACACTGATATGCACATATTTGTTGAAGCCAAATGATTGCGTCTTGAGGTCCAGTTTGCTTTATAAATGAACCTGATATTTTATTGGTTCAGATTGCTCAGAAGGCTGCAAAGAATGCTCATTTTGGGAGATCTGGAAAGATTAATCAATGCCAAGTGGTGGAACATGATGTTAGGTAACGACAAGTGATTTGGATATTTTAAAAGCATTTGATCCCGAGTTTAACATTACTCGAAATTGGATTAGTTTTTGAATTAGAACTTACCACTAAGTTTTTTCTTTTTCACAAATGGTACCACTAAATTATGTTTCTCCATTTTTTTTGTCCTTATACAAGGTGTTGTATATTCAGGTTGTTCCAAGATGTTTACTTTGGGGGTTAAGAGTGGGGATAATTGCTATGGAGTGTTGGTGAATTTTTTATTCGGTGGTGTTCTCTTTGAAGATTCGTGTAATTTTATTCTTGCTTACAGTTTGTTTTTGTAATAACCCTCGCTTATGAGAACGTATTTTATATTAATTACTAGGTATGATAAGTAGATATAAGTTTTGGGTTATGATTTGAGTGCTAATTTAATGAAGAAAAGTTAATATTCACTATGAGTTTGCATATATACCATAACTATGGGTGAATATTGTTATGTTATGCTTATTAATATCATATGAATTTAAAATGATATTTGGCTTAATAATGAGACCGGAACTTAAATTGAATTATAAAATGTCCAAATGATAATTTGGAGGCCGCAGTTGATTTCGGAACGTGCGAGATAGTCAGATATTGTGCCATTATGTGTTTTGAGATTTTGGGCATTTTTGACTGATTATCCCTTAAATATGCAATTGCGTATTATTTTATCGCAATATTGATCAATTGAGTTGGGATTTTGGCTAAAGGCATGATTTATGTCTTGAGTGAATCACTATTCACCAAATTGTATTTCCTAAACCTAGAGAACTAAAGAGAGAAAGAGAAAGAGTAGAGAGAAGGAAGGATATTGAAGATTTAAGAAGGATTCTTGCTTCCACACCAAGAAAATCTGCATCTTCTTCATTGAGGCAAGTCTACTACTTGCTATTTATGGTTTAAGATAAATGACTTGTGTGAGAATGATGTATTTGTTTATGGTTTACTAATTTGGGGTTTGGATGTTGGTTGGTTTTGAATCATTAAAGGATAGTGAATGATTGTTGATGTTGATGATAGTGGTAGTAGCATTTATGTTGTGTTGGTGAGAATAAATGAGTTGGCTTTGGGATTGCTTTAAAATTTGGAAATCGTGGTCTAGGTCTGCTCAGACCGGTCGACCGCGGTTCGCAGACCGGTCGACCGGGTCTACGGGAGATGGTTCACTGCATTTCTTTCAAAGGCTTAAAAAGGTGGCGCGGACGACCGCGGTCCCCTGACCGGTCGACCGACCCTGCCGAAGTAACTTTCTGCTTTTCTTTCTAGGCAAAATTTTGAGACGCGGTCGACCGCGGTATTGGGACCGGTCGACCGGTCCCCTGTTTTCTTCCCTAAAATTTTATTTTTATTTTTCAAATCTTTTCTTTGCATAGGGACTTAAGGACCTTCTTAAATGAAGTAAATGTAGGGTCTTAGAGTATTAGTTGAGTTTGGTCGACACCCTAGACTCGAAGGGGTTCATCTAGGGTTCATTTCAGGGGGGGGGGGGTTAAAGTAATGTTCAGGCATTTCTTCTCTCATATAGTTTTATAATAATCTAGAAGATCTTAGAGTCTAATTTGAAGACTTTGGGAGTTATGGTGAGCTAGGTTTGACTTGATAGTCTATTATGAAGCCAAAAAGGAGTCTTTGGAAAATAAATTGAAGAGTCTAACTCTTTATCGAGGTTGTTATGCTGATACGAAATACGTATAGTTCCGGATAATCTTAATGCATTCGATAAAATGTAAAATGGATAAAGTAAATGACAATTTACTAAATCAAGTAATGGAAATTAATAAAATGGATGATACACACCTCTCTAAATACCATCTTAAGGGAAGTCCGTGCGTGAGGTGAATCCCCCTGGCTAATGAATGCAGGGTGGATATAGTCCTAGGCCATATGAGCGCTTGTTTATATGTTTCTGCGATGGGTAGGAGATTCCGAGTGTGGTCTTGACTATCCCACAGGCATATGACCACTTCCCGACGTTTGTGATAGAATCCCAGGTTGTCTTATGTTAGGCCCTGGAAGATGATGGTTATTTAGGGGCGCGCACAGTGGGGAAACCCGGACGGACGGTCTTAGAATCGTTATATACATATGTGTAATTATTCTATTATCGAGTTGGACTCGATGGAACATTAATGCCATAAAGAGCAAAGTATATGCCACAAAGAGCATACTATTGAGATAAGTGCCATAAAGAGCGCATGGTAATAATGGCATTCCTGATAAGGAATGAAAAGAAAACGGAAATGAAAATGATGAAAGATGAAAAAGGGTTATAAGTACTTTTATTCCTTTGTATAATTGGATTTCATTTTAATAATCATTTAACTATCTTAGTTCTTTATATGATGTTGCCATGTTAGAATATCATCCGTATCATCCATGCTTACCTGTACATTATGGTCATACCTGTCATTTATCTAGTGATCATATAAAACCGGCCTCTGACTAGTTCTTTGTTTTCTTGTTGTGTATGTATCTTCTATATTCGTTCAGGTGTTCCGCCGCAAGGTCGCCCGTAATGACTTTCTTTTCTCTGAGTCTTTTGAGGAGCCGTGACATTTTGCGGGTATCACGGGATATTTTGTGTAGACGCCTCTATTATTGTTTTCTAGCTAAGATCAGTCTTTATTCAGGCGTGTGGCCCAAATGGTTGTAAATGTATAAATGATGTATTATGCAACACATGAAACTTATTGTATATTGTATGGATTGTATCGATCGACGCTTTATTCGGTCCTCTCTTATCTATTGGATTCCATATATATGTTTGTGGGAGTTTCCACCCTCTTCTTCTATTATGGGTTGTTGAAAGTGTTTTCTTTAAATTACAAACTAAAATTTTTGATAACCCGTTTTCTGGAATATTGTGTGGTTATTCCTGATACTATGTATGTTACTGTGATGCTGAGAATGATATCTATCCATGATTCCTGTTTCATCGGGACATCGGGCTGGCCACCCTTTATTTCGGATAGCGGGTTGTCACAGTTTTGTCATTCCCTTTTCACATTTTTAGTTGACTTTATATTCTTGCTTATAGTTCTCACTGAGTGTTTTCTCTATTTTGTAGTCATGGCTTAAATGGACATGAGTATTATAATGTTCGCATTCATAGAGTGAGTAATCGACTGTTGGTAAATTTTTTAGTCCGTTGTATAGGAAATTATACTATTACAATGTTAAATTGATTTAAATGAACACATTACATTTAAGTGTATCATGCATATTATATTTGCAAATTTGGATTTTTTGAATTTGGAGCTATTCTTTATTTTAATAAAAATCAGTCAGTCGTGCCTTAAACAGGGTGTATAGTCCTATAAGCAAAGGAAATTATGTCTAAACTTTCTTAAATGTCTATACATTGGTGTTGCAAAAAGTAATTTCTGATTGAGATTAGTATTTGATGCCATGATGTTGTTTATGTGAGGTCCAAGATAGACTTTCCTTAAGCAAGGTGGATCTTCCTATAAACTAAGAAAATTATGCCAATTTTTTATATTTGTTTATGATAGTTCAAAATTATTACGAGGTCCAGGATGGACCATTAGTATTGTTGGACTCTTTTTTTAAAACAAGGTTTATAGTCCTATAAGAAAAAATTTAATTATTTATACTTACATGTTGCAAAACAACTTTTTTGACTTAATTATACAAGATCTTACATTACTTAAATTTACACGATTCAATCTTTTAAAAATTTACACTTATAATATATAAATTATTTATTATTTACATTATACACGACTTTATACTTTTTAAAATTATCTACGTGCCTTCAGGAACGGACATACCCTAGTGTGTGTGTATATATATATATATATATATATATATATATATATATCGATAAAAGTTCTCAACATATTTTATGTCTTAAAACACATCAACAATGTCGCAAAAGACTTTGCCTTCAAAATTGGAGTTCATGAATCACTTGAACTTGAAAAAAATTCACAAAGATCACAATACTCTTGTGAGGAGAAATACCCCAATGTGTATAGAAATAGGTGATTTTTACAAAGGTACTCTTGGTAAAATCTTCATCTTCTTTTATATTAATCAACCTTAAGAAAGAGAGGTGATTAAATGTCAATAAAAGAAGAAGGAAAAATATTAACTAGATCTATAAATTAGGTTCCTTATTTTTCAATGGTGTTTTTTATCTTCTTAAAAAAGAGGAAGATGAAGAAGACACAAAAGATCTCTTGGTATTTTTCTCTTTAAATGTTCTGAGAGATATTTTTAAAATGAAGAGAAATAATTCTTTAAATAAGAAATACATTCAAATGGGTTTACCTATTACCAAGGAAAGCTACAAAGTCACATCTCTTACACAAAGTATGTGTGAGTGAGTTATTGGAGGCTTCTAACATCCAATTAGCTACCATAACTGACTTTTTACACAAAAACCTATAAGATCCTATAATTATCTATAAGACAGAACGACACCACTTTATGCATTGCTGGCAGGTTTGCTACAAGAGAGAAATTCTTCACTGGAGCAATCTTATGACAAAGAAAGGCGTGCATCTTCTCGCAAATTCTTTAAATAACCTTCAAGATAATAGGCGACCAACAAAGCAAAACATCAGTTCAGTGAAGGCCTTCTCTGCATCGAATCTCCATGCGCATTCTTCTTGAGTTTTTTTCCAGTGGAAGACTCTCAATTCACCACTACGAATGAAGAAGAACCTTCACTCCATTGAACTTAATGGGTTTCACTAAAAAATTTCTTACTTTTCAGATCTGAAATGTTTTTGAAATAATTTAACTTTAGAGGATAAAAAAACATAAGTTTTACACCCACAAAATGTTTTTTCAAGATCCAAATTTTTTTAAAAACGTATGATGTGAGTGTAAGGATTAACCAACCATTACTTTTTATTAAAAATTGTGATCATTGAGTCATGGGGATCATAAAACTAACTTCATGTTTTTGAATGTTGATAGATCTATCCTGATAAGTAAAATCAAGAACCCAAAGCCTATGAGGGACAAATGATTTTGTGAATACTCTTATAATCTTTCCCTTATCTATTTTGTGAAAAAACACAACAATCAAAATATTACAAGAAAACAAAATAGAAAATCTATCATCCATGACATAAGGCTCGATCAAAGGCATAATAAAATAAAACACAAATTCTTACTAAGTATAAACTACAGGATACTTCTTCAAAGACTTTGTGTGAAATACTCAGAGCATGATATTCCGAAGCACACTAGCAAACTCATTAAATTATTAATGTGTAAATAAATCCACAATATGCAATAATTAAATGTAGCAGTAATGGATATAGAAATGCAAAGTTTTTTTTTATTCTAACAAGCATATGAATGAACTTTCAAATCTACCCCTAAATATGATACCATAAAGCATGAAAACTCCCCCTTTCTACAAGAACTTTTCCCCATACGTTCTCCCCTTTTTTGTTAACAAAGTTAACAAAGAAAGGAAACAAGTAAAGAAAACATGTGAATTTCAAGGAGCACATGAAGTCAATAAAATAGAGTCAAGGTAGCATACTCTAAAAAATAGTTTTTCATTCATATATATATATATATATAGGGAGAGGTTCACAAGTTGACCAAAAGAATGGGCTTTTTAATGGACCTTAACAAAAAACACATTAATTTTAATTCCAATAGTGTAATTGGTCCGCGCCAGCGGCACCAAATACGCGTGTCGATCGATCCCCCACCCCCACACTCCCCCACCCACCCCACCCCACCCCCACCCCCATGGCAGCCCTGCTGTCATAAGGGCTGCTATGGTGATGGTGGTGGTTAGGGGTTGGGGGGCGGTGGGGGTGGGGTGGGGGGTTAGTGGGGTGAAGGTGTGGTCTCGGGTGTTGCTGGCGCGGACCAATTACACTATAGGAATTAAAATTAATGTGTTATTATGTGTTTTTTGTTAAGGTCCATTAAAAAGTCCATTCTTATGGTCCACTTATGAACCTCTCCCTATATATATATATGCAATACATATCGAACAAACTCCAAAAGCTTGATTTCACTAAGGAAAAATAAAGTTCAAGACTTCCTACTTACCAAATATTATGATATCTATGACAATTGTTCTTAATCAATAAAAGATTATCCCAAAGGATAATAACATGATGAGTTTTATCAAGTAAGAACATAAAATCATATCTCAATATGAAAAACAAAAACAAAAAATACCAATGAAAGATTATAACCAAGATTGAATACAATTAAAAATAACGATCATCGAACAAATTACTTAATGCTTCAATAGAAGAGAAAAATGCCAACACCATTTAATATATTATTAACTAGCATGTTTTTCTTTATCAATGAGAGATTTGGTCAAAACCTTTCGTTTCACATCCGGGATGTTACTCAATTTTGGATGGATTTAAATCTTTAAAACATCATTTTTTTCAAAAACAATTTTTGCATGTGTTTGATTTTACTCATGCTCAAAGATGGGATACTATTTCCAATTTCCAAAGGTAGCATTGATTAACGCGTGAAATGTGCGCGCGTGTAAGGTACGCAGTCATTGTTTTTGTTTCACCACGATAATATAAAGAAACCTAAATTACGACTACACTTGTGAGGCAAGTCTAGCGGTAAGTCGGGTATCGAAAATCCACAGGGACGAGTTGCTAGAATTTATATGATTTAGTGCTCTGAAATAAAAGTATAAAAGGTGAATTACAAACTAATAAGGAAGAGATACATAAAAGGGAAATGTTTAACTAGGCGAGGGAAATGAAACTAGATTAACAAAACGGTACAAACTATAGGTTGCATCGAATATCCCTCACCTGAGTTAATTTATATAAAATGGATACATGGGTCGACGAGTTATTACAAATGCGTATCGTTTTGATAGTTAATTGAATCAAGGGTTGTCACGCCCCTAAATCTGCATAAAAGCCTAATAAAATTTTGGCGTCAACAAATATCCTGAAAATTTAGCACATAAGGTCGAAAGCACGGGACATACATGATATGCCCCGTCAAATCTCCTAGGCGCAATAACTAGGAAAACGCACCCAAAATAAACCCGTAAACACCATCACCAAAGCCAAGAATGCGTCAACTCGAGTGAGTTCCATTCAAACACAACCTAATTTAAATTACCTAGAAAGCATATTAAAAACGCGGTAAAGGAAGCAGTAAATAAACGTGGTAAATCTACCTAGAAAGCAAGTAATCAAAGCATGTGAATATAATTATGAAAGCTTGTAAACCTAATTATCAAAGCAAGAAAGAATGAAATACAAGTTAAATTAATGGAGAGGGTAATGAATAGTCAACTTACATACCACAAAGGGTGTCAATCCAAAGAGAAATGAAGAACAACTCTTCAAAAACCCAAACCCTAAGCCATTCAAACCTAAAAATCTATTCTAAAACATTCATATCCGATTATTACAAAAAAAAAAGCTTTATATAGTAAGTGGAAAATAAATAGAAAAGAAATGAGAAAAGAAAAGAAAAGACAAAATATCTGCTGGAAAATAGGGGATCGATCGATGGACCCCTTTCGTCGATCGATCGATCGTGAACAAAATATACCACTATCGGGAAGGATCGATCGATCGACCCCAAAACATAGATCGATCGATTAAATAGGTATAAGCCAAGGTAGCACACTGCATTACTGTCTTGGTTGAATGCCTTTGTCCTCCACTGAAATTGCTGTAACTTCTTTGTTCTGAATCGGAATCACGCACCGTTCGTGGCCACGCGAAGCTTGCGAGGAGGGCTACAACTTCCGTGTAAATGTTGGTCCAGGTGACTGTTGATGTAAAA
Source organism: Sambucus nigra (assembly GCA_949130495.1). Classification (NCBI taxonomy): domain Eukaryota; kingdom Viridiplantae; phylum Streptophyta; class Magnoliopsida; order Dipsacales; family Adoxaceae; genus Sambucus; species Sambucus nigra. Next base: position 117,834,979 of record OX422222.1, on the reverse strand, counting down.
AATTAGATGATATCTAATTATTTAATCACAGATAAATAAAATGAGACAAAGAACTTTTAAAGTGGTTCAGCCTTATAAGAATGGCCTATGTCCACTGTTTTTGTTATTGCTGACTGTTTGGGAATTCTCGATTACAAGTTTTCTCAAGACATTCCGATCCCCTTACAATGAGGATAATACAATATATTTATAGCCCTAAGGCTCTAATGTGAAAGGGTAATATATTAAATGCCCCTTAAGCGTATACATCTGTATGATAATAAGCATTTAATGCGCAGTCAAACTATTGGGTTGTCCTGATATTAATGATTTGTTCGAGGTGCAACTCGGACTGCCTAAGCTGCTCGGACCGCCTAAGTTCCTCGGTACTCAAAAGTTCCTCGGTGCTCAAAGTTCCTCGATACTCAAAAGTTCCTCGGAGATGGAGAGTAGTTAATGGTGTTTATAGATTAAATCAAATTCATGGAACCCGTATAGGAATTACTGTAATCATGTTTTGTTATAGATGGGCTGTAGGCGATAATACTTTTTATTTAAAAACTAGGTTTTTAAATAGAGCTTTAGTGGTCAATCTCCCAGATGCCAATAGGGACTACTTTGAGCACGGGGTTGTTATGAAAAATTGGCAACCCCCTCCATTGACTGGAGATGATGTTTACCAGGGTCCCAGATGTCCTCCCTATGGCAATGGGATAGGTTGTTTTTATTTTATTTTCAAAATTATGCTTCCTTTGTGTTTGATAAAATGTGTCACTGATATTTTAATTTTGATTTATTTACAGTTGACAATAAAAGAAAGTGTCCAAAAGAGGCAGACGTTAATATAAGGCACTTGAAACTTATCTGGAGTTTGCATCAGACTGTTGCTGACGAGCATATTAGGTCAGCTTCATATATTCTTCAGTACAAGAGTTACACGTCCTCTTTTACTGCTCGTCCGGTGATAAGCGACGCAGAACCCATACCAGCCTCTACAAGTTCTTCACCTGAGTCACACATTCCTTTGAGTGAAAGGATGAAGAAAAGAAGGAATCCTACCCTTTTTGAGAAGCCTGCCTCTGGTGCTGGAGAGGAAAAAAGAAGTAAACTTGATGTCCCAGGAGAAGGGACAAAGAAAATTGATGCATCTTCCTCGGCTGCTCCTGTGAAGGTGGTCGAAAAGCCCCCAGTGGCCCCGAGCAAGGCTGCTGCTCCAGGCGAGGTGATTATCATTTCTCCGACTAAGACTACATCGTTATTCGAGAAGGTTGATGCTCCTTCGAGGAGGCTGAAGAAAAGCTCCTCTATCAATTTGGCTGAAATCGTCTCTCAGCCCCCGACTAGTGGAGTTCCCACTTTTGTTCCCCCGAGTTCTGCTATGAGCTCGGTGAAGACTTGGATCATTCCCGAGGTCCAAGGTATTGAGGAAAACCTTTCCTGGGACACTGTTACTACACTAGCAGCTCGTCACATTGCTTCTGTAAGTCCTATAGTCTTAAATTTTCATTCTTTCCTTTTTGTATTTGTGCACTGATTTGCTTTGTTTTTCTTTTCACAGTTGGTGAGCTGCTTTAATACAATCCTGAAGAAAGATGAAGCTATTAAAGCTTCAAGCTCCTCGTCTGGTGTAGAAGAAGCTTTGATGGTCCTGGCGCAGTCTCTGAAAGATTCTCGTCAGAAATATGTTGATGATAAGGCAGTTTGGGAGAAAAAGATTACTTTGACTGAGCAGGAGAAAGCTCAGGTTATTGAGGTCTCCATGGGGTTGGAGAAAAAAATAAATGACTTGGAGAAGAAAAATAAAGAGCTCGAAGGGAAGCTAAAAAATGCAGAGGAGTTTGAAGATAAACTCAAGGCTGCTGAGGAGGAGTTAGGTCAACTTCGGGAAGTAGATCGTCAGAAGGAGGAAATTGAGAGTAAATTGAAAGCTGCTGATGACCTTCTTTCCGAGAAACTTTCCTCGGAGTAGGCAAAAAGGAAATTGGCTGTGAAGAAATCTTTCAGCGCTGGCTAGGATAAAGGGTGGAATAAAGGTTTGGCTGCCATGATGTCGCAAGTCGAATATGGTAGCCTCAAATACTTTAGAGATGGATGGGTCGCTGCTCTACAAGAAATGAAAGTTGATGAAACTTCTGAATTATTTCAGCGACACATCCCTGGTCCCCCTCCAACTCCTGAAGACGGAGAAGAGGACGAAGCTGCCTCTGAGGAATCTTCCATGGTGATGGGAGATCAAGTTTCTCATCCCCCAACCGTCCAGCCTACTAACGAGGAACTTCAGCAACTCGTTACTTCATCCGAGCAACTGCCAGCGCTACCCAAGCAACTCTCTGTTCCCTCCGAGCAACCTACCTCCTCGCCCCAGCCTCCCGAGAAAGTTTTGGGAGACAAGGAAAAGGTGTAGAGTTGTTCGGGTTTCTCTCTATTTTATTTTTCTTTGTCAAATGTAACCCTGAACATGTAACTCTGAACTTTGTGATATAATAAAATTTGAACTTTTGTTTAGGCATACTGTTGTTTACCTTCTTCATGCTCTATTTGAACTCTTATTGATTATTGCTTTTTCCTCCTCTACTAGTTTCGGGCCAGGATGGAATTATTGTCTGCTCATGATACAAAGCTGTTAAGGCAATGCAATGAATATTTTAAAGCCGGTCATACAGACATGAGTGCAGCTCAAATCACTGACATCCTCGGTTATGGTGCTTCAGAGCAAGCAATTGAAGCATATCAGTATTTGAAGTGCCTACTCGATCGTGCAGTGGCTAACAACGTAGCATACTATGATATGATTGAGGATCTCCAAGGCACTCTTGAAGAACTTCAGCAACAATATAAAGAATCCACTGCCCTTTTGCACGAGGGGTACGAGAAGAAGTATCAGCAAATTTATGCCGATAAGGGATACGATAAACGGTTTGCTGCTTACGATGTGCGGGAGAGAACGTTGAAGGCTGAGGTCGAAGAGCATAGACAGATAGCTGAATTATTAGGGCAAGAAAATAATAACCTACAAAGAGAGGTGTCTCGGTTGTAGTCTGTAGCTTCCACCTCAAATGCTTTAATCCCAGTGACTGACAAGGGATTCTCTTTCCTGGAGGTCGAAAACGCCAACCTGAGGGATGAATTGGAGACCTTGAAGAGAGATGGCCCTTCTACATCTTCTCGTGGACGAGCAAGAACTCCTCGGGGACGAGCAAGAGCTGCTCAAATTCCTGTCGAGGAACAGAGGACTCAATCTGCTCAAGAGAACTAGGACTTCCAGCTGATGGCGAAGAACTAGGCATTGGCTGAGATGTCTAAGAAAATCAGGGATCTGGAAGAGCAGCTTTCCGCGCAGAAGTCTGTCTTGGAGAATAAAGAACTTTTTATCAAAAATCTCCATGAGCAGCTGGAAAGATTGACATATCAATTCCACAAGCAGCCCAGGGAGTTCTGGATGGCTGGCTACAACGAGGCTCTCTACCACTTGGACGATCGTATCCAAAATGAAAATAATGAGGGCTACAAACAGGGATGGCTGAATGCCTTAGGTGTGCTGCAACTCAAACAGGGTCATTACCTGTGGGATTACCATAATCCTGGGCTGCTCGACCTACCAGTTCCACCTTTCAAACTTGATATGAGTTGGATCCCTGATCGGGCCATCCCTCGGTGTTTGATTTCCAAATACCTCGGCGATTACAATCTCCATTCCAATGTTGAGATATCTCATCCCGAGCATCTACTAGATCGACCATCCGTGATGAATATTAGGATTCTAAAAGATCTTAACTTTATAAATTCTCCTCTTGCTTTAAATGATCCACCTGCTGGCGAGGAAGCTATTTCAAAAGTAGAGGGGAAGAAACGAATATAATAGGAATATTGATGTAATAAATTTGTATTTCATTCCTCATGTATTTTGTTCTACATTTAATAAAATAATTTTATTTACAAATCTTGACTGCCATTGTCTTGTAATTATAAAACACTTTACATTTGTGCATGTATATCTGTTAACAACATAACAACATTGTGTTATTTGTCGATCAACTGGAATTTGTTAAAACTTATTGTCGACTATCTTGAATTTGTGGTAATCATTTGATGACTAACCAGAATTGATGATATTTTGTTTCTCGGCCAACTTGGTAGTAATTTAAAAATTCACGAGTATAAATGTTTTTTGCTCGATCACTTCTTCGTACTCATAAAATGTTTCCGACCAACCAAGGTCGATAAATTTTCCTTTTTGACCAACTATAGTTAGTGGGTTTTTATTCCCGACCAGCCATAGTTAGTGGATTTTTTCTTAACGAGCAACTTTGGCACTTATTGGAATAGTTTTACCTCCCGACTAACTTTAGTTGGCGTTTTCGAGAATATATTTACTTCCTAACCAACCTAAGTTGGAATTTTTAGGAATACTTTTACTTCCTAACCAACATAAGTTGGCATTTTTAGGAATACTTTTACTTCCCGAGGAATACATTTACTTCCTAACCAACATAAGTTGGCATTTTTAGGAATACATTTACTTCCCGAGCAACCTTAGTTAGCGTTTTCGAGAATATATTTACTTCCTAACCAACCAAGTTGGCATTTTTAGGAATAGTTTTACTTCCCGACCAACCTTAGTTGGCATTTTTGAGAATATATTTACTTCCTAACCAACCATGTTGGCATTTTTAGGAAAAGTTTTACTTCCCGACCAACCTTAGTTGGCGTTTTCGAGAATATATTTACTTCCTAACCAACCAAGTTGGCATTTTTAGGAATAGTTTTACTTCCCAACCAACCTTAGTTGGCGTTTTCGAGAATATATTTACTTCCTAACCAACCAAGTTGGCATTTTTAGAAATAGTTTTGAGTAGTCCGAGATCTGTTGAGTATCTGCTGAGTAGTGTGTAGCACTAGTATTTCGCAAAAAATTTCCAATAAAGGGAAAGAACCGGGCAAAACATTGTCACTTTATTCATACTGATGAAACTGCATTACATGAGAGTTTACATTACTGATAATATTTGCGCCGGTGCTCTGCATTCCATGCATTCTTAAACTCCGCCCCTTCTAAAGTTTCTATTCTGTATGTCCCTGGTCGAACAACTTCTTTAACTCGGTAGGGTCCATGCCAGTTTGCTTCCAGTTTGTTGTGCTTTTGAATCACCTTCTTTAGCACATAGTCTCCTTTTTTCAAGTCACACTTCTTCACTCTCTTGTTGTAAAACAAAGTTGTTCGCTGCTGGTAAGTAGCATTTCTAATGGATGCTTCTTCTCTAACCTCCTCGAGCATGTCCAAGTCTAACCTTCTCATTAAATCACTGACAGGGGAATTAAAATTTAGTATTCTGTGTGTTAGGAGACCCAATTCGGCGGGTATAACAGCCTCACTTCCAAATGCCAGCATATATGGAGATTCCCCAGTGGCTGCTCGGGGAGTAGTTCGGTAAGCCCATAACACTGATTGCAGCTCATTGATCCAATTTGCTTTCGCATCATCCAGTCTTTTCTTCAAGCCATTCAGTAGCGTTCTGTTTGTCACTTCAGTTTACCCATTGCTTTGAGGATGGCCTGGTGCTGAGTGGATCTTCAAAATATTTGACTGATGACAATAGGCAGCGAACTCCTCGTTGTCAAATTGTGTTCCATGGTCTGTGATGAAGGCATGAGGCATACCATATCGACAAATGATGTTCTTCCAAATAAATTGGTACACCTTTTCGTACATCATATCAATGAGAGGCTCAGCTTCAATCCATTTAGTAAAATAGTCCACAGCGACCACGAGATACTTAAATCTTCCCCTGGTCGTCGGCAGTGGCCCAACCAAATCTATTCCCTATATGGCAAATGGCTAAGGGGAAGTAATGGGTGTCAATAACGCTTGGGGAGTTCTTCGGATGGAGGAGAGGCGTTGACACTTGTCACATTTCTTAGCATAGGCTATGCAATTAGCCCTCATCGTCGGCCAGTAGTATCCTTGAGTCATCATTCTGTGAAAAAGAGTCTGACCTGCTACATGGGCTCCACAGGACCCTTCATGGACCTCTTCAATCAAATCTTTCACCTCTTTGGGATGCACACATCTTTGCAAACCTGCTATAATTCCTCGTCTGTATAAAATACCATTAGTCAGTACATAACGAGCAGTCTTAAACTTTAGTTTCTTGGCTGCAAGTTTATCAATTGGTAATTCCCCTTTCTCAATATATGCCCTGATGGGATCTATCCATGATGACCCTAAATCGAGGGTATTAAAGTTTATCATCAGATCTTCATCTATACTCCGACCAGCTAAAACTTCAATTGGGATTGTTCTTCGTAGCTCGGTACGAGTAGCTGATGCTAATCGAGCTAAGGCGTCTGCTATCGCATTTTCCATTCTTGGTATTCTGACCAACTGAATAGTAGCAAATTTTGACACTAGTTCCTTTTCCTTTGCATGATATCTGATCATTAATTCTCCTTTGGCTGCATATACTCCCATCATTTGATTTATGACCAATTGCAAGTCACTGAAAACAATAACTTGTTCCGCCCCCATGGTTTTTGCCAAACTAAGACCTGCAATCATGGCTTCATATTCAGCCTCATTATTGGAAGCTTTGAATTGGAAGCGTAGGGCGTATTCCATGTCGACCTCGTCCGAACTGTTCAAAACTATTCATGCGCCACATCCTGTAGTGCAGGATGAACCATCTACATACAAACTCCATATAGCCAACTCGTCTTCAAATTGCTGATCTGACAGAGTTCCTCGGTGGAAAATTTGCTGCTTCCTTTCACCATCTCCTGATATTTCTTATTGTTCATCGATCATCTTTTCTTTCCCTTTTACCAACCTAAGCTGGTCTGGGCTTGAATTTGATGATCCTGTAACATCTACTTGCCCTTTTACCAAGCTAAGTTGGTCTGGGCTTGCATTTGATGATCCTGTAACATCCACAGGTTGATCAGCGAGCAACTTTTTCTCCTCGTGGGTATCAGGATATGTGAACTCTGCTATAAAATCTGCTACCGCTTGCCCCTTTAGCGATGATCTGGGTTCATAAACTATATCATATTCACCGAGTTCTATTGCCCAGCACATCAATCTTCCTGACTTTTCTGGTTTATGAAGGGCTTGCCTCAATGGCATATCAGTATATACTTTTATGGTATGAGCCTGGAAGTATGGATTCATTCTTCTACTTTCCTCGATCAATGCTAATGCCAATTTTTCCAGCCTTGGATATCTGATCTCTGCTCCTCGGAAGGCCTTACTTGTGTAGTAGATCAGTTTTTGTACTCCATTCTCCATTCTTATCAATGTCGAACTAACTGCATTCTCGGACACTACCAGATACAAGTATAATTTTTCTCCCATCACTCGCCTGGATAATAGTGGAGGTGTTCCCAAATATTTCTTCAAGTCTTGGAAAGCCTTCTCACATTCATCATTCCACTCAAAAGTTTTTTTGAGCGTCTTGAAGAATGGAAGACATCGATCAGTTGCTCGCGATACAAATCTGTTGAGTGTTGCTACTCGTCCTGTAAGACTCTGCACCTCTTTCTTCATCGTTGGGGATCGCAGCCCTAACAGAGCTTTGATATTTTCAGGGTTAGCTTCAATGCCTCGCTGATTGACAATGTACCCGAGAAACATGCCTTCTCGTACTCCAAATATGCACTTCGTCAGGTTCAACTTCATTTGGTATTTATCTAGTTGATCAAAGGTCTGGCTTAAGTCAACTAGATGATCAACAGCTTTTTTGCTCTTTGTCAGCATATCGTCAACATAGACTTCCATATTGCAACTGATTTGTTCTGCAAACACTTGGTTCATCAGCCGCTGATATGTTGCACCTGTATTTTTCAAACCAAAAGTCATAAAACTATAACAATAAGTTCCCCTAGGGGTAATGAAAGAAGTACTCTCCCTGTCTTCAGGTTTCATTTTAATCTGATTGTAACCAGAATAAGCATCCATGAAGCTCAGCAGCTCGTGTCCCGAGGTAGCATCCACTAGTTTATCAATTTCGGGCAGCGGAAAATGATCCTTTTTGCATGCTTTATTGAGGTCGGTGAAGTCTACACATATCCTCCATTTGTTTTTCTTCTTTTTCACCATCACCACATTTGCTAACCAGTCTGGATATTTAACATCTTCAATAAAACAAGCGACTTCCTCCTGTACAGCTTGATTCTTCTCCGGACTAAATACTCTTCTTCTCTGTTTCACCGGCTTGATCTCCTTATTCAGATTGAGTTCGTGACATAAGAAATTTGGGTCTATCCCATGCATATCCTCATGACTCCACGCAAAAGTTTGCTTTCTGCTTCTTAGGAAAATTATCAATTCATGTTTTAGTGAGGCTTCCAACGACGAACCTACTTGAGTAGTTCGTTCAGGGTGCTCGTCGTCCAGGATGATGTTTTCAGTAGCTTCCACCACTTGACCCTTCACGAGTTGCGACTCATCTCTAGGATCCAATGTTTCAATTTCTGCACCTTCATCCACTTGATAGGTGATGGTCTTTTTCCTTGACTCCTCCATTTCCTCTTGCTTGGTGGATGAATAATAACATTCCCAAGCTACTTCCTGATCACCTTTAACAACTCCTACTCCAAAATTTGTTGGAAATTTTAGGCATTGATGTACCGTAGATGGTACAACCTCGGAATTCTTCAATCCTACTCTTCCCATGATGATATTATATGATGATTAAACATTCTTATCCATCACGAAGAAGCGTATTCTTTCTGTTCGAGAAGCAGGTCATGTACCAATGAATATATCCAACTTGATCGTCCCAAGTGGAAATACTTTCTCGCCAGCAAAACCGGGGAGGGGTCTATGATAAGGCTCCAATTGAGATAGCTTTATATTTAAACTGTCGAAGCACGAGTAGAACATAATGTTTGCCGAGCTACCATTGTCTACCAGTACTCTTGAAATCATTACCTCCTTCATCCTCATTTTGATCACCAATGGGTCATCATGAGGATATAGAACACCTGCGAGGTCGTTCTTTGAGAAACCAATGACCAATTTCTCTTTGTTCACCTTTCTCGGGCGATCCTCCTCAGCTAGATTTATTCGTTGAATGTATGAGCAAGCTTGATCCTCACAGAGGTAAGATTTTCTCTCGGCAGTAAGGTCTCCTCCTCCTGCATCTCCACCTGTAATAACATTACAATCAAATGACCCAAAGCGTATTGAAAATACCTCACGTTCTGGCTGCCTTGGTCTCTTGGGAAGATCGGGGTCGTCTTCTGGATCAATTTCATGGTCTCTCTTCTTGTTCTCCTCTGCTCGATGAGGAGATCTATACCTCTCTCTTGCTGGGTCGTTCTTTCTTCTATCATTCCTCCGATCAACATACTTTGCCAGTTTTCCTCGTCTGATGAGTGTTTTAATCTCATTCTGAAGAGATATGCAATTTTTAGTCATATGGCCATGATCTTTGTGAAACTCGCAATATTTTGCCTTATTTCTCCTTTTGGGGTCTGCCTTCATTTTCTCTGACCAATTTAATTCCTCGTTGTTCTTGATTTATTCTAGAACGTGGTTGATGTCTTTCTTCAAAGGAGTATAATTATTAAATTTCTTCAATAGTTCCCATGACAACCTTGTTCTTGAATGTTTGTCACTACCATTGTTCTTATGCTCTTTCTTCTTAGCTTTATCACCTTCCACCTTGGTTTCTTTGGCGTCCACATTCTACGTCGCAGATATAGCCTCCTCGGCATTCATGATCATGGCCGCTTTTCCCATCAGATCTGACATGGTTCTAGGTGAATCTTTAGCCAAAGTGTAGTACAACTTGTTGGGCAGTAGTCCACTCATCAAGGCAGTAATCACTGCCTTTTCCTCATAATCAATGACTTCGAGCTTCTCGTTATTAAAATGAGTTATATAATCTCTGGTACTTTCACCAGCTTTTTGTCTAACACTTAACAAATGTGATACTCGTTTAACTGGCTTTGCCCCAAAATAGAAATTCCCAATGAATAACTCGGCCAGTTGAAAGAAAGTTGAGATCTTACCCCGAGGAAGATTATTGTACCATATTTGAGCAGATCCGGTAAGAGTTCCCAAGAATGCTCTGCATCTCATCTCATCTGGAACAGCATAGATGTCGACTGCAGCTTGGTATTGTGTTATATGAAGGACAAGGTCGGTATTTCCATCATATTTGGGGGTCACAATAGGTGCTTTGAACTTTGATGGTGTTGGAAAATATACAATGGCCTGGACAAAAGGTGTTCCTTGAACAAAAGTTCGTTGTAGAGGGTTCTTGGCCTTAGCCATTTCCCCTAATCTATCCTCCAGCCTCTGAATAGATCCTTTCCACGCATCGTTTCCTTCCTCGGGCCTGTTGGTTCGAGCAACTGATCGCGTTGATGTGGCTTCCTAGGATCTATCTTGACGAGAAGCTGCCCCCACTGAGCGGATCCTTCCCTTAAATCTGATGGTCGTCGAAAACTCCTTGATGCGGCTCTAGGAGGACTTTTGCTCCTCCTAGGACCTAATCGATCAAAAGGAGATACTTTGCTTAATCTTTCTAGCGCACTAGTCCTTTCTGGAGAGAGAGTGATACGTTGTTCAGTATCTGTGGCTCGTACTGACGAAGTTCGTCCAAGTTGATAAGAAAAATCTTCAGACTCCTCAGTACGATAGGAATCGGTACGCCTAGTACGTGAAGAAGGTAAACGGATATTTCTTTGAATACTTTGTGATTCTGAATGGGTTGGTGCACCACCATTGAGGGTTCGTATGAGTTGTCGCATCGTTTCTTGCATGACTATCTGGCCTTGGGCCAGATTTGTCATTATTCCAGCCAGATCTGGAATATTGGGCGGAGCAGATGGATTTGGAGGGCTTCTAGCCTTTCGATTGCTGGGTTCGGGAATATCAGCCATTTGTGATGAATTGTTTTTGATGAAAAACGATATTACCAGTCGTTTCCCACAGACGGCACCAATCTGTTGATGTAAAAAATTAGATGATATCTAATTATTTAATCACAGATAAATAAAATGAGACAAATAACTTTTAAAGTGGTTCAGCCTTATAAGAATGGCCTACGTCCACTGTTTTTGTTATTGCTGACTGTTTGGGAATTCTCGATTACAAGTTTTCTCAAGAAATTCTGGTCCCCTTACAATGAGGATAATAAAATGTATTTATAGCCCTAAGGCTGTAATGTGAAAGGGTAATATATTAAATTCCCCTTAAGCGTATACATCTGTATGATAATAAGCATTTAATGCGCAGTCAAACTATTGGGTTATCCTGCTATTAATGCTTTATTCGAGGTGAAGCTTGGACCGCCTAAGCTGCTCGGACCGCCAAAGTTCCTCAGTACTCAAAAGTTCCTCGGTGCTCAAAGTTCCTCGGAGAGTTCTTGTAGGTCGGAGCGTCTGAGTTGATGGGGGAAGCAGAGTTCCTCATTGTAGTATGGTTCCTCGGAGTCGAGGTGCTGTTCGTAAGTGTTTATCGTTGCCATGTACATTACCACGTGTCTTCACCCAATTGAGCCATGTCAGCAGACTAAATTTGGTATCAACAGTGACCAAGTTGTGAAAAGACTAAAATGCCCTTGAACGTGCGATCGCGTACAGAAATCGAGCGGAATGCGTCTGAACTTCACATGTAGCATCCAAATACATATAAAAGCTCAACTAACCCCTAAAAACGTGTTAACGTAGAAATATGAGGTTGTCTGGTTAACGATCATAAATATAGGCAATAAGATACCCGAGCGGGCTAAAATGCGTAGGTTCGGAGGTTGAAATCCGCAATATTTGCGTATCATCACACCCCCTAACTTACACATTGCTAAGCCCTATCAATGAAATAGGATACAACAAGAACTACAAGCAAACCAAAAATAAGAAATAGTACAAAAGTATGGTAAAAAAGCATAAGGCCACTTTTGCGGGCGATTCGATTGCATTTAGTGTATGCAATAAGCCGTTATACCTCTAGGTCACCCTAGTGGTGGATGAGTGTCGTCTCGTGAGGGTTTTCAGGGATGGTACCCACAAAGATCACATGGTTTTCTCAAAATATGCCCAACAAAACATGCGACAAGCCCAATAATGGCGAAAAAGATTTCATACACATTATTAGCACATTGAACGGATTCAAACAAAAGTCCAAATCGTTAACAATATAGAATGCACCTCATAGAATTGAAACTTTAAGATGTGGGAGGGGAAGAGTTCATGCAAAGTGTGATTTGGCGAAAAACTTAAATAAACCGTATACTAAATAAAGCAAGCATATATTCAATCCTCATGGGCATTACACTCATCAAGCGAATTCACTCGAAACAGGGAGGTAACACACGAAACATAAGGGCTAAAGAGTAAATGGAAATGGAAACTAGGTCGCACACATGTCACAAATGAAGAACGCTATATATAAACTGAAAAGCTGTAATCTCAATAAAAGATACAACTCATTAAAGGAGGCGAAATACATTTTCATAGATTATCAAAACTATTTAAACTTTTAAATTACATTAACCTAAGATAACATAGGACTTGCATAGGGTTGTAATGTAGTCTAGGCTAGGGTGCGAAACGAATGATATGTATGTACGGATTCAAAGTGTTCGGGATGAAAACTCAGGATAATGGGAAAATGCGAGCAGTATCAAAATTGGAAAACAAGTTCCAAAACGACATTGGATATATCATCAGGGAGAGTAATCAAAGATTATTGAACTTTATACAACATATACAACTTTCTCTTTCTTTTCTTTTCTTCTTTTTCTCATTTTTCTTTTCTTTTCTTTTTATTTTTGCTTTCTTTTTTTCTTCACTTTTTTCACTACTTTCTTTTCTTTACTTTTCTCTCTCTCTCTCTCATATGCCTAAATTGCAACTAACATCACAAAAACAATATTTAATCCCAAGTAACATTCCAAACAAAGGTATGGAAAGTGTATGTATGGGCTGAAACTCCAATTTAGAGTTGGTTATGGGAATGGGGTATGAAATGAAAGGCTATATTTAGGCTCAAAGGGGTTAACGAGGGTAAACATATAAGGGTGAGGTCAAGGCTAATATGGGTGATATAACAAAAAATGCCTATGATCATTTCACAAAGTTTACACAATTCTCGAGTCAAAACAATATATGAAAATCATGATCAAGTAACACATTTCAAGTATGAACTCAATTAATGAACGATCAAATGAAAGAATATTGAGATTACCAACGAATTCAATGTTTTCAATGAGAAAATAATAATGTATACACTCACAAATGACGAAAGGTACAAAGCTTACTCGGTGTAAGTATATACAATGCAACAAAAGATTACTGAGTTATAAAAATCTTAAACCAAATCAATATAACAATAAAAGGGCATGTGCCCATGGAATTAAAGTTTAATTCATGAAGTTATTCATAATATCAATAAGTGAGACTAAAGTCTAATAACTTCTAAAATAAAGAACACGCATCATTGGTTTGTCTATTGGATCAGGCAATTATTGAAATTTATCATCGGAAACAAAGGCAAAATGCCCAAAAAAGGATAAAAAAGAAAGAAAATCTTTTTGAAAATTTCAAATTTTCTAAGAAAATCCTACTAAATAACTAACATGTGTGAAAAAACATGGACTAAAATATGAAATGGATAGAATATCCCACACCCCCTAACTTAAAACTTGACATTGTCCTTGTAAGGACATTTTTGTCCAACATACTTCTATATGTCATTAGCCGTAACACCGTTGCAAAGATTCAAAGTCCATTCATCATCAACGGAATCCGAAGATCAAAAGAAAGGAAGAATTCAGAAATCCAGTCAACTGGACCGGTCCGCCTTTATATAAAAACAACCGATCCGCTGAGACCCGGACCGGACCGCCCCGGACCGATCTGCCGTGCACTTTGAAGCCAGTGAGCCCCGAACCGAATGCGAATCGAATCAGCTTCAAATTAAAAGAACCGGTCCGCTATCGGACCGATCCGCCTAAGGCCCGGACCGGTCCGCCCTGGATAAACTTTGTCAGATCGTGTAGCAGATTTTTTAGGGTTTTGACTCCTTATTTAAACCACGATCACTAGTTGGTTTCGATAAGACTTACCCACGTTTTTCAGAGCATATCAACCCTAAAGTCTTCACCTATTGAGTCCTATGATTATAGGTTTTTAGATTCACACATCTTCCATATCTATGTGAATCAAGTTTGGTAACCCAAGAACACCATTGCTGTTGTTCAACCCTTGTGAAGTGGACCGTTTCTTCCTCTTCACTGCAGCCCTACTGGAAAGGGATAATTCCAGCCGCGACTACAGAATCCGATACCTGAGGGTAATTCTTAGTAAAAAATCTTGTATTTCAGTGTAATCCGATTGTAAGCCGTTTCTCTTACAAATTATAGTGATATACAAATGGTTTTGCCCCTGTGGGGGATTTTTCCTTAATTGCATGTGTTTGAATGTTCTTGCGTAGATTATCTATTTTATTCAATCACTTACTGCTGCATGTTTAGGGTTTGTTTGGGTTAAAAAGGTGTTTATTATATTATTTCTTAATTGAACGCAAGCGCCAACTCTTTTAAATTGGTATCAGAGCAGGTTACGCTAATTTATTGCGTATTTCTATTTTCCGCAAAATCGTGTGATATTGATTTTTTGAAAAATCAGTTTTGTGAAAATTCGCATTTTTTCCTATGGAACACTTATATAATCAGATGCCTATTTTTGATGGGTCTAATTATGCCTATTGGAAAGCTCGTATCAAATCGATTTTAAAATCTATTGACGAGCGGGTTTGGTTGCTTTGCGAAAATGGTTGGACCCCTCCCACCGTCACTGTTAATAACATCACCTCTCTAAAACCCGTGTCAGCCTGGACTGAGGATGATTATAAATTGTCCAATTTTAACTCCCGTGGTCTGAGTGCTATTTCTGGTGCTATCACTCCTGATGAGTATCGCCGAATCATGACGTGCTCCATGTCTAAGGAGGCTTGGGATGTTTTGAAACTGACACATGAGGGTACGAACGCTGTTAAAGAGTCTAAGTTACAAAATCTGGCCACCCAATTTGAGACTATCACCATGTCTGAGTCCGAATGCTTTGATGATTTTTATGCACGTTTGTCGGACATTTTTAACACTAGTTTTAATTTGGGTGAGGTGATTGATAGCACGCGTGTCGTTAAAAAGATTTTGAGATCTCTTCCAAAACGCTTTATTCCTAAAGCCACTGTTTTGAACTCTTTGGGAAATCTGTAATCACTTAAGTTGGAAGAACTTGTAGGAGATCTTCAAACCTATGAGATTGACATGTTTCCTAAAACCATTAAGGCTAAGGATAATGGTATTGCTTTAAAGACTCATTTTAAGAAAAAGAAAGAAAAAGTTTGTGAGTCTGATTCTGAGGAAGATGTTGATTTTGATAATATGGCCTTGTTTGCGAAAAACTTTAAAAAATTTCTCAACATGAAAAGAAATAATTCTTCCAATAAAAAGATTTTTTTTGAGAAAAATAAAAGGAAATGAAAGGCCAAAGAAAGTGATGAGAGGAATGACTCTGATGAGGAGTGTGAGGAAGATTTAGAGAACATCACCTGTTTTGAATGTGGGGGTAAGGGAAATAAGTCGTTTGAGTGTCCTACTTGGCTTAAAAAGAAAGGGAAGAAAGTAGCCATGCCTGCCACATTTAGTGATGATGAGGGAGATGAGTCGGATAAAGGTTTAGGACATGGGATGGTTGTCGCCTTTTCTATTTGTGTAAGCACACCCAGTTTGTCTCACAAAAGTGCACACGAGAGCGATAATAGTGATTCATGTTCTTCGAGTGAGGGAGAAAGTGAAAGTGAGAGTGGAGATGAAAGTGAGCTCCAAAAATCTTTTAGAGATTTGTACACCGAGACCTTGAAAACAAAGAAGTATAATCGAGATTTAGGTCGTCGAGTTTTAAGTTTGGAGAGAGAAAAAGAGGTTTTGAGAAAGGAGAAGTTTGATTTGACCAACACGGTGTCTAGTCTGACGACACGTGTATCCCAACTCGAGAGTGATCTCGAACGTGCCCGGGAGGTCAAAATCAATTTTGAGAACGCACCTAAGAAGGTTGAAAAAGTGGTTCTTAAGGGTAAAGGTGAGAAATTAGGAATAAGTCATGACAGTGCTTCTTCTTCCCAATTAGCACTCGAGCCGGTTTCCACTGTAGTGTTAGATTCACGAAAGTCTCACCCTAACCCACCTAGGCGCCCCATTCCTATTAGGAGAGTGCGTCTTAGAGATTTTGAGCGAGGTGTTCCTAGGCCTATTTATGTTTGTTCACATTGTAAGAGGAGAGGTCACCTTAAGGAATTTTGTTTTAAGTTGGGTTATGTGTCACGTTTTTCTTCTACATGTGTTTCTGGCACACATGCACCCATACATGATACTTTACATGCTCCCGGAGACTACATCAGAGAGTTTGCACATCTAGGTGAGCAAGTTAAGTTTTTAGTCAAAACTTCACAAGATTTGATGGAGGTTTTTCATAAGTTGTCACCACCTTTGGAAAACCCCTCCGCACCTAATGATTGAGGTTTGACTTGTTTACTAGCATAGGATGTTTTTCATAATGTCATCATTTGCCTATTGCTAGTATGTATCATTTGTGTATATATTTTTTTGAATTTTTTTTTGAAAATACCAAAAAGATTTTATTTTGATAAAATTTTTGAAAAATACAAAAAGAGTTTTTTTTTTATGAGCATTCAAGATAGCCAAGTCACAACTTCATTCCATATATCCATGTGACTGTTTGATAGAGATTTGAGAGGCTACATCATTTCATCCATGTGCTTAACATTGATCGGAGTCTTTGAGATGTAATTAGTGATATCTTCCTACATGTTTGACTCATATATCCTTTATTGCACACATGCACTGCTATTTTGATTATTGCACTTGTCTATCACATATTGGCTTGAGTGTTTCTATCTCAATTCTGTCTATAAAATGTACAATATGCGATAAAACTTGAGAAGATTGGAATGCATGTAAAAACCGTTTTGGTGAGACTGTGTGTATATTTTCATAACGGGGAGGGGCTGCGAAAGTTGATTCTTATCCTTTGCGCAAAAGCCACCGTTAAAATGGACCTAAAAAATGGAGGAATTTTAATATCTGAGGTCCTAAGAGGTTAAAAGAGCCCGAAAAAATTGATAAGGCAATAAAAAACAATTCATGCCAGATCTGGGCCATTTAGGTTTCACCCAATTCTCCAAAGTTTGAGAATTTAGTATTTTTCTCTTCAAAATATAAATCTGAGGGAGTTTGGTTGGAGATTGAAAAACGGGTTTGCACTTCCTTGAAAGTCCTGAAAAAGCATGAAAATCATTTTGGACGTTATTGGTGTAGAAATCACCTTGAGCTTTGATTTGTAGATTTGATATAGTCAATGTCTTATATTTCCAATCTTTTACACCAAAGGAAGCATTTGAGTTCATTCGTTAGGAATATCCAATATTCATCGTGCACATATGTCATGTTTGTATGCTTTGATTTTCCTATCGAATGTTGATCACATCCATTCTTTTACGCTATCACCGACTTGGTTGTTTTATGTTCATTCATGGTGTGTTTTTATGCCTTGTGTCACCCCGGTACTTGATTGCTTGATTTATTTCTCTCATTTGTCTATTTGGGGACATCATAAAAAGGGGGAGAATGAATTATCTGATTATGGGGGAGTTTTGAAATTCTGAGAATATCATCTTAAATTGATATATATGCTTATGTTTATCTCATTTCAAACTCGATACGTCACTTGGTATTTGCTTTGTCTCATGTGTGTAGGTACATCTTTTGATAATCCCATGTTGCACACCCTGATGAGAAAAGTGGTGAGATTTCTGAAGATTCGAAGAACAAACGATGCAGCCTTAGTCATTTGCACCACTTTCAGTTTTTGGGTTCATGGAAGGGTAGATTTGTATAGGCATTGTGATTATAGATAATTCGGATTTTTTATGTTTGTTCCGGCATAGACATAGGGGGAGATTTGTAAGGACATTTTTGTCCAACATACTTCTATATGTCATTAGCCGTAACACCGTTGCAAAGATTCAAAGTCCATTCATCATCAACGGAATCCGAAGATCAAAAGAAAGGAAGAATTCAGAAATCCAGTCAGCCGGACTGGTCCGCCTTTATATAAAAAGAACCGATCCGCTGAGACCCGGACCGGACCGCCCCGGACCGATCCGCCGTGCACTTTGAAGCCAGTGAGCCCCGAACCGAATGCGAATCGAATCAGCTTCAAATTAAAAGAACCGGTCCGCTATCGGACCGATCCGCCTAAGGCCCGGACCGGTCCGCCCTGGATAAACTCTGCCAGATCGTGTAGCAAATTTTTTAGGGTTTTGACTCCTTATTTAAACCACGATCAGTAGTTGGTTTCGATAAGACTTACCCACGTTTTTCAGAGCATATCAACCCTAAAGTCTTAACCTATTGAGTCCTATGATTCTAGGTTTTTAGATTCACACATCTTCCATATCTATGTGAATCAAGTTTGGTAACCCAAGAACACCATTGCTGTTGTTCAACCCTTGTGAAGTGGACCGTTTCTTCCTTTTCATTGCAGCCCTACTGGAAAGGGATAATTCCAGCCGCGACTACAGAATCCGATACCTGAGGGTAATTCTTAGTCAAAAATCTTGTATTTCAGTGTAATCCGACTGTAAGCCGTTTCTCTTACAAATTATAGTGATATACAAATGGTTTTGCCCCCGTGGGGGATTTTTCCCTAATTGCATGTGTTTGAATGTTCTTGCGTAGATTATCTATTTTATTCAATCACTTACTGTTGCATGTTTAGGGTTTGTTTGGGTTAAAAAGGTGTTTATTATATTATTTTTTAATTGAACGCAAGCGCCAACTCTTTCAGTCCTCAATGTGAATTAAGAACCAAGTTAAAGAGAGGAAAATAGCGATATTACCCAAAATTGGAGTGATCCAAATAAGAACAAGTCCAAATAATCTACAAAACAAGTTAGTACCGAGCATAGCAAAATCAAATAATAAAAAGTTAACTAATTACACTAAACTAAATAAAAAAGGAAGGAAAAAATAAAAAGAAAGAAAGTTAACTATATACACCTACTATTTAGGCTTCGCACTAACTATACACTAGAAGTCTAAATAGCTGAGGGTCCACCATAAAAACGATTTGACTTTGGAGGATAACCGGTGTACCCTCACGTATGAGAATTCCCTCCAAAAAATATGAATTCCGTTTGAACAACGAAAGGCATGTGTAAGGCGTAAGAAATGAACCATTGCCAATTAAAAGTTTAAAAGGGACGATGGGGGGTTTGGATTGAACGGGTGACAAAAATAAGTGGGGACCGAGAAAAGGTGAATATCCTGCTAAGGATTTTGAAATTGGAATGGGAGGCGGGGCACACGAAGGCACCAATGCGATCGTGGAAGGCGACTCGAGCAAGTACTCCTTATCGGCGAAAAGGTTTAAAACAATAAATTTTGAAACCGAATCATCGGGTACTTGTGACGGTGTGATAATAGAGAAGAAAAATGGGGATGAAAGAAATTCAAACTCATGAGAAGAATCATCATCGCATAAAGATGGAATTTCGAAGGAAATAATATCATTTTCAATAAAATGTTCTTCTTTGGGGGACAAAGAAGAAATCATTTCATTGCAAATAGATATTACGTCATTTTCATCCTTGCTTTCAATATCTATTCTGCAATGGGCAAAGTCTAGAATGGTTTGTTCCAAAGTAGGCACAAGTACCTCATTTAGTTCAAAACATTCTTCGACTTCGAAAGTCTCGGAAGCAAAATTGTCATCGGACTCAAATAATAAATCCAATTCATGTTCCCAACAACGATTTTCTTCCCGATAATGATTTTCAATTTTCTCATTCTCATACATACGTAAACCCTCACTGAATGTCATAGGTCAAGGTACGGATACATGCGAATGGGAACTTTGATAAATACCATCGAACATAAACGAAAACTCATTATTATAGGAATTTTGAAAACTATTGCATTTCATATCAAAATTCCTATTATAAGGAGGTAAAGGCCCAAAATCATTATCATCATCATCAAAATTCCAATAACCTAAGTTTTGACTTTTGTTATACTCGCCCAAAGTCATATTTGAATTTATAATACTTTGGGATTCTAAGTATTCACCGAAAGTCATAGGTTTGCGATAATTTTGAGAATTATAACAATGATTGCCGAAAGAATTGGAGTAAGACATGCTTACCCAAAAAATGGCTTGAAGTGGCGGATTCCACAAAGTAGGTGCGAGCGGGAAAAATTCAAGCGTTTCTAATTGCTCAAATGTGGAAGTCCTACAAAAAGATTAGAAAATAATACAAATAGAAAGAAAATACTATGAAATACTAAATCAAATAAAGTCTAAAAAAGCTCATTCCCGGCAAAGGCACCATTTTAATCGAAAGTTGTCGGGATCAAAGCACTGAACCAATTAAGATTCAAAGAAAATCATCCTCGAAAACGGTGCCATTTTGATTAACACGTGAAATGTCCGTGCGTGTAAGGTGCGCAGTCGTTGTTTTCGTTTCATCGCGATAATAAAAACAAACCTAAATTACGACTACACTTGCAAGGCAAGTCTAGAGGTAAGTCAGGTATCGAAAATCCACAGGGGTGAGTTGCTAGAATTTATATGATTTACTGCTCTGAAATAAAAGTGTAAAAGGTGAATTACATACTAAAAAGGAAAAGATGCATAAAAGGGAAATTTTTAACTAGGCGAGGGAAATGAAAATAGATTAACAAAGCAGTAAAAACTATAGGTTGCGTCGAATATCCCTCACCCGAGTTAATTTGTATAAAATGGATACATGGGTCGACGAGTTATTACAAATGCATCTCGTTTCGACAGTTAATTGAATCAAGGGTTGTCACACCCCTAAAAATGCATAAAAACCTAATAAGATTTTTCCCACAAATTGTGCACGCAAGGTCGTAAGCACGGGACATACATGATATGCCCCGTCAAATCTCCTAGGCGCAATAACTAAGACAACACACCTGAAATAGACCCGTAAACACAATCACCAAAGCTAAGTAACACGTCAACTCGAGTGAGTTCCATTCAAACACAACCTAATTTAAATTAGCTAGAAAGCATATTAAAAAAGCGGTAAAGAAAGCGGTAAATAAACGCAATAAATCTACCTAGAAAGCAAGTAATCAAAGCATTTGAATCTAATTATTAAAGCTTCTAAACCTAATTATCAAAGCAAGAAAGAATGAAATACAAGTTAAATTAATGGAGAGGGTAATGAATAGTCAACTTACATACCACAAAGGGTGTCAATCCAAAGAGAAATAAAGAAGAACTCTTCAAAAACTCAAACCCTAAGCTATTATAACCTAAAAATCTATTCTAAAACGTTCATATCTGATTATTACAACAAAAAAGCTTTATATAGTAAGTGGGAAAAGAAATAGAAAAGAAAAGAGAAAATAAAATAAAAGGAAATATATCTCCTGGAAATAGGGGATCGATCAATCGACCCCTTTGGTAGATTAATCGATCGTGAACAAAATATCCCACTGTCGAGAAGGATCGATTGATCGACCCCAAAATTTACATCGATCGATCCAACAGGTATGAGCCAAGGCAGCACACTGCATCGCTGTTTTGGTTGAATGCCTTTCTTGTCCGCTAAAATTATCGTAACTTCTTCGTTCTAAATCAGAATCGCGCACCGTTTGTAGCCACACGAAGCTTGTAAGGAGGGATACAACTTTCGTGTAGATGTTGGTCCAGGTGTCCAAGATGTGAAAAGACTAAAATGCCCTTGAACGTGCGATCACGTACGAAAATCGAGCGAAATGCGTCCGAACTTCACACTTAGCATCCAAATACCTATAAAAGCTCAATTAACCCCTGCGAAACATGTTAACATAGAAATCTGAGGTTGTCTGGTTAAGGAGCATAAATATAAGGAATAAGATACCCGAGGGGGCTCAAATGTGTAGGTTCGGAGGATGAAATACACAATATTTGCCTATCATCAAGCATCATCCAATCGAAGTTTTATCCCTAACCACAACATATCTTATGATTTTGATATTAGATCTAGCTTTTTCAGTTACTTCGAATCATGAACAAATCTCACACATACACATTCTTAAGGTGGTGGAATTTTTATCATAAATATTTGAAGCTTTGAACCATTTGTTAAAGATCATACAACTTTGCCATCCTTAATAAGGAGCATTAAGTTAGTGTACATATGATGTAAATTGGAATAAGATATGATCATGTTTTCCTTATACAAAAGTTCCTCGATGTTTAAAAGAGTTTAAAATAAAATAGAATTTTATCTTATGAATCATGAGATAACACTATCCAAACAAAAGGAAAAAGAAATAAAGAAGATAACCATTTTATATACAAAATATGACAAGGAGTATATCATCTAAAGAGCATAAGCGTAACTACCACATTCTGCTCCCTAATAGTTTGAAATAAGTATGACATAATTGGTCAAACCTCCTAATCCTACACAAATTCCCTAAAACCTTAGGAGGCCTAAAATGATGGTTTAAATCAACCCGAAACTGGTTCTATATTAGACCCATAATAGAAAGCATACACCCATTATCCATTGGTCCTAGTGTGTATTACACCATGATCGATCGATCATATCAGGGACATATCAGTCATGAACCCAAGAAGTTTGCCTATAAAAAGATTCTTCACTTACCATTTTAAAACACAATAACTCCGCCCCTTAAATATTGTCTTTCTATTTTGAAGATATTTCCTTCTAGTAAAGCCTCAAAACTCTCTCATTTTGCCTTATAAACCCAGCTCAAGCTATGATCCAAAACCATAACCCAATGTTCTAATCTTATTCTTCTCATATAAACCCCCAAAACACAAAAAGCCTATTTTATTTCTTTCCTTTTATTTTCTTCCTCAAGGTACTTTCCTTTAAAGTATCCTTATATCTAGACTCTAACAAGTTAATTTCAAATTGAAATGATGTCGAATTAAAAAGGTGCATGTGTAACATTGCATATATGCATATTAATATCCATTTCAACAGCTTTTTCAGTCCAAAAACCCAATCAATAAAATTTCTCTCTCTTGCACATAAACCCTATTAAGGCTTTGTATGTCTATTGACAACCTGTATTCCAATGTTAATACTAAACCCACACATATTCCTAATGTGTGGAATAAATCTATTGCTTCAGTTGTAGTTACCTCAAATCATTTAGCCATAGACCTTTCATTGAAATAAACTACTTCTTACTAAGGTGAACCTACTATGTTGTTCTCTAGTGAAGACATTGATACTCCTTCAAAACCTTTCAAATATGCTCATGTTGGTAAGTTTTCACATCGTAGACCCTTAAGGGATGTTATTAAGAAGACTTTCCAAAATTTCTCATTGAAAATTTCATACACGATTGGTCTTTTTAGACCAAAAGCATTTTTAATTTGATTGAATTGTCAAGATGATTATGCATGACTTTGTTTGGATGATTCTTAGTTTATCAGTAAATATCCTATGTGTACATTTAACTGGACTCTGAATTCCCAAGGTGATATAGAAAGTAGCATATGCCCAAGATGGATTTCCTTTCCCTAGTTACTAATCCATTTCTATTCTAAAATTTACCTTTAATCAATAGCTTAATTTATTGGTAAACTTCTCAGATTTGATGCTTCCACTATTGAAATCAATCGACCGAGCCTTTCTAGGGTTTTTGTTGAAATTAATTTACTAAAGAATATGCCAAAAAGAGTCTGGATTGGATGTGGTAATGGTGGTTTTTGGCAATATGTCCTTGTTGAAGATATTCCTACATATTGCTTATTTTGGTCTAAAAAAGGTCACGATGAACATAGTTAGTTGTTTAAATCCCCCCAAAATGTGAACCAAGACAAAATAATTAAGGAAGTTAAGTTCAAAATAGTGGTTGATCACAATACTTAACATAACCAGGAAGAGACTCAAGTGGTTAATGCAAATCAAATGACTTCTTTAATGTCCCCTTATAGTCCTAAGAAAGTGGTTTCTACAAATAAGGTTACAAATCTTCATGGAATTATTTGAGTGAATACCAATAGCCATATCCAATCCCCTCCAGTTTCATATCCTACTGCTGATGATGATAATAACTTGGTGATGGTCAAAGCATTAGAATAAGGAGAAATTATTACTCAGATATGCGAGAAAAATTCCCTACTACCTCAAATTATCAGGACAAACCCATTGAATAAGAGTTCTAACCTATTTTTTTATCACATCATAAAAATCCATTATCTAGAAATCACTTTTCAATAATCTGTAATTGTTCATTACTTTTCCATTTCCCAAGAGGAACTGGCCTTCCCAACATTAATAAAAACTCTGTTGCAGAGTCCTTATATGCTACTGATGTTAATGTTGAAGAAGACTCCTCAATCCCTCTTCTTGAAGAATTGGTTTCTTTCTCTAAAATTCCAAATATTAAAAATAAAAAATATAGGAAGGACTAAGACGAAATGTTGAGGTAACTAAAGAAAAAATACAGACTCGGTAGCAGCTAAGATTTAGAGGGTTAGAGACAATGAATTTGAAAGATCCACTAGATCAATCTCTAAAGGTTTCAAACAATACCTCCCAAAATATTCTCAATGATAAGTCTCATTGTGTGGAATATTCATGGGGTGGCCAAAAGATTTTCTTCAAGAAGACTCAAGAAGCTTACAAAAATTCAGAAATCCCCTTTCATTGCATTGTTAGAACCAAAAGTTGATAAGATGAAGATTGAAAACTACAAAATTAAATGGATTTTTAAGATTGCTGTAGTAATGAATTACGAAATATATGGCTTTTTTGGAGATTTGAGGTCAAAATTCAAAGTATTTTCGATGAGGAGAAACATTTAACTGTGTGTCTTGAGTACCAATCCATCTAACATAGACTTATGATTAATGTGGTTTATGAAAAATGTACTATGATTGAAAGGTGTGTTCTTTTAGGATCAATTAGTTGATATCTCTTCCAAAGTTGAAGCCCATCCTCACTTGGTCTTGGGGGATTTCAATGTAGTTGCAAATTAGTCTAAAAACTTAGGTGGTAATGATGTGTATTAGAATGCTATGAGGGAATATAGTCAAGCTATAATGATTGTAGGCTAATGGATTTGGGTTACAAGGGTACCAGGTTCAATTGGTGTAATAACAGAACTGCTGATGGTACAATTATGGCTCAATTGGATAATGGCTTTATCAATAATATACGGGATGATTTTTATTGAGACTTTCCCATTAATAATTTGAGCAATACTCTTATAATCACGCTCCCACTCTTCTGAATGTTAAGATTGAGTTGCACTCTATGGAATAATATTTCAAGTATCAATCAATATGGTGTTTCCATCCTCAATTTAAGGAGATTATTAGAACTTTTTTGAATGGAAACGGCAATTTTATAGATGTAAGGAAATTTATTGTTAAATTGGAAGGATTAAAAGGGGATTTGAAGAAATGAAACATAGACACTTTCGAGGATATTCTCCAATCTAACAAAGACCTTAAATACTAAACTCTTAAATTGTAGTTAGCTTATGAATTGGCGAAAAGTTTTGTTAATCATTCCTCTATCAATCGGGGTCGAGCCAAGTTAATGGCAACCCTTAAAAATTACGATACGTTTTTGAAACAAAAGTCTTCCATTAAATGGTTGAAGGAAATTGACTCACACACTAGATTCTTTAATTCTAAAGTTAAATCTAAGAAAGGAAAGTTGTTTATTCATTATATCAGAGATAATGGCAAGTTACATGAGGATAGAGGTGATGTTGACAACCACATTGTTAATTTCTTTGAATATTTCCTAAATGTTGATCCATTAGTCTTTGATATTGATATTTTTTTATATCATTACTTCGATGATTACTTCATATATGAATTCGGTGAAAAAAGAATTTTCCACTAAAGATGAAATTTTTTTAAGTTGTGAATGGATTGAGTGATGATTCTGCCCCTAGCCCAGATGGCTTTGGGCATAAATTTTGCAAAAAGTGTTGGCTCAAAATAAAAAATGACCTCACTCATGCTATTAGCGATTTATTTGCTAGTAATGAGATCCTAATGAGTTAGTCAAGTTCAAATATTGTGTTTATTCCAACGGTGAAAGCTTCGAATAAGTGTGAGGTTTACAAGTCTATAAGCCTCTATAACTTTCCCTTACAAAGTTACCTCTAAGATTTTCTCTACTAGATTGTCCAAAATTCTGCCATAACTTATATCTCCAAATCAAAGGGGATTTTTGAATGGTATATTCATTCCAGACAATGTTCTGTTGTCTCAATAAATTACTTAAAACTTAGGGAAAATAGTTTAGGGAGGTAATGTTATTATTAAAGTCTACATGAAGAAGGCTTATATCTCACGAATATTGCGTATTTGTTCCCTTTATCTTTATGCATTGTAACACTTTTATGTTGCTTATGCCTATATTTATGCTCGTCAACCATACAAACTCTATTTTATATATTTATATGCTTTGCAAGGTATAATTGAGGTTTTGTAGGTATTGGAATGCTTAACATATGGATTGGTCGCGTTTCGAGGAAATTTCTTCGTCTGACTCAACTTTAATGGAAATTTAGTCATTTCATACTTCATCTCCGGCTCAGTGGAATTCCATGGAAGCATATTTCATTGAGTTATCTTCACATGTGGCCACAAATGGCACGTTGTTTCAAACTCGGATGAAGAACTTATGGCTGATTCCGTAAAAAACCTTTTCTCCCATGAAAAGACCAAAGTATCCAAGAAAATAGGCTATCGCTCGACCGATACTGATCCCCCGATCGATCAGTCTTTCAATTTTTGCCTATGTTCAAAGATAGGGGACTTCACCTTACGACTGGTCTACCAGCCCCCTGGCCGCGATCGACCGGGACCCCCAGTTCTTTGACGATTTTCCCTTGTTCATTTCTTTTTCGTTTCTTTTATACTCCACTTACTATATAAACATCACCTTTTTTCTGTAAATATCTTTCATTTTAGTTTAGTTTTTTAGAGTTTTCTCCTTACGAGCTTATATCTCTAGGGTTTCAACCCATTTTTGTATTGTAAGTTACTATTTATCTTCCCTTCCATTTAATTTAAGCTTTATTTCCTTTATTTCAGGTTTTGTTCCTTATTTACTTGCCTTACATTAATTTTTTTTGGTTAGTTAATTGTTTTCATTTATTAATTATGTTTATTTCTTACTTTAAATATGCGTTGTTGATAATTTTAGGGTTGGGATCATATTTCCACCATTAATGGGTCTCGAGCTTTGAAATCTAGGATTTGGGTCAAACGCGTTTAATTGAAACCTCATTGATTAAAGTTCGAATATGATGCATTTAAATTTCTTTGTCTTGCTATAACTATTTAGATAACCTTAATTTTCATGAGAATAATTTCCCATGTTACAAGACCAAGACTATGCCAGAATGCCTACATTTTTTTGAAAATGAACGTCTTAAGCATGAAATTCAAGAATTTTTAAATAATCCCTCATCGCCTTAGGAATGTAATTTGGGAGGTGGGTAATTGTCTAGCTATGACCAAACCTATCAAGAAGATGTCATGTCTTCTTGCTAGTTTGATAATGAGTTAGCTTTTAAGGAATTCAATGACCAGTCCAAGAGTTTTAAACTTGATCTTTAGAAATAAATGCCTAACTCGATGAGATCATTTCATCTTCACAAAGGTCAGTTGAGGTTAAAACTTGATTTTCACCTCCATCAATTTTTCAGGAGGAAATCATTGAGAGTTATCCAAGCACTTTCGAATTTTAACCTCTTATTAATTCTTCCAATTGCATTGAGGTTGATGGTCTTTTCATTCATTTTTTCCCTACTTTATTGAAACATTAAATTTATCACAAGAATTGGTTGAAAGTCTTGAGGACTTTGACCCGATTCTCGAACAGGACTGTTATTTTGAGATGCTTCATCTCATGGGGTATTCACTTGCACTTGCCCTAACTCCCCTTACAATTGAAAAAACTTGGGGATGTGATTTCCATTTTCTCGAGATCAATGTGGTCTTGTCACCCTTAGTGTACAAATCCCCCATCACCCCACTAAAAATTTTAATTGGTGATGGTTCATTTCTTATGCCTGGCATATGCCTTCCATTGTTCAAATAGAATTCTTATTTTTCGGGAGGCATGCACTCGGGTGAGGGTACACCATTAATCCCTCATAGTCAAATCTTATTTAGGTAGACCCTAAAAAATTTTGACTTCTAGTGTGCAGTTAGATAGAAGTTAAAATTATAGGTTGTAAATAGTTAGTTTTTTTCTTTCTTTTTTCTCTTTCTTTAAATTTGATTCTAATGTAATTAGTTAGAGTTTTTGTTATTATTTTTGGTTTGCTAGGTTTTAAAATGTTTTGTAGATTCAATTAACTCGTACTTATCGGGGATCACTCCACTTTGGGTAATATCTTTCTTTTCCTCTCTTTATGTTGTGTTCTTGATTTTCATTGATGATAATACAACACTTAAGTTAGGGGGTGTGGGATATTATATCCATTTATTCTTTAGTTTCATTGATTTAACCACATGTTATTCGCGAAGCATGCTTTGTTGTAAAAAATTAAAAAATTCCAAAATATTTTCTTTCTTTTTTCTCTTTTATTGGGAATTTTACCTTTGTGTTCGATGATAAATTTCAACAAACACGCGATCTAATAAACAACTCAATGATGCATGTTCTCGATTTTAGAAGTTATTAGACTTTAATCCTCATATCATTGATATTATGAATAACTTCATGAATTAAACTTTAATCCCATGAGCATATGTGATTTCCTTGTTTTAATGAATTGGTTTAAGACGTTTATAACTCGATAATCTTTATTACATTATATATACTTACATGGAGTGAGCTCAGGGCTTTTCTTCATTTGTGTGTGTTTATACTCTACTCTTTACTCCTTGGAAATGTTAATTTCGTCAGTAATTGTCACTATTTTTTCATTTGATCATTCATTAATCGAGACCGTATTGTGAAATTTATTACTTGAGCATGATTTTCAAAGTTGTTTTGACTCAAAAATTGCGTAAACTTTAGGAAATGATCATAGGCCATCTTTGTTATATCTCCCATATTGATCTTGACCTCACCTTATTTGTTTCCCGTAGTCAACCCCTTTGAGCCTTAATATAGCCTTTTATTTCAAAACCCAAAATCCCATAACTAACTCCATATTGGAGTTATAAACTACATATATTACCTTCCATACCTTTGTTTGGAATGTTACATGGGATTGAATGATGATATTGTTTTGTGCTTGGAATTAAACATGTGAGAGTGAGAAAAGTGAAGAAAAGAAAGAAGTAAAAAAAAAAAAAAGTGAAAAAAGAAAAAGAAAACAAAATAAAAAATTATGAGAAAAATAAGAAAAGAAAAGAAAGCGAAAGTTTATATATGTTGTATATAATGTTTAATAATCCTTACCGCTCTCCAATTTCATATGTAATGCTTGTTATGGAAATCATTTTCAAATTTTGATATTACTCGCAATGTTTCATTATCCCGAATTTTCATCTCCGAACACCTTTGAATCTGTGAATAATTCCTTCCTTTCCTAACCTTAACCCCAAAACTACATTACAACCCTTTAAATTCCTATATGATCCTAGGGTGAATTAAATTCAAAAGTTTAAATAATTACAATAATTTGTGAAAATACATTTTGCCTCCGTTGATGATGGTATCTTTCATTGAGATTACAAGTTTTTATTTTTATATATAGTGTTCTTCATTAGTGACATGTGTGTGGCCTAGTTTCCATTTACATTTACTCTTTATGCCCGCATTTCGGTGTATTACTTCCTATTCATTGTGATTTCATTTGTTGAGTGTATACGCCGGTCAAGATTAACATATATGCAAGCTTTAATGCTTATCCTCTTTATAAAAGTTTTACCAAATCATACTTTTCATGTGCTCTCTTTTCCTCACACTTTTAATGTTTGAACTGTACGAAGTTCATTATATAATGTTAATAATACGGACTTTTGTGTGAATTCATTCACTTTATTAATAACGTGCTTGAAATTTTTTTCACTATTGTTGGGATTGTCATATGTTTGCTATGCATACATTTTGAGAAAATTTTGATGTTTGTGGGTTTCATCCTTGAAAACCCTCACGAGAAAAGACTCGTCCACTAGGTTAACCTAGAGGTATAGCGGCTTGTTGCATATGCTAAATGCAATCTTGTTTCCTACGAAAGTGGCATCTATATTTTTATGCACATACACATTTTGCACCGCCTTTTGTTGGACTAGTTTTGTTTTGTTTCATTACTAGGGACTAACAATGCTTAAGTTAGGGGGTGTGATACATCACGAATATTGCGAATTTTTGCCCTTTATCTTTATGCTATCTAGCACGTTTGTGTTCCTTATGCCTATATTTATGCTTGTTAACCACACAAACTCAATATATGCTTTGTGAGGTATAATTGAGATCTTATAGGAATTAGAATGCTTAAGGTGTTGATTGGTTGCATTTTGAGGAAGTACCATCATCTAACTTAACTTCAATGGCAATTTAGTCATTTCATAATTCATATACGGCTCAATGGAATTCTATGAAAGCGTAGATCATTGGGTTGGCTTCACGTGGACGCAAATGGAACGTCGTTACAAGTTTGGACAAAGAAGTTATAGCTGATTCCATAAAGCACCTTTTGTCCCATGTAAAGATGAAAGTATCCAAGAAAATTGGGCACCGGTCGACCTGTCCTGAGCCCCCGATCAATCGGTCTTTTTTATTTTGCCTATGTTCGAAGATAAGGCATTTCACCTTATGAGCAGTCGATCAGCCCCCTGGCCATGATCGATAGGGCCTCCCAGTTCTTTGACGATTTTTCCTTGTTCATTTCTTTTTCTTTTCTTTTATTATCTACTAACTATATAAACAACTGATACAACACAAATATAACGTATTTCATCCTTCGAACCTACGCATTTTAGCCACCACGAGTATCTTATTCCCTATATTTATGATCGTTAACCAAACAACCTCAGATTTCTATGTTAACATGTTTCGCATGGGTTAATTGAGCTTTTATAGGTATTTGGATGTTAAGTGTGAAGTTCGGATGCATTCAGGCTAATTTTCGTACACAATCGCACGTTGAAGGGAAATTCGGTCAATTCATAGATTGGGCACCTAACCCAACATCTTCACAGAAGTTGTATCCCTTCTCGCAAGCTTCGCGAGGCAGTGAACGGTGCCTGAATCCGAGTCAGTATGAAGAAGTTACGGGAGTTTTAGCGGAAGAGAGAAAAAATCCAACCAAAATAGGAGGAATAGTTGTTGAACTGCTATGGTCGATCAAAAGGATCGATCGATCGATCCTTCAATATTTGGCCATCGTGGGGAGACAGTGGGCTCATTTTCTATCCATCGATCGATCAATCAAAGGGATCGATCGATCGATCCCCTGTTTTCTGCAGATATTTTGCCTTTTCTTTTCTTTTTCCTTTTCTTTTCTTTTTCCTTTTCTTTTCTAATTTTATTCCAACTTACTATATAACACATTTTTGTTGTAAATATTAGATATAATTCATTTTAGGTTAGTTTAGCTTAGGGTTTGGGGATTTCAGAGCTATTTCTTCTTCCTCAATTAGTTTGACACCCATTTGGGTTTGTAATTGGTAGTTTCATATTCCCTCTCCATTAATAGTGTGTATTTACTTATTTCCTTATTTGTAATTAGGTTTACATGCTTTATTTACATGCTTTGATTTAGTTGTTTTCTAGTGTAGATTTATTGCATTTATTTACCGCATTTTTTATATGCTTTCTAGATAATTTAGTCTAGGTTGTGCCGGATTGAACTCATTCCGAGTTGATATGTTGCTTTGATTTGGTGATGGAGTTTACGGGTCTATTTTGGGTTCGTTGTCCTAGTGATTACACCTAAGGGATTTGATGGGGCATATCATGTATATTCCATGCTTACTGCCTTGCATGCGTAATTTTTGAGGTATTTGTTGACGCTAAAATTGTATTGGGCTTTTATGCGAATTTATGGGTGTGACATCCCTTGGTTCAATTAACTATCGAAACGAGACTCGTTTGTGATAAATCATCGACCCATGTAACCATTTTATACTAATTAACTCAGATGAGGGATATTCGATGCAACCTATAGTTTTTACTCCCTTTCTTAATCTAGCTTTATTTTCCCATGCCAAGATTAATATTTCCCTTTTATGCATCTTTTCCCTTTTTGAGTATAATCATCTTTTACACTTTTATTTAGGAGTATTAAACCTTATAAATTCTAGCAACTCGACTCTGTGAATTTTTGAAACTTGACTTACCGCTACACTTGTATCGCAAGTGCAGTCGTAATTTAGGTTTTTGTATTGAGGAGGTGAAAAGAAAACAGTGATCGATGCTTGACGAGCATCGCTTTTCACCCTTGATCAAAATGGCGCAGTTGTCGGGGACTAGTTTGTTTTAGAATTTATTTGATTTAATACTTCATAGTATTTTCTTTCTATTTGTATTTTTTGCCCATCATTTTTGTAGGACTTCAACATTTGAGCACCAAGAAACGCATGAATTTTTTGCACGTGCATCTACTTTGTGGATTTTTCCACTTCGAGCCATTTTGGGGGTAAGCATGTTTGATTCCAATTCTTTCGGTAATCATTATGATAATTCTCAAATTTCTCGTAAACCTTTGACTTTTGGTCAATACTTAGAGTCCCAAAAAATCATAAATTCAAAAATGACTTTGGGCGAGTATAACGAAAGTCAAAACTTAGGGTATTGGAATTTTGTCGACGATGATAATGATTTTAGGCCTCTAATTCCTTATAATAGGAATTTTGAAATGAATTGCAATAGTTTTCAAAATTCCTATAATAATGAGTTTATGTTTAAGTTCGATGGTAATTTTCAAAGTTCCCATTTTCAAGTATCCACGCCATGGCCTATGACTTTTGGCGAGGGCTTGCGTATGCTTGAGCATGAGAAACTTGAAAATCGTTATCGGGAAGAAAATCGTTTGTGGGAACATGAACTGTATTTATTATTTGAGTCCGACGATGATTTTTCTTCCGAGATTTTTCTAGTCGAGGAATGTTTTGAACCAAATGAGGCCTTTGCGCCTACTTTGGAAAAAATCATTATCGGCTTTGCCCATTGCGTAATAGATATTGAAAGTGAGGATGAAAATGACATAATATCTATCTGCAATGAAATGATTTCTTCTTTGGCTCCCAAAGAAGAACATTTAATTGAAAATGATCTTATTTCCTTCGAAACTCAATCTTTAAGCGATGATGATTCATCTCTTGAGTTTGAATTTCTTTCGTCCCCATTTTTATTCTCCGTTATTACACCGTCATAAGTACCCGATGATTTGGTTTCAAACTTTAATGTGTTAAACCTTTTTGCTGATGAGGAGTACTTACTCGAGTCGCCTCCACGATCGCATCTTTTCCCTCGTGTGCGCAACCTCCCATTTCGCTTGCTAAATCTTTGGGAGGATATTCTAATTTTCTCAATCCCCACATGTTTTTGTCACCCGTTCAATCCAAATCCCCCATCGTCCCTCCAAAACTTTTAATTGGCGATGGTTACTTTCTTATGCCTTACACATGCCTTCCATTGTTCAAATGGAATTCATATTTTTCGGAAGGCATGCTTGAGAGTGAGGGTACACCGGTTATCCTCCAAAGTCAAATCGTTTTTGCTGTGGACTCTCAACTATTTAGACTTCTAGTGTAGAGTTTGTGTGAAGCCTAAATAGTAGGTTGTATATATATAGCTTTTTATTCTTTCTTTCTTTTTATTTTTTTCTTTCCTTTTTAATTTAGTCTAATGTAATTAGTTAACTTTTTGTTACTTTTTTTTCTATGCTCGGTACTAACTTGGTTCGTAGATTCTTTGTACTTGTTCTTATGGGGATCGCTCTAATTTTGGGCAATATCGTTATTTTCCTCTCTTTAACTTGGTTCTTAATTCACATTGAGGACAATGTCAGGTTTTAAGTTAGGGGGTGTGGGATATTCTATCCATTTCTTTATTTAGTTCATGTTTTTGCTCACATGTCAGTTACTTAGTATGCATTTCTTATAAAAACTTAAAATTTTCAAAAATATTTTCTTTCTTTTTTCTTCTTTGTTGGGCGTTTTGCCTTTGTTTTCGATGATAAATTTTAATAATTGCCCGATCCAATAGACAACTCAATGATGCATGTTCTCGATTTTTGAAGTTATTAGACCTTAGTCCTCAATCATGGATACTATGAATAACTTCATGAATTAAACTTTAATCCCATGAGCACATGTTTTTATTGCCTTATTGATTTGGTTTAAGATTTTTATAACTCGGTAATCTTTTGTTGCATTGTATATACTTACACCGAGTAAGCTTTGTACCTTTCGTCGTTTGTGCGTGTATACAATATTCTTTCCACTTTGAAAACATTGAATTCGTCGGTAATCTCTCTATTCTTTCATTTATCGTTCATTAATTGAGTTTATATCTTGAAATGTGTTACTTGTTCATGATTTTCATATATTGTTTTGACTCGAGAATTGCGTAAAGTTTGTGAAATGATCATAGGACATCTTTGTTATATCACCCATATTGACCTTGACCCAACCTTATATGTTTCCCCTCGTCAACCCCTTTGAGCATAAATATTAGCCTTTCGTTACATAACCCAAAATTCCCATAACCATTTCCAAATTAGAGTTTTAAACCATACATACACCTTCCATACCCTTATTTGGAATGTTACTTGGGATTGAATGTTGTTGTTGTGTTGCGGTTGCAATTTAGGCATGTGAGAGTATGAAAAGTAAAGAAAACATATCTGAAAAAAGTGAAGAAAAAAAGAAAGAAAAAAGAAAAAGAAAAGAAAAGAAAAAGTGAGAAAAAGAAGAAAAGAAAAAGAAAGAGAAATTTGTATATATTGTTTATAGTGATTTAATAAGCTTTTATTACTCTCCAATTGTTATATATAACGACTTTTTGGAACTTGTTTTCCAATTTTGTTATTGCCCGCATTTTCCCATTATCCCTAGTTTTCATTCCGAACACTTTGAATCCGTACATACTTACATCCTTCCTTTTCGTGCCCTAGCCTAGCCTACATTACAACACTATACAAGTCCTATGTGATCTTAAGTATATGTAATTTAAAAGTCATTATAGTTTTGATAATTTGTGAAAATACATTTCGCCTCTTTTTATGAGCGGTATCATTCATTGAGATTATAATTTTTAATTTCATATATAGCGTTCTTCATTTGTGGCATGTGTGCGGCCTAGTTTCCCTTTACATTTACTCTTTATGTCCGCATGTTCCGTGTGTTACCTCCCTATTTTGAGTGAATTCACTTGATGAGTGTAATGCCTGTGGGGATTGAATATATGCTTGCTTTATTTAGTATCCGATTTATATAAGTTTTCGACAAATCGTGCTTTGCATGTGCTCGCTCCCCTCCCACATTTTAAGGTTTCATTTCTATGAGGTGCATTCTATAATGTTAATGATTTGGACTTTTGTGTGAACTCATTCACTTTGCTAATAATGTGTATAAAATCTTTTTTGTTGTTGTTGAACTTAAAGCATATTGGTTTGGGCATATTTTGAGGAAACCATGTGATGTTTGTGGGTATCATCCCTGAAAACCCACACGAGATGACACTCATCCACTAGGGTAACCTAGGGGTTTAACGGTTTATTGCATATGCTAAATGCAATCAAATTTCCCGTGAAAGTGGCCTTATGCTTTTATACCATACTTTTGTACTATCTCCTGCTTTTGGTTTTCTTATAGTTCTTGCTGCATCCCATTTCATTGCTAGGGACTAGCAATGTGTAAGTTAGGGGGTGTGATACGACGCAAATATTGCGTATTTCATCCCCCGAACCTGCGCATTTTACCCCACCTCGGGTATCTTACTCCCTATATTTATGCTCGTTAACCAGACAACCTCGGATTTCTATATTAACATATTTTGCAGGGGTTAATTGAGCTTTTATAGGTATTTGGATGCTAAGTGTGAAGTTCAGACGCATTCCGACTAATTATCATACGCAATCTCACGTTCAAGTGAAATTCGATCAATTCACTACTTGGGCACCTAACCCAACATCTTCAGAGAAGTTGTATCCCTCCTCGTAAGATTCGCGAGGCCGTGAACGGTACACGAATCTAAGTCCGTATGAAGAAGTTACGGGAGTTTTAGCGGAAGAGAGAAATACTCCAACCAAACCAGGAGGAATAGCTGCTGAACTGCTATGGTCGATCGATCCATCAAGATGATCGATTGATTGATCCTTCAATGTTTAGCCATCTTGGGGCGATAGTGGGCTCATTTTCTAACCATCGATCTATCGATCCACTGTTTTCTGCAGATATTTTGCCTTTTCTTTTCTTTTTCCTTTTCTTTTCTAATTTTATTCCAACTTACTATATAACCCATTTTTGTTGTAAATATTAGATACAATTCATTTTAGGTTAGTTTAGCTTAGGGTTTGGGGGTTTGAGAGCTATTTCTTCTTCCTCAATTGGTTTGACACCCATTTGGGTTTGTAATTGGTACTTTCATCTTCCCTCTCCATTAATATAGTGTGTATTTACTTATTTCTTTCTTTTCAATTAGGTTTACATGCTTTATTTACATGATTTGATTTAGTTTCTTTCTAGTGTAGATTTATTGCATTTATTTACCGCATTTTTAATATGCTTTCTAGCTAATTTAGTTTAGGTTGTGCCGGATTGAACTCATTCCGGTTGACGTGTTGCTTTGCTTTGGTGATGGAGTTTACAGGTCTATTCCGGGTGCGTTGTCCTAGTTATTACGCCTAGGGGATTTGATAGGGCATATCATGTAGGTTCCGTGCTTACGACCTTGCGTGCGTAATTTTCGGGGTATTTGTTGATGCTAAAATTGTATTAGGACTTTATGCGAATTTAGGGGCGTGACAACCCTTGGTTCAATTAATTGTCGATACGAGACGCATTTGTAATAACTTTTTGACCCATGTAACCATTTTTTACTAATTAACTAGGATGAGGGATATTCGACGCAACCTATAGTTTTTACTCGCTTTCATAATCTAGATTTATTTTCCCACGCCTAGATTAGTATTTCCCTTTTATGCATCTTTTCCTTTTTTGTGTATAATCATCTTTTACACTTTTATTTAGGAGTATTAAACCTTATAAATTCTAACAACTCGTCTCTGTGGATTTTCGATACCCGACTTACCGCTACACTTGTATCCAAGTGCAGTCGTAATTTAGTTTTTTTGTATTCAGGCGGTGAACAGAAAACAACGATTGGCACTTGACGCGCGTCGCTTTTCACCCTCGATCAATAACTCTATGTTTGTTTTGTAAATATCTTTCATTTGAGTTTAGTTTTTTTAGGGTTTGCTCCTTGGGAGCTTCTCTCTCTAGGATTTCAACCCATTTTTGTATTGTTACTTACTATTCTTCTTCCCTTCCATTTAATTTAAGCTTTATTTCCTTTATTTCATTCTTCGCTTGTCTTACATTTAATTTTTGTTTCTTAATTAGTTGTTTTCATTTGTTAATTAGGTTTATTTTTTACTTTAAATATGTGTTGTAGCAAGTTTTAGGGTTGGGGTTAATTTTTGCCATTAAAGTTGGAATATTATGCGTTTAACTTTCTTTTTAACGCAATGTTTATGTTTAAAGTGATAATATGATTTTAATTCATGTGTGACCATTTTCAATTAATTGTTTAATATTTCATTGTTGAATTAATTTTCTTCATGTTTGTTGTTTAAAATAAAGTGAGTATGCTCGGTTAAAAGTTTTTGAGCCGAAATCCTTTTTATGCTTCGTTTAGCCCTCGACGGAGATGTGGCGCTAATCATTTTATCTTTCTTATCTAGTTTTAATTATTTTTCCCTTTTAAATCTCATCACCTTTTACACTTTTACACTTTTATGCTTCAGAATCCGATAACAACGATTTGCATATCTACACTGACGCATAGTTTTTGCCTTATCAAAGGCCTATGATAGAGTTCATTGGAGGTTATTAATTAAAGTGTTGGGAAGTTTCATTTTTGGGGAGAGGTATATTAATATTATTTATTTATTCTTGTCCAATAATTGGTTTTCTATTATTATCATTGGCCAATCCAAAGGTTCGTATAGGTGCATTAGAGGTTTAAGACAAGGGGACCCAATTTTCCTTAGCTTCTTATTATAGGTGCTGAATATCTGAGCAAATGTTTTGATCTTTTGATATATGCAGGCATAGTAAAGCCTTATTACCTTCCTAGAGGGAGTCATTTAATCTCCCACGTACGTTTTATTGGTGATTTAGTGGTCTTATCCAGAGGTGATACGACTAGTATGAAAAACTTACTGAAATTCCTTTCTAAATATAAAGCAGTTTCTAGGGAAAAAAATAACATCCACAAGAGAAACTTTATCATTCATTCTAAACATCCCATGTAAAGAAGGTACAGTATAAAAAGTTGTATTGGCCTCTCCTTTAAATAGCTCCAAATCAAGTATTTGGGTTGTCCCTTACTTAATGGATGGAACAAAATCAAATACTATGACTTCTTGATTGATTCGTTGAGGTGAAAAATAAATGGATTATAATCTAAACATTCTTCCAGTGGAGTTAGATCTATTCTAACTTAATGTGTCTTGTCTTATATCCCTACTTATCTCTTGTACTCTTTATAGACACCAAAGGCTATTGTTAAGAGGATCCTCATCATTATTAATAATTTCTTTCGGGGTGGTTGTGAAGATTATGGGTGGAAGAACCATTGGAAATGTTGGCATCTCCTTTACAGGGATAAATCTAAATAAGGTTTAGGTTTCACAGACTTTAATCTCATTGTTGCGCTAAAACAGTCCTATGTTAAGCAACCAAGACCATAAAACTCACTTCGGAATTTTACCAAACACTTGGTATGCGGAAAACATCCAAGACCTTGTTCCTAATGAAAACTAAGTGTGCAAACTCAAAACGAATCCAATCAACAATCAACAATCAACAAGTAGGATAACAAGAACACACAAGCAATCAAAGCAAAGAAACGACAACAATATAACGTGGTTCACCCAAACAAGGGTTACATCCACAATGGTAGGATTTCTTCTTTCTTTGATAAATGGAGGAACCACAAGGTTACACACTCACACTCTTTATCTCTCCAAGAAAGTCACTCACAACCAAGCACAAGAACTAATCTTAAACAAGAAGCTCTCACTCACTTTTCTCTTTGAAAAACTCACAAAATGTTCACTCTTGCAAGAAAAAACAGCACTGCATAAAAACAGAAAATAGGCTTCTATTTATAGATTTTCCTCAAAGTGGCAATTTTGTAAATATCAAGAAAAAATCTGTTTTTCTCCCAAAACAGCCGTGAACCAACGGGAAGCCACCGGAGAGCCAAAATACACCACAAACTCCACCTTGGCGATCCGAATGATCCAACCAAAAAACCAGGGATGAAAACCATTGAACCCGCTTGAAGATCACCCCGAAATCTACCAAGCTCAATGCGGCTCCACCTAACCGAGGAGCCTCTCCTTTAACTTCAACAAGAAGTGAGATTTAGAAGCTTTAGGCAATGCCTAAACTTCTCTGTAGTCACAGGTTTGGTGAGGAAATCTGCTGCATTCTCATCCGTGTGCACCTTCTCAATCAAAACCTCGCCGGAATTAACCCAATCCCGAACTCTATGATACCGTACATCAATATGCTTTGTGCGGGCATGATACACTTGATTCTTAGCCAAATGCATAGCACTTTGACTATCGCAATGAAGACGAACACTCTCTTGCTTCATCCCCAATTCACTCACCAAACTCTTTAACCAAACCGCCTCCTTTGATGCTTCCGTAAGTGCCATATACTCCGCCTCCGTGGTAGACAAAGCACTTGTCGCTTGTAACATGGATCTCCAAGATACCGGCCCGCTAGCAATAGTGAATACATACCCCGATGTAGATCTCCGCTTATCAAGATCCGCCGCATAATCCGAATCCACATACCCCGCAACAAACTCGGCCCCTTTCTTCCGCTCAAACACAATGCCCATAGACTTGGTTCCCTTTAGATACCGAAGAATCCATTTCACCGCTTTCCAATGCTCTTTTCTCGGATTCGACATGTACTTACTAACCACACCCACGGCTTGGGCGATATCCGGCCTCGTGCAAACCATAGCATACATAAGGCACCCCACAGCACAAGCATACGGCGTTGAAGCCATCTCCTCTAACTCATCATCCGTAGAGG
This sequence comes from Sambucus nigra, assembly GCA_949130495.1. Classification (NCBI taxonomy): domain Eukaryota; kingdom Viridiplantae; phylum Streptophyta; class Magnoliopsida; order Dipsacales; family Adoxaceae; genus Sambucus; species Sambucus nigra. The sequence continues at coordinate 117,794,692 of OX422222.1, read as the reverse complement.
GACATTGCTTTGCAGACAAAGTGAAATGTGAAGCTAACGGGGTCGAAGTGGCCTTGGCATCCAACATGCCAAATTTCCCGATGACATGCGAAATATAATTTTTCTGAGATAACCACAACTTGCCAACTTTTCTATCTCGTCTAATCTCCATACCAAGAATCTTTTGCGCCGCACCAAGATCCTTCATGTCAAACTCCCGGCTCAATTCCACCTTGAGCTCCGTTATTCGTGACATGTCCCGACACGCAATGAGCATGTCATCCACATAGAGCATTAACAAAACAAACGAACCATCATCAAGAACCCGAAAATATGCACAATGGTCATGATCACATCTCGTGTAACCAACCCGCAACATGAAGGTATCGAACCATAGGTACCATTGTCGTGGCGACTGTTTAAGCCCATACAATGACTTCTTAAGCCGGCACACATGATCTTCCTTTCCCACTTCCTTGAACCCCTCCGGTTGCACCATGTAAATAAGCTCCTTCAAATCACCGTGAAGAAAGGCCGTTTTCACATCCATTTGCTCCAATTCCATATCGAATTGAGCAACCATTGCCAACAACACCCGTATCGAAGTATGCCTCACCACCGGGGAGAAGATCTCATCATAGTCAATCCCCTCCTTTTGTGAAAACCCCTTCGCTACTAGCCTTGCCTTGTACTTCGGTTCTTCTATTTTGTTAATTGCCTCTTTCTTCCTATACACCCACTTAGAGCCAACAATGTGTCGCCCCGTGGGTTTAGGAACCAACTCCCACACAGAGTTCTTTCGTAGAGCTTCCATCTCTTCCGACATAGCACCCATCCAACTCGCCTTGACATCACAATTAATGGCATCTTTGTATGTCGTTGGATCACCCTCACTAGAAATGAGAGCGTAATTGACCTCTTCCCAACCAAGCCTAGATGGTGGCTTGATCTCCCTACGCTCTCGGTCACGTGCTATGGATGGAACTTGCTCCACCCGTTGAGTGTCCTCCACCTCAACCGACTCCTCTCCCAAATCATCCTCATTCGGCTCCACCTCAACCGTGCCATCACCCGATTGAGAATCACTTGAACCACTAGTAGATGCACTATCACTATCGGTGGTTGATGATCTCGGAAATACCAAAGGAATCTCGACGGTTCTAACACCACCGTCATCGGCAACTTCCAGGAACTCCTTGGCCTTCAACATGGACGTCTCGTCAAACCTCACATCTCGGCTAACAACTAGCTTCCTCGTAGACGGATCCCAAAGCTTGAACCCCTTTACCCCTTTTCCATAGCCTAGGAAAATACATCGGCGAGTTCTCGGGTCATTTTTAGTCCTCTCGTCACTAGGAATGTGAGCGTACCCCGGACATCCGAACACCCTCAAAGTAGAGTAGTCGACCTCGTGCCCCGACCATACTTCCTCCGGACACTTCAAACCAAGAGTCGAATTTGGTGACCGATTCACCAAATACACGGCGTGATCAAGAGCCGTTGCCCAAAATGATTTCGGTAACCCGGCATGAAACCTCATGCACCTTGCCCTTTCCATAATGGTGCGGTTCATCCTCTCCGCCACCCCATTTTGTTGTGGAGTCTTCTTAACGGTAAAGTGCCTTGTGATGCCCGCATCTTTACAATACTTGAGAAACCCACCATCTCTATACTCACCCCCGTTGTCGCTCCTCAAATACTTGATCTTCTTCCCCGTTTGATTCTCCACCATGGCTTTCCACTCCTTAAACTTCTCGAAAACCTCCGATTTTTCCTTCAAGTAGTAGACCCACACTTTTCGTGAATAATCATCTATGAAAGTCACAAAGTATCTAAAGCCGCCTATGGAAACAACATCCGAAGGCCCACACACGTCGGAATGAATATAGTCAAGAGTCCCTTTACTCTTGTTCGTAGATATAGTGAATTGCACTCGAGTTTGCTTCCCCATCACACAATACTTGCAAAAACCGAGCTTGCATCCGTGCACCCCTTTCAACAACTTTCGCCGATGAAGTTCTTCCATGCCCCGTTGGCTCATGTGACCAAGTCTCATGTGCCACAATTGTAGCTCGTCGATTTCAGGCTCCCTGGAGACTGCCGCTCCACCCACTACCGTATTTCCCTTCAATCTATAAAGATTGTTCGGTAACTTTGTGCCGCGCAAAATCACCATCGATCCCCTTTTGACCTTCAAAGCCCCACCCTCGGCTTGAATCACACACCCCTTTGAATCGAGTGTGCCTAAGGAAATCAAGTTCTTTTTAAGTGCCGGAACGTGCCTCACTTCACTTAAGGTTCGGACAACCCCATCCCACATCTTTATGTGCACCGACCCGATTCCCACTACTTTGCACGTAGCATTGTTTCCCATGAGAATCTCACCACTGGTATTGGACTTGTAATCCTCAAACCATTCCCGGTTCAGACACATGTGGTATGAACATCCGGAATCTAGAATCCAACCATCAACGTGATCGGCGGAAAAACAAGTAAGAACCTCTTCGCCTTCCTCTAAAGTAGCAACACCGGCCACATCCTTAGTAGCGTCTCCTTTCTTATCATCTTTCTTCCACTCCGGACAATTCCGTTTAAAGTGACCCTTTTTATGGCACTTGAAACACTCAACCGTGCTAATGTCTCGAGATTGAGACCTTTGGAAGCCCCGGTTATTTGCACCCCGAGACTTCGACCTTCCTCTTCGTCCACCACCACCAACCTTGGCTACCAAGCCTTCACCTTGAGAAGATGAACTACCTCCACCGCTACCATTTTTCTTCTTCATGGCCACGTGAGAAATGATGTCCTGCATTACATCATTGAACTTGAGAGTAGTCTTCCCAAACATAAGTGTGGTGACAAAGTGCTCATATGAATCGGGCAACGAAGCAAGCAACAATAACGCTCGATCCTCCTCGCTAAATTGAACATCAATCCGGTTCAAATCGTTGATCAAAGCATTGAAGTTATTTATATGCTTCATCATATCACCGCCCTCCTTCATTTCTAACTTGAAGAGCATCTTCTTTAGAAATAATTTATTTGACAAAGACTTGCCCAAATAAATCTCCTCCAATTGATCCCACATGCCCTTAGCCGTAGTTTCCGATATCACATGATTGAGCACATCATCCGTGATATACATTTCAATTGAAGAAATCGCCCTTTGATCAATATCGCTCCATTCGGCTTCGGTCATATCCACCGGACGCTTCTCTATACCCAACAATGCTATAACCAACCGTTGTTGAACAAGAACACCCCGCATCCTTCTTTGCCACAAGCCAAAATTAATTTTCTCATCAAAAGGTTTTATCTCAAACTTCATTGAGCCCCCGGATCCATAACTAGGATCCCACTTCTTAGAGCCTCCGCTTGTAGAAGTTGATTCGAGAGTACGCGACACCTCTTCCGCCATTTGGAACAAATTCTAGAACTTATGCCAATATCACTCAAATTGATTCAAGCCGAACCAAAATACCGAGCAAACCAAGCAACCAAAGCTCTGATACCACTTGTTGCGCTAAAACAGTCCTATGTTAAGCAACCAAGACCATAAAACTCACTTCGGAATTTTACCAAACACTTGGTATGCGGAAAACATCCAAGACCTTGTTCCTAATGAAAACTAAGTGTGCAAACTCAAAACGAATCCAATCAACAATCAACAATCAACAAGTAGGATAACAAGAACACACAAGCAATCAAAGCAAAGAAACGACAACAATATAACGTGGTTCACCCAAACAAGGGTTACATCCACAATGGTAGGATTTCTTCTTTCTTTGATAAATGGAGGAACCACAAGGTTACACACTCACACTCTTTATCTCTCCAAGAAAGTCACTCACAACCAAGCACAAGAACTAATCTTAAACAAGAAGCTCTCACTCACTTTTCTCTTTGAAAAACTCACAAAATGTTCACTCTTGCAAGAAAAAACAGCACTGCATAAAAACAGAAAATAGGCTTCTATTTATAGATTTTCCTCAAAGTGGCAATTTTGTAAATATCAAGAAAAAATCTGTTTTTCTCCCAAAACAGCCGTGAACCAACGGGAAGCCACCGGAGAGCCAAAATACACCACACTCATCACCAGTGAGTCTAGAATGAAATTACTCTCGAAGTATAAAACTAAAGACACCCTCTAAGTGAATTTGTTGAAAAATAAATAAATGTCGACGAATCTTGTTTATAGAGTGCAGTATCTGGCTTGGAAAAGATTGTCCGAAGTTAAAAACCAGTGTTTAAATCATATGGAGTCTATGGGATATCAATGGATTTAGTTCTCCTCCAAATCAGGTGAATTACATTGTGCTTATGTTGTGGATCTCGATATATTACGTATCTTATCATCTAGAGTCTTGGCAAAGACTGGGATTTAGAATGGCATCTACGTGAAACTTTGCCTTATTCATGAGGAAAATTCAAAGCATTTGTTTATTACCTGTACTAAAGAAAAATTAGTTAAGTTTTATCTGTCAATTCTTTTGGGTATTCAGTTTGATAAGAGCAATATTTATATCATGTTGATGAGTGGATGGATTAAAGTTACGAACAAGGATTGTTTACATATCCTGGGGAAAATTATCACGATTGTTCTTTGTTACAAAATTTGGAAAGGAATAAACAAAGACTTCTTTGAATATATCATCATAAGCCATCAACAAATCATATTCTAATATATCTCGATTATCTCGAACATATGTAAATGGAAAGTTTTTAAAGATCGAATTTATCTCTTTGATGGTATAATCCACTCGACATTTGGTTTATCTACAGCTAAAAGACAAAAATTAGTCAAATTCATTTTCTGGAATTTTCTTGTTTAAGGCTAGTACAAATTTAATATTGATGGTTCATGTAAAGGAAACCCAAGGCTGGGCGGATATAGGGGTATTATCAAAGACTCTTTTGGCCAGTTGGTTGTTGCTTTTGCCAACTCAAGGGGAAATTCTGCAAATAATGTTACTGAGCTTATGGGATTAAATATACATGTCAAGTTATGTTTAAAGTATCATGTTAATTTTTTTCAAATTGAATCAGATTCGTTGTTAGTGGTTAATCTTATTAAAAATTTCTGGAAACCTCCTTCAAACAAAAGTCTTGTCTTAGCGTAATTCTTTCTAGTCATAAAAATATCAGTTTCATAGTATCTCATTGCTACAGGGAATTGAATATGGTGGTTGATTATTTGGTAAATATATGAATTGGGATAAGTGATCTCAATGTTTTTGAAAATTACAGTGATCTGCCTAACGTTGTGAATGGTTCTTGCAAGTTAGACATGCCTTGTTGTAAATACATTAGGATAATTAACTTTGGTAGTTAGTTGTGTCCTTTTTGTAATGGGCCTAATATATAGTCCCAAAATGTTATTTAATTTTCATTTCTTGTATTGGGTCTAAGAAAAATCCCCAATTATTTGGTAGCCTTGGCTCCTAAATTGATTTTCAATTGGCTTGTTCCTTTGAGCTTGTAAATGCCTCCCTGGAGAGGTTATTTCTCCTAATTTTGTTTTAATGTGTACGAGGGTTCCATACCCCTTCCAAAAAAAAGGTATGCATATTGACTAAATGAAGAATAGTGAGGAAATTAGATTGATGATAATGATTTTCCTACTATTGTTGTTCGGTTTTTTAAAGATCGGTTCTCTCAAAGAAATTTTTATATGGATAACGGTATTATTGGTCCTATTGAAAAGGTTATCATAGATAGGGAAAATGATCAACTTAATTTTATTCCAATTGAAGAGGAGATGAGATACTCAATCTTTCAGCTTTCTGGAACCAATTCTCCACGTCCTGATGTTTTTTCAGGACACTTCTTTCACATTTGTTAGGACATTATTAAGAAAGATATTATTGCATCTTGTATGGATTTCTTTGTTTGTGTTGAGATTCGATTTGTTTGTTCTTCCACTCTTATACCTCTCATTACTAAGGTATAGTGTCCCACTTCTTTTAATGATCTCATACCTATAGCCTATGCAATTTCCTTAATAAGCTCCTTTCTAATCTCCTTTCTCATAGATTGTCCTACATTATCCCAAATCTCATTTCTCCAAACCAAAGAGTTGTTAAATAAAGAGAGATCAGTGAAAATATTATTCTTGCTCAACAGGCATTCAATATCTTAGTAGGAATATTATGGCAGGTAATTATGCCTCAAAGTTTGATATAACTAATGCACATAATCGAGTGTCTTGGGTGTTCCTAACTAAGTTGTTGAGGATGTTTGGATTACCTGAACTATGGATTAATGTGATTTAGAGGTTGGTTTTTAATTGCAATTTTTCAGTTATTTTATATGCTAATGTGGAAGGTTTTTTTCACTCTACTAGAGGATTAAGGCCATGAGATCCTTTATCTCCTAGCATTTTAATTTTAGATGCCAATGCATTATCTAGAGGGATCAACATGTTGATGTATGAGAGGAAAGTTTAATAGTTTTCTATGCCAAATGGCGGGCCATTACTTTCCCACCTCATTTATGTAGATGATGTGCTAATTTCTTGAAGATTTCTAACAAACTTCGAATTTTTTTTGTTCTTTATGAAAATGAATTTGAGCATCTTTTTAATAGTGATAAGAGTTGTTTACTTCTATCTCCTAAAGCTTCTGAGAGAAGGATAGATATCATTCCTGCAGTTATCTAATTTTAGTTGAAGAAATTTCCCATTGTTTATTTGGGTTGTCCTCTATACATTAGGGGAACGATTTCAGTTCTAAGGTTGTATGCAAATTATAGTCTTGGAAGACAATTATACTTTCTATACGTGGGAGACTAATCCTAATCAGACATGTGATTTAATCTCTCCCTATCTACCTACTCCTAGTTTTAAATCATCCACTCAGAGTTTTTGATATTATCAAAGGTCACTTTGTTATTTTTTACTGGGGATAAGATGATCATTCAAAGAAAAGACATTGGTTAAAATGGGATGACATGTGTCTTCCCATTGAAGAAGGGGGCTTGGGTATTGGATGCCTAAATGATATGGCTAAAGCTCTTCATATGAATATGTGGTGGAAAGTTAGAGAAAGTGATTCTCTATGCTTTGAATTTCTGAGATTAAATAACTGTAAAAGATTTCATTTAACTTTGGGTTCTCAAACTAGAAATTCTTCAAATGTGTGGAAATGAGTAATGGCAATGAGATACATTTTTTAAGAGAGGATTGTGTGGAACATTGGAGAGGGATAAGGAGGGACCATTGGTTGGGGGAAGGGCTTATTAACTTTATTTCTTCTTGTAATGTTCAGATCAAAGAGTTCTATGCAAGCAATAGATATTGGGTTGTTACAAAATTAAAACATGTGTTGCATGATCTGTGATTCAAAGGATCACTTATATTGTTCCAAAGAAGAATGAGAATATTATGATGTGGAAAGCATTTACAAATGGCAATTTCTCTGTGGTTTCTTCTTGGGAGATTGTCAACCAGAAAATATCAAAAGCTCTAGTGATTTCCCAACTTCGGAACTGTCTTATTACTCTCAAAATCTTTGTCTTTAGGTGGAAGCTTTGGAATAAATACTTGACACTCGCTGAAATTTTGAGAAAATTCAAATTTCAAATAATTTCCAAATGTCATTATTGTGTTAATCCCAATGTATAATCTTTTTAGCATGTTTTATGGAAGGTGAAATGGATACTCATATTTGGAACTATTTGTGTGCTTCTCTTGGTATCCCATCACCCTCGTCAAGATTACACTTAATGCTCAATAAGTGGTTTTTTTTATCAAATCAAGGTTTAATCTTGATGGATCCATTATTAACGCAATTCCTTTTGTTATTTATTGGGAGTTATGGAAATCAATAAATAAAGATGTTTTTGACAATGAGAGGCATTCAGTGGAGCATGCTAAATCCATTACATAATGTCTTTTAAATGAGACGGTTCATTGCTTTTTTTTCTAAAGTGAAGAATTTTATTCTTTCAAGAGAATTCAATGAATTTTCTTGTAATACGATGATCAATCCTCCTATAAACATTAGTATAGTGAAATGGTTATAATATCCTGTATTTATGCGTATTTATAATTTAATTAAATTCGGGAATTAATTTAGAAAGTATGTATTATTTAAATTACGCGAGTATATTAATTTAATGCAATTAAATGATAAATACGATTATTAAATATTAATCGAGAGATAGATACTGATTAATATTATGATATAAGATTTATTAAGTGTGAATAGTAAATAATTGATGATTACTGTTATATAACATAGCGAGGGACATGTGCGTATTTTATTTTATCTTAACCGGAAATCGCGTGTAGTCTAAATTAAGGTCGAGATAGGAAATATATTTTAAGTTACTTGGATGATAATTTAAAGGTCACTGATGATTCTTAATGGGTCGAAATAGTCGAAATAGTATACCCGGGAGTATAGTTTGGGTCCCGGATCAATTTTAGAACAAACCGGCACCTATTGAGGGCGATTTTGTCATTTGACAAATAGAGATTAAGGAACCTACAGAATTTAGAGTCATGTATCTAATAATTAGATATTGGGGTTAGGGTTATAAACACATAAACCCAAAGGAGGCCATTATAGAGAAGAGAGAAACCATTTTTAATGCTTAAGAGGTGTTCTTGAAGAATTGGACCTAAATCTTGCATCCTAATCATCTAAGGAGTGCGAATTTGAAGAGAGAAACTTCAATCCATCATTAACACCACAAAAATGAGACCCCTTGTTAATGAAAGTTGTTTATTACAAATTTATATGAAGTTATAATACCCATGTGACTAGGGTTTTAATAATATTGAGTTATTTGCTATGTTTGGAAGAAAAACCTATGTTTATATATGCTTGGGTAGGATATTGCATGTAGATTAAATGAAAATCTATAAAGGACAAGTTATCCAAGATTTTAGACATTTCTACGAATTTACATTTTGGTTTCATATGAGTATTAATGGAGAATATTGAAATCTAGGGTTCTTGAGGATTTGATGAATTAATCCATTATTAATCGGTAATTTTAATGTTTTGATGACTGATTTACGTTAGAAATTACCCCCACACATGTAGAAATGGTTAGGAACATGTGGCCTTGAATTTGATGGAGTAGCATAAGAATTATGTTAAGTAAAAATGGTGCAAATCAGGTAGAAACACATGAAGAAGACGAAGTGCAAAATTTGTACAGAATCGAATCGATTCGGCCTAGGGGGTATCGATTCGGTTACCCAGAAAATTGGAAATTTCCCTTGTTTAGCCTCGAACTTCTCAATCGCGATCATGTAAACTTTTGGGACTTTAGTAGTATTATATTGAGGGACTCATAATACTACAATAGGTTTATGAGAGGGTGGATACTTAGTCCTATTTAGGGGATTAAGGCGGGAATGAATTGGGTTAAACTTCGTCGTAAATTATCTAAGAGAAAGATAATGAATTATAGAAAGTGAGAACGAGTTGACACCTAGACCAGTAGGGTAAATATCGATTTAAATACTGAAAATAAATGAAGGGGTAACTACGGACCACCTTAGAGTTGTGTGAATACTCAAATAAACACGATAGTGCGAGAAATCGTAAACTAATAAGTACGGTAAGTATGAGAGAGATGTATACTACGTACGAAATTATGAATAATTGGGTTGTGTGAATACCTATCGACGGATAGTAATGCATAGGTTGTGTGAATACCTAAAGCATACTAAATAAATATTAGTGACCGAGGTAGGATTATGAGCCAATATAGATGACTAGTATTGGTGATCGAGGTATGATTCCTATCCAATCTTGATATGATTAATATTGCAGATCGAGGTGTCATTTCGAGAAAATATATAATCAATAACTACTAGTGATCGAGGTATGATTCTGAACCAAGTTATATAAATCACTATTGGTGATCGAGGTAGGATTCTGAGGCAATAAGTCCCTAATGTGCGATACATGGTTATGATAGTAAAGTATGCACTTATAGTATATATTATGTATGAAATATATACCGTATGATTATTCTACTTACGGGTGATGTTATATATAGATATATATCTTAAAAGTAAATTAAGTAGAGAGACTTAATTAATGGATTAAAGTTCGATAGTGAATATCTGAGTTAATAAATTTAGTAGTGAGACTTAATTATAAAGATTGAAATATAACATATGTTAAATGTTGCATGAAAAATAATTAACATATGAGAGATGTTAATAAATTAATGTATTGTATTGTATTAGCGGTACTGGAACTTAGACATGTAGGTAAGTTCAGTTGAATACATTAGTCTAGTTAGCTTGGGTAGTATAGTTTGGTGGGTTAAGTGTAGAATATTAGGCTTGCATTATAGACGAGAGGTGAGGAAACTCAACAGAGTATACGCGAACCTAACATGTGTAATCAATAACAAAATTTTATTGTAATAAATGCTTGCTAAATATTTTCAAAATGTTTTGAGTACTAACTCTCGCTATCAAAATATTTTCAAAACCTTTTAGGTGTCCATCCACAGGGACACCAGGCTTGAAAACTCCATTCTAGGGACTCGGAGCTGTAGCACTGTGGATGCTGACAGGATTTGAGTACATGATTCTTCCATTCAGATCTAGTATAGGATCTCATTTTATATTCCATGTATGGACATGTTGTCCATTGACAGTTTTTCAGTCATTAAGTTCTTTTGTTATTATAGAGTAGTTGGTTTTCGATTTTAGCAGATGGTTTATTCGGCAAAACTTTATTCATTTATATATTGTGATGGTTGGAATTAAGTATATTATGAATGTTTAATTTAGTTTTTCCGCATTTTTCATTTAAATGTTTTAAAGAAAGATTAATTTTGGCACCAGTCTAATTTCGCTCAGGCGGTTAGTAATTAATAAAATTTCGACAGTGATGCTAAGAACGAACCATATGAGAAACCTGTTTTAATTTAATAAAGTCCTGATTAACCGATGTTTAATTAGGGGGGGTGTCACAGATGGCCTCATCCTAAAAGTTTTCCTTTTAAACTTAGCGCTGATAGTTGCTTTGAAGGACATCCTAGATAATGTGTGCAGGTGGCATAGTGAGGGATTGTAGAGGAAAGCTCATCGTTGCCTTTTGTTAATATGAGGGTTATGTTACTGTGACAACCCGTGATTCGAAATAAGGGGTGGCCAGCCCGATACTCCAATATAACAGGAATCATGGATGGAATCATTCTCAGCATCACAACAATATACAAACTATACAGGATAACCACTCGATATTTCAGAAAAACGGGTTGCCAAATATTTTGGTTTTAAAGTTAAAGAAAGAATTTAAACAACCCAACTTAAAAAGAAAGTGGAAACCCCAGATATATAATATTACATACACATCAAATATACAGTAAGGGACCGAATATGCCGTCGGTCAACAGACTCATACAATAATACTAAACAAGTTTAATAAATTACAATATACATTACATTAGACAATTACAAAAGCTTGGGCCTCACGCCCGAGTAAATGACCCAACATTAGCTAAAGTACAAAGATGGCGGCGTCTATTGCAGTATATCCCGTAATACCCGCAAAGCATCACGGCTCGCCAAAAACACCAAGATAGGAAATCAGATCAGGCGTCCTTGTGGTGGAGCACCGGAGCGGATACAAGATGCATACACAACAAGAAATATGAACGGGTTAGAGCCCGATTTTATATGATCACCAGATGAATAAAAAGTATAATAGTTATGAATAAAAATCATGCAAGAAAAGATAAAAATCTACCTACACAGTTTTAAAACACGAACTAAGGGAGTCAGATGATCATAAAATTTAAACTTAATTATACATAGAAAGATGATTAACATATTAATTAAATACCTCCATCATTTTTATACTGTTCCATTTCACTGTTATGTTCCTTATCAGGAACTTGTAATTACAATTTTTATGCTCTTTCTAGCATTCCATTCCTTATCAGGAATATAATCATCAACAAATGCTCTTTGTGGCATTTCATTGTGCTCTTTATGGCAATTCATCATGCTCTTTATGGCATATCTCATACATCAAGTCCCACTTGATTATGAATTTTTATATTTATACACATATAACGATTCTAAGACCGCCCCTTCCGAGTTTCCCCACTGGGCGCGCCCCTAAATAACCATCATCTTCCAGGGCCTATCAAACAAGAAAACTTGGGCACCTATCGCAACGTCGGGAAGCGGCCATATGTCTGCGGGAGAGTCAATACCACACCCAAAATCTCCTCACCAACGCAGAAAATATAACATATCGCTCATATGTCCTAGGACTATATCCACCCTGCATTCATTATCTAGGGGGCATCACCTCATGCACGAACTTCCCTTATGATGGCATTTAGAGAGGTGTGTTTAAGTAAATTATCATTTACCATATTCATGATTAAGTAAATTACCATTTACTGTAATCGCTACCATTTCCATTTCATTTTCAATTACCCTTACTCATATGTATGTTTCATTTTATTCAAAACCATAATCATTTACATTTTGTAAATAATTCACATTTTATCCGGAGCCATACTATATTCATATCGTCATTACAACCTCAAAGAATAAGTGAACTCGTACTTTAATTCACCCAACACCCTTTTGCGGTGTTATAATATTAACCATCAAGACTACATAGCTCAATTGAGCTCCTAAAGTCTCTCAAACATAATACTACAACTCCTAGTTTCATAATAATCAACTAAAAGAAAAGAATGCCCTAACATCAATTGGCATATCCCTGGAAAAGTCCCCACATAATGCATTTCTAATTTAGGGTGAATAACTAACTCGTCTAGGACTCTAAGTTTACTTCATACAAAAAGGTTCCTAAGTCCTATGCCTCAAGCAAATGGATCGGAATTGACTTATAAAACTAACTAAAAAATAGCAGAAAAACGAATCGATTCGCCCAAAAAGCGAATCGGTTCGAACTTAAAGACCTGGGATTCTTTAACCTACGGAATCGATTCGGCTTGGGCCCGAATCGATTTGGTCCAAGAAGGCCTGGAAACTGACCCTATGCGAATCGATTCGCCTAGGGGCCAAATCGATTCGCCCCTGCGAATTTTCAAAGAATGGCTTACGGGTTATAAACCCTAGTTTTTACCCAAAACCAATTTCTACTCCATTTTTACACACATTCATCAACATTAATCTACCCCAAATCATCCTACATGATTATTAACTACTCTAATCCACAATTTCATCATCATAAACTAAGACTAGGGTTAAATCACCACAAAATCCACAAAACCCATATTTGTTCATTTGATCCCATTACACAACTATCAATACAATTTATGCATCTTAAATCATATATTTGCAAGTAGAAAACTTGCCTGAAGGTTGAAATCTCAGATTTCGTTATGGTAGAAGCAATCCCAAATCTTCAATCTCGAATCTCTCTCATTTCTCCTCTTTTCTCTCCCTCTCTCTCTCTCTCTCTCTCTCTTGGTTTGGTAACACACAAATGAGAAATGAAATAAGGGGCAAGACTTAAAATCGTGGCTTAAGTCTAAAGTTTCCAACTTAAATGGTTAATACGACGTTAAAATGACTTCCAAATACGCATTTAAGTTAAAAACCAGTCAAAAGTGCCCGGAACCTAAAAATATAATATGGCACTTATTTTGACTTTCTCGCACATTTCGGGACTAACTACACCCTCTAAACTGGCATCCGGCAATTTTATAATTTATTTCAAGTTCCGGTTTCATTTAAACCATAATGTCATTTAAAACACATGACACTATAAAACATGAAACATGATGATATTTACTTACACATACAGTAAATATGCAACGATCCAGTAAATATTAACTTTCAACTCATCCAATTAATATTTACTCTAGTCCCAATATTTTATATAATTGCTTTATGTAGTAAATTTAATATAAAATGAGTCTCCTAAAAGTGAGGGCTGTTACATACTCCCTCCTTATGAGGGAATTTTTCCCTCAAAATTCGGGCATACCCTAATTGCATAAAGGGTATACTATCCTAAACTCTCATTCTATCATTCTTCGCAAACCCCACAATATCGTGGCGTCCCAAATGGACTCGGACTAAGGTCCTCACTATCGATCTCAGTCTACATTTTTCGAGCTCTAACATGGCCCAAAGTGTTCCTCACGAACTATCGATCCTATCTTCACACGGCGGAACACGATACCCACACGACTTGGCGTAAATAGCCTTACATCCTGAATCGCGCTACATCCCAGCTCGGGGATGCCTACACCAACGCTAAATGGCTTAACCCCAATACTACTCAACTTCTCCTCGCATAGGCGTAGCCCTTCAAAGCATATGGCTCAAAATCCCAATCATTAAGGAAATGTTCTAGGAACCCACCAAGTCCAAGGAACCTATTGTTCACTGGTCTCATCCAACGCGTATGCGAATTACACAACCGACTACATAAGGCCACTCACGGTGCCACCTCACCAGGTGCCATACCTTAGAAAATGATCTAAATTATTGTATGGAAATTTCCATCCGCACAAGCTACTACTCATGTCCGTCCATTTAGCCTAAGGCGAACCTTCAAGGTATGCCTTTCGGTCTTACGTTAACCTTCTCCATTTGTTCATCCATTTTAGGGTGGTAAGATATATGCCATTTCTATACGGTTCCCATTACTTCATGGAAACTTTATCAAACCTTCGACACGAATATCTAGTCTCGGTCCACCACTATTGTTAGGCACTTCACACGGTTTTACCACCCCTCCATATAAAGCGGGGCATACTCCTCTACATATCGTCTGCCCGCAATGGCCGGAAAAGCAACGGTTTGGTCAAACGATCAATAATTTTCTCAGATAGGATCATGACCATTTCGGTGCTAGCAATTCAATGAAGACGTCTATGACTATACCCTTCTTCGTTCCACCACTACTCTCTTCACATGAGTGGGTGAAATGGTCAGTCACAGACATGAACTCTCTTGCTCCAAAGTCTTCCTAGTTATGCTCATTCTACTAGGCTTTCCATGCCATCACAAATCTTTCGACGAGTTTTCTACTTGATGCATCTACTACCCCAATCGCATTCCCTTAGCGAATGAGAATATCCAATCCATAGTCCTTTATGAACTCCAAACACCAACTCTATTCCTCCCACAACATATTGCAATAACTTGTTGCTCGCGAGAAAAATCAATATTCCTGCCCAAGAAGTAATGCTTTCATTTCTTTAAGGCGATTGCCACCGCAATGAATTCTAGATCAAGCATGGAATAATACTTCCCACAAAGTTTAAGTTTGTGAGACGCATAAACAACGGGTCCATGCTTCAGTATTATTACTTCCCGTTCCTGGTAAATACTTGTTCATTAAATCCACCCTCGATCTTAATAACATGAGCTCAGGAGTGAAAGTCAACTCATCCTTTTAACTCCCCGAAAGTTAGGTTACCAAAGTAACACTCTAACCAAGAGAGGCCTCATCTCCTTCGGCCTAACCATCAAAATCTCTCGAGATTCCATACTTCCAGTCTCTAGGGACCTAATCCCTCTTAGAGTTATCCCATAACTAATTCGTGGTCAACTCCCTACAGCCTTCCTAAATTGACATCACATGCCCTAAAAGTCTCACGTCCTAAAAATCCTAAGGTCGATATATATATATATATATATATATATATATATATATATATATATATATATATATATATATATATATATATATATATATATATCCTATCTAAGTCATATACGTATGATAATAAGTATATCCCTAGTGCTCAAGACCTTTCTCAACTTCTGACATTCACTCGGTTTCATGCGTGGGACGTCTCGCCGAAGAAAAATCCAAACAAGGAACCTTCCCCTTACACTACTACCTTGCATCGTCGGTCATCAAGATATAACTGTCTAAGACACATGATCGGGTCCGAAAAAATTCTAACTCTCAACCCTACTAATAAGATTCTACTTCTATGTCTTACCATTCAAATAATTGAGGATTTCAACTAATCGGACATTTACTTTCGGTGAAGTCTTACAAATATTTATCCCACAACATATAAACATCTTTCTAAATAGCCTTCTTATCAAGGCATAACCCGAAGTCTCAATTCGACTTCATATTTCAGTCTCCCTCACATCGATCAGAGGAGAGAACTATATTCAGTGCTTCTATCTCGCACTTTAATAACCCTTAATCACTCTACTACGTGCTTCTCGACTAAACCTTTCAACCCAACTTCTAATAATAAAATAAAATAAAACAAAAGAAGAAAGAATAACATCTCTCCACTTCCAACTTCGTTAAGGTTCATGCGCGGAGCATCTCGCTAAAGCGAAATCTAAACAAGGAACCCCTCCTATGCATTACTACTTAACCTTGTTGGTCGTGGAGATAAGGCACAACAACAACAACAAACATAGCAAACAAACAATCCAACACTCAAATAAGATAACACAACAAGTAATGAAAACCTCCTATCTACCTCAAATGACCCCTATAAAGTCTCACCCTGTATCCAGGAGAGATATTATAGGACAACTAGTTCCATCTTGAAACTAGAAGTAGGATAGCCTTGGAATTTATTTGCTTTCTATCACCCCAATCAAACCAAAATATCTTTACTCGTATAGTAAACATAATACAAGTAGCACAGAACACACATAATACTTTTTAAAATATCATCACTCGCCTTATAACGAGTGAAGGAAAATATAAAACTTCCATACCATGGAAGTCATATAATTACCCATTCTATAATAGCGTCGATACTACCACAAACTCAATATGCACACCCGATTCTAGAGTAAACACAATAATACTCTATATTATCATGAGAAATGGACCACCCACTACTAAGGTGGAATTCCCACCAACATTCTTACCAATCATCCCGGACCACTCCTACTGGTTCTCAGACACCGTACTTGAGTCTTATCTGAACCAATATTACTTCCATCAACGCCCAAACTAGACATCTTATCTTTACCCTTAATATACAATCAACAGAATCAAGATGAGTGTTGATGTAAAAAATTAGATCACTCTAATAATTCAATCACAGATAAATAAATGAGACAAAGAATTTTAAAGTGGTTCAGCCTTATAAGAATGGCCTACGTCCACTGTTTTGGTATTGCTGTTTGTATGGGAATTCTCGATTACAAGTTATCTCAAGAAATTCCGGTCTGGGGTCCATCTACAATGAGGATTGTACAATGTATTTATAGACCTGAGGCTGTAATGTGAAAGGGTAATACATTAAATGATATGCATATGAAAGGGTAATACATTTAATGCCCTCTTTGCGTGCGTGTCCAAATGATAAGCATTTAATGAATCAGTTGAACTGTTGGTTATCCAGCTATTAATGATTTGTTCGAGGTGCAGCTCGGACCGCCTGAGTTTCTCGGACCGCCTAAGCTTCTCGGTACTCAAGAGTTCCTCGGAGAGGCATTGTTCCTCGGAGCATGTGAGTTCCTCGGGTAAGCAGTGTTCCTCGGGGAACTAGTCTTCCTCGCTGTAGTCTTGTTCCTCGGAGCGTGTGGGTTCCTCGGAAGTGTTTGTAGTTGCCATGTAGATATCCACATGTCTTCATATGATTGGTCCACGTCAGCAGATTAAATTTGGTATCAACAGAAGCCCCTAATGTTTCATAGTTCGAAATTGGAGGAGTATGGAACATTCTTTCTCGGAATATGGCAGCTTTAAATAGTCTTCCTGATTTTTAGGAGCATTTCCCTTGTATTTATTTCTCCTTCCCAATTCGTAGAATTATGCTTTTTTGGACTTTTCTGCGTGCTTCGATTCCCGCATCGCTTTTCGTCTTTTTAGTCGCTGTTGTTCGCTTTGATTACCGCGCTAATATTTAATGCCCTTTTAGCCGCTGTTGTTCTCTTTGATTCCCGCGCCAATATTTAATTCCCTTTTAGCCGCTGGTAACGTAATCATCCTTTTTTGTAATCATTACTTCACCATTTCCCAAGGCAAGGTATTTAAACTTCATAGACACTCCCATCGTCTTCTACCTTTTTAAATTTTTATCTTCAAGTTTTTCATTGCCTTCTACTCTCTTGCGCGTTCATCCCTTCTGTCGTTCATTGTCAACAGATCCGTTCTTTCCCTGTAAGATCTTCTTCCTTCATCTTTGTTTCTTTATTCACCATGGTTTATCCTGTTGAGTCTCTTGAGAAATTTCGTTCTGATTTTTCCATTCCCTCTTGGGTCGTCTTGGAAGAGCTTTCTGAGCCTTCTAATTATTTCAATTTGGCTGAGGGACATTGGTTCCCCAGTCTCTTTTTTGCTGAGTGTGGATTTTCTTTTCCACCAAATCCTTTGTGTCTGGAATTCTGTCAGTACTTTGATGTTGTTCCTGCACGAATAGCCCCCAACACATGGAGAATAGTTAATGGGGTGCATAGATTAAATCAAGTGCATGGAACTCGTATAGGAATTCCAGAAATCATGTACTGCTATAGATGGGCAGTTAATGATAATATTTATTATTTAAAAACTAGGTTTATAAATAGAGCCTTAGTAGTCAATCTCCCTGATGCCAATAGGGATTATTTTGAACATGTGGTTGTCATAAAAAATTGGCAACACCCTCCATTGACTGGAGATGAGGTTTACCAGGGTCCCAGATGCCCTCCTTATGCCAATGGGATAGGTTATTTTTATTTCATTTTATTTTGAAATGATGCTTCTTTTGTGTTTGATAAAATGTGCCACTGATAACAATGTTTATTTATTTGCAGTTGATAGCAAGAGAAAGTGCCCAAAAGAAACAAATGTCAATATAAGGAATTTGGGACTTATCTGGGGTCTGCATCAAAGGGTTGCCAACGAGCACATCAGGTCGGCTTCGTATCTGCTCCAGTACAACAGCTACAGAACCTCCTTCACTGCTCGTCCAGTGATCAGTGAAGCAGAGCCAGTACCAGCCTCTGCAAATTCTTCGCCTGAATCTCATATTCCTTTGAGCGAAAGGGTGAAGAAGAGAAGACCTCCTACCCTGTTTGAGAAATCTGACTCCGGTTCTGGTGAGGCAAAGAGGAGTAGGATTGATGTCCCAAGGGAGGGGACAAAGAAGACTGATGCAGCTCTTCCAGCTGCTCCTGCTAAAGTCACCGAGAAGGTACTGATAAGCCCGCAGTGGCTCCGAGCAGCTCTGCTGCTCCTAGAAAGGTGATTGTGATATCACCGACCAAGGATTCATCCTTGGTTGAATCTGCAAAGGTTCCCCCGAGGAGGCTGAAAAAAAGCTCC
The DNA here is from genome assembly GCA_949130495.1 of Sambucus nigra. NCBI lineage: Eukaryota > Viridiplantae > Streptophyta > Magnoliopsida > Dipsacales > Adoxaceae > Sambucus > Sambucus nigra. The sequence continues at coordinate 117,775,496 of OX422222.1, read as the reverse complement.
TCGGTCAATTTGGCTGTCACCACTACTCAGCCCCCAGCTGCTGGGACTGGAGTTCCCAATTTTGTTCCCCCGAGCTCTGACATGAGCTCGGTAAAGTCCTTGACCATTTCTGAGGTTCAAGGTACCGAAGAAAACCTTACTCGGGATATGGTTACCTCACTAGCTGCTCGTCACCTTGCTTCTGTAACTATCTTTACTTAGAATTTTTTCATATTCCCTTTGTCATTTCTGTTTCTAACTTGCTTTCTTTTTCTGTTCACAGTTGACGAGCTGCTTCAACATAATCCTGAAGAAGGATGAAGCGATTAAGGCTTCTTGCTCCTCGTCCAGTGTGGAGGGAGCTCTGGAAGAAGCTACCAAGTCTCTGGCAGATTCTCGCCAAAAATATGCTGATGATAAAGCTATCTGGGAGAAAAATCTTGCCTCCTCCGAGCAGGAAAAAGCTCGAGTTGCTGATGCCTCCAAGGAGTTGGAGAAGAAAAAGAATGCCTTGGAGAAGGTAAATAAAGAGCTTGAGGAAAAGCTCAAAGCCACTGGAGAGCTGGAAAATAAACTCAAAGTTGTTGAGGAGAGGTTGGACCAGCTCCAGGAAGTAGGTCGGCAGAAGGAAGAGGCAGAAAATAAATTGAAGGTTGCTGAGAACCTGCTGTCCGAGAAGCTTGCCTTGGATAAGGCCAAGAGGAAAGCTGCTGTGAAGAAGTCCTTCAGCTCTGGCTGGGATAAGGGGTGTGCTTCCATGGTATCTCAAGTGGACTATGGCAGTCTAAAGTATTTTAGGGATGGATGGGTTGCTGCCCTTCAGGAAATGAAGGTCGACGAGTCATCCGAGCTTTTCCAGAGACATATCCCTGGTCCCCCTCCTACTCCAGAAGAATTAGAAGAGGACGAAGCTACCTCTGAGGAGTCTTCAATGGTGATGGGAGATCACCCCCCAGCCATCCAGTCTGCTACCGAGCAAGTCGTTTCTTCCTCCGAGCAACAACTGGTGCTCTCCAAATAGCCCACAGTTCCCTCCGAGCAACCTGCTTCCTCTTCCCAACCTCCTGAGAAGGTTTTGGGAGATAAGGAAAAGGTGTAGTGTTGTTTGGGCTTACTTTTATATTTTTCTTTCTTTGTCAAATGTAATCCAGCACTTGTAATTCTGAATTTTATGATCTAATAAAACTTGAATTTTCTTGCATACTGTTGTTCATCTTCTATTCATACTCTGCTTATATTTCTTATTGATGATTGCTCTTTCTTTCTCTGCTAGTTTCTGGCCAGGATGGAACTGCTATCTTCCCATGATACAAAGTTGTTGCAGCAATGTAATGAGTACTGCAAGGCTGGTCACACAGACCTGAGTGCTGCACAAATTACCGACATCCTCGGCTAGGATGCTTTAGAGCAGGTAGTGGAAGCATATCAATACCTGAAGTGTCTGCTTGATCGAGCGGTAGCCAATAATGTGGCTTACTATGAAATGATCGAGGATCTCCAGTGCACCCTCGAAGACCTTCAGAATCAATACAAGGAATCAACTGCCTTATTGCATGAGAGTTACGAGAAGAAGTATAAGCTGATCATTGCTGACAAGGCCTACGAGAAGCTTTTTGCTAGTTATGATGTAAGGGAGAGAAGCCTGAGGGGCGAGGTCGAGGAATGCAGACAGATTGCCGAGCTGCTGGAAAAGGAAAACAACAACTTGCAGAAAGAGCTATCACAGTTGAAGTCTGCAGCCTCTTCTTCAACAGCCCTAATCCCAGTGACTGACGAGGGATTTTCATTCTTAGAGGTTGAGAATGCCAAATTAAGGGACGAATTGGATACCTTGAGGAGGTCGGGCCCTTCCACATCTCCTCGGGGACGAGGAAGAGCTCCTCGGGGACGAGCAAGAGTAGCTCGGGTTCTTGTCGAGGAACAGAGGACAGCATCTGCCTTAGAGAACCAGGCCTTCCAACTAATGGCGAAGAACCAGGCGTTATCTGATATGTCAAAGAAGATTAGGGACTTAGAAAAACAGCTCTCTGCGTAGAAGTCCATCTTGGAGAATAAGGAGATTTTCATCAAGAGTCTCCACGAGCAGCTGGAAAGGCTAACATATCAATTCCACAAATAGCCCAGGGAATTCTGGATGGCTGGATACAACGAAGCACTATTCCACTTGGATGATCGTATCCAGAATGCCAACAATGAGGGCTACAAACAAGGCTGGCTGAATGCCTTAGGTGTGCTGAAGCTCGAACAAGGACATTATCTGTGGGACTACCATGATCCCGGGTTGCTCGACTTGCCTGTGCCACCGTATAATTTGGACATGGAATGAATCCCAGCTCGTGCCATTCCTCGGAGCTTAATTTCAAAATACCTCGGTGACTACAATTTACATTCTCAAATTGAGGTATCTCGTCCCGATCATCTTTTAGATCGACCTTCTGTGATGAACGTCAGGATGCTGAAGGATTTGAACTTCATCAATTCTCCTCAGTCCTTAAATGATCCGCCTGCTGGTGAGGAACCTTCATCAAAAGTTGAGGGGAAAAGACTAGTAGAATAGAAATTTTTTATGTAATAGTTAGCATACATATCAATGTAACTTTTATTTTATCATCAATGCAATTTATTTCGAATTTAATGAAAAACTTTCATTTCTGTTTGCAAATCTTAATTGCTATTGTCTTGTAAATATCAACACTTTACGTTTATGTATATCTGTTAAAAATAACAATATTGTGATGTTCGTCGACCAATTCAGTAATAATTAAAAAGTTCCAAGTTTCAATAATATTGCTCGATCACTTAATAATAAAGTCACGAGTATCAACCAATCAAGGTTGTTAAATTATGCTTGTCGACCAACTACGGTTAGTGAGAGTTTATCCCCGACTAACCATACTTGGTAAATTTTTGTCTTTTTCATAAAATGTGTCCGACCAACCAAGGTCGATAATTTCTCCTCGTCGACCAACTACAGTTAGTAGGTTTTTATCCCCGACCAACCATACTTGGTACAGTTTGGAATATTTCGTTTCCTAGCCAAACAGGTTGGCATTTTTAGGAACATTTCTCCTCGTCGACCAACTACAGTTAGTGGGTTTTTATCCCCGACCAACCATACTTGGTACAGTTTGGAATATTTCGTTTCCTAGCCAAATAGGTTGGCATTTTTAGGAATATTTCTCCTCGTCGACCAACTACAGTTAGTGGGTTTTTATCCCCGACCTACCATACTTGGTACAGTTTGGAATATTTCGTTTCCTAGCCAAACAGGTTGGCATTTTTAGGAATATTTCTCCTCGTCGACCAACTATAGTTAGTGGGTTTTTATCCCCGACCAACCATACTTGGTACAGTTTGGAATATTTCGTTCAGTAGTCTGCCGAGCTTTGCCGAGTAGTGCGTAGCACTAGTATTCCCTGAAAAATTTTCAATAAAAGGAGAGACTTTGGCAGAATATCTTCATTTTATTCATACTGATGGAACTGTGTTACATATACATCACTGATAATACTTGCGCAGATGCTCTGCAATCCATGCATTCTTAAACTCCTTGCCTTCTAAAGTGGCTATTCGATAAGTTCCTAGTCGAACAACTTCTGTAACTCGGTATGGTCCATGCCAGTTTGCCTCCAGTTTGTTATGCTTTTGAATTACTTTCTTCAGCACATAGTCTCCTTCTTTCAGGTCGCACTTCTTCACCCTCTTGTTGTAGAACAAAGATGTTCGCTGCTGGTAAGCAACATTTCTAATGGATGCTTCTTCTCTGACCTCCTCGAGCATGTCTAAATCCAGTCTTCTCATTAAGTCGCTAATAGGGGAATTGAAATTCAGTACCCTGTGTGTTGGGAGGCCCAACTCGGCAGGTATGACAGCTTCACTTCCAAATGCCAGCATGTATGGTGATTCTCCAGTTGCTACTCGGGGAGTAGTTCGGTAAGCCCAGAGTACTGACTGTAACTCGTTGATTCGGTCTTCTTTCGCATCATCCAATCTTTTCTTCAAACCGTTCAGCAGCGTTCTATTTGTCACTTCAGTTTGTCCATTACTTTGAGGATGGCCTAGTTCTGAGTGGACCTTCAAAATATTTGATTGATGATAATAGGAGGCAAACTCCTCGCTATCAAATTGTATCCCATGGTCTGTGATGAAGGCATGAGGGAGACCATAACGGCAAATGATGTTCTTCCAAACAAATTGGTACACCTTCTCGTACGTCATATCAATGAGTGGCTCAGCTTCTACCCACTTAATAAAATAATCCACTGCGATGACAAGGTACTTGAACCTTCCTCGGGTCGTTGGCAGTGGTCCAACCAAATCAATTCCCCACATGGAAAATGGCCAAGGGGAAGTTATGGGTGTCAACAATGCTTGTGGAGTTCTTCGGATGGAGGAAAAGCGCTGGCATTTGTAACACTTCTTGGTATAGGCAATACAATCAGCCCTCATCGTCGGCCAGTAGTATCCCTGTGTCATCATCCTTTGCAAAAGCGTCCGACCTGCTACATGTGCTCCACAAGACCCTTCATGGATTTCTTCAATTAATTCTTTTACCTCAGAGGGATGTACGTATCTCTGCAAACCTTCCATAATTCCTCGTTTATATAAAACACCATTAGTTAATACATACCGAGTAGCTTTAAAATTCAATTTCTTGGCTGTGAGCTTGTCAATTGGCAATTCTCCCTCCTCGATATACGCCCTGATGGGATCCATCCAAGATGGACCTAAATCAAGGGTGATAAAGTTCATCGTCAGATCTTCCTCTATACTCCGACCAGCTAATACTTCAATTGGGATTATTCGTGGTAGCTCGGTGCGAGTTACTGATGCTAGTCGAGCTAGGGCGTCTGCTCTCGCATTCTCCATTCTTGGTATTCTGACGAGCTGAATAGCGGTAAATTCTGACACCAACTCCTTTGCCTTTGCATGATATCTGATCATTAATTCTCCTCTAACTTCATATACTCCCATCATTTGATTTACAATCAGTTGAGAGTCACTGAAGATCATAACTTGCTGCGCCTCCATAACTTTTGCCAAATTAAGCCCTACGATCATGGCCTCATATTCAGCCTCATTGTTGGAAGCTTTGAATTGGAAACGCAAAGCGTATTCCATGTCGACCTCGTTCGGAGTGCTCAAAACTATCCTCGCGCCACATCCTGCATTGCAAGATGATCCATCTATATATAGCCTCCATATAGGTAACTCGTCCTCAAATTTCGAATCAGTCAGAGTTTCTCGGTGAAATATTTGCTGCTTCTTTTCATCCTCCCCAGATTTTTCTCGCTCCTTGTCGATCATTTTTTCTTGCCCTTTTACTAACCGGAGTTGGTCTAGGCTCGAATTTAATGATTTTTTAACATCCACTTTCCCTTTTACCAACCGAAGTTGGTCTGAGCTAGTGTTTGTCGATCCAGTAACATCCACAGGTTGATCAGCGAGCAACTCTTGTTCCTCGTCCGGAGTCCTCCCAACTATCTCTGCATCATATCCTGTAACATCCACATGCCCTTTTACCAATCGGAATTGGTCTGGGCTTGTGTTTGTTAATCCTGTAACATCCACAGGTTGATCAGCGAGCAACTTTTGCTCCTCGGGGGTTTCAGGATAGGTGAACTCCGCTATGAAATCTGCTACATCCTGCCCTTTTAGTGATGATCTGGGTTCATAAATTATATCATATTCACCGAGCTCTATTGCCCAGTACATCAATCTTCCTGATTTTTCTGGCTTATGAAGGGCTTGTCTCAATGGCACATCAGTATATACTACTATAGTATAAGCCTGGAAGTATGGCCTCATTCTCCTACTCGCCTCAATCAGCGCCAGTGCCAATTTCTCCAGCCTTGGATATCTGATCTCTGCTCCTCGGAAGGCCTTACTTGTGTAGTAAATTGGTTTTTTTACTCCATTCTCCACTCTGATCAACGCCGAGCTAACTGCATTTTCGGACACTGCTAGGTACAAGTATAATTTTTCTCCCATCACTGGCATGGACAACAGTGGAGGTGCTCCCAAGTATCTCTTCAAGTCTTGAAAATCCTTCTCACATTCATCATTCCACTCAAAAGTCTTTCTGAGTGTCTTGAAGAATGGGAGACATCTATCAGTTGCTCGTGACACAAATCTGTTGAGTGCCGCTACTCGTCCTGTGAGACTTTGTACTTCCTTCTTCGTCGTTGGAGATCGCAGACCTAATAGAGCTTTGATCTTTTCAGGATTTTCTTCAATGCCTCGTTGATTGATAATGTACCCGAGGAACATGCCTTCTCGTACTCCAAATATGCACTTCGTCGGGATCAGCTTCATTTGATATTTATCTAGTTGTTCAAAAGTCTGACTTAAGTCAACTAAATGATCGGCAGCTTTCTTGCTTTTTATCAGCATATCGTCAACATAGACTTCTATGTTGTCACTGATTTATTCAGCAAAGACCTTGTTCATCAGCCTCTGATATGTCGCACCTGCATTTTTCAAACCAAAAGGCATAACATTATAACACTAAGTTCCTCTAGGCGTAATAAAAGAAGTACTTTCCCTGTCTTCAGGTTTAATTTTAATCTGATTGTAACCAGAGTAAGCATCCATGAAGCTTAGCAACTCGTGTCCCGAGGTAGCATCCACCAGTTGGTCAATTCGGGGCAGTGGAAAGTGATCCTTTGGGCATGCTTTGTTGAGGTCGGTGAAGTCTACACACATTCTCCACGTGTTATTCTTCTTCTTTACCATCACCACATTAGCTAACCAATCTGGATATTTAACATCTTCAATGAAACAAGCTTTCTGGAGCTTCTCGACTTCCTCCTGTATAGCTTGATTCTTCTCGGGACTGAATACTCTTCTTCTCTGCTTCACAGGCTTGATTTACTTATTCACATTGAGCTCGTGACATAAGAAGTTTGGATCTATTACAAGCATATCATCATGACTCCACGCAAAAGTTTGTCTTATGCTTCTAAGGAAAGTTATCAATTCTTGTTTTAATGAGGCTTCCAACGATGAACCTATTTGAGTAGTTCGCTCAGGGTGCTCGTCGTCCAGAATGATGTTTTCAATAGCTTCCACCACTTGACCCTTCACGAGTTGCGACTCATCTCGAGGATCCAATGTTTCAATTTCTGCACCTTCATCCACTTGATAAGTAGTGGTCTTTTTCTTTGATTCTTCCAGTTCCTCTTGCTCGGCAGATGAATAATAGCATTCCCGAGCTACTTTCTAATCACCTTTCATAACTCCTACTCCAAAGTTTGTTGGAAATTTTAGGCACTGATGTACTGTTGATGGCACAACCTCGAACTTCTTCAATCCTACTCTTCCCATGATGATATTGTACGATGATTGGACATTCTTATCCATCATGAAGAAACGTATTCTTTCTGTACGACAAGAAGGCCACGTACCAATGATTATATCCAACTTGATCGTTCCAAGTGGAAATACTTTCTCGCCAGCAAAACCGATGAGGGGTCTGTGGTAAGGCTCCAGTTGGGATAGCTTTAGATTCAAACTATCGAAACACGAGTAGAACATGATGTCTGCCGAGCTACCATTGTCGACCAGTACTCTTGAAATCATAACCTCCTTTATCCTCATTTTTATCACCAGCGGGTCATCATGAGGATATAGAACACCTGCAAGGTCATTCTTTGAGAACCCAATGACCAACTTCTCCTTGTTCACCTTTCTCGGACGATCTTCCTCAGCTAGATTTATTCGCTGAATGTACGAGCAAGCTTGTGCCTCACCGAGGTAAGCTTTTCTTTCTATAGTAAGGTCTCCTCCTCCTGCATCTCCTCCTGTAATAACATTACAACCAAATGAGCCAAAGCGTATTGAAAATACCTCTCATTCTGGCTGCCATAGTTTCTTGTGTAGATCGGGATCATCCTCTAGATCAACTTCATGGTTTCTCTTCTTATTCTCCTCTGCTCGACGAGGAGATCTGGACCTCTCTCTAGTTCGGTCGTTGTTTCTTCTTTCACCTCCACGATCAACATACTTTGCTAGCTTTCCTCGTCGGATAAGTGTTTCAATCTCATTCTGAAGAGCTATGCAATTTTTAGTCATATGGCCATGATCCTTATGGAACTCGCAATATTTTCCCCTATTCCTCATGTCAGGGTCTGCCTTCATTTTCTTTGGCCAGTTTAACTCTTCCGTGTTCTTAATTTCTTCCAGGACGTGGTTGATATTTACCTTCAAAGGTGTGTAATTATCAAATTTCCTCAAGACCTCCCATGATGACCTATTTTTGGATTGTTTGTCACCACCATTGTTCTTATGTTCTTTCTTCTTAGCTTTATCACCTTCCACCTTGGTTTCTTTGGCGTCCATATTCTTCTTTGCAGACATAGCCTCCTCGGCATTCATAATCTTGGACGCTTTTCCCATCAGGTCCGACATGGTTTGAGGTAGATCTTTGGCCAAAGTATAGTACAACTTGTTTGGTAGCAGTCCACTCATCAAAGAGGTAATCGTTGTCTTCTCCTCATAATCAATGACTTCGAGTTTCTCGTTATTAAAACGAGTTATATAATCTCTGGTACTCTCACCAGCTTTTTGTCTAACACTTAACAAATGTGCTACTCGTTTAACTGGCTTTGCGCCAAAGCAGAATTCCCAATGAATAATTCGGCCAGTTGAAGAAAAGTTAAAATCTTACCCCGAGGAAGATTATTATACCATATATGAGCAGATCCGGTAAGTGTTCACGAGAATGCTCTGCATCTCATCTCATCTGGGACAGCATAGATGTCGGCTGCAGCTTGGTATTATTCTATATGAAGGACAGGGTCAGTCTTTCCATCATACTTGGGAGTCACAACAGGTGCTTTGAACTTTGATGGTGTTGGAAAATCAACAATGTCCTGGACAAAAGGTGTTCCTCGAACAAAGGTTCATTGTAGAGGATTCTTAGCCTTAGCCATTTCCCCTAATCTATCCTACAGCCTTTGAATAGATCCTTTCCATGCTTCATTTCCTTCCTCGGGCCTATTGGTTCGAGCAACTGATCGTGTTGAAGTAGCTTCCTGGGATTTATCCTGACGAGCAACTGGTCGGTCATAGGATCTATCTTGACGAGCAGCTGGTCGCGACTGGGCAGATCCTTCCCTTAAATCTGATGGTCGTCGAAAGCTCCTCGATGCTGCATTAAGAGGACTTTTATTCCTCCTAGGGCCTAATCGATCGAAAGGAGAGGCCCTACTTAATCTTTCCAATGCGCTGGCCCTTTCTAGGGAGAGGGTGACAAGTTGTTCAGTATCTGTGGCCCGAACTGACGAAGTTCATCCAGGTTGATAAGAAAAATTTTCAGATTCATCATTGCGATATGAATTAGTACGCCTAGTACGCGAAGAAGGCGCACGGGTATTTCTTTGAATGCTTCGTGATCCGGAATGGGCTGATGTACCGCCATGAAGGGTTTGGATGAGTTGTCGCATCGTCTCTTGCTTGACGGTCTTGCCCTAAGCCAGATTTGCCATTATTCCAGTTAGATCTGGAATAATTGGTGGTGCAGATGGATTTTGAGGGGTTCCAGCGTTTTGATTGCTGGATTCAGGAATATCAGCCATTAGTAATGGATTGTATTTGAGTGAGAAAATGATATTACCAGTCGCTTCCCACAGACGGCGCCAATCTATTGATGTAAAAAATTAGATGACTCTAATAATTCAATCACAGATAAATAAATGAGATAAAGAATTTTAAAGTGGTTCATCCTTATAAGAATCGCCTACGTCCACTGTTTTGGTATTGCTGTTTGTATGGGAATTCTCGATTACAAGTTATCTCAAGAAATTCCGGTCTGGGGTCCCTCTACAATGAGGATTGTATAATGTATTTATATCCCTGAGGTTTTAATGTGAAAGGGTAATACTTTAAATGATATGCATATGAAAGGGTAATACATTTAATGCCCTCTTTGCGTGCGCGTCCAAATGATAAGCATTTAATGAATCAGTTGAACTGTTGGTTATCCAGCTATTAATGATTTGTTCGAGGTGGAGCTCGGACCGCCTGAGTTGCTCGGACCGCCTAAGCTTCTCGGTACTCAAGAGTTCCTTGGAGAGGCATTATTCCTCGAAGCATGTGAGTTTCTCGGGTAAGCAGTGTTCCTCGGGGAACTAGTCTTCCTCATTGTAGTCTTGTTCCTCGGAGCGTGTGGGTTCCTCGGAAGTGTTTGTAGTTGCCATGTAGATAGCCACATGTCTTCATATGATTGGTCCACGTCAGCAGATTAAATTTGGTATCAACAATGAGTGGTTCTACATTCCACATCATAGCCATTGTTCCGACCTTAACTTCTAAATAATTGCTCACGCAATCCCTTTCACTTTCTCCACAAAAGGGAACACACTACTGGCCTCCCCTTCGTTAGTTCAATGAAACCTCCCTGGGCGGATATCCACCAATGGGGTTTCATGAACACTGTTCCTTCAGAAGTGTTAACGACACTTATTCTGGAGCCTATCATTCCACTGAAGGGATCCTTCTTCCTTATACCTACCTTATTTTGGTGCACGACCTTCCTAACCGTACAACTCTTTATTCACTGTCGGCCTCTGATCGAGCCTCGCATGAACATTTGAGGATCTACCTTCTCCTCATTCCAGTTATCCCATAGAAACTCGTTGTTAACAATGTCCATCGGGTTTCTCCATGGGCAAAACTTCCTACACCCACAAGTATAGTAACTATGCTCCCACCATTTCAACACTACTCCTTCGAGTGAAGGATTTTCCTCCATCCTTTTCATCTGGGCACTTCTATACCCATCTCTAGGCCAAAACTCTTGAACCTTACACTTCTATTGAATGAGGATGCATCTCCTCCATCTTACTTTAACATGTGGCCCTTATCATGAGCTCTTCTCAACTTCGATCTAACGTCGCTTGAAATCCCAAGCTTAGTACCACTCTCTACTTCTAACGGTACTTGGAAAACTATATCCACTATAATTAGTAGTCGCAGTAGCAAGATAAGAAATGCCACAAAAAGGAGAGACTTCCAAAGCGGTCCTTATCCCCGACCACAACTTACAGTTCCTAATAATTCCATCTCGCGACGCCTTCACAACAACTTTCCCTAGCACCCTTCTTCAATCGAACCACTAATCTCGCACGAACGCGCAACAGATTATATAGGTTCTACCTCATAGCCAGAGAATGAAATCTCACAAGAGAAATCAACAATCTAAATCTTAAGGCTCTATGTCAAATCAAAAGCAACGCTGAAAGTGCAAAGCATTCACACAGACCCCTAAGGACTCTAGAACCTAAAGCTCTGATACCATCTATGATAACCCGTGATCCGAAATAAGGGGTGGCCATCCCGATACTCCAATATAACAGGAATCATGGATGGAATCATTCTCAGCATCACAATAATATACAAAGTATACAGGATAACCACTCCATATTTCCAAAAAATGGGTTGCCAAAAATTTTGGTTTTAAAGTTAAAGAAAGAATTTAAACAACCCAACTTAAAAAGAAAGTGGAAACCTCGGATATAAAATATTACATACAGATCAAATATACAGTAAGGGACCGAATATGTTGTCGGTCAACAGACTCGTACAATAATACTAAACAAGTTTAATAAATTAATATACATTACATTAGACAATTACAAAAGCTTGGGCCTCACGCCCGAGTAAATGACCCGACCTTAGCTAAAGTATAAAGATGGCGGCGTCTATTGCAGTATATCCCGTAATACCCGCAAAGCATCACGGCTCGCCAAAATCACCTGGATAGGAAATCAGACAGGCGTCCTTGCGGCGGAGCACTAGAGCGGATACAAGATGCATACACAATAAGAAATATGAACGGTTCTGGGCCCGGTTTTATATAATCACCAAATGAATAAAAATTATGACAGTTATGAATAAAAATCATGCTATAAAAGATAAAAATCTACCTACACAATTTTAAGGGAATCAGATGATCATAAAATTTAAACTTAATTATACATAGAAAGATGATTAACATACTAATTAAATGCCTCCATCATTTTTATACTGTTCCATTTCACTGTTATGTTCCTTATCTGGAACTCATAATTACAATTTTTATGCTCTTTCTAGCATTCCATTCCTTATCAGGAATATAATCATCAACAAATGCTCTTTGTGGCATTTCATTGTGCTCTTTATGGTAATTCATCATGCTCTTTATGGCATATCTCATACATCAAGTCCCACTTGATTATGAATTGTTATATTTATACACATATAAAGATTCTAAGACCTCCCCTCTAATTTTTCCCACTAGGCGTGCCCCTAAAAAACCATCATCTTCCAGGGCCTATCAAACAAGGAAACTTGGGCACCTATCGCAACGTCGGGAAGCGGCCATATGCATGCGGGAGAGTCAAGACCACACCCGAAATCTCCTCACCAGTGCAGAAAACATAACATCTCGCTCATATGGCTTAGGAGTATATCCACACTGCATTCATTAGCTAGGGGGCATCACCTCACACACGAACTTCCCTTATGATGGCATTTAGAGAAGTGTGTTTAAGTAAATTATCATTTACCATATTCATAATTAAGTAAACTATCATTTACCGTAATCGTTACCATTTCCATTTCATTTTCAATTACCCTTACTCGTATGTATGTTTCATTTTATCCAAAACCATAATCATTTACATTTTGTAAATAATTCACATTTTATCCAGAGCCATAGTATATTCATATCGTCATTACAACCTCAAAGAATAAGTGAACTCCCACTTTAAATCACCCAACACCCTTTTGCGGTGTTATACTATTAACCATCAAGACTACATAGCTCAATGGAGCTCCTACAGTCTCCCAAACAAAATACTACACCCCTAGTTTCATAATACTCAACTAGAAGAAAAGAATGCCCTAATATCAATTAGCATATCCCAGAAAAAGCCCCCACATAATGCATTTATAATTTAGGGTGAATAACTAACTCATCTAGGACTCTAAGTTTACTTAATACAAGAAGGTTCCTAAGTCTTATGCCTCAAGAAAATGGATCGGAATTGAGTTATAAATCTAACTCAAAAGCAGCAGAAAAACGAATCAATTCGCCCAAGGGACGAATTGATTCGCCCCAGCGAATCGGTTCGGACTTAAAGACCTGGGATTCTGTGACCTGCCGAATCGATTCAGCTTGGGTCCAAATCTATTCGATCCAAGCAGGCCTGAAAACTGACCCTATGCGAATCGATTCGCCCAGGGGCCGAATCGATTCACCCCTGCGAATTTGCCAAGAATGGCTTACGGGTTATAAACCCTAGTTTTTCCCCAAAACCAATTTCTACTCCATTTTTACACACAATTATCTACCCCAAATCATCTTACATGATTATTAACTACAATAATCCACAATTTCATCATCATAAACTAAGATTAGGGTTAAATCACCACAAAATTTACAAAACCCATATTTGTTCATTTAATCCCATTACACAACTATCAATACAATTTATGCATCTTAAATCATATATTAGCAAGTAGAAAACTTGCCTTAAGATTGAAATCTCAGATTTCTTTGTGGTAGAAGCAATCCCAAATCTTCAATCTCCAATCTCTCTCATTTCTCCTCTTTTCTCTTCCTCTCTCTCTCTCTCTCTTGGTATGGTAACACACAAATGATAAATGAAATAAGGGGCAAGACTTAAAATTGTGGCTTAAGTCTAAATTCCACATCTTAAATGGTTAATACGACATTAAAATGACTCCTAAATACGCATTTAAGTTAAAAACCAGTCAAAAGTGCCCGGAACCTAAAAATACAATATGGCACTTATTTTGACTGTCTCGCACGTTTCGGGACTAACTACACCCTCTAAACTGGCATCCGGTAATTTTATAATTTATTTCAAGTTTCGGTTTAATTTAAACCATAATGTCATTTAAAACACATGACACTATAAAACATGCAACATGATGATATTTACTTACACATACAGTAAATATGCAACGATCGAGTAAATATTAACTTTCAACTCATGAAATTAATATTTACTCCAGTCTCAACATTTTATATAATTGCTGTATGCAGTAAATTTAATATAAAATGAGTCTCCTAAAAGTGAGGGTTGTTACAGTTACTAATAATGAAGTTGAACTTAATGCTTTACTCACTAGTAATTCTCTTTATGCAAATATAATTACCAATCAACTTCAAGTAGAATTGGATTCTTAATTTCCAGTTTATATATTCAATAACAGGGACACATCTCCATGTAATCTTCTAAATTTAGTTAACAAAGGTCTTCAAATTCTTAAGCTTATAGATGTTCAAATACTTCACTATTGTAAAGAGGCCAATACTACTACATACTGTCTAGTAAATTATGTGTGTGATACTAAAAAGTTGTTTCTTTTTTATTCTATCGCTAGTCTTCCTAAATAAATAAAAAGGAAGCTATAGATTAGATTTTGAGAGTTTTCCCAACTTTACAATTACATGATGTCCTCATGTATTGTTAGTTTATTTATAAAGCCATTTGTCGCAATTCTTTTCAATTTTCTCTATCTCTTGGTATTTCCCTTTAGGAAGGGCACTTCTTCCAATTTCTAATAAAATCTCTATTTAGTTAAAAAAAAGATTCTAGAACTAAAAGAGCACTGCTGTGATGAAACACCACCTAAAATAAACCTCTTCTTCATCTTTCTTCTTCGAAATGGCCTTTCTCTAAAGGCCATGTCTAAGTCGATGTTGATTCTACCTACGGTGGATATGCAAGCATGTTAGAGAGACTCAATCCCTAAAACTCAAGTAAAATATTTTATATGTGTTTACATATGTTTACTTTTTATTTTCAAAAATATTCAAAAACAAAAAATCCTCAAAACCATAAAATACTCTCATATAGGTTATAGGATCACTTGATTTAGGGATTCTGCCTATTATTTTATTCTTAATATGGCAATTCTCGACATTCTTTCTTAAACAAAGAGGTTTTATGAGTGAACCTATTTCATCAAAGTATTTTCACATTCGCGAATCATTTACATTTTCAGATCTAGTCTTGTTTCACTCCAAAACTCCTTGAAAGATCAAAGAAAGTTTAAATCTCTCATATTGAGCCTTTTAAAAGGTAGAATACCCCTTGTCTTCATGTGAACTGCGTGGATTTTGAATCTATCCATGTGAGTACATAGGCTCACTTGAAATGCCATCCGAGTGAACAAGTCTGACTTTATACATATTTATCCTTGGTATATATTATCCATACATATATCCAACACTACAGTACACATTTTATTTATGTATATTAATTATTTTCATTTTATTATTTCTTTTTACACTATAACATGGTAACACACATATTTTATATATACATTTGAGACCAAAATGGTGGACCGGGTGCCTAACACCTTCCCAATCCATAACCCAACCCCTGAACCTTTAACTCTTTGGTGAAACACATAGATCACTTGCCTTCACTAGCTCTCTACAGAGGCCTACCCCTTAATTTATCTATTTTTTATGCAAAATAGACTAGCGACTGCATTCTTTTCAAAGAGAACGAAGTGACGACCACGTATCACCGCTAAAGGCCATTGTCTTCGTATATTTCCAAAAGGTCGCATGAAGGGGCGGTAGAAGCATGCCTCCTCGAGTTAGGGCTCTCATAGTATGAATGATTGAATCTAATAAATCTTTTTATGGAAAGAAATACAACATACTCTTAAAAAAAATACAACATGGCTTATGATAGAAAAATACAAAAATATATAGAAGAATAAATCTTAAAATGTTATCAAATCATTAAATCAGCGATGAAAATACCCAATGATGAACTACGAAACTCATACATGGTCCAATCAAGAGGTTTTATTAAAATATCTACTAAGTAAAGATTAGTATAAACATAGCTTAAAGGCGCAAGTTTTTCTTCAATAATTTCTCTATAATGAAATGATGTTGTATGTCTATATGCTTTGTTATAGAAAGTTGAAAGGGTTTCTTTGAGATATTAATAGAACTAGAATTTGTCACAATAAATTTTTATGCATTCTTGATTAGTACTATAGCCTTTCAATATTTATTTCATTCATAAAAGTTGCATACCACAACTTCTTGCCTCAATATACTGCACTTTATCCATGGAAAGTGATACATAATTTTTCTACTTGGCATAGCAATAAACCAAATAACTTCCTGGATTATAGAACCTGTCAGAAGTACTCTTTCTCCTAACAAAAACACCCGCCCAATCGACATCAGAATAAGCTGAAAAAGAAGTATTGGTAGTCCCAGGATACAAAATACCAAATCTCGTAGTCCCACAAACATACTTGATAATATTCTTAAAGACCTTCAAATAGGACTCTTTTGGGCAAGATCGATGGCGAGCACACATTCATGCACTAAGGGATATGTTAGAAACAACTAGTTATGACGTACAAAAAACTACCTATTATGCTACGATAAAGCATTCCTTTAACCTTTTTTCCATAGACATCATTTCCAATCTTAACAAAAACATCCATAGCGGTACGTTTAGACTTAAAAGAGTCAATGTAAAACTTCTTCATAAGGTCCTTTGCATATTTTTATTTGGAAATGAAAATTCCACCATCCATTTGACATACGTAGAAACTAAGAAAGAAAGTGAGTTCCCTAACTATGATCATCTCAAATTCCTTTTAAATAATGAAAGTGAAGTCTTACGCATGTTTCTCATTTGTGGAGCCAAAAATGATATCATCAGCATACACCTATGCTACCACAATGTCTTTGTCACAAGATTGTAAAGACAAAGTCTAGTCAAGAATTCTTCATTTGAAGCCTTTTCACACAAGAAAAGAGGTAAGTCTCTTATATTAAATCTCTATATGCTTGTCTAAGTCCATAAAAGCCTTTTTGAGGCGATAAATATGTGTTAAGAATTTGGGAAACTCAAATCCCATTGGTTGTGACACATAAACTTTCTCTTAGATGTTGGCATTAAGAAAAGCACTCTTCACATCCATTTGATAGAGCTTAAATTATAATTCACATGTTATATATCTAAGAGTAAATAAATCATCTCTAGTCTAGCAATGGGGAGAAAAGACTCATCAAAGTCTACACCTTATACTTGTGTGTATCGTTCATCTACTGGTCTTGCCTTGTTCATCAAAACCGAACAATATTCATTACATTTTTTTCTTGAAGATCCACTTAATACCAATAACATGAACATCTTTTGGCAATGTGAATATTCTAAACTTTTTGTTTGTCGAATTGTTTAAATTCTTCTTGCATAGCATTGTCCCAAAATTTGTCTAATAAGGCATCCTTCACATTATTCCATTTAAAAGTGGAAATGTAATAAGTAAGGTTAAGTTTTCTTTAGAGTGGAGATTGTGTCTTTACTCTAACATTAGGACTACCTATAATTTTGGTAATATCATGGTTTTTCCTAAGCTAAATATGTGTGTCTCTCACATCTATAATCCCACTAGATGGTGGAGCCACTTCATCACACTCATCCACTTCTTCTTCCCTCCCATTTTCAACATGGGGAAATAGTAAGTTATGTTTTCACAATCATCCACATTAAAGTCATAGGAATATTTATTGTAAGGACACAAATTTCCAATTGAGTCCCTTGTAGTTTTGGATCAATTCCGAACAAAAATGTTTGTGTCATAGGATAGTGTTCAGTGTACCTATTTCAAGCATATGACAAGTTTGTTGAAGACGTAGAGGCAAAGTGTATAAAGATTTATCAAAATGCCGAGTTTAAGTGCCTAGTTTCTACGTCATCAATAGTGGTTCCATGCTCCCAAGGTATGAATGCATTACATATATATATACCAGCTTGGAACAGTATAATGGGTGTAGGTTTAATTAAAACTGTTGTTTATTTTCAGGAAGATTTAATTAAAACTTTAAATAAAGTTTATAATGTTTTTGGGCTAAAAATTAAAATTTCCAACTTTTTGGGAGTTTGTTCGATATGTCGTTCGAACGAGTTTTTCATTCGAACGAGCTTGGCAACGAGTTCCCAATTTGTCCTATGTAACTTCGTTCGAAATGTCGTTCGAACGAGATGGATGTTCGAACGAGATTTCCAATGAAATTTCTAACGAGTTTATTTTTTTAAGACACTGGAACTTCGTTAGAATGTCGTTAGAAGGACGTTCGAACGAGACTTCGTTCGAACGACAAAAATCTCGTTCGAATGAGATTTGGCGGGAACAGTTAAATGGCAGTTTTTGACAGTTTTCACCCACTTTCCCATTAACTTTCCCCACTAACTTTTGACTGAATATCTAAGTGCGGGAACCAACTTTGGAAAGTTACCGTTTTCATACATATCTATCTCCAAGAGAGAGTTTGAGAGAAAAAGAGAAAAAGGAAAAGTTCATGTTTTAAAGTGTCTATTTTTCAAAGAAAAATTCATTTACACTTTAGTTTACACCCATATTGTTTATCCAAGTTCATATATATATATATATATATATATATATATATATATTCATTGCTTGGAGTTTGGCACCGGTTTTTCATCTCTACCGTTTGAAGAGACGTTTAGGTTTGCTTCTACATCCCACAAAGAAGAAGATGTTTGCATTGATTTACCCACATGGAGAAAGGCTCCTAGCTTGGGTGACGGTGACCATATAAAGTCCAATTGGAAGATTTCGAGACCGCGGTGGAACTCCGTGGTTATTCGCTAGGCAGAGGTTGATACAAGAAGACGCGTCGGGGCTTGAGAGGGATCGAGCCGAGTGTTGTAAGTCATCTTGCTTGTATTTGTAAATTATGTACTTAGTGGATTTGAGGCTAGGGTCGTCCGAGGTTTTTTCCCGTTGTGGGTTTTTCCTCGTACATCGCGGTGTAGTTGGTTAATTTTATCTTGCTATATCACCTAGAACGCATGCTTTGGTAAAAAGATAAAATTTGGTTTAATCACTACTTATTTAATTTGGTGCTAATTAAATTTTTGGTAAGGTTTAGTTAATCTAATTCAAGTCTTTAATTTAACTTGTTAAAATTGGTTTGACCTAATTTGGTATAATTGAGAAATATGACTTAGGCAAATTTCTAAGACTTGGGTTAATTAATTGTGTGTAAGTGAAATTTAAATAAACGTGTGTGTTTGAATTCAATTTCACTTTGTGTAAATTTAATTTGAAAAAAATTAAATTTTGTTAAGTTTTTTTAATATTTGAACCATCATCCTACGCTTCCGCTAATCTAAATGGAAATTATTAATTTTTGAAGTATAAAAGTAAAAGTATTTTAAAATTGGGGACCTCCTACTTTTCATCTATCATCGATGGTGATGTTAATGGACTCCATTATTCTATTAGAAATGCAATTGTAAACACGATAAGCATGACTATTAGTGGAATAATCAAGAAAAATACCTAGACCACTCCTACAATCAATATTAGTCAAGTATTCTATATCCTTGAGTATATAACATTTTCTTTTAAAAACTCCTAAGTTATTGAGTGTGGGATTTTTCCCTTTTTAAATCTCATAAGGGGTTTGGTTGGTATCGTACCTCCATTACACTCAATTGATGGTATAATAAGCCGTGTGAAAAACTTTCGCAAAAAATCTCTTACGAACATTTTTGCCAATCAACATTGATCTAGATATCTATTTAATGGTTTGATTCTTTCTATCAACCATTCCATTTTTTAAGGAATTTTGGCTACTAAAAACTTATTTTGTATTCTAACTTCACTACACTACTCTAGTATACTCGTTCTTTCAAATTCCCTTATATGGACACTACAAATTCTAATAATAGTGCATTCTTTTTCTCATTTTAAAGTTCTTTTCACTTGGGAATAAATAAGCCCATGACTTCCGTCTTACTACCCAAAATTATACAAAGTTGAATCTAGATAAGTCATCTATAATCATAAGGAAATAACTTCTACCTCCTATGCTTCCCATATGCATTGGACCCATAAGATATACATGTAGAATCTATAGAACAGGTGAGATAGTAACAACATTCAACTTCCTATGTGGGTTATAAATTTTTTTACCCATTTGACAAGTACCACACGCACGAGAAGAAATTGACTCCAGAGGTGATAAATCATGAACAAATTCTTTCCCAGAAAGTTTACTAAGATCTCTAAAGTTCATGTGACCTAACCTTTTATTCTGAAGATCCACTGCATCCTCCTTAGCACTGCTGCAAAAAAACACTTTGGGAAATATTGATGATGTAATACTTTTTCATAGTCTTAGTTCTCTTCAAAATGAAATTACCTTTTGTATTAAAAACTTTACAATCCTTATTAGTAAAAGACACATTGTGATGATCATCACACATTTGACTTATGTTAAGGAAGTAACCCTTCAAGCCATCAACCAAAAGATCATTATCTAGTCTATAAAAAACATTAATTTTTTTGTAAATTTCCCTATGATATTATACTCATTCACATTCCCAACAATGACTAAATCGAATTATTTCTTAACAAGTTTAGAAAGTAAGACCTTATTTTCGATCATATGCCTAGATCACCTACTATCAAAGTACTATTGTGAGGCATCTTAAATAACAAAGGTCATGTGAATAAAAAGATTGTTTATCCTTTTTAATCTAAATTTCATTATTCTCGATATTCTTCCTAAAATAATTTGAACTAGTGTCAATATTTTAATATTTTGAAATATTTTCAATTTGTGACAAAATCATTTTGGATTTCACAAAAAGGGAATTAAAATCATGCCTCAAATACGAAACTAAATCCAAGTGAGGTTTCTTAATCACCTTGGAGTTTTTCTTAATCATATAACAAAAAGTGTAATGATACACAAAATGATGATCAATTTTCGTTGTAGGTTTTGAAATATTTTTCTTCTCAATAGATGAAGAAGGCTCTGTTGGCATGTGAGTATTTTTTATAATTCTTCATGAAAATGATTTTGTCCATAGATTTAGATCAAGCTGTTGATTCAACAAAGCCAATACCGCATTTGTCACTACAAGATTGAGTATGAGATAAAAGAATCTTCCCTAATTTCTTTAATATACCTTATATGGTAACTTTCACATTCTTAGAGGAGAGTACCGCAATTTCAAGAGAGTTTATTTTATCATTTAAAGGTTCAATAAAACTTTTGCATTCATCCAACTCACTTTGTAAAACATTTAACCTCTCTTGTAAACATTTTTTTCTCATTCTCCACCAAAAGGAGACTCCCATTAAGAGAGTATTGTTGAGCTTACACATTACTAAAAAAAGATCCTTCCATTTTCATGAAAGAATTTTCTTTTTCACATTTCATAATTCTAAAGAAAGTTTTGAACAAACTTTTCTTAAGTCTAGAATTTTAAGATTTTTTTTTCATAAGCCTATTGAAGGTCACCATCTTCTTCATTAACAAAATACTCACTAGAATAATCGGGAGAAGATAAAGTATCAATATTGGTAAAACATTCATCATTAATATACGAATATTGAAACAACCCACAAATGAATGATCTTAATGGTGACATTCATCTTTTTCATCCTCTTCCTTTCTAAGAAGATAAAGTATTATTTGATGAAACACCATTAAAAGAGCTAAAATCATAGGTAGGTTGAACAATGTCCTAAAAATATCCACACCCATAAATGCACAATCTTCCTGTAGGTTTTTCAACCTTAGCAAAACGGGACCAAGGTCTGATACTAATTGAGAGTGCTTATTGCTTATCGAAATGGAGAATTACCAAAAATTTATTTAGGACACCTAAAAGTCGATGCCACAATATTCACCAAACTTTTATCAACCAAATCATGTTGTAATCTTCTTTAAGCATGTGGGTGATGATAAATGCAAAAAAAGTAAATATAAACATAACAATGGATGTATGAGATGAAAAATCCACTAACGAGAAAAACATCAAGGGAATGCAACAATCTCACTAAAAAAGTGATAAAGATTTACAGAGAGACTCGCGACTAACACTCATTCGGTGCTAACTCACACCTCACATTTTCCTACCAATATGCAGTAAGCCGGAGATTTTTATATCTTGAAATACGCTAACATTTTTTCTCAAAACTTCGACTTCAAACTTGGATTTCACAAATGACTTGATTCCAAAAAAGATCCACAAAGATTACAATACTCTTTTTAGGAGAAAGACCATAAATTGTATAAAAATAGGTAATTTTGCGAAGGCACTCCTCGTAAAATCTTCATCTTCCTTAATATTAAACAACCTTAAGAGAGAGGTGATTAAATGAAAAGAAGATAAGAAAGAAAAATATGGACTAGATCTATAAATTAGGTTCCCTATTTTTCAAAGACGCGTTCTTATCTTCTTAGAAAGGAAGAAGATGAAGAAGACAAAAAATATCTAGTGGTATTTTACTCTTGAAAGGTTTTGAGAGAGATTTTTTAAATAAAGAGAAATAATGGTTTAAATAATAAAAACCATTCAAATGGTTTTACCCATTACCAAGGCAAGCTACAAAGTCTCATCTCTTACAAAAAGCATGTGTGATTGAGTTGTTGAGGGCTATAATGTCCAATCAACAACTGAAAGTGACTTTATACACAAAGCTAAGAGATCCTATAAAGATCTGTAAACTAGATCCGCGTCTATGTATGGTTCGCTAGCAGGTTTACTATAATGAAGAAATTCTTCATTGGAGCAATCTTGCAGTGAAGGAAAATGTACATCTTCCCCTAGACTCTTTGATTTTCCCTGAAAACAACAAGAGACCATTGAAACAAAGTATCGCCGCAGATAAGCTTTAATAAAGCTCCCCGTTCATTATTCCAGAGTTTAACCAAATGAATACTCTTAGCTCGCTACTAGCAACGAAGAACCTTGCCTTTCATTTAAAGGTTTTTGCAATAAGAAAATTTTAAAGGAGAAAAAAACACAATTTTTACACATACGAAAGTTTTTACCAAGATCCAAAATTCTATAAAAATAGGTGACGTAAAAGTAGGGATTCTGCAAACTTTACCTTTTATCTAGAGTGTGATCAATCAGTAATGAGGATGATAAAATTGGATTCAAAATATTGAGCGTTTATAATTCTTTTTGGAGAGGTAAAATCAAGAATTCAAAGTGTTTTAGAAATCAAAATAAGAAAACTACCTATAAGCATACAATTAAGTATACAATTACTCTTATGCAGTCTAAAATTGTGACCAAGTAAAATTGAGCATAACTCTAGTTGTGGCCCCTTCTAGGGATAATATATACCAAATCATGGTCATGGCCCTATCCCATGACTAACCTAGTCATGATCATGTGATCGAACAATGAGTCTTTATGTGAGAGAAATGATGCCAATGTGTTCACATCAATAGTCACGGTCCAAAATCGTGACCATTATTTAATAATTGGTGTTATATGGTCACGGTCCATAACTGTAACCACCCATTATGACAATCATAGGACTTAAAAAGGTAACATCGGTTGGGTAATGGTTCTGGACCGTCACCACTTTCCTTAACTGAAATAGGGGTCACGGTCATGGATCGTGGTCATCACCATTAACCATGACAAGCTATTTTAATTAAAAATGGTCATTGACCATGGTCATGATCCATGGTTGTTATCCCATTCTAGTTGTAAATAACCCGTTAGATTTTTTTCCTTATTCGCTCTATCACTCTCTGAGGAATACAAAAATCAAAGGATATCTCCATTAGTTATCTTCACCGCAATTATAGATAGCAACACCATCTTCCACCAAAATCTCTCGCCATCTCTCTCTCTATCTAAAATACAACAGTAATGTATTCTTACATCTTTGTGTTTTGTATGTGTGTGTGTGTGTATGTGTGTGTGTGTGTATATATATGCATGTATGTATCTATGTATATATATGTATATTGCATATGTATGTGTGTGTGTACGTTATGCACGTATCTGATGGATCAACTTTTACTATATATATATATATATATACATAAACAAGCATACATGCAAAACTTTGAATGTCATATTTTTAGGTGGGGTTATGTTGCCAGAGTATAAGATATGGACATTCCAGGGAAAAACAATGTACCTTTTGCTCCAAAAAAATTATCGAACCTCGGCCGAGTGAAAGTGGTGAATGATTTTTTAGCACATCCTACTCTGAATGACCTAATTGATGATGAATATGGAGTACACCACCATCAAAACCAATAGCATATGGATTCAGATAATCTTCACTTTAACCAAATTAATGAACAAATTGATATTGAATTATAAAAAGATCGAGAATACATATGGTTGAAAGTCTATGTGGTTAAATCTTTGTATAGAATTTTCGACGGAGATCACTCAGTATTGTATGACATGCTCGGTTTGCACAATTTGAAGAATTCGTATGATTTGTTAGGCTATAGCGTACCTAGAATTTTGAAGTGGACTAAAGTCATTCACCTTAATGAGAACACGTTACCAGATAATTATCCGGCCATGAGAATATCTTTAAGGGTTTGGGTTTGAAGTAAAAATATCTTCATTCTTGAAGAGTTGGGGTTTGACTACTCAAGTAGATGCATTAAGGGTCCTTATAGAGTTTTAGTTTTCTATTCATGACAACCCTAATTTGAAGGGTCTTTTACTTAATTTATATGACAATTGAGTTTTGATACATTATTTTATTAGTACTTTTATTGTATATTTAGATTATGATTGTGTGTTGATAAATTAATTTATGTTCACTTATGCTTTTATTCTGAGATTTCCTAAAGTTGATATTTGCTTGCGTAAGTTAGCTCCTACTTTAACGGTACATATATCCAAACTGTGGAATGTAATTTTTTTATTGAGAGAATATACATGAAACTAAAACTTGATTTGTGTTAGCACCCTTAAAGTTTGTCTTCGAAATATGAATAGTCAAACTCATTCGGGGTTTCAAGCTTAAGAAGGTTATGTCATAACCTTGTTATAATGCTAGGAACCCCGAATGAGTTAGACTTCTTATATTTTGAAGAACAACTTCAAGGGTACTCACACGGATCTAGTTTTAACTAAAACTAGATATGTGGGAGTACTCTTGAAGTTTTCTTACAAATATAACTTGTTTAACTCATTCGGGGTTTGAAGATTAATAATGTTATACATAGCCTTGTTATGAAGCTACGAACCCCGAATGAGTTGGACAACTTATATTTTAATGACGCACTTTAAGTGTACTCACATAATTCTACATTTAGTTTCATGTAAATTCTTAATAAGTTATCCTTATATGGGTTTAACAAGATAAACATGTTTAGATAATTGTTCGAGTTTAGTAATTATGATACTATTGACGCAATAACACAACACGGAATTACAAGTTAATGGGTTTAATCCCTATTTCGTTTGGGCCAATATTGATTTAACACGATAAATTTTTTAAGATAATGGTTCGAGTTTGATAAATATGATACACCCAACATGACAACACGACATGACATTATATGTTAATGGGTTTAATCCTATTGGGTATGATTCAATATATGGTTAACACATTAAACTTATTATTATAACAGTTCGATTTTCGAAGTTATTATAAAACCGACATGATAGCCCGTTAAGACCATAACTCTTTGCTTATAAATTATATTTAACTCATTTTGTAATATATCTGTAACTTTGGGTAAGGAACATATTTCTTTGGATCCTATTACTATTTATATTTGGAACATTTTGTAATAACTGTAGCTCTAGTCAGATGGATATGTATATGGATTACAACAGAATTGTATGTTCTTCGGGGATACCAAGGAACAATTTGAGGATTTTAATATTATTAATTTTTTATTCATGTTTTAGTTTAATGGATTGATAATTTTAATATTGTTACTTTTGGATTGACGTATTAGTTAATTTTATAACGGAATTGTATGACAGGTTTAAAATGTGTACACGGTTTTTTTTGGAAACAAACAAATTAAAAATATTTTTTAAATTTATAGTTATTTTTTATCAAGGTCCAAAATTGTAACAACTTATAATGGGTAAAAATGGGGTGACTATCAGGATCTATGATTGATGTATCTATGTTCATGGAAGTGGGTCACGATTATATACCAATGAATCAATGTTCATGATGAGGAGGCACGTTCATGAACCGTGACCAACTAACATATTTTCATGACATGGTATCACAGTTCATCGCTATGACCAATTAAAAGTTGGTCACTATTAGGGACATGGTCATAGATTGTGAATTGCCATGGTTATTGACTATGGCCATATCCTCGACTTTATTTTATAGATACAACCCTAAGTCTTCGATATAGTCACAATTTGGACGGTAACCCCTGAAATGGTAACCTAAAAATTGTTACGGACCAGGACTGTGGCCAAAGTTGTTTCTCATGATCAAAAACCATTATAATTTCCACTGTTTGGTGTAGTGTCAGAAGGGAAATTTTCACATCATACTCCTGAAAAATCTCCTCATACACGTTACTAATCCGGTATGTGGGGTTCCTGACATGTGGCTCTAAACTTGGAGTATTATATCAACAGTGACATCAATTGGGTTCATAATGGTGGGTAGACAACACATGTGATCTAGCTTCCGTGATGAATGGGTTCCTAGGTAACAATTAGTCCCTCCTTTCAAGTTGGAGCTCAGATATGTTCCGGCTCCTTTCTTGAGAGTGGTGTGAAGGATCAACACTCGTGGAGGCCAATTTGGCAATTCTGAGGGTGTGAACCAAAATTTTTCCCCAAAACATCTTGATATTATAGGGGAATCATGTCTACAATAGTGTAAATTGTATAAATTATTCCAGAGTTCTATGTTATATGGTAAGTGACACATGACGTTTTGGTTAAGCCGAGATCAACCTACATCCATAGAGAAATAGGGGTATTGTTCTACTAAGGAAGAGAGATGAACAAGTTGAATTTCTAGAGGAAGCTAGCTGAGAGTCCATGCTACAACTACAATGTGTGAGTGTTAATAGGTTGTCAACAATTAATGCACTCCTCATAATCGAGGATCATATTTACACATTGTCAAGGTCCTCTATCTATTTGTTAAAGCTTAGAGGATGAGTTTCACAATATTCGTCGTTCTCTTGAGTCTATCTTCACCGCCAAAGCTGAATCTAGGAAGGACGGAATTGCTCATTGGATAATTGGTGTCATCATCATCTATTTTTAGAAATTTAGCATTGGTCGACCTTCATTGATTCGGTGGTCGGTCGTATGTCACGGAATTTTAGTGAGTCTGTGCCATGTATCGCACTAGGAGGGAACTCAGTCTATTTTCCTACGGTCTCATTTCCTCTTATCAGGCTAATTACAGCCATTACAATAATTTTCCCTTCCTAAATCTCTTATTTAATACTCACTATTTATTAAAAGTTGACATTAAATGTATTTATTTATTAAAATGAAAATCATAACATCCGGTCTTAGTAGACATATTATAATACTCAAAATAATAGCTTGAGAAATATGTATGCTCTTAGAGTAACTCGTACGGGTAGTTCAAAATTAGACTAAACTAAGGCAAAAACAGACTATGAAAGTGAATGAATTTGCTATGGGCCAGAACATGATAGGGCAAAAATAGAATAGCGCAATTGAAAGATAGCTAAACGGCATCGTTTTGGGGGCAATTCTTGAACCCTTGGGTTGTTCCGCTTAAGGTTCTTTGAATTTTAATTTTTCACCCCAAATGATTTAACCTATTACGTTTTCCCCCAAATTTATTACTTCAACTACCCCACCTACATTCCAACCACAAAATTAAATTCAACAACCCTATTTAAATCATCCCACCGTAAATCTTTTTTATCACTGCAAAAAAACAACAATAACATCTAGCTAGTATAATCAGGTAAATCCTCTCCTTTTATGTTTTCTTGTAAATTATTTATTTGTTAATTTTAATGTTCTATTTAATTACTTATTACTTAATGTTTTATTTATTTAGTTAGAGCAATCCTTATGTACAAAATATCAGCAATTATTTTCTTTAAATAATTTCTTATTATAATTAGTAAATGTTTAATTATCTGTTATGTTTTTGTTTGGTTTTGTTTATAAGAAGTTATCTAAGTGAATGTTTATAAAAAAAAACAAATTATTAAATGTTTAATTATCTGTTATGTTTTTGTTCGGTTCTGTTTATAAGAAATTATTTAAGTGAATGTTTATAATAAATTAATTAGTAAATGTTTTATTATCTGTTATGTTTTTGTTCGTTTATGTTTATAAGAAAGTATTTAAGTGAATGTTTATAATAAATTAGTGAATTTTTATAAGAAATTATTTAAGAAATTATCTGTTTTGTTATATTTTTAAAATAATTATATGTTCTATATTTCTAAGTGATGTATTTATTAGGTAATTAGTAATTATCATGTAAATCAAATTTTAGCCAAATATTTAGACAGAAAAATTCTAATTATATACACATGATATTGTATAGCCAAAGTGGCTAAAAATTTATTGATTAGCCAAAAATGAATATACTTTAATGTTTTTACCAAATAAAATATTACATAATATTTATATATTCATTACCCAATATGCTAGAAAATTAATAACATTTTTTGTTGACATTGCAGTGTTGATAATGGAACAAATAGGAAAAAAAATTATACGGGCTATTGGGGCTAGAAAGTCTAAAAAAATTGGAGATGGAAGGCGAGAGCCCGAAATTAGTACTGTCGAGCAACCTATAGTTTTTGAAAACTATAGGCGTATAGTGGACGACGGAGATCACATTAAACCTTCTCCGGTCACGGCCACAAATGGCAACTCAATAAAGATCCGTGGCAATTGACATAGTCTTAGAGCCACGTATAAATATTTAAAGATACCTCCCTAGGTCATACATTTTATACGCCGTAGCGGTTGGGGAGAATTGTTCGATGCTCAAATTTCCAAGACAAGTTGGGGGTTGGTACAAGCGCTCGGTGAGTGTTGGTGGGACACAACCAACACATTTCAACTACCTACCGGGGAGCTGATCATTACTCCTTATGATTTTACGGTTTTGACTTGTTAATTTTTGTATATAAAAAATTACTTCAGTAATAACATTGATTAGTACAATAATTAAATTTACAACTGATTGTTATCCTTTCCATATTGCAAGTATTCCCATCGGAAGCGATCCTATGGTATCGATGGATGATAGAAAATACTTGATCGTACTTAACGAGAAAACTCAAATCTGGGGTGACATTATACATAGATACTTTCCCGACAATGAACTAAATTGCAGTGATTCTTATGGGGTGAAAGTGTCGAGCTTAAATAAGTGGTCTGAGGCCATAAAGTTAAATATTGTGATTGTTGGCCCTGAGGACACTGCTAGGGCATTTTTATTTTTTTGTGTGGGACATATTTTTTCCCGACCGCAAGAGACAGCGTTCCTATTTGTTGGTTGGCTGCTTTGGAGGATTTGGAGATTGTGGGATCATACGATTGGGGTTCGGCAATTCTAGCTCGCATATACTACTCTCTCCATATCTTGTCAAGATGTCGCGTAGACTCTATGAATTGTTTTTGTTAACTCATTTTAGTAAGTGTTAAAAACTGAAATTATATGTATTTAATATATAATTAATAAAAAAATAATGGTTTAATAATACTCATTTTTGTATTGCAGTTTTTCGGGTTTGAATACATACAACTGCGTGTTCCTTATTAAGGGAAGATACTAGTGACTACTGGCCTAGGATTAATCGATGGAAGAAAGAAAATCGGTTAAATCGTAAGGAGACAAAGGGCTCAATCTAGTATAATTTTCCCACCGTCCAGAGTCAGATTGAAATGCGATCGCCAGGTTTAATCAATTGGCTACCTTACTCAGGGTCTACTATGGAGATGAATGCATACGTTCAACATGCGAAGTACATATCATTGAAACGATGTGTTCTTATGGATCCTCAATATGGGGGGATATATTACTTGGGTGATCGATGCCGCCGACAAATCACCGGTGAAATTTGCATTCCAAATTACCCTCCCTCGCAAATGATGAGGATACCCTTTCACCCTGATAGGCATGGGATTATTATTGACAAGATGGACCCCAGGGTATCTATTGTTTCTCAACCCATGTATGACCGTTGCTGGAAGCAAGTGTCCCTAGGCCTCGTAATGCCACCCCTCTACCGAGCAGTCAACACGGATGTCATAAGTCCCAGCGCACTGCCATACCACATCCAAATACCGACTATCCCTTTACAGGCACCTGGCACTTATGAGACTCCCATAGGTCGGGTACATCCCACTCAATCCCAAATGACTTGGGATCTACCGTTTTGCAATCCTGCAGGTGTACCCATATTGATTTCGGTTCCACGGCCGAACAGGATTGCGATCGACGAAGAATTTCCCGCATACGATGACCTCCTATTTACTAGTCGAAATTTTTTAGATTATTTGCAATCCTCGAGAGCCACCGCTCTAGGTGCAGCCATGCATCTTAATAACTATTGGAGTCATGAGTTGGATATAGCTATAAGGAAGCTTCAAGAGTTGGGTGCATCTCACGAGCGAACTGCTCCCCCACCTAATTTTTCTAGTGGTACACCCTCGGCCTTTTGCAACACCGCAGAAGATCCCCAACCTGTGACCACAGTGTATCGACCGCATATGGATGATATTGGTGCCCAAGAAGATATAAGCCAACTAGGTCCATCAACGCAAAATTATGACATGTCTGATGCTGTAAATTTGGATGATGTAGATTAGGATTTCGATAATTATCAAATATAAAATGTAATGTGTTGAATACCAAATGAGTTTGCCAATAATAGTGTGTGATTTAACCCAATTAGTGTTTCTTTTGTAATGTTGTTATGTTGTTATCTTTGTTGTTAATGTTGTGTAGTTAAGATTGTACCCAACTAATGTTTATGTATGGAAATTTGAAGAAAATTCATTTCACAATTTTTATAATCATATTACAAAGTAGAACAAACGATAAAAATAAATAACAGGTTACATACTCAGAAGTATAGAAATTTTAAAATCTAGAATGACCTCCATGTGGTGGATAATTTGGAAAGTTTGATTGCCCATATTGGCCCCGAGCTTTGTTGAGTATATTAAGCACGATGTATTCATGGTACTCCTTCTGGGATGAATTCATCCCAGAGGTGTCGGTGCTCAGAATTTGTTGATCAATCAATATTTGTTCACGCATATCTTTCCTCTCCATAGCCAATATACTGCGTTCGTTGAGCTCCAAACTTCGCTCCTTAAGTTGCAGTGAACGTTGAAGCCCCTCACGGGCCTCTTCGTCACGTACACAATATGCCTGACATTATCGCTCGAATGATTCATTGAACAAAGAGCAACTACTGAGTATTTCTCAGTTCACCTCAATGTATGTAGCCTTCGCTTTTCCTTTTAGCCCGTTGCTTCATCGCTTTCCTTCCAGGTGGCCTCAGATAAGGC
Source organism: Sambucus nigra (assembly GCA_949130495.1). Taxonomy (NCBI): domain Eukaryota; kingdom Viridiplantae; phylum Streptophyta; class Magnoliopsida; order Dipsacales; family Adoxaceae; genus Sambucus; species Sambucus nigra. The sequence continues at coordinate 117,744,177 of OX422222.1, read as the reverse complement.
ATTTCCATACCAACTTCTGCACCATCTTTGGAATTTCCTGGGGGAAACCCAATATTCGGACTTCCTTCACTTTCTGTCGCACCCGTCATTGGTGAATCAAAATGAAATTGAGGGGAGTCTAAAAATGTTTGGGAAATTTGAAATTTGTGGAGTTCTTTTAAAATTTGTTAACAAGATTCAAAATTAAATGATTTTCCCTTGTTCTCTCGCTGGAATGCTAGATTAGCCGCAGTAACCTGAAATAATATGACAATGTAATTTTATTAACTCGTTAGCAACAGATTTACGAGAAATAATATTTATAATAAATTAAAAAAGATAAAACTGATTTTACCTCAATCTGTGTTCACAGTCTCACTACAACGATTTGTCATCGATGCATCTTTCAATTTAGAAACATATAACATTATGTGTCTCGAAATTTTGCCGTAGCGGGTTTGTAGGCTGACTCCCCTCTGAAGTTCAGTGATACCTGTCGTTGTATTATATTCTTCGGCGAACGCATCCCAAAATAATGTGGTAGGTCGATTAGTTCCTCGTAAACCATCATTTGTTTGATTTACATAAGCGGTGCATAATACTTCATCGTCGTGTTGAGGCATATTTTGACCTCGAACCATTGTAAAATAATCACAAAATATTTTTAAGCATATATAAAATTTTCAAAATTATTTTTGGGTAAATAAATAATATTTATTGCACCTAAAAAAATAATTTTTGGTAATAATTAAAATGAAGATACTAGAGAGTGTTTTGAATAAAAATATAAATGAAAATAGAGAGTGTTTAGAATAAAAATATAAATGAAAATGAAGATAGTGTTTGAACCTCCTATTTATAAAAAAAAATAACTGTTGGATAAATATAGCCGTTCAAACTGTTTGAATAATTTGGGAGTGAAAATAGAAATAGGGGGAAATGGGTTTAAGCTTGGGCGGAACATGATATTCCGCTTTAGCCTTTTTTTTTCCTTCCTTGCGCGAAACAAGATGTTCCGTTTTGAGAGTAGGTCCCACAAAAAACTAACTAATCCAATTGTATCTTTGTTATTTTTTACCCTATCAACGGCTAAATCTGGACTTCTACCCTACCCATAACATACGTATATACCGCATATATACAGGTTTACCCTACCCGTAAGGATTGCTCTTAATACCCATATTCTAATGCTCAAAATAGTAGCTTGAGAATTATGTACGAGTATATATGTCTTAACCTTATAATTAATAATTTTAGGTTTCAAGTATTATCGAGTTTTGTTTATTAGATTTTTAATAAGGCAGTTAGTTTAGGAGGGGAAGGGGAAAATGATACTTATTATAGGACACAAATGGTTCATAGCTAACTTGAACATTTTCTTTCAATCCAAAAGCCCAAAACACGTAGTCACTAAAAAACATGGGTGCGCTAAATAAAAAGCTCAGCACGGTTGACCTCAATATTAATTTTTATTGAAAGAAAAAAACACCGTGCCTTATTTTATGTGCTTCTCTTTGCATTATTTAAGAAGAAGCTAGCAAAGTGATCGATAGCAAAAGTTAGTAGAGAGCGAGATGGGTTCTAAACATCTGTTCTTGTTTGCTTTCGTATCCTTCTCAGCTTTGTCCCTCCCATCTGGTCTGGCTAAAAATGAGGAGGGCCCAGGCCTTGTTATGAATTTCTACAAAGACACATGCCCTCAAGCTGAAGACATCATCAAAGAACAAGTCAAGCTCCTTTACAAGCGCCACAAGAACACTGCTTTCTCATGGCTCAGAAACATCTTCCATGACTGTGCTGTTCAGGTGTATATATATATATATAGACTCTCAAGGTGTATTTGATTACAAACTTCAAAATTAATGGGTGATTTTGTTTTCATTTTAGAGTTTTCTATGGAAATCAAATTTTTGGAGGAGAGTAAAAAATATTTTTCACGAAAAATAATTAAACTACGGAACAATTTTCAGATTTCTAAATTTTGTTGTTATAGAATATTTATGAAATGTAACATTACAGAAGTAAAAGAAAATGAATTCAAGAAACTATTTTGCATGGGAAAAAAATCAACGCTAAACAAAGGGACTCTCGGTTTCAATATATTTCTTACTTAGGGTAATTACATTAACTTTTCAAGTGTTCACAGGCGGATCTGGGGCAAGGGGGCCTTGCCCTCACAAACTTTTGAAAATTAATTTTTTTACCTTCGAAATTTATGATATTTTAAAAAAAAAGTTATGTATACATTGCCCCCCGCACCCAAATTTCTGGATTCGCGACTGCATGTGTTGTATATTTATTACAAATATATTCCTTGTCTTTTTACAAAATTTCATTGACCTCCCCTCACTTATGGGTTTGGTAACAATGGCCTCCTATATGTTTATGTACATATTTATATCTGTTGTGTGTGTGTTTGTGTGATGAATAACTATGTGTGTTTTGTGGATGTAGTCATGTGATGCTTCACTTCTACTGGACTCAACGAGGAGAACATTATCTGAGAAGGAGAGTGACAGGAGCTTTGGGCTGAGAAACTTCAGATATCTTGACACTATCAAAGAAGCTGTGGAGAGAGAGTGCCCTGGTGTTGTTTCATGTGCAGATATCCTTGTATTATCTGGCAGAGATGGCATAGTTTCGGTAATTTTAATTTCTACTTTTTATTTTTTTATTTGAACTTGTAATCTAATCTGTTTTTGTATGTTACATGACATTTTCTAATATGGACATTCTTGGTATTGTCATTTTTTGCGGCTTAAAAGCAACCCTAATTGGTAATGTAAACCTTCAAATATAGTTTTTTGATATTTTTAATGGGTAGTTAAACAAGCAAATATACACTCTTATATTGTCTAGATCTACAAACCGGGCCCATCTGAAACGAAACTTGAGAGTTTTTATTTTTATTTTTTAATATCTCAAACGATAATCCAAGTGTGGTTTGAGAATTTTTCAAAGTTTGAAAATTCATATTGTGCCCAACCTTTATTTTTCTATCCGTTGCACATTCACCCCTCACCTTTAAAAATATTGTGTTCCTTAAAAAAGTCAAATGGAAACAACACTCTTTCAAAACAAAAAGTTGAGGGGCTGAATTTTAGCCACAATATAATTTAATAGAAATTCATTCCCAATTAAGGTTGGGAATTATATTGGAGTGCATAATGTGTAAATTAGGGTTGTTGGACGGTTGGGTTGTTAATTAGATAACATTCAAACGAAACATAATCCTCAAGCTAAACATGATGTCTCGTGGGGAGCAGTAACGACACCGTTTTCGTCTCTTGTTTTTTTTTTAAAGAAGAGTAATGCTACATGTACCCTCATTTGGTAACTTCTAATAAGGCAATGTAATAAGAGATTGTACTTGTTGCTCTGACGGGACCCACAACAACAAGTACCTTATTAGAGGGCACCAATGAGTTTATCAATTAAGGGTACACATAAATTTATTTTTAAAAAAAAGTCCATTCCAATGGTAAATTTGACGTACACCCATTTAACTCTTTTACCGACAGAAATTGTATTTTTACTCTATATTTTTACTTTATAAAAGTGGGTATTTGCATTACCCATTAGGGATGGCCTTCAAAAGTGTTTTTGCTTTTATGTACATGTATGAAAAAAGATTTGCACTAAATTGTATTGAAATCTACTTCTTTTCACGTTTGAAAATTGAAAGTAGCATTTATACTTTCTTTATTTAACTGATAATTATTGTTCCAATTTTGAACAAGCATGCGAACCTTTTGATGTAACTGAAAGCCCACTATAAGCTAGTGAGTACAATCCTTGTCCTTATGCTGAAAAAAGACTAGGGTTTGTTAGAGTATTTTGTTTCCTGTCTACTACAATTTATTATCATGAAGTTGGACAATTTTGTCAGTGTCTGTGAGTATTAATGAATTTAGCACAAGAGTTAAAAAAATGAATATTGGAGAATTTAAATTTTACAGCTAGGAGGGCCTTACATTCCACTGAAAACTGGAAGAAGAGATGGTAGGAAGAGCAGAGCAGATATACTAGAGGAATACCTGCCAGACCATAATGAGAGCATGTCTGTTGTCCTTGAGAGGTTTGGAGCAATTGGTATTGATTCCCCTGGAGTTGTTGCTTTGCTAGGTACATATATACATCATCTCTCCATTTCATGCATGCACACATACACACACAGTTCCACATTATGTAGGTATAGCGGACATACAATAGAGTACTGTGACATAAGGGTAAAGTTGTAAAACAATCTCTAAAAACTCTAGATCACGAAGGTTTTCAATAACTGTAAACTATGCGATAATTGAAGAAATCTTAGTAAATTGTGCAATTGGTTGGAAAGAATTCTTATAATTACTCAGCCCCAAATTATTAATTTTGTTTTAATTTTTTGAAGTCTCAAATTAATAGAAAGTGGAATTAAATGATATCACAAAGTTATTCATCTAGACAGGGCGGCTCTAGTCATAGACAAACTAGGCCGCCACCTAGGGCCCCCCATTAATCGGGGCCCCTTCCGAAAAAATAAATTAGTTATGAAAAAATTAGTTGTGGAAAAAAATGCCACCCAAAAAAAATTAGTTGTGAAAAATTAGAGTTATCACTTAAAAAAAGGTCCCCCAAAATCAAATTTGTTTGACTTAAAATAAATCCACACAATAAACTCAACAACATAATAACCCAACTCAAACACTAAAAAATAAACCCACACACTAAACCCAACAACATAATAACCCAACTCAAACACTAAAAAATAAACCCACACACTAAACCCAACTCAACCCATTTACTTGTTCATTTCTAGCCCTAACTCTCTCATTTCTCACCCACTTTCTTCTCTCACTATCTTCTTCTCTTCTCTCTCACACTACTCTCTCTACTACTAATCAAAATATGAAAACTACAATCTCCCCTCCCCTTACCCCCTCTAAACCCTTATTTTCGCGCTGCCTAGTACCCCCCTCTAAAAAAAGAATTTTTGGGAAGCGAACTCCCCCCCCCCCCCCCCACCCCACCCCACCCCAAAATTACTAACTAATGCTTTTAGTGATTTTGATTTTATTTTTGGTATTGTTATTTGGTACATCATATTGAATGCGGTCAATAAAGTTAGCAAACTTTTACAAACATATGACATGGATATTGATTTTAGTTTGAATCTATTAAAATGACTTGTTTCTTATTTTGAAAATGAAAGAGAAAATTGATTTGAATCCGCAAAGATTGAAGCTATAGATATTGATAAAGAAATGGAAATTGAACCCGTATTTTGTGAAAAACATAATATTTATAGGAAAAAAATATTTTGATGAGAATTATAGTAATGGGATTCGATAATCATCGGAGGAATCATTTAGAGTAAATTACTTCTTACATATAATCGATCAAGCGCTTATGTCAATTAGAACAATGTTTGAACAATTTAAAAAATATGAAGAGACTTTTGGGTTTTTGCTTAATTTGAACAAGTTAGAAACTTTAGATGATGACATTTAAAATAGTTATTGTATTAAGCTTTAAAATTATTTAACACATAACAATAGTTGTGATATTGATGGAAATCTATTGTTTTGTGAATTGAAAATTTTAAAAACGTTTTACCTAGAAAAATTAAAAAATCAATTGAGGTGTTAGAATATTTTAAAAGAATGGATTGTATTTTTTCAAACGCTTGGAATGCCTATTGAATAATTGTGACAATACCCGTTATGGTTGCCTCAGTCAAGAGAATTTTTTCAAAGCTAAAATTAACAAAATCTTACCTTCGTTCTACCATGCCACAAGAAAGATTAAATGGATTAGTCATGTTATCAATTGAGGAATATTTGTTAACAACAATTAAATTTGATGATTTAATTGATAGTTTTGCATCGAAAAATCTGAGAAGAACATATTTTCTTTAATTTAATTTTCTTAATGTAAAGAGTCGCAAATTAATTATTCGTCTAAGGCCCCAAAAACTTCATACCGGCCCTACATCTAGACAATAGTGATGAGAGTGCATGTTTTGAGTCTAAATGTATTCTTCAATTTTAGTAGCATAAATTTTAAAAAATATATATATTATAATGTTTCACTTTCAAACAACCATCATTAAAAGTCTTTAATGGAGAAATGTAGCAATGCCTTATTTATACATAGAAAATAAATACTTCATTTTTTTAAAGTTAATGTGGTGTATTCTAGAACCAATGAAACGTGATATTAAGCTCATGTGACGAATGTTTAACTTAATGAATAGGAGAACATAAATAACTTGTTTGATTTTTCTGGCTCTCGAGTCGTATGTGGTAATTATTTGATGCCGATACGAACCATTTAAAGAGCGCACACACAACACTAATCTAATCATATTAAAACACGAAAACATGCCATTTATGAATAACACGAATCATAAATATGACACGAACACAAGGCAATACCACTTTGTGTTAATAAAAAATTCAAACACAAACATGATTTGTGTGTTATTTCGGATCAATTTTATATGGCACTGTCTTCTAATCCTAATATGATGCCCATCAGTATACTGGTTAGTGACCTTTGAATAATCCTTATTAAGTTAATTTAATTTGGAAAAAAGGCGCCTGTTTCTTATCATTGGTTATTCTTATTGTTCTCAACAGGTGCTCATAGTGTGGGTCGAACCCACTGTGTCAAACTGGTTCACCGTTTATACCCAGAGGTGGACCCAGTTCTCAACCCTAACCATGTTGAGCACATGCTCCACAAGTGCCCAGACCAGATGCCGGACCCAAAGGCTGTGCAATATGTTAGGAATGACAGAGGCACGCCAATGAAGTTAGACAACAACTATTACAGGAACATTTTGGACAACAAGGGACTGTTGATAGTGGATCACCAGCTAGCCAATGACAAGAGGACTAAGCCTTATGTGAAGAAAATGGCCAAGAGCCAAGATTACTTCTTCAAGGAGTTTTCAAGAGCTATCACTATTCTAACTGAGAACAGTCCTCTCACTGGCACAAAGGGTGAGATAAGAAAGCAGTGCAATGTTGCCAACAAGCACCATTAGAAAGGTGGCTTTTGTACAAAAACCCAACCACTAACTTTTCTTGCTCTTTGTACCGAGAGGAAGTGAAAGTGAAAATGAAAATAACAATAAATTGGGTTTTCTAGATGGGCATTAGCAATTTGTTATTATTATTATTATTATTATTATTATTATTATTACTACTACGATTACTTGAGTACCTCATATGGGTTTTCGACCTACTTGAGTACCTCATATGGGTTTTCGACTTTAGTTTCTTTTGCTAAGTAGGTTAAACGTTGATACCTCTTCCCTTAATGTTACATATGGGAGTAAACGAATATTCGAAAATTCGAATTCATCTAGTATCCAACTTTGAGTTTTGTGGGTATTTATCCAAAAAAATGGATATGAATACAAATATATAGTTTTGTGTTAAAATATCCAGGAAAATGGATATGAATACGAATAATATGTGCATCCGACATGGATAATCTATATTCGAGGCAAAATATTCATATTTGCGGATATACATTTTTCCGGATATCCATTTTCATATTGTATTTAATATTAATTTATTACTAATATTAATTATATATAGTTATTATAAAAGCTACAAAAAAAAACCAAGGGTATACTAGTCATCTCTCATTTCACCAACCAAAACTAAATATCTCATTTTACTTTTTTTATTGTGGAGTTTTTCTCCTAACTTTCTTCCTCTCTCATAACATTATTCCTCTCTCATAACTTACTTTTTATTGTGGAGTTTACCATTATCATATCATGTGTCAGTAATTTATTTTGTTTTTAGTTTCAAATCACCAACTGTTTCTATTATTTTTTTTATCTGAGATTTGGATCTTGAACACAAAAGATCCAATGTTTTGATTATATATATATATATATATATATATATATATATATATATATATATATATTTTCACACACACAGAATCTCATAATAATGACTCCTTATCTTATGTGCTCTGGTACATACATTTTTTTAAATAGTAAAAAATAATTTTTTTGATGAAACTTTATAGATATGATCTTCATAGTTAGAAGACCATCTCCAAAAAAATTCATAAAAAATCCAATAAAAAGTGGGTGAGATGAGGTAATATACAAAAAATTGTCTAAAAATATGCATTTTTTACTGTTAAAACTTTTGATGGTCATCTCACTTCTTGATTGCATTTTTTGATGAAACGATTTGGATAATATCCTCACTATGAAAATAATGTCCATGAAGTTTCATCAAAAAATTCATTTTTTTACAATTTGAAAAAAAAATGGTCTGCACCATAAGAGGTTTGCACCTTAGACGACCTCTCTCTCTCTCTCTCTCTCTCTCTCTCTCTCTCTCTCTCTCTCTCTCTCTCTCTCTCTCTCTCTCTCTCTCATATATATATATATATATATATATATATAAACATGATCAATTGGTAGTAGAAAAAAGTTATTCTTTTGTGGTTATTTGAAAGTCTATTAAGCCTAAAATTGACGAATACCTTTTAATGCATTGTAGTTTGAGTGATTAGATTTTGTGATTAATTCCTTAGTTGTTTGAATTTTCTGTTATACAAATCTAATACCTAAATATAATTTTGGTGTTTCTTTTGAGAGACTTGACACGTGGCTTCAATTCAATGTTAATTACTACTTCTCTCCTCACGCATGCTGCTACCTCTCTCCCCACCCTGCCCTTAGAACGACTCTCGCTTTCCCTCCCCCCACGCCTCTTCATTTCCCCTTACGACCTCTCTCCTCACCGTGCCCTAAGCACGCCTCTCCATTTCCCTCCCCTCACTTCGTCTCTCCATTTCCCTCCTCTCACTCCGTCTCTCCACCTTCTTCTTCAACTCCTACATTCGTTATCCGACTGTGTATAAATATGCTATACTCATCAAAGATTGTTCTCACTCATACCTCTACTCTCGAGTTCCATAGGTATTCTTCCTCTTCCTCTGCATCTGCTATTGAAATGTGTTTAGATGTTGTTTTTGTTGAATAAATTTAGTTTTTCCTACATTAATTTTGAGCTTTCTTAGGATTGTAATGTTATTTCCCCCACTTTGATGATTTTTAATGTCGTTCATATTATCTAACAATCATATGTGTTTGAGAATATTATTTGACAATCATTTGTGTGTCAAAATTCATTGCTTGCAATGTGCTGCTAAATTACTCATTTATGTTTACAGATTTAAGAAGAAGTAAGCAGTCTCTCAATGACCTCAATAAAGTTATGTATAACTAGAAATTGTCCTTTTTATTTTCTTAAAGGTTGTATTCAATTAGAATATTATGGCTATCAAATTGTTTATTTGATATAATTAAACAAAGAATGCATGACTCGATTACTGAATTCTGATTAGAACACACAGTTGATGTATTTTATAAAAAAAAAAAAATCTGACAATCGTATGTGTGTGAGAATATAATCTGACAATCGTTCTTGTGTCAAAATCCATTGCTTGTGATGTGGTGCTAAATTACTCATTTATGTTTACAGATTTAAAATGAAGTAAGCAGTCTCTCAATGACCTCAATAAAGTTATGTATAACTTGAAATTATCCTTTTTATTTTTTTAAAGGTTGTATTCAATTAGAATATTATGGCTATCAAATTGTTTATTTGATATAATTAAACAAAGAATGCATGGCTCGATTACTGAATTCTGATTAGAACACACATTTGATTTTTTTTAAAATAATTATGACAATCGTATGTGTGTGAGAATTTTATCTGACAATCGTTTGTGTGTCAAAATCCATTGCTTGCGATGTGCTACTAAATTACTCATTTATGTTTACAGCTTTAAAATGAAGTAAGCAGTCTCTCAATGACCTCAATAAAGTTATGTATAACTTGAAATTGTCCTTTTTATTTTCTTAAAGGTTGTATTCAATTAGAATATTATGGCTATCAAATTATTTATTTGATATAATTAAACAAAGAATGCATGACTCGATTGTTGAATTTTGATTAGAACACACACTTGATGTATTTAAAAAAAAAAGTAATTTGAATTCTTGACATTATGCGAGTTCGCTATGCAGTAACGGTGGGAGATGGAGATACTTGGATGCTCATTCAAATTTAAGCATACCCTCTCAGACCCTTCGATATATAGCATGGGGACCTCTGCCTCTATGTACATTAGTAATTTACAATATATGGTTATCACGATTGGAAAACTTCGAATATAAAAGTCTACGTGCTGGTGAGGTTAATCTAATCTTAGGAGGGTTTTAACCAAGGTTCTGAAAAACGCGGGGCGTGATCGAGGCGTGAAGGCCAAGCCTTAAGCCTTAGAAGCCTAGGCGGGCCTAGGCATAAAAAGGCGTGAAAAAACGTTTAGGCCTTTTTAATATATTTTAATATTTTTTAACCATAACAAGGCTATTAAAATACTAAAATTGTACATATCATAAAAATATGTCTGAATAATTGCAAATAAAAATACTATATGATTATTTTGGATGAAATAATGGTCCGGGTTATAAAAAAATCTTTAAAAGGCGATATCGTTTCACTAAAGCATTACTATTTTTAGAGAGAAAGTACGCCTTAAGGGTTATACCAAGCATAAGGCGTCAAAATCTTAAGGCGTAGCGTTTCTCCCAAGCCTCAAGCCTAGGCGTGCCTAGGCGGGTTTTTTAGAACAGTGATTTTAACTAATTTTCTCCTCTCGACATGCACTTTACTAACATGTTAGGTTGATGCACTGTTCTATGTCCTGAAGCTTATGTTACCTAAGAAGGAAGATAGATAGATATGTATTGGAGTCCTATTATGGTTTTATGAGAAGAACTGAGGTGCGATTACAATTACATATCTCAACTCTTTATTCTTTATATCCTGGTATCCTCTCATATAGATTTCTGAAAGCAATCAAATCGCATGAACTGGTATGGAAGCAGTCGTTATTTCCTCAGAGAGTAGTCTTTCATTGAATTTTTAAAATGTTATAATGAACTTTCACATCATCCGGTCTATAAAATAAAACATTACAATGAAATGAGAGTCTATAAAATAAAAGATATACACATTCCCAATTTACATAACATGAAAACAACCACTTTTCTTTGTAAGTCTTTAAGGCTCAAGGTCTTCTCCTCACAAAGTCCAATGAAATCAGAAAGCCAAAACTGAAAAAAAAAATAGTCAAATCTTGAAGGGATAAACAGAGAAGATTTAATCTCATAGGTAATGTAAAAAATATACCTCAATTACCCTTATAATGGTTGGAATTTGTCCAAACTAATAGAAAGGGTAAGTAATTCTATCACTATACAGTCGGATGATGAGTTATTGTTTTTGGTAAAACACTTTTCATATTTTGGATAATGGAGATGGTGAATCAACTATCAACAATTTAGACCCAGGACATAATTATATAGAAAAAAAGCCAAATGACCGAACCTACATCCTCACAAATTTTGTTTTTGTCATTTCTAGTGCTTACAACACTCTTTTATAACTATAAAATGTCTTAGTTCTTTAACTGTAAAATTTAGTTACTTTTCTTCTTAAATTATTTCTGATAATATGCCCAACTTAAAGGGAGTCATGAGAACGAGGTACAACATTGGATTTTGACGATCTAAAAGGGCATGCAAAAGGATTCTCATTTTGACAATCTGAGGAAATCAATTGATTTCGGTTCTTCATTTAAAGTGATTATGCTACATTTATTTTCAAAAATGCAAGCACGAGAACATATATCATCCTTATATGGAGAAACAAACTGCTCAACACATTTTTAAGAATGGAGGCTTTAGCTTGACAAATGACGTCAATGATTGAAACAACCATGTAGATACCATCTTTCAATGAACTTCTTTATGACGCATTGTGACAACAATTCAAACAATGGTCCAAGGCAACAAAACATTCTGATCTTCGGTACATGAAGTTTAATCGAAATATTTAAACAAATTCAAGACTTTTTCTTCAGTTGACTGTTCATCAGGATTTTCTTATTGAAACTGAGTTGTCGGATCATAACAATACTAAGTACTCATTGTTAATGTATAAGGGAGAGTCAAGATTTGGTTTGTAATGATTTTCCTGATTTATTAGATGTTGTTGGAACAAGACATAATTAGAGAAGCCTGAACCAACTCAGCTCAATAGAATTTTTCAAATTGTAGTTTGTGTTTAATTTGTAAAGGGGTGTTATTGATTATGGAAGTGTAAATGATTGAACACAATGATTGAGTTGGTTGTGTTTATGAAAAAAAAAGGTCTTGATCTTACTGTTTTTTATCCCTTTTCTTTCTAATCATATTGTTTGATTACAAAATTGAGTTCTATATAATATATAATAATCCCTATAAAGCGCCCGCGCAGGGCTAAAACCTAGTATTAATTTAATTTTTTAGATTGTCATTATTATTATTACTATTATTTTTCTTCTATTAATGCTTAAATCTCACAACTAATAACATTCACTTATGCTTAATGTATTAGGTTTAATAGTTCTTTAAATAAAAGCTTCATTACACATGGATTTAGGTTTCAATAGCCATTAAATGGGTAATTTTTATCTAGATTCTTTTACATGCCAATGAGAATGTTAATATTCATATGGTATGTTAATTTGAATGGATAAACAATGCAAAAGGATACAGAAATTATCCAAATTTTGGAAATCCCAGGGGATACGAATATGGATAGTTGTTTTCACTATCCAGACGGATACAAATACATATATAGATAGTGCATCCAGATAGAGGATACGGATATGAATAGCATAATATCCACTTCGTATAAGTTCGGTTATCACCCCTAATGTTTAATTAAAGGTGACGATCACGTGTAACGCATGTGACATTCGAACATACAAATTATTAACAGAAAATTCATAAAAACAACAAACAAACAAAACATATCAACCTTTAAATAATTAATAATACTTTGATTTTTTTTAATTTTTTTTGTATTTTAGAAAGGGTAAATTGAAAATTTGCCCCCTTGATTTGGTGTGTGTGTGTGTGTGGGGGGGGGGGGGGGGGCAACGTCAAACCAATTCTTTTAATATTTGAAATGTCTCCCATGTTGTTTCCATTTTGATGCAGTGTGAGACATCCATGAGTCTTCGTTAAGGAACTTAATAAAAAATGGTGAATGCCTAACTAGGCACAATTTTAAATTAAATTAACATTTTTTTATCATTTATTACGTAATTAAACAATAATCAAATTAGTCATCTCTATCTATCTCCAATCAATCCACGATTACCACTAAACCGTCGGCACCACACCACACCACCAACTCAAAAATATAACCAAAACACCACTGCCACATAATAAATAACAAAAAAACACTCATTGTCACACACACACACACACACACACACACACACACACACACACACACACACACATATATATATATATATATATATATATATATAGAGAGAGAGAGAGAGAGAGAGAGAGAGAGAGGAAGGCTCTTCAACATCGCACTCAATATATCACATATACTTCTAGTACTTAAGAAATATGTTTTTCCAAATTTTTTATTTTTCTCTTAAAATTAGCCTTCCAATCAACCGGTGTTCAAAAAATTTAGGTCACAATACATTTTGTAACTATTTTTAAAAAATTCTCAAAATTCTGCTGGCGCAGACCCTTATAAATAAGGTATTTTTAGCAGTTTTTTGTTAGAACATAGCTAGAAATTGTATCTTGACCTAATTTTTTCAAAATGTATTGATTGGACAGTTAAATCCATCGAAAAAATAAAAAAAATTGTTAGTGTCTAGAACTAGGTGTGATGTATTGGGTGATGTAGGAAATATGATGAATAGAGGTCGTGCTCTCTCTTTCTCTCTCTCTCTCTCTCTCTCTCTCTCTCTCTCTATATATATATATATATATATATATATATATATATATATATATATATATATATATATATATATATATATATATATATATATTACTGCTCTTCTGCGGTCTATCTCGCATTTTAACGGTGCAGACTGCACATATGTCACCTAGAGGTGAGCTTAGAAATTATCGGCAAAATTATAGGCATTCTCTCTCTCTTTTCTGGGCTCAGTTCCAGGTGACATATGTCCAATCCGCACCATTAAAATGTGGGAGAGTCCGCACAAGATCAATACTGTATATACACACACACACACACACACGCACACGATAATGCTTTAATGCGAACTGATCCGCACTTTTACAATCCGGACTTCTGAGATGAAAAAATATAAATGTTTCTCTTATAGCTAACCTATTTCCCTATATACTCGGAATAAAAGATCTCCCCCCTCTCCTTTATATTAGATATAAGTGATGCGACCACAAAAGTGTCTAATGTGCGTGCTTATATAGGCTCAAGTGCAAGCCTGTTACGTAAGTAATAAACCCGATAAGATGGGATTGTATCCACAGGGAACTAGGACGAAATCTTGTAACGACAAAGGAATAGAAGACTAACCCTAAATTAACTCGAGAAAATAAACTAAAAGACGATTAATTGTGGAACTAAATTCTACCATCTAAATGCAATTGAAGTTTAAATTACGAACTAAGTTACGTGAACAGAAATAAAGCTACTGCAATTAAGTAAATATGAATAAAGGAAAGCATGTTAGGATACAATCCCCCAAACCCCAGTAGGTTTACCGAATAGAATACTAGCTTTTGAATTAGAGAGTTGATTAAATCCAGTCTTTATTAATCCTAAGCATTACATATATGAAGGTACTAGCCCGCATCATACGTAATCAAAGGCAAGAATAAAGCGGTGCTGCATAGCCAACACGCACATCGCATCCTTAGACACCCCGGTTACCTAGGGCAAACGAAGTTAAAAGATCTACTATGGTTGTGTGCACTACACAACACGATTCGATCAAAATTTAATTCAAAACCTATTTTCTATACATGTAAACTATATCGGGTTGGGTTCATGCATCCCAATCCTTAAAAATTTAGCTGGACATAATTAAACTAAGGATAAACACAAAACCTATTTTGCATGACTTCACACCTACGTGAAAAATTGGGAAGAAACTTATAAATAAAAATTGCAACTTAATTTCTATGAATGATACTACACAAATATAAAAGCAATTGAATTCAGAAAGTAAAAAATACTTGGAATGAAGGGAATTCTGGAATTAATGCTTAAAACTGGAATGCATGTTGAAGAAATTAAATCCCTAGTGTTTTTAGTTGCAAAAGTTCTCTAAAACCATCAAAAAGAGAACTCGCTAAAGTCTAGGAATTAATCGGAATAAATACCCTACGAAATTACAAGAGTTTGAGCTAGATACAACTCTACATTTGAAAAAAGTAAATCAAAAATTCGTCACCAAGACCGGTTCGATTCTGGTCCATCGTTTTGGTTTGGCCTCAACAGTTTTGCCTTGGATTTCTTTCTTAACTTTTAATGGGCATAACTTCTTCACCGTAGCTCGAATTGGGGTGTCGATTTTTCCAGCATTCTTGTGATTTTGAGATCATCAAATTTCTAGCTGACCCTCCATCCGGAATATGGATGGAAATTTACAAAAATTCCCTTGAACTCGCCATTTCTTGGTTTCTTTCACTGTTTTGACTTTTCTTTCACAGAAACTTGCATGAAATACAAGTAAAACACATGAGAAGTAAAAAAAATACGTATACTCGCCAAAGAGGTTAGTATCATAAATATGAGATAAATCCAAGATATTTACATCGCACAGGATAATTAAAATATGTAATACCCCGTAATTTTATTGATTTTTATTTAAGGGATTAATTGAATTAAATGAGAATTAATTGAAAATTAATCCGGATATAATTACTAGCGAGATGTGAGTTAGTATTTAATTATGATGTTGAAATTGAATATTTCTGAGTATATATGGTAATATATGAGTATTGAAAATATTTAAATTTTCACGAGGCAGAAATACGACAATTTGGAAAATGTAGTTGGAACGGGCGTGTCAGTCGCGTCAGGAATGAATGTATTTAAATAAAAAAAAGTAAATTATATTTTTATCAACCGAATGATCATCTTGAGTGTGCCAACGTGTTCAAAAGGGTCTAAATAGTCATAAAACACTAGCCGGGGGTTCAGTTTGGGTCCCGGGGCATTTTTAGGCCAAACCGGAAACCTTGAAGGGTATTTTGGTAATTTTAAAAATTAAGGGATTAAAACCCACGAATTTTAGTGTTAAATTATATATGATTAAAAGAGACACTAAGGCCATTATCAGCCAAAAAGTGAGAGAGTGGGCTACAGAAGTTTTTGAGAGAAGTTAGAAAGAGGGAAAATGGTTTCCAAACAAAACCATCTCCCCACCATCATTTTGGAAGGGATTGTGACCAAAAAGAGAGAAGAATCAACCTTGAAACACCGACAACAAATCTGAAGAACAAATTTAAGGCAAGTGATTTGATATTATTAAGTTTATTGAATATTTCCTCCATGTTTAGTGTAGAACTAGTTTTGCCTTGAAAGTTTTGAGGAAAACCTAATGAAATTGTTATAGAAACTCTAAAGTTGGGTTAGGGATTGCAGGTAGAATGACTATGGCCGAATTTGGTATCCAAAAACTTAAATTTGATGATTTAAAAATGGATTTATGATGGGTAATTAGGCACAATAAAATTCTGGGTTCATGTTCATAGGGTTTAGGGTAAAATTTGGGGATTACTGTTAATTGCATGTTGATTAGGAGGATTTGACCCCAAAAGTATGTTAAGAAACGACCTAAGAGGACTTGGAATAGTTTAAGAACATTAAAATGTTATTGGGATGATCTTAGGATGAATTTAGAGAAGAGAAAAATGAAGAAAAACGAGTTGAAAATTTTCTGGGCGTATTCTGCCATCTCGTTAGAAGACCTGCCCAGGTCATTCAAACGTCCTCGTTAGAACGAGATTCTAATGAGATGACAGTATATCTTCTAACGAGTTCATTCTAAGACTTCGTTCGAACGACTCTCGTTCGAACCACGTCGTTCGAACGAGATTTCTAAAGAGTTGACAGAATGGCCTTTTTAGGCCTGATTTTATTTCAAACCTTCAATAGACTTATTTAATTGAGTGATAACCTTCCCCTGTTGACCAGTGGGTATAGTTGTGAGAGTTGAGTACGTTATAACATACCTACCATAGTTTCTATCACGGGAGGTCGGCGTTCGATCAGGGCCATCTAATCTTTGTGTGCCTACTGGGGGGATTTAGATTGGTACCTCGAGGACATAGGTCAGAGAATGGCTTATTGAGAAGTTAATAAGTCTGCTGATCATGGGAGCGTAGGTATGTGCGTGACCCATGTGATGTGAACTATGTTCGCCTCCATTATATGCGCTTGTTATTTGTCAAAACGGTTCCTGAGATATTCGGAATGCGTGATCCTTATGTACGTGATGTACCGGGATTTGATAGCAGAGTATGTGTGCACCACAGCTTAGTCTAGGGGTGCCATTATTGTATATTATGATGAGATTGATATACTGAATTATTGAAATGAACTATTTATATAAGTACAAGTGTGAATTAATGTAATATCTTTGTAGAGTTAAAAAGGGAAAACACTTAGTAATTATTGAAACTAATTTCGAGGAACGAAGGTAAAACTCTCAGTTTATAGTAAGACGTCGGGAATTAAATCATGATTAGTATAGTGAAAGTCATATATATTGAATTGGACTAGTTTGATAGTAGAATATCTAGAACGGGTACGGGTACGATTGGTGTTCACAATTAGTTGAGAGGTGAAGAACTCATGTGAGTGCACGTATTATCATGTATTTTATATTCATTGTTTAATGATATTAAACACTTGCTGTATTTTAAACTTTTTTCACAATCGGGCTCTGACCCGTTTGCTTTCAAATCTATTTTCTTGTAAAACCTCTTAGGTGCCCAGCCACAAGGATACCAAGCGTAGGAGTTCCATTCCAGTGACGTGCTGTAGCTGCTGTGGGAGTTACAGGACCTCAATAGTAGACGCCTCCACTCTCTACCTTGACTCTATTTTACTCATCTGTAGGGCATGTCTCCCCTTTTCTTTTAGAGACATCTTACTTACTCAGTTTTATTTTTAGATTTTGGGTTGTAACTAATTAGTGAATCAGACTTTGTATTCGGTTGTATTCAGCATTTAGATTATTAGAGGAGTATTCCTCCAGATTCATTATCATTTCATTATTATTCCATTGTGACTGTGTTTTGGTTGTGTTATTAATATTTCATAATTTAAATGGATTGTATGCTAATCGGATTTAATTAAAATTGACAACTCACTTTTTAAATATTAGGTGGCTAGTAATTATAAAAATGTATTTCGACAGTGATGGTATGAACTGAACCAACTTGACATTTTGTATTAATTTGAATAAAGGAGTATATACCCGGTATTTAATTAGTTTGGGTGCCACAAAATGCCTAAATTATGAGGATAAATACGAAGAATTTACGCCGAATGAAACCCCCCAACTTAGAACGTTGCGCGTCCCGAGCAATGTAAAAGAATAATAGCATGAGTTAAGGACCCTCCAAAGACTTTATTGGGATATAATACCTTTTTTACGGACAAGCGATTGTATTTAGTGTATGCAACAAGTCGTTAAACCCCTAGGTTACCCTAGTAGGGCGAGTTGTATCTCGTGAGGGTTTGAAGTGAATATACCCACAAAATTCGTTTTCGACTCAAAGAAAAATATAAATACCTAAAAATCGTACAATTTAAACTCCCAAAAATTAGTCACCGCAAATTCATATTCTTAACTCTCAATTCGTAGTGTGTGTGTGGAAAGCCAAAAACTTAACCATTAATTTCCATCGATTGATCATTACATTACTTTTCAAAAATTCATTTTGATTTAATTTCTCACGGATGCTCTCACAAATGAATCACTCAGAATGTGGTTGTTTTCTCTCGGTATGCATGATTTATAAGAGTAAATGTAATGGAATACAAATTCACGCACACAAATTTTGAAAGATGGAATTTTTATGGGTGAAAAGATCTCTTCATCGAAGTATAGTTAATGAAAAAAGGGAAGCATCGCCACTTATTCACATCAATTAATCTCTCTTTTATCTTTTCATGTCTTATCTCTCCACACAATAATTAATTTTGTGCATTAGGTGATATGGAAATGATTGAAAAAATCGGAAATGAATTTTTTTCTCACGATGTCCATTTATGCTTTTTCTTGCTTTTGCTCATTTTTCTCTTCTTTTTCTATTTTTTTTTTCTATTTTTCTATTTTTTTCTTTTCGGTCTATTTTTGTCTAGGATTATTCTATTTTTCTTCCTTTCCCCTTTTTATGCACTTATTGGACTTAGTTTTTGAAATTTTCATTTTTCACAATTCCGCCCTATTTGGGTTTTTCGGGTTTTCAAACGAAAAGGAAAAACATTTTATTAGGCTTAAATTAGGTTGCAAAGGGAAAAGTTTTCACAACTTTTTATGGCTAATCTTTTTGGGTAACAAACGAGGG
The DNA here is from genome assembly GCA_949130495.1 of Sambucus nigra. Taxonomy (NCBI): domain Eukaryota; kingdom Viridiplantae; phylum Streptophyta; class Magnoliopsida; order Dipsacales; family Adoxaceae; genus Sambucus; species Sambucus nigra. Next base: position 117,724,727 of record OX422222.1, on the reverse strand, counting down.
TCTAACTTCACTTTTCCGAAGTACTAATTATATTACTATATGCGTCTCGAGATTAATGTAGTTTAGAGATATGTTAGCACATTTTTTTAAGACAACATTTCACACATTTCCATAACCGATGAAAACAAGGGTATTGAGATCTTCAACGACTTATTAAAATGCTGAAAAGAACTTTGAGTTAACCATTAACTCAGATTGATTTAAAAAAATTCAAAAAATCGATAGGCTCAAAATCTCATCTGGTTAGTTAATTTCTGCACTTATTCATAAAGTTGTTAATTTTCTTTCAATTTTCATCTTTGGTCCATTTTGTCTTTGTGCAATTGAAATTTAAAAATTTGAGACTTTAAACAAAACTTCGGTGATATTTTTGAATAATTTAAATCCCAAATTTTATTTATTTTGAAGCAAAAACTTTTTGGATTTTTTTGAAAATTTTTCAATTTTTTTAAAATTTTCAAAAAACAACATACTTGGAACGAACATGTGATCAAATCAATGATCTAAATAAAAAACGGGAAGATTATCCCACACCCCTTAACTTAAATGTTGCATTGTCCTCAATGCGAATAAAAAACACAATATAAAGAGAGGAAAATAAAGATATGACCTAAATGGAACAATTCCCGATAAGTACGAGTCCATTGAATCTACAAAACATGTTAGAACCAAGCATAACAAAAAAAATGAATAACAAAAACTTTAACTAATCATACTAGACTATAAAAAAAAATTGAATAAATAAAAAACTAACTATTTACAACCTACAATTTGGACTTCTAATAAATCATACACTAGTCGAAAAATTTGAGGGTCCAACCAAAAAATAATTTGACTTTGAGGGATAATCGGTGTACCCTCATTTGGATGCATGCCCCCCAAAAAATAAGAATTTCATTTGAACAACGGAAGGCATTTGTAAAGCGAAAGAATCAGGCCATCACTAATTAAAAATTTTAAAGGGATGGTGGGGGATGTAGATGATAATGGGACAAGTACAATTGGGATCCAAGAAAAATAGAATCACCTCCCAAAGAATTTTCAAGTATTATGGGAAGCGCGGCACACAAAAGTAATATCACACATTTTAATGACTTTTAAAATGAAATAAATTAAAAGTAAATGGGTTAAATCAATGGGGATTAATTGGAATTATTTTTGTGAAAATAATTGTAATTAATTCGGATTGAATATTACTAGAATGAAGTAATATGTGGTTTATTAAATATTACTTAATGATTAAATGTAATATATGATTATGACTTTATAAAAATTGTCGGGATTTATAAATACGATAATTATGGTAATTAAGTTGAGACTCATGTGTGAGTCGTGTCGGGACTATAATTGAATGGAATGAAAAGTAAATTATTTTTATGTCATTCGAATGGTCGTTTTGAGTGCGCCAAAGTGTCCGTATGGGTTTAAATAGTCAGAAAAGTCTACCCCGGAGGTTTGATTTGGGTCTCGGGCCAATTTGAAACCGAATAGACACCCCAAAGAGGCATTTTTGTCACTTTACTTGGGAGATGAATAATACTTATGAAATTTGGGTATTTTTATATAAGTTAAGAGATATGTTAGCCAAAGGTTTATTAACCAACACTCTAAGAGACATCTATTGAGGAAAGGAAAAGATTTCTCCAGGAGAGGAAGGGTTGTTTTAGGAAAACCAAGGGACAAAGGCACCTTGCATCACCACCGGAGAGTGATCGAAAAAGAGATGAACACCATAGCATCATCTTCCCCAAACGTTCAGACCTACGAAATCAAAGGTAAGTGTTTTAACTCTTGCAATCTATAGCATGTATGATGTCCATGGCAGATAGAAAAAGATTTTTTTTTAAGTTTTATAAATCAAAGATGAATTTTGATGATTTAACCCTTGAAATGGAAACCATGTAGAATTAACCCCTTGTTTATATTAGAATTAACATCATGAAACTTGGGTTTATTTGATGAAGAAATTTAGGGTTTATACATATTCTTGAGTAAGAATGATAAAATGAAGATTTTCTGAATTAAAATGGGATTAACATGATTAATCGAAATTTCCTGATGATTTTGATAAGATTTTATGTTATAAATCGTGTAAATACTTGGGTATATCGTTTGGGATGAATTATAAGGAGTTTGGGATCATTTGGTAGAAGTTTTGAGGATGAATTATGTTAGAACCCGTAGGTAGAAATATGTAAAAAAAAATAACGAATATTGTATGATAATTTTAGGACTGCTTTAAGCGGAAATTGGTAGTGTTCACGCTAGTTCTTGTATAAAATCATGTTCTGAACAACATTGTAGTTTTAAGTTTTTCCAAAATTGGAGCAGAAAAGCCTCAAATTGTAATTTTATATTTCTGGGCAGAATGTAACTTTATCGAGAAAAAAATTATTGGGAATTAAAATATAATTCCGGTTTGTTATAATGAGTCTGGGTTTTGGACCAATAAGTATGGGTTAAAGGTATCTAGTGAAATAATTAATTAAATCCTTTCGGTTAACAAGAGATGTTAGGAGTAATGGAAAATGTGAATAAAACGTGAATTATTAGTTTATGGGATAAACTTGAAATATAATATGTGTGGGATTTGTATATGGGACGAAAGTATAGTAGTTTGTTGATATATATATACATAGGTGGAGCAAATACCTATAATATAATTGAGGTTTAAAATACCATGATACGTACGATATTCAAGATATAAGTATACTACGTATGAGACTTGTAATATGGGATGTGCGTATTCCATAGTGTTATATATATATATATATATATATATATATATATATATATATATATATATATATATATATATATATATATATATATATAGGTTGAGTGTATACCTATATGATGATTTGTGTATATGACATGCCTAGCCTACTTGCTATCGACGGGAGGTTTGCGTGCGGAGGGTAGTCATATCCTTATGGGCCTTAGGGGGGATTTTTGACTTGTGCCTTAGAACATAGGACTTAGATTGGATTGCCATGTGTGAAAACAATGGTATTGAACGGTCATTTGGGTGCGTAGGTATGTGCGTAGCCCAAAGTCTTAGGACTATGTTCGCCTCCAATATTTTTGTTTATTATTTATGGTTTGAGGGATATACCGAACCGACAGTACTTTGTACAGTGACGAGATGTACCTGGACACGATAGCAGAGTATGCATGCATCGCAGCTAAGTCTCGGGGTGCAGTGTTGTATATATATAATAGAGTGAATGTACATATATACTTGTGATATTATCTAATGTGTGGATTAATTATACATGAATGATAATGAAATATGAACTGAATTAAGTTGGGGAACACTTAATTACATTAAATTGAAAAGGTACTTATCCATGTTAAAGAGAAATTGGATATATATATATATATATATATATATATATATATATATATATATATATATATATATATATATATATATATATTGCAAGAGAAATATGTGGGAACGATATTGGGCTATGTTTAGAAGTTAAACTGCAAAGAACTAGTTAGCATAGGAATAGTAACTAGTATGGTTTGAAGGTACGTTAGGCGTGCACACTAGATGAGAGGTGAGAATATCAAGAGAGAGTTCGAGAATCTAACATATACATAACAATTTCTTAATTGCACTTATTAAGCACTTGCTATTTTTAAAAATAGTTTACCATCGGGTTCTGATCCATTTTCTTGCATATTCTCGCCTCCCTTGTATCTTCTATATTAGGTGTCCAGTCACAGGAACCCCAAGCGTAGAGGAATGGATACTTGATGTACTATGGGTGATATGGAGTTGAAGACTATGCTTAGACGCTTTCATTCTATTGAATCATACATCTGTAGTAGTTAATTAATGTAGGGCATGCCGCCCAAGGATTCTAGTTATTTCGATTCTACCACCGACAATGGTATTACTTATGTCACTTTTGATACATTCAGTTCATTTGGATTGTTGTATTGAGATATTTAAACTGGGAAGTTTATTCCAGTTACATTTAATTCAGTTGTGATGTTACTTATATATTATGCATTGTTGTGGAATGGATTACATGAAATTGTTTGTAATCGTAAAATAAGATTGTATTAAATTAAAATTTGAAAGTTTTTAACACCAGCTTAATTGAGCATTAGGTGATTAACAAAAAGAAAATGTCTTTCGATTGTGATGCTAAGAATGAACTAAGTAGATACTCTGATTTAATTGAGCGGGGTGTTACAACAAAAAGGAACGCTCCATCTTGGAAAACAATTTAAGAAAATAATCCTCATCGGTAAAAGGTTAAAACATTTCAAAAGTTTCAGCCTGCTTATAGGAATCTAGCAGTATTTGTAATGATTCAATAATGGAGAACGAAAATGGTGATGAAATAAATTCAATCTCAAGTGATTCATCATCGCTTAGAGATTGAATTTCAAGGGAATAAGACTCACTTTCAATGAGATGTTCTTCAAAAATTTGAGGTGACACACAAGTCTCAACCTCCTCTTTGTTTTCCAAATTAGAACGCATCTCATCGCAAAGTGAGATCATTTTTGTAAAAAGACCAATATCGATTGCGCTTTGGGTGGAAAGTAATTTGAGTACGGTTTTGATTAGAAAAATCATCTTTTCTTCCAAAGTAGGATTCCTTCTAGAACCTCAGATTCCTCTTTTGGTTGAAAACATTCTTTTGTTTCAAAAATATCGGATGAAAATTCGTTATTGGATTTGAATAGTGCATCCAACTCTTGCTCCCAAAAATGATTTTTTTTCCAATATTTGTTTTCAAGCCTTTCATATTCATGAATTAAAAACCACTCACCAATGGTAATAGGTCGAGGAGGAGATTCTTGAAAATAAAAGGTTTGAAAACTATTCTCATATGAACCATTATAATTACTGAACTCATTATAAAAAGACTTGATTACCGAATAGTTTGTAAATGGACAATCCATATAAAGATGTGTGTGGTTGAGGATTCAACGTTTCTTGGCGCTCAATTATGCAATCCTGCAAAAAAGGTTTAAAAAAATACAAAAGAAAAATATCTTACGAAATAGCAAATCCATTATAATCTATAAGAAAACACTCCCCGACAACGACGTTATTTTGATCGAGGGGAAAACTGAGCGTCCGTGTAATACGATCATCGTTGTTATCGTCTTATGAACACAATACAAAAAAAAACTAAACTTTAACTACATTCTTATGGAGTATGATGGGTAGTCTGGGTATCGAATCCACGGGGAATGTTTGATAGGTTTTAATTGATTTATTATATAAAAAATAAAGTGTAAAAGATGATGATGGGCTGAAAAAGGACAAGAGGGGAAAACTAAAGAAGTTAACTAAACATAATTAAAACTAACAAAATACGAATTAATTAATATGAATGAGAGATAAGGTTGGAATACAATCCCCCAAACCCTAGTATATTTACCGGCTATAAAACTAGTTGTGAATTAAATAATTGATTGAACCCGAAATTTATTAATTTCAAGCATTTCATATATGAGGATACAAGCCTGCATCATACATAATCGACAATAGAAACAAAGTGGTGTCGAAATAGATGGCATGCACGTCACAGTCTTAAACACCCCGGTTACCTAGGGTAAACGAGGTTAAAAGTCCTACGACATTTATGATAACCAAACAACACGACTCTATTATTTTTTTTAATTTAGAGGACGACTTTTATATCCATGCAAACCACATTGGTTGGGTTCATGTATCCTAACCTTTAAAAACAAGTCGGACATGACTTGATTAATAAAAAAACATGTTATCTACGTTGCATATAATCAAAACCATCATGAAACTATAATAAAAGTGTTGTAATTTAATGTTACCAAGATTGAAGAACATAAACAAGGAAGAAGAAATCAAATCTTAAAGAAAAACTGAAAAAGCTCTTGAATTGAAGGTGAAAAATATGTAAATTATTCCCCTAGATGTTTCTCCTTGATTAGGATCTTTTACATGAATGAAATCTGAATAAAAAGAGTCTTAATGACTAAATATATTGGGTAGAGGACATTTAGAAGAGTCCCCAAAACATAAAACTCTTTTGGCTAAAAGATAAAGACAAAATAAAAATCTCGTATCTGGAATTTTGTCACACTTAGAAAACGTGACTAATTTTGTAATGGTTCTGGAGCGTGACTAATGGCCGAACCGGTTCGGTTCGGTCATAACAGTTTTGCCTTGGATTTCTTTCTCAACTTCAAATAGGCATAACTTCTTTATCGTAGCTCGGATTGGGGTTCCGTTTTTTTTCAGTTTTCTTGTAATTTCGAGCTATTAAACTTTCTATTAGTTCCCACCATGGAATATGGATGAAAAATTATGAAAATTCCCTTGAACTCCCCATTTCATGGTTTCTTTCAATGTTTTGAGTTCTCTTTTGCACTAACTTGCATGAAATACTTGTAAAACACATGAGAAATGCATAAAACACGATATACTCGCCAAAAGGGGTTAGTAGCATAAATATGGGATAAATCAATCTATTTACATCGCACAGGATAATAAAAATTCCTAAATTATGAGGATAAATACGAAGAATTTACGCTGAATCAAACTCCCTAACTTAGAACGTTGTGCATCCCGAGCAATGTAAAAGAATAAGAGCATGAGTTAATACCCTTTAAAGACTTTATTGGGATATAATACCTTTTTTTGCAAGAAAGCGATTGCATTTAGCGTATGCAACAAGCCGTTAAACCCCTAGATTACCCTAGTAGGATGAGTTGTGTCTCGTGAAGGTTTGGAGTGAATATACCCATAAAATTCGTTTTCGACTCAAAGAAAAATCTAAATACCTAAAAACTGTACAATTTAAACTCTCCCAAAATAGTCATCGCAAATTCACATTCTCAAGTCTCAATTCGTAGTGTGTGTGTATGTGTGTGTGAAGCTAAAAATTTAACCGCTAATTTTCATCGATTGATCATTATATTACTTTTCAAAAATTCGTTTGGATTCAATTTCTCACGGATGCTCTCACAAACGAATCACTCGGAATGTGACTATTTTCTCTCGGTATGCATGATTTATAAGAGTAAATATAATGGATTGAAAATTCATGCATTTAAATTTTGAAAAACGAAATTTTTATGGGTGAAAAGATCTCTTCATCAGATTACGGTTAACGAAAAATGGAAAACATCACTTCTTATTCACACCAATTAATCTCTCCTTTTATCTTTCATATTTTAGCTCTCCAGATGGTAATTAATTTCGTAATTCGAACTCGGTTAGAACTTTTTCTCGGGTTATAAGGTGCATTACGTGATATGGAAATGGTTGAAAAAATCGGAATTAAAAATTTTTCTTATGATGTTCATTACTGCTTTTTCTGGCTTTTGCTCATTTTTCTCTTCTTTTTTTTTTTTCTATTTTTCTATTTTTTCATTTTTTTCTTGCTATTTTTATCTAGCATTATTCCATTCTTCTTCCTTCCCCCTTTTTTATGCACTTATTGGACTTAATTTTTGCAATTTCCATTTTTCACAATTCCGAGCTATTTGGGTTTTTTGGGTTATCAAATGAAAAGGAAAAATATTTTATTAGGCTGAAATTGGTTTGTAAAGGAAAAAAAATTCTCAACTTTTTATGGCTAATCTTTTTGGGTAACAAGCGAGGGCCTAACTTTATTTATTCGAATTATTAATTATATTACCATATACGTGTCGAGATTAATTTATTTTAGAGATATGTTAGCGCATTTTTTGAAGACAACATTTCACACATTTCCCATAACTGATCGAAACAAGGGTATTGAGATCTTCAACGACGTTGTAAAACGCTGAAAGGAACTTTGAGTTAAACATTAAATCAAATTGATTTAAAAACTCAAACAAATCAATAGGCTCAAAGTCTCATTGGGTTAGTTAATCTCCACACTTATTCGTAAAGTCATCAATTTTCTTTTAATTATCATCTTTGCTCAATTTTGGCTTTGTGCAATTGAAATTTACAAATTTGAGACTTTAAACAAAACTTCGGTGATATTTTTGAAAAATTTAAATCCCAATTTTTATTTATTTTGAAGAAAGATATTTTTTTATTTTTCTAATTTTTTTGGTCTGGGCCATTTTGAACTTTATGAAATTTTTGAAGCGCATGCGTACCCCCCCCCCCCCCCCTCCCCCCGAACTTAGACTTTTGCAAAGTCCCGATACAAAAGGAGTAATCTCTAAACTAAAGAGAAAAGGCATAGAAAATGAACAAAGTTCAAATTGCAAGAATAAACAAGCAGGTATAAGAACACAAAGATAGGTAACAAAATCTTCCGTTATATATTCAAATTACAGGAATGTAGAAATAGAAAAATGGAAGAAAAATTCACAAAACAACCACTCAAACATGCTACTGGGGGAGGGGTATGCGCTAATAGCATTCAGGTCATCTGGGTCGTAAAAGTAACTCGGTGGTGGCGCACCCATAGTCATGCGATAAAGCTACACCTGAAGGTGATGCCTCATGCTAGTGTCGTGCTGGTAGGCCCAATGATCCTCTTCACGGTCATCTCGATATTCATTGATGAAACCATTTTAGCGCGATAATGCGTCGATCGAAATCTCCTCCCGGTGGCTCAAAATCAGAATCCGCATCTTCATCATACTGTTCTTCTTCTCCCTCGCCCATCTCCACATCCGCAGCTCAGCCTCCTCTTCCTCATCGTCTTCATCCTCATCCGTCTCATCATCATCCTCGTCATCATCCCCATCGTCTTCCTCCCTCCGTGCTCGGATGATCTCCCTTTTCCTCTCACTTTTAGTGCGGTTACCCTGCTCGTAAGGATTGGGAAGGCGAGTAAACGCTTAAGGAGAAATAATATCGGCATTGGCTAAAATTGAAGTGATGATCCAGGCATATAGGAGAGGGGTTATACCCTTCTTATCCAAGGCCGCAAATAAAATGTCTTTGTAGAGAATGCGAGCGAGGTAGATAGGGTTAGTGGGGGTCGAAAAGGTGATAAACGAGGGTGGCTTTACGAGGGCGAATAGTAAGGTCGTTAGAGTTTTGGAGGATATTTGCGCATACTATTTGGAAAGTTATGCGGGCCTTATCATTTATCCTTCCCACCAGGAATATCTCGGTACCCTAATGTTCATCGGTTGCAATGCAGAACATGCATTTGGGTTTCATTAGGGGGGCGAGATTGTTGGGGTACGTAAACTGGGCTTGGCTCGGGACCGATTTTTTCACTAACTTTGGGGCAAAGAGAATGGGACGGGAGTGGCGTCGACATATGCTTGGGAAGTCTAGAATTATGGGAACATGGTTTCTATAATGGATGGAGGGCTCCGTGTCCCAAATGACAAAGTCACCCGGGAAGTAGAAAGTGTCCACTTGGACTATCACATCCTCAAAAATCCCTCAAGACACCTTCACAGTGCGATCCACTAATTGGAGAGTAATTTGTGGTGGCTTAAGATCACCCAACTCAAGCTACCTATAAATGGAGTAGGGAAGGATATTAACACTTGCGCCTAAGTCTAACAAGGCTTTATTAATTCGACGCTCTCCAATAACACATGAAATCGTGGGTGTGCCCGAATATTTAAATTTGGGTGTGAGGTTGTTAAGTAGAACGGAGCTCACATTGTGTGCTAGGAAGACATTCTTCTTCAACTTAGCCGTATTTTCATAGTCAAAAGATCTTTAATAGCCTTGGCATAGGCGGTAATTTGCTGGATGGCATCCAGGAATGGAAAATTCATCTTTATTTTCTTAATAACATCTCGCACATTTGCGTGGGAGGCTCCTTTTTGAGGTGGGGCCAACCGTTGAGGGAATGGAGTGGCGGTGGGCGGTTTCATAACAACTTTGGGCTCGCTAGCGTCGTCTTTGTCACTCTCATTCAAGGAGGCATCTTCGGCCTCTTTTGTTCCGGGCGAAACCTCCTTGTCTTTTGGCTCTTCGTGTGGGGGAGGTGATAAATCAATGACTCGCCCACTACGTAGAGTGGTGATGGCTTGGCATTGCTCTTGATGATCAGAAGATGTAGAGCTAACATTGTCTTGACCTTGAGGAGGTCTTTGGCCTTGAGCCAGAAACTTACCCTTCTCTTGGACACTTAACGAGGATTGCAACTTAGATATGATCATATTCATCTCAGTGAACATGCGTTCAAACTTGGCATTGATTGCATTTTGAGATTTGATAAACTAGTTTAAGTTATCATCAAGAGTACTCCATGGTGGGGTAATGTATGGGCTTGGAGGTGGTTCTTATATGTGTGGCTGCATAGGTGGCGCTTGTTGAAATTGAGGAGGGGATGGAGGTAGGGCAACATGTGAATTTGGATTCAACACAACTTTTTGTTGTCTGTAGCTGAAACCGGGATGGTTCCTCCACAAAGGGTTATATGCATTCCCGTAAGGGGCATTAAAATTTCCTTTAAACCCTCCTATTGCTTCCACTTTCTCGATATGCATGACCTTGTAAGAGGGTATCATCAGACATTGCTTTGTTTAATAGCCCGCCTCACAAATGGAGCACACCTTTTCTTTCACTGCACGGTTGGATCTTGTAGTTTTTCTTAGTTGTACCTCGAGTATGTCTATCATATTTTTCTCAAATTGATCAAGTCAACTATCTAACAAGGTATCTTTACCCAATTGGTATAGATCATACGCAGCAGGAGTGGTGGACACTTGTCGAGGTCAATTTATTGATTACTCTTTTTAAGGAATTATTATACATCCCTCTAACATTAGAGTAAATTGGATTTAAAGGAATTATAGTACATCTTGGTGTATTATTTGTTTCTACTCATTTAATAGTCTATACATTTAATAGGTAAAAACATCATATGGTAGCTCACATTTACATATTCAATGTTCATATTTAATTAATTTAGACATCCACCATGGAGTTTAATGTGCCACTAAAACTCAAAAAAAAAAAAAATTGGTGCACAAAGGGAATTTTAAACCATATATATGCACTATATATCTACTGATGTTTTGAATAAATAAAAGCGTGTTTCTATTGAATGTTGATATTCTGATGTTCCGTTTCTTCTATATAATATATATGCACTTCTATTATATATGCTTCACTCAGTTGGATCATATATATTCTTTGGGATTCACTCAATTCATATGCATCAATGAGGTTTTAGGATGGGAAAAGAGCTTCATTAAGTTCTTCACGATCTTCCCATGGGCTCAAATCATGGTGATTGACATATCTAAGGTCATGTTTGAAATCTATACTAATATCGACACTTGATTTTTTTCCTTACAGTCTTATATAATTTTGCAGGGAACTAAAATAGAGAATCATAATGTTTGATCACATGTGTTTACTGTACCTATGAATAGATTACTAATTTTTGATATTTTTTTAGCTACTAAAGAATTTAGGAAATGGTTATTTTTCACAGATTGGACAATGAAGCACATGTTTACACAAAGGGGACAACAAGGTTCATGTAGGAGGGTACTTTAGATTATATATATGGAGGCGTCACCCCTATTGAGTATGGAAATGACAAGTTAATTTGCCCAAGACCACCAGATTAATGATAGGACGCACAGACACAGGCACAATGAAGTTATACTCAGTTTAAACTCACAAAGCCTCTCGTGTATAACTCAGGGAATAATAATGAACTTTAGAAGTGTCTTAGCTAGAGGGAGAGAGAAGTGAGCACCCTAGGTACACCTTGGTAGGCAGGTAAGACTACACCAAAATATCCTTAAGGATCCCTGTCAGGTGTTAAAAGCTTCGTAATAAATGATAATGGTGGGTGAGTAAGACTTCTCTGGTTTGTAATAACTCTTTCAAATCTCAAAAGGATCATCATCTCCTCAAAGGTGATTGGGGTCCTTAAATAGCCCCCCACACCATCCCCGAGGCAACTCAGTCATTAAAGACTGTGAAAAGACATCCCTCATACCTTATGTCACAACATTAAATGCCTGATGCACTAGTTGTCTCCACGTCATAAACATTAAATGCCAAGACATGCCTTTTGCCTAACCACTGTGTGTCAGGGGGCTGTTGTCGCAGAGGTGGCTCACCAACTGCCTGACAGCCCCAAATACCACGGTGGTTTACTCAAGTGCAGGTCTGACATTGTTTAACTGGCTAGTGACATCACCTACAGTAGATGTGACATTAAGTAGAGGGCTACTTGGTTCATAACTCAACGCCCAATGGAACTCCAAGCTGCTCCGCTTGAGGTTCCACGGTCAGGGTCCTTCGGTGTTTTACCAGGTGTATCTAAGATGGTCAGGGAAAGCCCCAACGGTGCCTCACTTCTCAATCCTCCAAACCAAATCCCTCTAAAGTTCCCATGGTGAGGTCACTGGATAGAGCATGAAAGCTCTCCCAGGCCCTGCCAATCCTGGTCTCTCGTGAGTACCGTTTGACCTCACCCAAACTGATTTATTATTATCGTTATGTCATTACAACCGTTATAGCTTACAGTAAATGTAATTAAAGATACAATATGACTAACACAACAAGTTGAAGTATGAGTTGCCACGCTAAGCTGCCTCACCAAGCTGCCACGCTTGAGTTGCCTCTTATTGCGTTAATCCTCAAACACTGTTGCTAATTAGGGAATTATCCTTAATCTCAGGATTACCTTCAAGCCCCCCTACATTTGCCCCCTCGTGTAGGGATTGTTTGTGGGGACAAGAAATGCCTGCACGAAAACTTATCAAACCGATGGACCTTTCTTTGTGTGAAAACATTCAGGCCTTTTCTTCTTTATTCAGAAACGTTGGGACATCTCCTTCGCTGGGGTCTTTATTAGATAGGTCTGACAAGAAATTTCGTTGGCGCCAAAACTCAAGCTTGTATAGGAAGGCAAATGATGTGGCGTCACTTCGTAAATGATGTGGCGCAGTCCTCTCAACTGTCAAAGGACTTCCCAAGGTGCCACGTGTTCATTGGAAATAATTGTAGGCGGCCTTGCACGTGTGAATGTGGGAGACTGAAACGACAATCCCGAACTTTTCAAACAGCCATATCCAAACCACTTGAACCTTCTCTTTTGTTTTTTCTTACTCTGTTATTATCTTCTTCAGTCTTGCGTTTATTTTTTTTAGTGAGAGAGAGAGAAAAACTCCATTGCTACCAAAACTCCATTGTTGCAAAAGATTCATTGTTGCGAAAGATTCATTGTTCACCTTCTATACCACCACTTGTGATCGTGTTTATCCATTATCGCTCTCAATCCCTTCTTTCTCAAAGCTTTTTCTGTTACTGTGTCATTATTTTCCATGGCGTCTTCAAGCAACCCCACCGTGTCTGCCACCAGTGTTCCGTCTGCCACCACCACTACTGCCTCCGCCCTAGGTGCTTCCCGCCAGGAACAGCTGAGATTTTATCATCGCTCTCCCATTTTTGGGGAGGGTGATGACTTTGATGTTGCCTGTAAGACTGTCTGTTTTTCTTATAAGTTTGACGCCCTACTGTTGGGTGATGAGGATGAAGAATTGTCTAGGTGGGGCTTTCTGCCCCCAGAAGGAACTCTCAGATTTTGCTTGGAGCGAGGGGACTTTCCATGGTCCCACATTGATTTTGAAGCACCCGGGGGATCCCCCGCCCACTTTGCTGCCTGGAACTCCCACATGCAGAGTTCTTATGTGTGACACCCCGACTAATTAAATACCGGGTAGCTACTCCTTTATTAAATCAATACAAAATGCCAAGTTGGTCCAGTTAATAGCATCACTGTCAAAAATTTTTTTAACGATTACTAACCACCTAGTATTTAAAAAGTGAGTTGTCAAATTTTAAATTAAATCTGATTAACATACAATAAATGAAATATAGAAATGTAACACAACCATTCACGATAAAGTCCAACTATAATGAATCAACAAGTAAAGATGAGTCTCGAGGAAATACTCCTCACAAAAATCTCAATATGAAATGAAATAAAACAAGTTTGCATCCTCAATTAATAACAAACCAAAGTCTGAATAACTGAAATATAAAATTAAATGTCTCTAAAATAAATGGGCGACATGCCCTACAACTGATGAAATCTGAATATAGAGTCAAGGCAAATGAAGCGTCTACTAGCAAGGCCCTGTAACTTCCACAATAGCTACAGCTCGTCACCTGACTGGAAATAATATGCATGGTGTCCTTGTGGCTGGGCACCTAAAATGGTTTTTACAAAAAGATAGATTTAAAAGAAAACGGGTCAGAGCCCGAATGTGGAGAGTATTTTAAAGACAACAAGTGCTTTAATAACAATTAAAACAATGAATGCAAGATACATGTTAGGACGTGCTCTCACGTGACATACTCACCTCTCGTCTAACAGTGCACTCCTAACGTTCATGTACCCATTCATGTGTTATTTATCTAACTACGCCATCATCAGTTCTAACCCAACTACTCGATTCACAATATGAATTCCCAATGTTATTACTTAAATAGATAGTTTTACTTGAACTCGGATTCTCAATTGTTAGCATTACCGTTTACTGGAGGTTATCCCCTTATTTATCTTCTCATGGAGTTACTATAAATGATTCTCATAAATAAACATCACAATTCCTTTTCATTCAACCGTATATTATTCGCATCATAAATAAACACCCCGAGGCTAAGCTGCGGTGCCCACATACTCTGCTATCCATCCCGGTACACAACGTACATAAGGATTACAAATTCTGAATCTCTCAGGAATTGTTAGAATAAACACCACACACAAAAATGGAGGCGAACATAATTCAACATATCCATGGTCACGTACGTACCTACGCTCCATAGTCAGCTGGCTTAATAACTCACAATTAAGTCATTCCCTTGAACTATGTCCTCTAGGTACCAAACTAAATCCGGGCACACAAGGATTAGAAGGCCCTAAGCGAACGTAAACCTCCCGTGATAGCAAGTATGGTAGGTATGTCATACACATAAGATTATATACTAAGCATGCACACATCTTAGATATCTCAATATTAATAAAGGTATTTTCTGCATCCTTATACCATTATTCCAATTGTATACATTTTTAGTCTTCCGATAATATATAATGTAGACTGTCGACACATCTCACGTCATAGATTCTTATACTTAAAATCTATCTCAAAAGGGGTTATTAAGTTTCCTATTATTCCCACATATTACATCATTAATCTTAAGGTCCTTACTTCTGCCCCAAACATCAATTCATCAACTTGTTCAAAATTACTCTATTAATCATAATATTATCTCACTCATCGAGCTTCAATAGCTTTTAGAATAATTCCTCAAATTAAATTCTAGTTAAGGTCCGAACTTTATAACCATACCTACTAGTCTTCCTTAAGTCTAAGGATATTCATAAGGTCTCTAATAGTATTTTCCAAGGGTTAACATCATTAAAATTTAACTAGGGGAAATTTTACTCTTTCTGGGAAGGTCGATCGATCGATCTTGACCTTCGATCGATCGATAGTGGTCGATCGATCGACTGATGGATATCGATCGATCGAACACACCAGGTAGGCTACGGACTGCTTCGTTTTGCAGTTTTAAAATCATCTGAAAACACCATTAACAAGCATGAAACTCCAAGAATAGGTTATAATATCATCATACAATCATCCTACAACAGTGGTAACTTTCTAAAACCAATAATTCATCATTCGAGGGCTTTGTTTGGATCAAATCTTCCTCAAGAATTCCAGTTTTCTATTTCTTTCAAGAACATTAATAAACTTCTTCTAAAATCCGTTTTTAGATCATCAATGGTTCTGTTTTGAATACATAATTCGTCCAGAAAGTTTCTACATGCAATTCCTAACATAGTTCATAGTTTTAATCCTCAAATTCATGGGTCTAATCAATCTTCCAAGATAAATTTGATGATAATCCTAAACATGGAAAAGCATAGCATTGAATCAATTATAATTAAACCACTTGCCTCTAATCTTTCTCTGAATTTGATGTTGAATCTTGAAGGCTGAGTTGTTCTCTCTCTCTCTTTCTGCAGAATTCTCTTCTCTCTCTCTCTCTCTCTCTCTCTCTCTCTCTACAAGTTCTTCTCTAAGGATGATGACAATGGTGGTGGGGTTGGTTTTTGGCAAGTTATCACTATTTCTTAACTTCTCCCGTAGCCCATTAAGTCCCTTAGTGTAGTTAGTGGGTTTAGTGGATAAAGAATAAGTCAGATTTTTGTTTCTAATTTTCGTGGGTTTTAATTCCCAAATTTCCGAAATTACCAAAATGCCCTTTTAAATTACTGGTATGGCCCAATAATGCCTCGGGACCCAAACTTAAACCCCGGCTAGTGTTTTCTGACTATTTCGACCCTTCCGGACACGTTGGCGTACTCAAAATGACCATACGGTTAATAGAAATAAAATTCACTTTTTAATTAAATAATTACTTTCCGGACGCGACTGTCACACGCGTCTCAACAAAATTTTCCAAATTGCCGTATTTCAATCTCGCGACAATTTCAATAGTTACAATATTCGTATATTGCCATATATACACATTATAATCAAATACTAACTCACATCTCGTTAATATTTTATTCAGATTAATTCTCAATTAATTCACATTTAATTCAATTAATCCCATAAATAAATATCGATAAAAATGCGAGGTATTACATACTTCCCCCTATTAACAGAATTTCGTCCCGAAATTCGGAACTAAAAAGTACCTGGTAAAAACAACTCTGGATAACGTTCGTGCATCTCATCCTCGCGCTCCCGTGTTGACTCCTCGACATTATGATGCCGCCACTGAACACGCACTAATGGAACTATCTTTGATCGCAGTTTCCGTTCACTTCGGTCCAAAATAGCAATCGGTCCCTCCTCGTAGGAGGTATCAGGCTGGAGATCGATGTCCTCCAAATCAATGTGAGAATGAGCCAAATCATCTCTAAGATATTTCCTTAGCGAGGAAATATGAAACACATCGTGAATCCGATGCAAATGCTCCGGTAACCCAAGTCTATACGCAACTGGCCCAATCCGCTCAATAATAGGAAATGGTCCCACATATCTTGGTGCCAACTTCCCTTTCTTCCCGAAATGCATAATCCCCTTCATAGGAGATACTCTGAGCAAAACCTGGTCCCCCACTTCAAATTCCCTGAAGGATCTCTTCGCATCAGCATAGCTCTTCTGCCTGTCCGGAGCTACCCGAATGCGACTCCGTATCAATTCTATCCTCGCCGAAGTATCCTGAATCACTTCCGGCCCAAGTAGTTTGTTGTCCCCCACCTCCAACCAACATGCTGGGGAACGAAAAGGTCTACCGTACAACGCCTCAAATGGAGCCATACCAATGGTGAACTGGTAGGAGTTATTGTAAGCAAACTCCACCAGTGGAAGATACTGCTCCCATCCACCCCCGAAGTCAATGATGCACATCCTCAACATGTCTTCCAACATCTGATTTGTACGCTCGGTTTGCCCGTCGGTCTGCGGATGATAAGTCGTACTCAACTGCAATTCCGTGCCCATGGCCTCCTGAAAACTTTCCCAAAATCGTGAAACAAATATCTTGTCTCGGTCAGACACGATATTTAGGGGCACACCGTGAAGTCTCACTATCTCTACAATAAAGAGCTGGGCATACTATCCCGTGGTGTAGTCTGTCCTTACGGGTAGAAAATGAGCGACTTTGGTCAACCTGTCCACAATTACCCAAATGGATTCGTGACTTCTCTGTGACGTAGGCAACCCCGTGATAAAGTCCATGGAGATGCTCTCCCACATCCACATCGGGACCTCTAATGGCTGTAGAAGTCCTTCCGGTCTCTGATGGTCCACTTTTACCAGCTGACAAGTGGTGCATTTAGAAACAAACACGACAATATCTCTCTTCATCCCGCTCCACCAATACTGACATCTCATGTCCTGGTACATTTTGTCCCCATCGGGATGTACCGTGAACCGTGAGCCGTGCGACTCTGCCATCACCTCGTGTCGCAATTCCTCCCCTTCTGGAACTACCAGTCTCCCATTGAAGCGTAATCCTCCGTCTGAGCTGACGGTATAGGACTCGGCTCCCTCTGTTAATAATCGAACTATCTGCTCCTGATAGAACGAGTCATTTTCTTATGCCTTTACTACTTTCGTGATAATCTGCGGTGTAACAGTCATCACTGACATGAATGATTGGGCCACTGCATCCTGGTGTCCCAACTCCATCCACTTTGCCTTCCACACCCCTGCCACCTCATCTACTGGCCTACGGCTCAATGCGTCTGCTACCACGTTAGCCTTCCCTGGGTGATATTGGATATCAAACTGATAGTCCTTCACAAACTCAAGCCACCTTCGCTGCCTCATATTCAGCTCCTTCTGCATGAATAGGTACTGTAGGGACTTGTGGTCTGTGAACAATCGAAACTTCTCCCCCAAAAGATAATGTCTCCAAATCCGAAGGGCAAATACCACTGCCGCTAACTCCAAGTCATGGGTAGGGTAATTCTTCTCGTGAGGCTTAAGCTTACGGGAAGCATAAGCTATGGCCTGACTCTCCTTCTGCAGTACACCTCCAAGTCCTTGTAAGGACGCATCGGTGTAAATAAGATTCTCAAATCCTGGTCTCGGCATTGCTAACACAGGTGCTGAGGTTAACTTGTCCTTCAACTCATCGAATGCCAACTGATAGGCATCACTCCAAATGAACGGCACACCTTTACGAGTCAGATGTGTCATGGGACCCACTATCTTGGAGAAACCCCGGATAAACCTCCTATAGTATCCTGCTAAGCCCAAGAAACTACAGATCTCAATCGGTGTCGTGGGTTGTCCCCACTCCCTCACCGCGGATACCTTCCCCGGATCAATATATATCCCTCGATCGAAAATAATATGCCCCAAAAACTGAACCTCTTTCAGCCAAAACCCACACTTCTCATACTTTGCATACATCTCGTTCTGACCTAGCGTCTACAAAACCTGCCTCAAATGCTCGGCGTGCTCCTCCTCTGTCTGGGAGTAAACCAGAATATCATCAATGAAGACAATGACGAACTGATCTAGGAACTCTCTGAACACCCTATTCATCAAGTCCATAAACACGGCTGGAGCGTTGGTCAAACCAAAAGGCATAACTCGAAACTCATAGGAACCATATCTCGTTAAGAAAGCAGTCTTTGAGACGTCCTCCTCCCTGATACGCAACTGATGGTAACCAGATCGCAAATCAATCTTCGAGAAGAAAGAAGCTCCTCTCAACTGGTCGAATAAGTCATCGATTCGGGGCAACAGATACTTATTCTGTATCGTGACCTTATTCAACTCCCGGTAATCCACACACAACCTCAACGATCCATCCCTCTTCTTAACGAACAACACAGGGGCACCCCACGGTGAAGTACTCCTCCGGATGAACCCCTGACCTAACAACTGCTCAATCTGATTCGTAACTCTCTCATCTCAACTGTAGCCATACGGTAAGGTGCGCGGACAATAGGCCGAGTGCCTGGCGTCAAATCAATCACGACATCTATCTCTCTACTCGGAGGTAATCCAGGTATATCCTGAAATACATCGGCAAACTCTCGAACAATCGGAATCGAATCAAGTGGTATCACCACTTCCGTAGAGGTCTCCTCCTCTATGTAGTACAAATGAGTGGACGATCCTCCCTCAGGACGAGGCATCGCCACTAAAAACATCTCCTTCCCGGGAATGGCAAAGATAATACTCCTACTAAAACAGTCAATCATGGCTCGGTACGCTACTAGCCAATCCATACCAATAATGGCATCATACTCGATCATCTCTAACACTAACATATCGGCGGGTAAAGTAAACCTCCAGATCTCTATACCCACACCTCTACACATAAGCGAAATCATGGAACCCCTACTCAATGGTGAGTCAACATAAGTAGCAGTGTTCTCTGAGGTGTCTAATAACCTAATGGTGCGTGCAAATCTCGTAGCAATAAAACAGTGTGTAGCCCCCGTGTCAAATAAAATACGCCCCAGAGTCCCCTGAATAGAGAACATACCCTCAATAGCTGGCGGATTCTGTGGGGTTGCGGCCTGCTGAAGCTGATACACTCTCCCATACTGAAGCTATCCCTGCTGAACTGGGACCGCTGGAATGGGTGGTAATGCTGCCATATGCGGTGGTGCTGGGAGGGCGGCGGGAAACATAGGCCTCTGTGGCTCATGTCGAGCACCCTGCTGCTGCTGCTGTGGGGACCTGCCCTTATCAGGACAATCCTGACGTTTGTGGCCAATCTTACCACAAATTAAACACTTCCCCGGGAAGTTTCCCCCTCGCTGTTCCTGCTGCCCTCGGCCCTGGTGGCCGTTACCATTTCTGCCCTGGCCTTGCTGGCCCTGGTGAAACTACTGTTGTTGACCATTTTGACCCTGCTGGCCATGATGGCCGTTATGACCCTGCTGGCCATTCCGGAATCCTCCCTGACCGTTCCTGAAACCCCCTGATCGGAACCTCTTATGATCCCCCTGCTGGGAACCCTGATCACTCTGCCTATACTGACCCTGAGCTGATTGTGCCCCGCTGGCACCATTTCCCCCTGTCATGCCCTGATGGCTGGACTCTCCTGATCGCTTCCCCTCTGTCAAGTGAAAGCGGTGGTCCTGGCAATGGAGCAATGCAGTGTTAACCACGTCAGAATAAGTTGCCAACGAGAGGTTCCCCAATAAATGCTGACGGATCCTCCAAGTCAATCCATCTATGAATTTATGAATCTTCTTCTCTTCCGTCGGTATCTAATCCGGTACAATGTTCAGCAAATTTGTGAATTCGGCCTCATACTCGGCCATAGTCTTACCCTCTTGTCTAAGGCTCATCAACTTCCTCCTCATTTTCGTGTGAACAGCTGACGGAAAATATTTGCGATCGAACCGCACCTAGAACTCCTGTATAGTGAGAGTATCTCTCTCCTCTGCGGTGGTAATAGACTCCCACCACTGCAATGCAGCTCCCACTAGCTTGAAAGTAGCTAGTATCTGCCTCTGAACATCGGTGCACTCATACATCCTCAAATGCCTCTGAATATTCTTCCTCCACTGACTAGATACCACAACATCGGAGCTACCTGCGAACTCCGGAGGGTGTGCTTTCTAAAAAGCATCTCGAACTCGTTCCCAAGCAGACGGGAATGAATATTCTTGAACTGGCGCGGCTACCGGCGCCTGGGGTGGTGCCTGTTGTACAACGGCGAGAGCGGCATTTACCGCTTGGGATACAATGGCTGCAACCTCGGCGGCATTGATGGTGCCCTGTACTGGAGCTGGTTGTGGCTCGGGCTATGCATCCCTAGGAACTCGCTGCGCACGTCGTGGAGGCATCTGAAATGAGAATAAAGTTTATAAGTTCGCAGTTATAAACTTAAAATAGCTGAAGAGCGAAGCATACATAAAAGAATACAACAGTCCTAAAATATAGGGCTCTATATCAAAGAAAGCTCAGCGGAAACATAATAAGTCGTACAGATCCTAAAGGACACTAGAACCTGATGCTCTGATACCACCTGTGACACCCCGAATAATTAAATACCGGGTAGCTACTCCTTTATTAAATCAATACAAAATGTCAAGTTGGTCCAGTTAATAGCATCACTGTCGAAAATATTTTTTAACGATTACTAACCACCTAGTATTTAAAAAGTGAGTTGTCAAATTTTAAATTAAATCTGATTAACATGCAATAAATGAAATATAGAAACGTAACACAACCATTCACGATAAAGTCCAACTATAATGAATCAACAAGTAAAGATGAGTCTCGAGGAAATACTCCTCACAAAAATCCCAATATGAAATGAAATAAAACAAGTCTGCATCCTGAATTAATTACAAACCAAAGTCTGAATAACTGAAATATAAAATGAAATGTCTCTAAAAGAAATGGGCGACATGCCCTACAACTGATGAAATCTGAATATAGAGTCAAGGCAAATGAAGCATCTACTAGCAAGGCCCTGTAACTTCCACAATAGCTACAGCTCATCACCTGACTCGAAATACTATGCATGGTGTCCTTGTGGCTGGGCACCTAAAATGGTTTTTACAAAAAGATAGATTTGAAAGCAAACGGGCCAGAGCCCAAATGTGGAGAGTATTTTAAAGACAGCAAGTGCTTTAATAACAATTAAAACAATAAATGCAAGATACATGTTAGGACGTGCTCTCACATGACATACTCACCTCTCGTCTAACAGTGCACTCCTAACATTCCTGTACCCATTCATGTGTTATTTATCTAACTAAACCATCATAAGTTCTAACCCAACTACTCGATTCACAATATGAATTCCCAATGTTATTACTTAAATAGATAGCTTTACTTGAACTCGGATTCTCAATTGTTAGCATTACCGTTTACTGGAGGTTATCCCCTTATTTATCTTCTCATGGAGTTACTATAAATGATTCTCATAAATAAACATCACAATTCCTTTTCATTCAACTGTATATTATTCGCATCATAAATATACAATATAAGCACCCCGAGGCTAAGCTGCGGTGCACACATACTCTGCTATCCATCCCGGTACATCACGTACATAAGGATTACAAATTCCGAATCTCTCAGGAATTGTTAGAATAAACACCACACAAAAAAATGGAGGCGAACATAATTCAACATATCCATGGTCACGTACATACCTACGCTCCATAGTCAGCTGGCTTAATAACTCACAATTAAGTCATTCCCTTGAAATATGTCCTCTAGGTACCAAACTAAATCCGGGCACACAAGGATTAGAAGGCCCTAAGCGAACGTAAACCTCTCGTGATAGCAAGTATGGTAGGTATGTCATACACATAAGATTATATACTAAGCATGCACACATCTTAGATATCACAATATTAATAAAGGTATTTTCTGCATCCTTATACCATTATTCCAATTGTATACATTTTTAGTCTTCCGATAATATATAATGTAGACTGTCGACACATCTCACTTCATAGATTCTTATACTTAAAACCTATCTCAAAAGGGGTTATTAAGTTTCCTATTATTCCCACATATTACATCATTAAT
Organism: Sambucus nigra; assembly: GCA_949130495.1. Lineage (NCBI taxonomy): Eukaryota > Viridiplantae > Streptophyta > Magnoliopsida > Dipsacales > Adoxaceae > Sambucus > Sambucus nigra. The sequence goes on along the minus strand of OX422222.1, from coordinate 117,701,777 downwards.
CTTAAGGTCCTTACTTCTGCCCCAAACCTCAATTCATCAACTTATTCAAAATTACTCTATTAATCATAATATTATCTCACTCATCGAGCTTCAATAGCTTTTAGAATAATTCCTCAAATTAAATTCTAATTAAGGTCCGAACTTTATAACCATACCTACTAGTCTTCCTTAAGTCTAAGGATATTCATAAGGTCTCCAATAATATTTTCCAAGGGTTAACATCATTAAAATTTAACTATGGGAAATTTTACTCTTTCTGGGAAGGTCGATCGATCGATCTTGACCTTCGATCGATCGATAGTGGTCGATCGATCGACTGATGGATGTCGATCGATCGAACGCACCAGGTAGGCTGCGGACTGCTTCGTTTTGCAGTTTTAAAATCATCTCAAAACACCATTAACAAGCATGAAACTCCAAGAATACGTTATAATATCATCATACAATCATCCTACAACAGTGTTAACGTTCTAAAACCAATAATTCATCATTCGAGGGCTTTGTTTGGATCAAATCTTCATCAAGAATTCAAGTTTTCTATTTCTTTCAAGAACATTAATAAACTTCTTCTAAAATCCATTTTTAGATCATCAATGGTTCTGTTTTGAATACATAATTCGTCCAGAAAGTTTCTACATGCAATTCCTAACATAGTTCATAGTTTTAATCCTCAAATTCATGGGTCTAATCAATCTTCCAAGATAAATTTGATGATAATCCTAAACATGGAAAAGCATAGCATTGAATCAATTATAATTAAACCACTTGCCTCTAATCTTTCTCTGAATTTGATGTTGAATCTTGAAGGCTGAGTTGTTCTCTCTCTCTCTTTCTGCAGAATTCTCTTCTCTCTCTCTCTCTACAAGTTCTTCTCTAAGGATGATGACAATGGAGGTGGGGTTGGTTTTTGGCAAGTTAACACTATTTCTTAACTTCTCCCGTAGCCCATTAAGTCCCTTAGTGTAGTTATTGGGTTTAGTGGATAAAGTATAAGTCAGATTTTTGTTTCTAATTTTCGTGGGTTTTAATTCCCAAATTTCCGAAATTACCAAAATGCCCTTTTAAATTACCGGTATGGCCCAATAATGCCCCGGGACCCAAACTTAACCCCCGGCTAGTGTTTTCTGACTATTTCGACCCTTCCAGACACGTTGGCGCACTCAAAATGACCATACGATTAATAGAAATAAAATTCACTTTTTAATTAAATAATTACTTTCCGGACGCAACTGTCACACGCGTCTTAATAAAATTTCCCAAATTGCCGTATTTCAATCTCGCGACAATTTCAATAGTTACAATATTCGTATATTGCCATATATACACATTATAATCAAATACTAACTCACATCTCGTTAATATTTTATCCGGATTAATTCTCAATTAATTCACATTTAATTCAATTAATCCCATAAATAAATATCGATAAAAATGTGGGGTATTACATTATGCTGATATCCTCCCCAAGATTGGGCTGCAACGGGATAAATGGTTTGGTGAGTTCACTCTCTCAAAGAATAATGCTTACCTTCCTGTCTTGGTCTATCGATGGAACGTGACTACTCATACGTTCATCGCTGCGTGGGGTGAGTTCACCGTCACTCTGGAGGACGTCTGCGAGCTTTTGGGCCTCGATGTAACAGGTCATGACCCCTACACCGATGAGGCTCTTGATGCCCAAGAGACTGCCTATCGTTTGGAGTTGGATCGTATATGCCGAAGCTACATTGGCTTATCCAACAAAGTTACTTTTTCTCCCTTGATTAGTTATTTCTTCAAGGGTTCTGGTGAAGGCAGTCTTCAGCAGATGCTCATGGTCAAGGTACACCGTTGGAACTTCCTGCCTATATTCTTGTGATTCTTTCCCGTTTCCTTTTGACGGGCAAACCCAACGACCAGCTCCTAAGGGACCATATCAACCTGTCCCTTCGCTTGGCTCGAGGCATAAAACTCTCACTGGCTGCAATTGCCTTGGGATCCCTCTACACCTGGCTGGATAGGACTTTGTTTGACATGGAACGCTCTCTTGGCCATTATAACTTGGCCAATTTTGCCAACAGCGTTCTTCTGACCATCTTCCTTTACTTCCGCTTTCCTGCTATAGCGGCCAAGACCAACAGTCCTCCTTCGGGGGAAACAATTCTGCCTCCATGGTCTTTCATTTATCACAAGAGACAAAGCCGAAAGGAGCTGATTTCAGTGATTGACCATTTTGAGAACTTCGTCATGAGGCCTTATCAGGAGGAGGTCTTCTTTCACACTTGTGATTTTTTTCATCATGAAGCCAGAGTGATACAGGACCCTTCTCCCGATATTGAGGATCCCTTGCTTGCCGTGGTCCTTCTATTTTCTCCAGGATATCTGACTCCTACACCGAGTGGGGATATACCAGCGAGCATTATAATCCCAACCGATGTAGCCGCCAGTTTGGGTTTGAGCAGGGGCGCCATGTCCAGTGTTTCAATCGTCAAACCCCACGGTCTCCTTTGGTGAGGCATGTTCCCTGTTTTCTTCGACTGCTGCGTGGGGGATATGTTCAACAATGGCTGGGCGTGTCACCATTCCCAGTATTACTAGGCATGGGGATGTGAACCCTTTGTTTGCCACCAAGTACTGGCCGAAATAACTAGTTGAAATTGCTGAGTTCGTTGAGGGAGATCCGGTGTATCCTCCCGTTTCTTCATTTTCTGCCCTGGAGTTGGGGCTAAAAGGCAACTATGTACTTGGGATAGAATTCCCTCTAAGTTCAACCCCCAAAGCACCTCTTACCGATTTTTCCCCATTTTGTCCCATGGTCCCAGTTGCAACGCCAAAACCCAGGACTCCTGCTGCTCCAAAAAAGGCTGCCCCCTCTACTGCAGCTACTACCAACGAGGGGGCTTCTCAACCACCTGCCAAGAAGGCAAAAACGCCCAAGAGTGGGACATCAAAATCGAGATTGAAGTCCCAAAAGCCCCAAACTCCCGTGGCAGCTCTTCCCATAGCCTCCATTCCACCTCCCATGCCTGCTGAGATGGCTGAGCGTGTAAGGAGGGAGGCCCAAGAAGAAATGGACCGAATAAATGCCGAGTATCAACGACATGCCATCATTGTTCCTTCTTCCTTTGCTTTTCCCACGGTGGTGGTTGATCCTGCAGAGCCAACATCTAGGAGGAGAAAGAGCTCCAGGGTTCCTCAAGGGGTCAGTACTGGTGCAGCGGGATCGAGGAAGAAGACTCTGGGCACCAAGTCCTAGAAGAAACAAACCCCTGAGGTGAACCAAACCCCTGAGGTGCATTCCACTCCTGCCCCTTCTATTCCTATTACTCATCCTTCTTCGCCCGTGGTCGTGTCTTCTCGTTCTCCTTCTGAATCGGAGGTATGTATGCCTGATTTAGTTATTATCTCCTTTTGCTCAAGGACGACTATCTTTACCTATATATATATATATATATATATATATTTATTTTGACAACCGTGGTGCAGGGAGTTGAAATAGAAAGACCAGACCCCTCTAGTCCTCCCGTGAGCCCTTTTGTGGGGGGACGCTTCGGTGCATCTCGTACCGATGTGACTCCTCCCCGTTCCCCCATGACGGGGCTTACCTATTATTGTCGTGTAGGCAGTCAACGTGCAAGGGAAGTCATTGTGGGAGGTGATTACTCGCCTTAAGTGGTAACACAACTCGAAATAACACAATCCGAGATAACACCCTCGGTCCTCTCTGATTTACAGGCCTCACCTGAGGTTCCTCTCCCCATTGTACTTGTTGACGAGAGTGAGCCCGAGGTATGATTTCCTCTATAATTTATTTGTTGTAGTCTTTTTGGTCCCACTCTTTTCTTATTTGGCTTGCTGAATTATGATATGTTTTGGGTACCCCAGGTTGAAATATCCTCGTTGTTGGCAAGCGTTCTTCTTCCAACGACGCTGATGAGACCCCTGACTGCCATTCCTCCCTTTAGCACCATAACTGAGGTAAGTAACACGTAGAGATATTTCTTCATATTTTCTGTGCCCATTCTTCTTTTCTAACACTTGCCTTTGTGCCACAGTTTTCTCCTGATCTTGCACCAACTCCTGCAGTCAGGGCCCAGGTTGGTGCTTATAGCCAACATAGTGGTGTGTTTACACCCCATCGTGTTGTGCCTTTGTTTGGGAGCTCAGTGTCTTCGTCTGATGAACCCAGTATGCTAGCCCTGGTGCCCTATGCAGGTGATAGAGTTTTGCGAAGCGTGGAGGCTTCTGCGTCCAGAGACCCCGTTATGGTTTCTGGGTTGATAACCTCGCCCCCAACGGTTCTTGTCCCTGCGACTGCCCCATATGCTCCCATTGTGACTGAGGTATTTTTGTTAACTTTTGTTAAGATTTTCCATAATCTCCATCTTATGATTTTTCATAAGGTTTTTCTTAAACTTCACCTTATAACGATGACTTAACAATGAAAACACTTGTTAAGTTTTTCCATAAACTCCACCTTATAACGGTGACTTAACAATGAAAACACTTGTTAAGTTTTTTTCATAAACTCCACCTTATAACGGTGACTTAATAACGAAAATACTTGTTAAGTTTTTTCCATAAACTCCACCTTATAACGGTGACTTAACAATGAAAACACTTGTTAAGTTTTTTTTTCATAAACTCCACCTTATAACGGTGACTTAACTTAAAAACAAAAACGCTTGTTAAGATTTTTCATAAACTCCACCTTATAACGGTGACTTAACAATGAAAATGATTGTTAAGATTTTCCATAAACTCCACCTTATAACGGTGACTTAACCACGAAAACGCTTGTTAAGATTTTTCATGAACTCCACCTTATCATTTTTTTTCATAACTTCATCATGTGCGCTATCTCTTTTCAGGTTGCTCGGGAAAATTCTCCCCCAGTTCTTTCGCCTGTAGGCTCACCCTTCCGGGAACCTGATGTTTCGGAAAATTTTGGTCATGATGATCAAGGTTCCACGACTGGTGCTGCAGTCGAGAGCGAGTCTGGGTGCGAACTGTCTCTTCCTGACCTTGCTCCTCACGCGTTCTGCCTAATGGTGCTTCGGCAGTCTCCTCAAATGCCTATCAACCACCTCTTGGTGATCGAACAACTGGTGAATCGCTACCCTGAGACCTTCACACCAGATTGCCTGTGCTCCAATATTCACGTGATGAGTCACAGACTTCAAGGCATGGCGATCGTTGTTGCTGAAATTGCCAGTACCCCTACTGCAAGTGTTACCAGATCCCTTTTTAACCAATTTCTAGGTTTTCTGAGGGAGTTGGGGCGTGATGGTTTCCATTTTGACTGTCTTATAACGTATCTAAAGACTTTGAAGAACCAGTAACTGATCGGCCAGAGGGAAGTGTTACGAAAGCACCAGGAGGACCAGCAAGCTGAGGAAGCTAGGCTGGTTTCATTGGCACTCCTTTTGGAAGTAGTGGATCAAGAGGTAAAGGATGTCGAAGAAGCTTTGTGCCTGGTCAAACTGAAGTGCGAGAGACTCCTGATCAAACGTACACAAGTGCAAACGAGGCTGGAGGTTTCTATTAACGCCCAACGGTCTTTCACAGCAGCTTCTTCGGGCCTTCCTGGAGATTTTTTCTCTTCCTCAGATTTATCGTTTCTTTTAGACTAGTTGCCTCTTGTGTACAGATCCTCCATCTATGTAATTCTTGGGCGATAGCTCCCAAAACAAATTTTTTGTAATGCTCTATTGTTTATGAATGAAGAATATGTTCTTTCCAATCTATCCATGTGTTGTGACTGTTGTCGTATGCTATAGAGTTCTATGTTTGTGCAATTATTTCATGATGTTCCAAATTGTAAACAAAACTTGTATATTCATAACAACGACTAGTTATACATTGGTTCAAACTTGATTGTTTACACATGGTAAACCTTTAGCCACTTATTGTTAATCTTAAATGGCTTGTCTTCCTCTAACTTCGAAATTAAACAATAACCTGAGTCATGGGCTTCCCTGACAACAAAAGGTCCCTCCCAATTAGCTGCAAACTTTGGTAGAGGAAGCCCTCTGATGTGTTTTACTACCGCTTTCAATATGAGGTCTCCCTTCACGAATTTCCTTGGTCTCACCAAGTTATCATACGCCTTTGAAAGTTTCTTCGTATATATTTGGAAGTTCTGCATTGAATTATCTATGTTTTCATCCAACGCTTCCAACTGTACATGTCTACTTTGAGGAAGCATGCTACTTCATAAAGCATAACGAGCAGAGGGAACTTCCAATTCTACTGGGAGGATTGCTTCGGCTCCATTAACTAGAGAGAACGGCGTGTATCCCGTGGGTTTTCGCTTGGTCGTTCGATAGGCCTACAAGACAGCTGGTATCTTGTCATCCCACACCCCTGGAAAGTCTTCCATTATTTTGGCCAAAATGTTAACCAAGGTTTTGTTAGTCGCTTCAACCTGACCATTTACCTTTGGGTATGCCACCGTTGAATTGTGATGACAATGGAGTACTTGTCCGTGAGCATTGTTACTTCAGAATTAACGAAGGGGGTCCCATTATCCGAGAGAATAACTTTTGGGATCCCAAAACGACAAATGATGTATTCTCTGATGAAGTTGCTCACCACCCCAGCTGTTGCCCGTCTGAGTGGTATCGCCTCGGCCCATTTTGTTAAACATTATGTTTCTACTAGTATCCATATATTTCCTCTTGAAGAGGGGTGTATTGCCCCCACTAGGTCGAACTCCCAAGTATTAAATGGATAGGGTGTTGATAGAGAGTGCAAGTCTACCGATGGGGCATGGATCATATTCCCATAAAGTTGGCAAGCTTTGAATTTTCGAACAAACTCCGCAGAGTCTTTCTCCATCGTTGGCCAATAATACCCCAATGTCATCAACTGATCATACAGCTTGGCTCCTCCTATATGTGCTGGATCGTGCGCTTGTTTGAGGACCTCCGCTGCTTCTTCCTTCGTGACACAACGCGAGGGCCTGTTAAAGTACCCGTTTCGATAAAGCTGCCCCCCTGGACATGGAACCTTGGAGCCCTTCGCCTCAGACCCATTGCATCTATTTTCTCCGTTGGGACAACCCCCTCCTGAATGAAGTCGATGTAGGTTTGCCTCCAGTCCGTTTGAGCTTCAATGAAATGGCACTCAGTTGCCTCAAAGAATAGTTGACACTTTTTGCACTTCCATTGTAGCTCTGCCGCATCTTGTTTCATTCTAGGCCAGAAATACCCCTCCCTTTGAATTCTCCAATATAGAGGTATCTCAGTCATTTCGCAGTGTTCCTTATGCGTTTTCCTCAATATTTGCTCGGCCTCCTCTGGGCTGACGCATCTTGACAACCATCCTCCTGTATTTATAAAATAGAGATTTCCTTGGCATGTAAAATATTGGGCCAACTCTCTTAGCCCCATCGCCCCCTCACCAGACTCCAATTGCTTCTTAATATCTCTTCTCTAGCCCACCTCTTCCTCCATCGGTAGTATTGACTGTACTACCGAAGGAGATGTTTTTCGTTGGATCACAACTTTAGTCTCATTGGTTTTATTATCATCTTCTGGGCAATAGTGGCATAGGCGTCTGGATGGCGGTTCATCATTCAGGGATGTCTCTTGATCTTGGTCCGATGGAACTAGTTGAGGAGCCTTTGAATGATGGTTCTATAGGGAGCCAGGCTCATGTGTTTCAACGCATATTCTATGTTTACCTGCTGAATTACTAAGTTCGAGTCACCCTTAATGCAGAGTGAACGAATTACCCTCCGAAGAGCCTCTAGAAGCCCTAGTACCAACGCCTCGTATTCTGCCTCGTTATTAGAGCAATGGAAATCTAGTTTTTAGGAAAGGCAAATCTCTTCCATCCCTTTTGAAAGAACAACCCCTGCTCCTCCCTTCTTTTTCGCCGAAGATCCATCGAACTGCATCGTCCATTCCTCCTCAGTTGCAAATCATCTCCTGGAATGTCTTCCCTAGGCGGCTCGAAGGTTCCTAAAGGGAAGATGTCCAATAGGTCAGCATACGCCTGGCTTTTGATTGTGCGAGGGACCACATATTTTAAGTCATATTCAGAAAGAATAAGGAACCATCTAGCTGCCCTGCCAATCAATATAGTCTTTGTGAGCAAATACCTAATTGGGTCACATCTAGTTACAATATGAATGGTAAAAGACAACATATAATGCCTAAGTTTTTGTGCTACAAAGACCAAGGCTAAACAATGCCTTTCTAAGCTACTATATCTAATTTCTGGCCCATGTATAATTCTGCTGAGGTAGTAAACTGACTGTTCTTGCCCGTCCACTTCTTGTGCTATCAGAACTCCAACGGACCTCGTGGTGGATGTAAGGTATAACTGCAACGGATCTCCTGCCTGGGGAGGAACCATGATTTGTGGTGATACGAGCAGCTTCTTCAACCCAACAAGGGACTTCTAGTGAACCTCTTCCCACCTGAACTTCGTGTTCCTTCGTAGCAGCTGCATCAGTGGGTGTGTTATTTCGGCCAATCCAGGCACAAATCTCCTAAGGTAGGAGACTTTACCAAGAAAACTTTTCAGCTCCTTCGCCGTTCTTGGACATGACATCTCTAAGATTGCCCGCTGTTTATCCTGGTCCATCTGTACCCCTTGTCGATTAACCACGAAGCCTAAAAAATTACCACTTTTTAATCCGAAGACACACTTTAACGGGTTCATCCTTAACTTGTACCTCCTGCACCGAGCAAACACATTCCTTAAATCGTTCAGATGGGACTCCTCCTTCTTTGATTTGATGACCAAGTCGTCTACGTAGAATTCCACAAATTTGTGGAAGAAGTCATGAAAAATGTCCATCATTGTTCTTTGGTACGTAGCTCTGGCGTTCTTGAGTCCAAACGGCATTACTTTGTACATGAAGTTGCCCAACGGAGTTCTGAATGCTATTTTCTCTACATCAGAGGGGTCCATCTTGATCTGGTTGTATCCCACATATCCATCCATGAAGCTATACATCTCATGACCAGCCGTGGCATCTATCAAACTGTTGATGGAGGGTAGGGGAACCTTAGGGCAAGCCCTATTCAAGTCTCTGAAGTCCACGCATATCCTTATTTGGTTTTTGTCTTTCTTCCCCACTGGCACAATGCTGGATAGCCAGAGGGGATGTTGTATGGGCTTGATAAATCCTACTGCCAATAAGCGTTGGACATCTTTTTTAATCTTTAAATCTAGTTCAGTCTTGTAAGTTCTTGTTGCCTGCTTCACCGGAATAGCTGAAGGCATCACGTTCAGCTTGTGGCAACTCACTTCCTCATTCAGCCATTCCATTTTCGTGTACTTCCATGCGAAGACATCTATGAATTCCCGAATCAGGTCAACCAAGGCTTCTCGTTTCTCCTTACCAAGATCTTTCGAGATAAAGATAGGCCTTGGGCCTTCCCCTTCTCTTGCTAGGTTTAGCTACTCTAACTCTTGTGCCTGGGGCCTTGGTTGGTCTGCCATGTAGTCTGGTTCTTCGGCGACACCTTCTACGAACTCTTGTATGTTGGAGTTGTCTATCACCATACACTGCCCCTGTTGATCTACTAAAAAACACTCATATATCGGGTCAACCTCATTATTAGTCTTTTCGGCCGCCCGCTCACACCATTATAAGAGCTACACCACTTTTCCCTCTGCAGTGACAATTTTCTTGCATTGTCTGCTGGTAGCTGTTGCAACGGCCTTTCTCTTCCTCTCTCTGGAAGCCTCAGCGATTCTTTCCCCTGAAAAATGACTCAACACGCTTTGTCGTTGGACCTCATGCTCCACTGGGTCTGTTCTAGGCCTCATCTTGTCTTTGAACTGCTTCGAGATGTTTTGGGGTCGAGGGACCGCCCGATATGTTTCCTCAATGTTCTCCCCTTCGCCACTCTCATTTAAAGGGACCATTCTTTCTCTAATCGAGGGGACCCATGCTCCCTCCATTCTCCTCGTTAGAACTCGCACGTCCTCTTCGAGCTCTGTATAAAAGGCTGCATCCACCAAGTGTGCTTCTTCGATAGCGAAAGGCCTCTTAGTTTCCCTAATAGTCACTTTTGTCCCCTTGATATTCGCCTTAGCACATTGATGGTAAGTTGAGGGAACTAACCCTTGGTTGTGCATCCATACTCTCCCTATTAACAAATGATAGGAAGTTGCGCTTTCTATTACATGGAACTTGATATGGGAACTCAGATTTCCCATCACTATCCCCACGTTCACATACCTGATGGATTTGGAAGATTGATTATCGTAGCCCGAGATTACCAGGGGCATGGTAACCAACCTTTCCTCTGGAATATTAGATGCGTGGAATGAGTTGATTGGCATAATATTGATGGAAGCACCCCCATCCATAAGAGTCCTTGCAAAGCTAACCCCGTTAACACTAGCGGTTACATACAGAGGCCTATTATGGGGGAACTTTACAGCTCTATCCGCATCGCTGAAAGTTACCTCTGATAGGAACCTCTTTACCAGCCTAGCCATGGGTCCCCTCCATCTTAGCGAGGGGACCGCATTTCTCCTTGCAATGTCTAAGATCGCCTGAGTTATCTCCATTCTTATTTATTTTGGGATTCCCACTTGGTCGAAGAACTAAGTGAACTTTGGAGATTTTAAAACTGCATTATATTCTACGACTGGGTCCGTTTCCTCACCCTCAACGCTGTAGGCGTCTTCTACGTCCCTAGCACTTGCTTCATCAGAAGCTAGAACTACGTTAGCCATTCCCCTGGTGCCATGCTCCAGTGCCTCATCGAACTCCTTCATCGTTGCCCTTCCCCCCTCCCACTCTGCCTCCTTATCATAGGCTGTTACCAGATTGGCCCCATGTGTCGGGAGTGGGTTATTGTTAACGTTCGGCAGGGGGATTTGTAATGTCCCCGCCTTCATGTACTTGTCGATGATTCTTTGCAGCGTGAAGCAGCTTTCTGTTGGATGCTGGACCTTTCGATGAACCTGATAATATTTGGGATCAACCCTAGTTGTCGCGTCGGTCTCCTTCGCCGGAACACCCTTTGGTTCGTAAACCATTCTGCCTTGGACCATTGCGTTATAGCAACTCACAGCCTCCTCCACCGTACAAGGTAACGGTGGTGGGTCTTCTCTGTCTCTTCCGAACTTTCTTTTGTTGTCCTTCCTCGGCGCCTTGCCCCCATCTTCTCTCTCGATATATCCCACCCGTGGGGCCTGAGACCTTCCTCCCATGGGTTGTATCGGCTGTCTGAACACCATGGGAGCCACCACCGGGCTAGGTCGCACCACCAAAGAGATGTTTCTTGCGGATTTTAAGAATGCTGAAAATGTTCCCTCGCGTGTCTCATTGATTAGGTCGCAGATATACTCAGGAAGTAGTCCCTCAGCACAAATCTGCAGTAACCTGGCCTCCTTAGCTTCTTCCCTTACATCGAGGGACCTTTCCCTAAACCTTCGAATATAGGCCACTACCTCTTCTCCTGGCCTCTACCTCTCCCTGCCAAGTTGGGTTAGGGTGAACTCATCTTCTGCCAAGAAGAACTTTTGGACAAACAGTACATGCATCTCCTCCCACGTAGAAACACTATTGGGAGGCAGATGAGAGTACCAAGTGTATGCTTTATCAGTCAAGGATTTGGAGAACTCCCTCAATCTAAGCCTTTTGTCATTGCAGTGCGCTCCTAAATGTTCAACAAAACGCTTAATGTGTTCCTTCGGGTTCCCACCCTTCCCTGAGTATTTTTCAAAGGTAGGGGGAATATAGTCCTTCGGGTAGGGCTCGTCATTGTATTCCTGGGGGTAAGGTGTTCGGAAGTCGTCGTAGACCGACGCCACCTCGCCCACAGCCTGCGAGGAAGCCTTCATGTACTTCAACATTTCCCTCTGCATCTCTTTTCTCATTTCTTCCACAGGCGAGGCCACTGGGGCCACTTGCAGTGGGGCAGAGGGCTGAGCGCTCGTTGTAACCGAAACGAACGTTACCGGTGGTGCCGTTGAACCTCCTGAGGTGCCCACTGCCAGGTTCACCCCAGAAGATACACCCGCTGGGATCGTTCCTACAATGCCTGTCCCTAGTGGGACCGTTGGGGCTACTCCTGGTGTTACAAAAGTGTTAGCCTCTAACCCCCCAGCATAGTTGAAGCCACCGGAGTTTGCAAGGACTCGTGAAATTTGCTCATGAGGAGGGCAATCTGAGCGGGTCCCAACCCCGTGATCGCGGGAGGTTGGGCCGCCCCTGGGATGCCTAATGTTGCTGGCGCCAGAGGTACCTCTACTCGAGGAGCCCCATCTCTTAGGGCCTCTTGCTCTCTCGCAGCCTGTTCTTCATTATGCAGAATGTCATCGAAATTGAGTCTTCAAGTAGCATTATCTTGCGCCATACTCCTTATCTAGAAGGATGCCTCCCCAGTAGAGTCGCCAAATGTAGGAGGGTACTTTAGATTATATATATGGAGGCGTCACCCCTATTGAGTATGGAAATGACAAGTTAATTTGCCCAAGACCACCAGATTAATGACAGGACGCACAGGTACAGGCACAATGAAGTTATACTCAGTTTAAACTCACAAAGCCTCTCGTGTATAACTCAGGGAATAATAATGAACTTTAGAAGTGGATTAGCTAGAGGGAGAGAGAAGTGAGCACCCTAGGTACACCTTGGTAGGCAGGTAAGACCACACCAAAATATCCTCAAGGATCCCTGTAAGGTGTTAAAAGCTTCGTAATAAATGACAATGGTGGGTGAGTAAGACTTCTCTGGTTTGTAATAACTCTTTCAACTCTCAAAAGGATCATCCTCTCCTCAGAGGTGGTTGGGGTCCTTAAATATCCCCCCACACCACCCCCGAGGCAACTTAGTCATTAAAGACTGTGAAAAGACATCCCTCATACCTTATGTCATAACATTAAATGCCTGATACACTAGTTGTCTCCACGTCATAAACATTAAATGCCAAGACATGCCTTTTGCCTAACCACTGTGTGTCAGGGGGATGTTGTCGTAGAGGTGGCTCACCAACTGCCTGATAGCCCCAAATACCATGGTGGTTTACTCAAGTGCAGGTCTGACATTATTTAGCTAGCTAGTGACATCACCTACAGTAGATGTGACATTAAGTAGAGGTCTACTTGGTTCATAACTCAACGCCCAATGGAACTCCAAGCTGCTCCACTTGAGGTTCCACGATCAGGGTCCTTCGGTGTTTTACCAGGTGTATCTAAGATGGTCAGGGAAAGCCCCAACGGTGCCTCACTTCTCAATCCTCCAAACCAAATCCCTCTAAAGTTACCATGGTGAGGTCATTGGATAGAGCATGAAAGCTCTCCCAGGCCCTGCCAAGCCTGGTCTCTCGTGAGTACCGTTTGACCTCACCCAAACTGATTTATTATTATCGTTATGTCATTACAACCATTATAGATTACAGTAAATGTAATTAAAGATACAATATGACTAACACAACAAGCTTATGTATGAGTTGCCACGCTAAGCTGCCTCACCAAGCTGCCACGCTTGAGTTGCCACGCTAAGCTGCCTCACCAAGCTGCCATGCTTGAGTTGCCTCTTATTGCGTTAATCCTCAAACACTGTTGCTAATTAGGGAATTATCCCTAATCTCAGGTTCATATATTATTTATCGATTGAAGTGAATGCATCCTCTAAGCCAAGCCTTAATGCAAACATTATCTCAATAAGTTTCCAGCCCTGTGAACATACAAATTTTTTTTAATTACCATGTAAGCTAAGCATTGAAATAGTTAACATGAAAAGAGTTTTAAAATGAAAACATTTAGATGTCGATAGATTCTGAGCCAAAAAAATTTCCAAAGGAATGCTATATGCTGAATATTTTACTATATCATAAGCTTTTTTCTGTTTTTTCCCATTATATAATAAAGGCATAAGTTTTGAGTTGAGTTGACATCTGCCAATTCTAACAATGAAGGGAAACTGAACAACTTGGATAATTATAATAAATACTTGCATAACTAGTCTTATTCATATATGCTACAGCTAAGGTTCTAAAAAACACGGGGCATGATCGAGGTGTGGAGGCCAAGCCTTAACCCTTAGAAGCCTAGGCGGTCCTTAGGCGTAAAAAGGCGTGTAGGCCTTCTTAATATATTTTAATATTTTTTAACCATAGCAAGGCTATTAAAATACTGAAATTGTACATATCATAAAAATATGTCTGAATATATGCAAATTAAAATACTATTTGATTATTTTGGATGAGATAATGGTCCATTTAGTAAAAAAATTCTTTAAAAGGAGATATCGCTTCACTAATGCATTGTTCTTTTTAGAAAAAAATTGCACCTTAAGGGTTTTACCAAGAGTAAGGCGTAAAAACTTAAGGCGAGACGTTTCTCCCAAGCCTTAAGCCTAGGCGGAGTCGAGGTGGGTTTTTTAGAACAGTAGCTACAACTTTTAATTTTCAATCAACAAACCCTTGAATTAGCATAAATTCATCTATACCTTTCTTTTTTCTAATTGTCCCGAAACACAAACCAATACTAGGGACTGTTATCAAGGTGGAAACTATTGACTATTTGAGAAATCTTCAGATTCCTTCTGGGATTCAACCTGGAGAAACAGTAAAAAGACCATACATAGGAGTTCCCGACATCAATAAACCTTATCAATGAGGTAACCATCACTTCATTGTGTATGTAAATATTCCAAAATATATCAGTGGGGCAAAACCCCCACTCTAATAGAAAAGTAGGCTCCGTTTAGGGAAACACGCAAAGGCCATTTTTTTTCATCACTAGGAGATTTTAATAAATATGAAATGAATCATGCTTCAACCCATGGACTCAAATAATGAATTTGGGATGTTCATCAAAGTCTATGAATAAATTAGACCCGTAAACTATTCAAAAACAGTTATAAGCCACGTCTATTGTATTTTTTACTATTTTTGCTAACTTTTCAGACCAATTTCTTTATATTGCTTTTGATAAAATGTTTTGAATTGGACAATTTGATACCAGGTTGAGCCTAATTTCAAGTCTATAGAAGATTGAAAGGTTACATAACAAGTTTATACATTGGTGTAGGTGTATATTATCCCGACCATGGGTCGTGCATTGGGCCCCAAACCGGACATGATGCATATACATCAGGCATACTGTAAATCCAACACTGGATGTTGTTGAAAAACTAGGCATGCCTTTAACCCGACGCTGGACATCATTGAACATGTGGTGTTGAGATTATTTATTTAGGTTTTGCGGGATTTCGTGTTGACACATTTTGATTGCGTACATTTATTTTATTTCAGTTCAATTGTAATGCATATTAATGACTATAAAAGTAAATGTTGAATATAGTTCCCTCAATTATGTGTATGCTCTTGGAATTGAATATCGTTGTTGGAGTATTTTTTATTTCTTAACAGGGTGGATAATCCTATAAATAGATTTAATATTTATATTATACACTATTTTATGCTTTTCAAAATTATCAGTGTGCTTTCAAGCACGGGCATACCCTAGTGTATATATATATATATATATATATATATATATATATATATATATATATATATATATATATATATATATATATATTAACTATGATCTAGATTTCCCACTTGGCATGTAAATGATCCTACATTTTTGCGAGTGCTAGTCACCTAATGATTACAAACTAGATACGGACGATCTTATTGACGATAATGATAATACGACCAGATACGATCCTATTATAACTCGACAACCTAAAAGATAATGCCTAAGATAGAGGTTGAATCCATCAGGAGTGAGCAAGGCAATAATGTACACAAGTGACATTTTGAAACCTATAAATAAAACACCCATGTTATGGGAAAAGATATAAAATAATTAGGTACCCACCAATTGGATTCTTAGCTAGCATTCTCTAGATCTCCAGGGTTCCTTATTCTTTACTGAATAAAATCACTCATATCTCCATTCCACATTGACATAGGAAAAATCGATTTGTCGAACCACGTACAATGTTGTATCCCTTTATTTTGAACATTCATATTTTTTTTGTATTTTTGGTTTTTAGTGTTATTCTAGGATTACCTCCCTATAATTTTTCATCATTTGTGGGAATGCTCTTAATCCCACCACTTCATAATACCAATAATTTATCATCATGAGTTCACATCCGCCCTCCAATTTCCATGTTAGAAATTGTGTACGGTCTAAGTTACATATCATAAGGAGGAACCAAACTTCTTTAAGGTCTCATTCCTCTCCACGAGACGCCAGATTATGTGGATGAACTCCTTAGATATCTGGTTTTGATCCACGTCGTAACACTACTTTTATAAAGGCTCCCGCGAGGAATCCCACGTTATGTCGGACGCCAGAACAAATGCGAGATAGTCGGAAAAGAGTGTCCGATTGTCGAAATTGAGTTTCGGGTAATTTTAGAGTTAAAAGTAACTCGTAATTGGGTAAACGAGTCGTTTTTGGGTTTTTAAGGGGTATAACCCTTTTTCTTTCTTTATAAAGAGAGGGATAGGGAGAAAAGGAGAAATAAAGAAGAGAGAAGAGAGGGAAGAGAGAGAGGAGGAAGAACAGAGGAGAGAAATGGAGATCTCGTGCCAAACTCCACCGGATTCAACTCGATGAATAGTAACCCATGACTTTAGGGGGCCATTTTGGCCAGGAAGAGAATTGATTTAGCTCTTAGCCAAAACACGAAAGTTGTAGATATTTTTGATTCGGTCGCGTGGGCGCTGAATGCGTATTTTTCTGATTTTTGCTCGATTTGATATGATTTTTACAAGATGGCAGCCCCGGGTTGAAATCATCAACTCGGAAATCAAATCGGGAATTGGAAAAATAAAGGCTAGGATTAGTCGTGTAGATGTTTTGGATGATTTTTGGTGTAGTTTATAAACCCCGATAATGAATTTGGGTTGTTGGATAATGGATTTGAGGAATTTAGTTTTGGGGACCTGGTGTGATCGGTTGATCACGCCCCTAAGGCCGGTCGACCGCGTCAAGGAAAAATGGCCTACTGCTTTGTTTCATAGGCTTATTTGCAACCCGCGGTCGACCGGGGGTCCAAGACCGGTCGACCGGTGCCCTGTTTCAGCCCAAGATTTTTGAGATTTTTATTACTTCTCCTTTTTGAGTTCAAAGCGGGCTTTCTAAATTTGAGTATTAAAGAGGATTATGATCTAAAAAGATAACATAATCATATTGATCTTGGTTGGGTGAATCCTATGAGTGGATTAGAATAAATTTGGGGAGTATAGTTATATATTCGCTAAATGAGAAATGGTATAATTGGATATATCCAAATGAATCTTTAGATGGGATTTTGGTATATATTACTTATTAAAGTAAGAAAATACTTTGAGTTTAGTAATCATGCATATATGAATGCATGATTATGATTCTTTGAGAGAATCTTTGGGGTTATTGGTCATCGATAGATGGTTTGGCAAATATGGCCATTTTTTATATATTCAGGGAGGAATATATGGTATATATATATACTATGTGATTAAAGTATATATAAAATTTGAGATAAAGGATTTTGAAAATAAAATATGAATATTTTCAAAATGGGAAAAAGGTAAATGATTTTCATAATTAATAACTTATGGTTACACACCTCCCTAAATTGCTATCATAAGGGAAGTTGCGTGCGTTATGGTGATTCCCCCTGGATAATGAATGCAGGGTGGCTATAGTCCTATAGGCCATATGGCCGATTATTTGTACTGCGCTGGTTAGGTGATTCTGGGTGTGGTCATGACTATCCCGCAGGCATATGGCCGCTTCCCGATGTTGGTAGGTTCCTAGGTTGTCTTGTATAGATAGGCCCTGGAAGATGATAGCCATTTAGGGGTGCGTCCAGTGGGGAAACCCGGAGGGGCGGTCTTAGTTTTATTAAAGCAATTTATGATAATAAATTGGCTTTATATTTACATTTCCTGAGTATAAAAAGGGAAATGGGATAAAGGTTTGGCTTCGGTAACACTCCCGAATGGAAGAAGGGATGTGGAAGCATATGATTGATCAAAGCATTTTTATGATAATGAAAATGGCTTTGAATACATTTCCTGAGTGTCAAAAGGGAAATGGGATGCTATAAAACGGAAAAGCATTTTTATGATAATAAAACTGTCTTTTAAAAAAAAGTATATGATTGGTTAAAGCAATTCATGATAATGAATTAGCTTTTATATTTACATTTCCTGAGTATAAAAAGGGAAATGGGAAGTTTTGAGAAAATGAATGTATTGATAAATACTTGGTATATGAATTCTCAGTCCGGGAGATAGATCCGGATGTTTATGGTAAAATGTATATATATATGGATGACTCGACACCCGAGGGTCTAATGGATCCCGACGATCGACCTTGCCGCGTAGTAGTGTATCGGGGGGGTTCCTTGTTTGGATTTAGCTTTACGAGACACCCCACGCACGAATATGGCATTGTGTTGAGATTGGGGAGAAGTTTAATCTGTAGTTCTCTAATATTATAAATGCTTATGGTATATATTTATATATATCTTTATGTACTGAGGGACTGGCGGATCTCAATGATCGACCGTGCCGCGTAATAGTGTATCGGGGGGGGGGGTTCCTTGTTTGGATTTCGCTTCGCGAGACACCCCACGCACGAACATGTCATAGCATTGAGACTGGGGTGAAGTTCAGCCCTTAGTACATTGCTTGGACTATCTAGGATTGATAGTGGGTTGGTGATAGAGTAGTTTAGCAGGATATCTTGACTAGGATGTTTAGAGGGATGCGCTAGGAGTGCACTGTTAGAAGAGAGGTGAGGGGTATCTCATGGGAGTGCGATACCAAACTTAAATATGAGATAAAACCTTTTTCAAAATAATAAGGCATTTATGCACTTGCTAAATATTTTCAAAACTTGGGCTCTGACACATTTATATACTTTTCCTTTCTTTCTCTCTCTCTCTCTCTCTCTCTCTCTCTCTCTCTCTCTCTCTCTCTATATATATATATATATATATATATATATATATATATATATATATATATATATGATAGGCCCCAAGTGTGACCTCGGCCCAGAGACACCAACCTCGGCTGAGATAATGGCCGACCTTGGACAAGCCTTGGGCTTGTGATTCCAGCCCTCGGCGATAGCATGGTCGGCCTAAGCCGACACTACCACAAGTTCTCCAAAGGACCTCAAATAACCTCGGCCAGATATGGGCCGAGCTCGCAAGAAGCCCAAATGGCAACCCCCTCATGACATCAGGAGGTGCTCCAATCATAAACCTATCCAGTCTCGGCCTGGGCCGACCTTATTCATTATCTCGGCTGGTACAAAGCCAAGACTCATATGGTTCCTCAAACATCAATCAAACTAGACTTACCAACCTCGACCTCTCCTAGGCCGAGGTCATGCACCAATATGGCAGCCGAGCATCTGTTGACATTTGGATAAGGACAAGTGGGCACAAATCAGTTGTAACAAGATTATTCCCCACACGTGGGGAGAATATTTCATCATCATTCCTTATATGTGACAGTGACAGGTGGCTCTCCCATATTGGTGAGGCTAACACACACATGCAAACCTCATGCATGGGGGGGGGGGGGGGGTACATTACACCCCCCAGGTACGATATATAGAGGTCATCCTCTACCTGGCAAAGGATCCAAGATCAGTAAACCTAGCTAAAACTCTGTTCAAATACACAGTAGAGAGAGAAATCTTGAGGGATTGTATCCATGGCCATTAGAGCCCTCATGCAGTGATACACATCATACACTTGGCATAATGGATGTAGGCCTGATTGGCTGAACCACTTACATAACTGTGTTCATCCTCTTCTCCTCATCACAATCTCTTATATATATAAATATATACATACAGTATACCCTCATGCTACCATTGTTAACATCGAACTAAGCTCATAAACACCTTGAAGGGTGGTGCAGTTTCCTGCATCATCATTTTGGCGCCGTCTGTGGGAAATAGAAGTTATCTCTTCCTCTTTTTCTTCTTAACCTCACTGGAGACTCTGGTGGTGAACCAGGAACCACCCCATGCGTGGAGCTGTTTCACCATTGAAAGAGTTCCCTTAAGGTATTAAGCTCACTTGCTACTCAACCTCTTAGTTGTTAACACATGGCACCAGAATTACCATCACCTCTTCCTCCGCCCGGTGGTGGAATGCCTAGTTCTAGCCAGGCACCGCCCCAGTCCAAAATGGCGGAAGTGGCTGCAACCTTAAAATCTTTGGCCGCGACGCAACAAGCAATGAAGGAGTAATTTGAATAGCTCAGCCAGACTATGATGAGATCGCCCGGAGTCTCACCGGATATAATCACTCCGGCGGCTGTTCAGCCTCACCCAAATGCCAGGGGACCACCCCTGGCACCAATGAAGGATCAACCTGCACCCCAGCGGAGAAGGGACGTTGCTGACCCCAGGTGCTTACGCCTGGGGAGGCAAGGAAACCCTTGCCCAGAGGACAGGTATGATGATCTAGAGGTGGAGGAGTCCCCAGAAGATTGTAGGGAGCCGTATGAAGTGTCGAATAACACTGTGCGACCTCTTCGTCAGAGTCAGGGAGGTGTCGTCCGAAGAGATGAAGAGTCTCAGAAGAGAGGGTCGGCTTTTGATCGGTTGAGCAGAGGATCAGCCTTTGAGAGGTTGGGTCCAGTGAATGACCTAAGACATAGGTTATCCAGGCCCAGGAGTGCTGTCAGCTGTGACAGAAGAGGTAGAGAACATGAAGAGGTCAATAGTCGACAATGTGCTGTTGCACGGGAACCCTCGGTCCATCCTATGGAAGTGGCCGGGGATAGCCTCGGCCAGGTCGAGGGCGGAAGACCATGGAATGACTCCATCCAACGCCTCGAGGAGAAGATAGGAGGCCTCATTAAAAGTAGAGATCCATTGCAGAGGGGCTACTCAGAAGGCTCACCGTTTGTGGCTAGGATAGTGAGCTTCCCAACCTCAGCTAAGTTCAAACCTCGTGTGGTGTTTCCCAGGTATGATGGCAGCACCAACCCAGTACACCACATAAAGATGTATCAGTCGACAGCAGACATATACTCGATACTCGATGAGATGAAGTGTAGAGCCTTCTCTGGGACCTTAAGAGGGGAAGCACACAGTTGGTTTACATCCCTTCCGAAGAACTCAATTGAGAACTTCAAAGGCCTGGCTGAACGGTTCATCCATAACTTCTTCTTTGGGGTGAGACCTCAAAAGAAGACCACTCGCCTGCTGTATGTCAAGCAGGGCAGGGATGAGAGCTTAAGGGATTACATAGCCAGGTTCAACAAAGAGAAGTTGGAGGTCAAGGACTATGAAGAGAATATAACCATGACTGCCCTCATAGGGGGTCTACAGAAGGGGAAGCTGTTGTGGAAACTGGCGGAAGACCCTCCTAGGTCTATGGTGGAGCTCCTGGCAACCGCGGGGAAAGTAATGAATGCGGAAGAGGCAATGGCCGCCAAGTATGAGGATGAGAATCGCGGTGGCAGTGGAAAGTCCCAAAAAAAGAAAGATAGGAAGAAGAGATCAGGTGATGATAAGTTTGCTCACTATACTCCTCTGACCGTGAGCTGTGAGCACATCCTCAATGAGATTAAGGATGACAGGGCCTTGAGATGGCCAAAGAAGCTGAAAGCTCCACCACACAAGAGGAACAAAAACCTATGGTGTGAGTTTCACCAAGATCATGGTCACGTCACAGATAGATGCTTTGCTCTGAAAGATGAGATTGAAAAGATGCTAAAATCTGGAAAGCTGAGGAAGTACGTGGATGGTAAAGCTCTTAAGAGTGGAAGAGATGACCCCAAGAAAAGGAGAAATGACAGATGCCGTTACAACATCCCAGCGCGAAGGGACGATCACTCAGAGGGAGATGATGAAGACGATCCGGATCTTCCACCAAATGATGACAACACCCCGGTGAAGAGGGTTGGTATGATCTCATTCGGTGTTGGCACAATATGCGGAGGATTTGCAGGTGGTGGATCTGAGGTAGCTGATAGGAAGGCTCATGTGGCAGAGGCCAAATTAGTGGCCAAGCTTGAGGTTTTGAATCTAACGTCTTCTGATACAGTACAGAAGAGGAAGAAAGTGGACATGAACACCCTCGTAGTTGGGTTCTACAGACTTGACTTCAGAGATATCTTGGCCCCTAATGATAACCCTTTGGTAATCACAACAAGGGTGCATGGATGTGAGGTGCAGAGGATCCTCGTAGATGGGGGAAGCTCGGAAAATGTGATGTTTTGGCTATGCTTCAAGAGCTTGGATCTTAGTAGAGCAAGACTAGTACCCTATCACCACCCCCTAATAGGCTTCAGTGGGGAAAAGTTTCACCCCTTGGGCATGTATGAGATGGATGTACGGATGGGTGATGAGTGATTTAAGAGGTTAACCAGGAAGATTAATTTCTTCGTAATGGATGAGAGTGTCTTCTCGGCCTATAACCTCATCATCAAAAGAGTGGACCTTAAGGAGTTAGAGGATGTGCCATCGACGCTCCACCAGATGCTAAAATTACCGACCCCCTATGGGGTAAAGGAACTGCGAGGTGACCAAACCACAGCTCGAGAATGTTACTTCAACCCGGCCGAAGAGAGAGAGGCCCATAAGAGGGCCACCACCACTTAAAACATTGACACTCTGGATCCTAGAGATGAGACAAAATTGAAGAAGGGAGAGGCCGCGGAAGAGGTAGAATCCATCATCCTCAATGAGGATGAGCCGAAAAAATCCATCCAGGTCGGCAAGGCCCTAAATTTGGAAATCAAGGAAGAGCTGATAAACTTCCTCAGGAGAAGGCAATTTGTCTTTGCATGGAGTCACGGAGACATGCCTGGCATCGACCCTGAGGTAATGAGTCACAAGCTCAACGTAGCTAAAGATGCTAAGCCTATCAAACAGAGACGAAGAGTCTACTCCAGGGAGAAATAAGACGTCATCCGAGAAGAGGTGAAAAAATTAGAAGAGGCTGAATTTATAAGAGAAGTCACATATCCGGAGTGGCTATCAAATGCAGTAATCGTACCAAAGGCCAATGGGAAGTGGAGAATGTGTGTCGACTTCACTGACCTGAACAGATCTTGCCTTAAAGACAGCTATCCCCTACATCGGATAGATCAGATGGTGGACGCCACGGCAGGACATGAGCTCATGAGCTTTATGGACGCGTATTTAGGCTATAACCAAATCTTCATGGATACTGAAGACTCAGAGAAGACATCCTTCATTACTGACAAAGGAACGTACAATTACAAGGTAATGCCCTTCAGTCTGAAAAATGTAGGGGCGACGTACCAACATCTTGTTAATAAGATGTTTGAAGAGAAAATAGGTAAGACAATGGAAGTGTATGTAGATGACATGCTAACAAAGAGCTTGAAATCTTGCACCCATGTAGCAGACCTCGAGAAGACCTTTGATGTTATGGACTCATACAGAATGAAACTCAACCCGACGAAGTGTGTCTTCGGAGTAGGAGCTGGGAAGTTCCTGGGATTCATCGTCAACCAGAGAGGAATTGAAGCAAACCCTGAGAAAATCAAATAATTGCTTGACATGAAGACTCCTAGGAGTATCAAGGATGTCCAAAGACTCACGGGGAGAGTGGCTGCGCTTAACAGATTTGTATCTAGGGCAACTGATAAGTGTCTTCCACTCTTTAAAGTTCTAAGAAAGACCTTTCAATGGGACGAAGAGTGTGAAAAAGCCTTCAACCAGCTAAAGTCTTACTTGGGGTCACCCTTATTGTTATCTCGACCCATCACAGGAGAAAAGTTGTATGTGTATCTGGTAGTCTCTGAATCTGCCATTAGCGCGGCCATAATACGGGAAGACGATGGGATCCAAAGGTCCGTGTATTTCAACAGTAAGGCCCTTTAAGGGGCTGAGCAAAATTACCCACGCATGGAAAAATTGGTCTATGCACTGATACACGCTTCAAGGAAAATGAAGCCTTATTTCCAAGATCACTCCATGGTAGTCCTCACTGACTCCCCACTGAGACAGGTCTTGCATAAACCTGAGAAGTCCGGGAGATTGATGACCTGGCCCATCGAGTTAGGGGAGCATGACCTCACCTACCAACCTAGGAAAGCTATCAAAGGGCAAGCCCTCGCGGACTTTATCGCAGAATTCACATGGGAAGAGATAGAAAGCTGTTTGGGGGATGTCAGAGAGACAAACCGAGCTGTCTTTCGAAATTCGGAAGAGATGACACCGAACGTCTTCCGTGATCGGGAAGAGGTCGAGACAGAAAATGGCCTGGGGGATGTCGAAGAGGCAAACCAAGGTGTCTTTCGAAATTTGGAAGAGGTCACCTCAGGTAAAGCCCAGAGCATAGTAGGAGACAATGAGGAAGACCGATACCTCTTCAAGCAAGGAGTTATGACAGAAGGGGTCTTCTCATCAGATACAGACATCTGGAGCCTCTTCGTTAATGGCTCTTCCTGCAATAATGGAAGCAGCGCGGGGCTAATACTCTCGGCTCCAGATGGCGTCAACATTGAATATGCCTTGAGATTTAACTTCCAGACCTCAAATAACGAGTCCGAGTATGTGGCCATGATAGAAGGTCTCTTATTGGCAAAAACCCTTCGCGTAAGGCGACTCCTACTCCATAGCGACTCAAGGTTAGTTGTCAATCAAGTACTAGGAGTCTATGAGGCCAGGGATGAAAGGATGGCGAAGTACCTGAAGAGGGTAAGAAAGATGTTGGAATATTTTGAAGAGGTAAAACTGAAGAGAGTACCTCGACAAAGTAACAGTCACGCATATGCATTGGCTAGGCTGGCCTTGGCAACGCAGACAGATGTTAGAAGGACCATTCCGATCGAGGTCTTGGGAAAGGCAACCATCGAGTAAGAAGAGGTGTGTAACCCTTGTCACAATTTGAACCTAGGGGACTCATGGATTTACCCCCTCGTATGATATATTAGAGAGGGAGATTTACTGGAGTCCAAGCTGGAGAGGAGAAAATTGAGATATAGGGTTGCCAAGTTCACGGTGATAGGAGATATCTTGTACAAAAAGGGATTTCTATTGCCTCTCCTCAGATGTGTGCATCCCACGGAAGTTCCCCGGGTCTTACAGGAGGTTCATGAAGGTTCTTGCTCCAGCCACATAGGGGGAAGACCCTTGTCCAAAAGAATAATCACACAAGGGTACTAGTGGCCAACCTTGTCCAAAGACGCTCCAGCCTATGTGAAGAGGTGTGATAAATGTGAAAGATTTACAACTATTCCTCATCAACCTCATCAGTCTATGACGTCAATCACCTCTCTATGGCCATTTACGATATGGGGGATTGACTTAGTAGGACCCCTGCTAAGAGCTGCCAACAATTACAGATTCTTGATAGTTGCCATTGACCACTTCTCAAAGTGGGTGGAGGCAGAGCCGATGATAACGATCACAGAGAAGAAGAACTTCCAGTTTATTTGGAGAAACATCATATGTAGATACGGCCTCCCAAACACTCTCATCTCAGACAACAAGACCCAGTTCAAGAACTCCTCTTTAGAAAAGTACTGCCTAAGAGTTGGGATAAAGTAGTTCTTCTCATCTCCTGGTCGGCCTCAAGAAAATGGCCACACCGAGGTCACGAACAGAACAATTCTCGACGGAATCAAGAAGAGGTTAGAGGAGGCGAAGGGAAGATGGACTGAAGAGGTCTACGCTGTGTTATGGGCCTACAAAACAACGGCAAGGAGACCTACAAGAGAAACCCGTTCATGCTAGCACACGGCTCAGAGGCTGTCATACCAACAGAAGTGGGACTCCCAACTCATAGGGTTCAGACCTATGACCCTGATAAAAATGGGGAAGATAGGAGGTTAGACCTAGATCTGATTGAAAAAAGAAGAGAAGAAGATGAGATCAGGCAAGCAGCCTACCAACAGAGGGCGAAAAAATTCTACAACCAGAGGGTGAAGTCAAGACCCATTGGAATGGGAGACCTAGTGCTAAAAAAGACCTTGCAGAAGGAAAATAAACTTCACCCAAACTGGCATGGACCCTACAAAGTGACAGAAGAGGTTGTGCTTGGAACCTACAGGCTAGAAAACCTAGAAGGAGAACCCTTTGCTAACCCATGGAATGATGATCACCTAAAGAAATATTACATATGATGCTGCATAGAGTTTGTAAATGTACCATCTTGTTATAAAGAGATTATTAATAAAAGATCAGTTCCTATGATGGCTCTTACTTCATTCTTATATCAGAAATTATGAGGATAACATCTTAGGTGAAGACCTCAGACCCTCATAACACCACTCAGTGGTGACGAGGTATGAGCTCAGACACCATCACAGATGAACTCAGACCCTTAACATCATTAATTTAGTGAGATTAATTATGAGGATAATATCTTAGGTGATGACCTCAAACCCTCATAACACCACTCGGTGGTGATGAGGTCTGAGCTCAGACACCATCACAGATGACCTCAGACCCTTAACATCATTAATTTGGTGAGATTAATTATAAGGATAACATCACAGGTGGTGACCTCAGACCTTCATAACACCACTCGGTGGTGACGAGGTCTGACCTCAGACACCATCACAGATGACCTCATAACCTTAACATCATTAATTTGGTGTGATTAATTATGAGGATAACATCTTAGGTGATGACCTCAGACCCTTATAACACCACTCAGTGGTGACGAGGTCTGAGCTCAGACACCATCATAAGATGACCTCAGACCCTTAACATAATTAATTTGGTGAGATTAATTATGAAGATAACATCACAGGTGATGACCTCAGACCTTCATAACACCACTCGGTGGTGACGAGGTCTGATCTCAGAAACCATCACAAGATGACCTCAGACCCTTAACCTCAAACCTTTGTGACATCACTTAGTGGTGACAAGGTCTGAGGTCAGGACCATTGATTAAGTGTAAATAAGATATCATTGCAACAAAATAGAGTGTGGAAAATATCGTATGGCATTCAGTAAAAGCAAGTAAAGATAGTCCTCCTCAAGAGGTCAATGTATTCAGAAATAACAAATATTCAACAATTACAGACAAGTTCCATAGTGTCAAAAGTTACAAACAATGACAAAAAAATCCTAAGGATTTGACGGGGGAATGTTAACATCCTCGACCTGATTGGCTTGATCCGCATTGGTCACCTCGGCCGCATCATCATGATGGTCTGCCCCTCCGACCTCGGTCCCTTCCAATGTTGCAGTCTCGATAGGAGAAGCAACCCCGTCCTCAACCTCTTGAAGAGCCTGGGCAAACCGAGGATCAACAAAGTCGAGACCCACGAAGTCAGAGGCCTTTAAAGTTCCGACCTCTCTCTCCCTAACGTCAGCCCATTTAGTAGTGGCCTTGATACCTCTTTCAAGATTTTCAAAGCCGAAGCCCATGAACTTGTCTGAGGCCTTGTAGTCAGAAATTATCTTCTTGGAGGCATCTTCAAGAGCAACCCTGACAGCTGAGTTGACTTTCTGCTGCAGAGTGTCGTCTTTGGCCTGCAGAGCTGCAGCATGATCCTTACCGAGATGGGAGATGTCCTTCTCCAAGCCCTTTACTTTCTTCTCAGAGTCCTTAAGCTCAGACTTGAGATGGTCAATCTATGCATTCAGAGTGCTCTGGACTTTCTCGACCTCTTACCCCTTCTGGGTGAATTTCCTCAGAGTCTATTTGGATAAGTGATGCATAGCTGCCAGACCCTGCATGTTTTGTGATCATGAATATGCTGAAGTAAAATCAGATGTTACATTTAAGGAATTTTTGAGGAAATGTCAAGTCATACCTGTATGGATCTATAAAGGCCGAACTCGATCAGCAATGGGGTCTCCAAAGACCTGAAGAAATGTTTGTCAGCCTCGATCATTGTAGAGCCGATGGCATCAAGGGCTTGAATACTGTGGCCGACTATGCTGTCAGATAATTTCAACTGATCCAGGCGAGCCGACAGGGCGTCAGCCGAGGAGATAGGGATGGCAGCGTCAGTAGTCTTCTTCTTCGGCCTCTGATCCTCAGGGGCATGACCTTATGGAGCCCTATTCTTTGTGGCCTAGGACTTTGATGTAGAGGGAGCTGGGGGAGGAGCGTTCAGGCCAGCTCTCTTGGCAAGTCTTGTTAAACTAGGTGCAGCCATTTCCCACAGCTCGTCCGAGATGTCTTGTGGTCGGTCTGCAAAAGTTAGGTCTGAGTTAAAAATCAGACATGAATGAATTCATAGGTTCAACTTAAAATAAAAATTCTTACCAAGGTCGTCAAGGGGACTTCCACCTAGGCCCGTCCCCGAGAGATAATGGGGGCGTCAACAAATGTTCAAACTTAACGAATAGACGATGTGCCCCTTGGTCTTGCAGGGCTTTCAACTTCTGAAGATTCTGAAGACTTAGACCAGGGTCAACCCTGGAAGACATGGTGACCTTACCCCATCTGAGGGGTATCCTCGGCTCAAGAATGGACGAGGGAACACATGGGCCAAATTCCCATGGTCCATAGGCGAAGAAATAACGGGGCTTCCATTTGTGGTTGGAAGTATGAGTTATCTGAAGCATCTTCTTCTCAGGCCTCCGAGCTACAAAGTGATAGTAGCTCGGATGATTTTTAGCCAAGGAAGGGACATAACAACATACGAAGACCTAAACTGGGAGGTCAGAGTGGTGGACTTCCCTCCACAAGATAATGGCCCCTATGATGACCCTCCAAGCATTGGGGGATAATTGTGAGGGGGCCAAATTAATGTAGGTAAGGATGGACTTGATAATGTGATGGATGGGTAGACGAAACCATATCTTGAACATCTGCTCATACAAGAAGATCTCTCCGTCTCGGCCGTGATAAGCCCTCTCTTCCCTCATAGGTCTCCTTAGTTTTATGGAAGGAATAATAGAGTACAAATATCTAAAGCAGAGAAGATCCACCTCAGTAATTGTGCTCTCGATCTCGGCCACTTCAGAGACGTAGACATCACTTTCAACATCTTCATCATCATCTAGCTCAACGTCGGCCAGAGCAGACGTAGATGGGTTACTAGCAAACCTCTGAGCGAACTCTGCCCCAGAGGGATGGCGTCAAGTATGGGTGGTACAGCCACACTTGGCTCAACAACTTTAACCTCTGAGGAAGAGGCTGAGGTGCTTGAGCTATTGTGAGAAAAGGCTCGAGTGGAGACCTCAGCCTGGTCAGGGGCCTAATCAGGCCGAGGTGTTAAATCCATGGCCTCCTGAAAGGAATCCACAGACATGGGGTCAGAGGTAGAAGATTCAGACTCATACATCAGAATCGGATCAGCAGGGACCCCTGTCTGATAGAAGAACTCTGGGGGATCAGGATATATCACCTTAAGAGGTGGTGGAAAGATAGGTCTAATGGTAAATTCTTGTGACCCACGAGCCTCCTCCTGTGCTCTTTCTATTTGCCTAATCTTTTCTAAGGTCTTCTCTTTAAGGGAAGGTAACTCCTCAAGAAGCTAGTATAAAGGTCTGAGCATCAGAGGCCGACCCTAAACTTTGATGATAACTTCCTAAAACTACAAACAAGATTGGCTTGTAAAGTAAAGAAATCTAATGATCAAACTTATAAGTTTAAAGAAAATACTGTTCGCTTGAAACTATGGTGCTCGCAGGAAAACGATGACATTCGCCTAAAATGCAAACCAGAAGCGAAAAACAAAGAAAATGAAGGGTAGAAGGTACCTGGAAATGAAACGACGAGGGAAAGTGAAGATAATTCGCGAAAAACCACCACCAAAGGAGGCCTCTGCAGTGGTGTCTTGTTCAAAATGCCCTTTAGAGAGAGAGAGTTGTAGGAGAAAAATTCGCCAGGAAGAGGAGAAATGAAGAAGAAGGAGGGAAAAAGGGTTCAAAACCCTTAAATACATGGGCACGTTTCCCAAGGCCCATCATTGCCTTGGGAGCCCCAAAGGGTGGTTGACAGCACACGCCTACCAAGCAAGCATACTTCAGCATTGGACAAGTTTCACACAAATATATTCTCATCATAGACAGGCCTCGGTGATGTGATAAGCCCCTAGTCACCTGTTCTCACATATGACCAAGGGCCGGGGGGTGATTGATAGGCCCCAAGTGTGACCTCGGCCCAGAGACACCAACCACGACCGAGATAATGGCCGACCTTGGACAAGCCTTGGGCTTTTGATTCCAGCCCTCGGCGATAGCATGGTCGGCCTAAGCCGACACTACCACAAGATCTCCAAAGGACCTCAAATAACCTGGGCCAGATATGGGCCGAGCTCGCAAGAAGCCCAAATGGTAACCCCCTCATGACATCAGGAGGTGCTCCAATCATAAACCTGTCCAGTCTCGGCCTGGGCCGACCTTATTCATTATCTCGGCTGGTAAAAAGCCGAGACTCATATGGTTCCTCAAACATCAAGCAAACTAGACTTACCAACCTCGGCCTCTCCTAGGCCGAGGTCATGCACCAATATGGAAGCCGAGCATCTGTTGACATTTGGATAAGGACAAGTGGGCACAAATCAGTTGTAACAAGATTATTCCCCACACATGAGGAGAATATTTCATCATCATTCCTTACATGTGACAGTGACAGGTGGCTCTCCCATATTGGTGAGGCTAACACACACATGCAAACCTCATGCATAGGGGGTACATTACACCCCCCAGGTACTATATATAGAGGTCATCCACTACCTGGCAAAGGATCCAAGATCAGTAACCCTAGATAAAACTCTATTCAAATACATAGTAGAGAGAGACAGCTTGAGAGATTGTATTCATGGCCATTAGAGCCCTCATGCAGTGATACACATCATACACTTGGCACAGTCGACGTAGGCCTGATTGGCTGAACCACTTACATAACTGTGTCCATCCTCTTCTCCTCATCACAATCTCTTATATATATATATATACATACAGTATACCCTCATGCTACCATTGTTAACATCGAACTAAGCTCATAAACACCTTGAAGGGTGGTGCATTTTCCTGCATCATCAATATATATATAGGTGTCCAGACACAGGGACGCCTGGATGACACTTCTTTCGAGTCAGACGTTAGCTGCAACAGCTGTGGATGCGTGCAGGTTTTTTATAGCCACTTCCATTCTTGTAATCTAGATAGGAGGTATTGTATAAAAATTTGGGCCAATGGTCCAACTGCATTTATTTATTCTTTTAGAACATCATTCGATATGGTTGTATATTTTGACTGAGTGTTCGGTTATTTTATTTCATTTCAGTTTCATTTACGAAAAACTGTGTGGATGTTTTAATCATTGTCGTTTAAAAAGAGTAGTTAAGTAAAAATTTTAATGCTCGCCTAATAGGATATTAGTAATTAAATCGATTTTCGACAGTGATGCTAAGAATGATCCATATGTGACTCCTGTTTTAATTTGATACAAGAGTGATCGCCCGGTATCCCATTAGGCGGGTTGTTGCATTCAACTATTGTTTAAGCATGTGGGTGCTAAAATATGCGAAAAAAGTAAATAGAAACCGAATTCTGAATGTATGAAGAGAAAAACCCACTAACGGGAAAAACCTCAGGCTAATACAACAATCCCACTAAAACATGGTAAATATTTATAGAGGGGTCTAATAACTAACACTCCTTCCATGCTAACTCACACCTCACACTTTTTTCCTCCAAATAATAGCAAACCGAAGATCACTATATGCCAATAGAAACTCTCAACATCTCTTATGTATTGACAAACATTAATAATGGTTCACAAGCCTTATTCTTCAAGCTTTGGAGTTTATAAGTGATTCGAACCAAAAAAAGACACAAAGATCACAATACTCTTATTGGGAGAAAATCCCTAAAGTGTATGAAACTATATGATTTTTGTAAAAGTGCTCTCGGTAAAATTTTCTTGTTTTTTTATATTAATCAACCTCAAGAAATTAAGGTGATTAAATGAAACTAAGATAAGGAAAAAATGATCAAGATTTAGATATTAGGTTCTCTCTTTTTCAAAAATGTGTTCTTATATTCTTTAAAAGGAAGAAGATGAAGAAGACACAAAGTTCTCTTGGAAAGAATATTGCTATTGAAGGTTTGATGAGAGATATTTTAAATGAAGAGCGATAATGGTTTTTATAAGGAAAATCAGACAAATGGGTTTACCCCCTACAAATATGAGCTAGCAAGTCACACCTACTACACAAGGCATGGGTGAGAGAGTTGTTGTAAAATCTTATGTCAAATTATCAGCCAAAAAAATACAAAAAGTTACTTTTTGCACAAAGATCAAGAAGAAATTCAAAGATCCTAAAAATGATTCATGCTCAGTTCTCTTTGCTAACAGGTTCGCTGTCGTGAAGAAATTATTTGTTGGAGTGATCTTGTGGCGAAAGAAGATGTGCATATTTTTAGAGACTTTAGAAGGATCTTCAAGTGATTATAAATAACCAACGAAAGAATATATCGCTGCAGTGAGGGGCTTCATTATGGCGTCCCTTTAGCAAAAATGATGCAAAATCTGCTAGAGTTTTTGTCGAGAGAAGTCCCAGAGTTTGCTACAAGTGAAGGAAACCTCCGTTGCAGCGAAGCTATGGGGCTTGGTCAATTTTACTTATTTTTCTGATTTTTAAAGGGTTTTGAAATATGCAAAATCAAACAACTATAACACAAGTTTTTCAAATAATTTTTTTTAAATATGATTTGAAAGTTTTGTAAAAATAAGTTATGTGAGTGTAGGGTTTCTCCAAACTTTAATATTTCATCCATAGCATGATCAATGAGTCACGGGGATTAGAAAATCGACATCAAAGTATTGAACGTTGATGAAGCTCTCTTGAAAGGTAAATTTCTCACCACATTGCATATCCAAATTCTCACTAGACTCAACAAAAGACTCTAATTCTTTCTTTGATTTAGGAAAAACATATAATATCTTCTTGATCACATATTTGTAATGATGCTACCAACTCCTCAAGGCTACAATTATCAGTAAACTTCCCTTAATTCAAAAAAGTAACCTTCATGGCAAACATAGAAGCAAGAGTTCTAAGTAACTTTTCACGATTTTTTAGGGTATCTTCTCACTAAGATTGAAAAAAGTGTTAACAACTTTCGACAACCTTTTTTACTAGCACGTTAAAACATTCACTCTACTCAATTCTCATCGTTTCACATTAAGTCTCAATGTATTATAACTTCGCACATTTAATACGTGATGTACCTTCATTTGTCACTCTAAGGATATCCCATGTGATAGACTGGGTTTTTCCATGGCGCGAGCATCGCCTACGCATCGATCGTTTGTTATATTCAGCTGACCAACTCTATACAAAAAACCTAAACTATTGACTACACTCCTTTAACGGAGTATAGTGGCCAGTCCGGGTATCGAAAATCCATAGAGACAGGTTGCTAGAATTTAATCGGTTTAATACTTCTCGAATAAAAATGTAAAAGATATCGGATAAAAAAAAGGAAAAGATAACTAGGCGAGTGTATTTTAACTAGATTAACAAAAGGTATAAAACTATAGGTTGCGACAGATATCCCTCACCCCGAGTTAATTGGTATAAATGGTTACATGGGTTCACAAGTTATTAAGATTGCGTCTCAATTTGTCAATTAATTTAATCAAGAGTTCTCACACACCTAAATTCACAGAAAAGCCCACTATGATTTTGGCATCAATAAATACCCCAAAAATTAAGCACGCAAGGTCATAAATACTGGGCATACGTGATATATCCCGTTAAATCTCATATATGCGTAATAACTAGGGCAACCTAATCGAAATAAATGAGTAAAAACCATCACCATAGCAAAGAAACCAATTTAAATTAGGGACTACACATAATTAAAAGCATAAATTAACTAACTAATTAATTAAAGCCAACACTAGTTAAATTAACTACAACAATTAAACTATGCTTGACTTAATTAATAAAGCATGAAAAACTATGAAAAAAAGCTTAAATAAGAGGAGGAAGATGAATAGTATAGAAGGCTTACATTAAATGGGTACTACACAACAAAAATGGAGGAGAGGGGTGGTCTCCAAAAATAAACCCCCGAAGTGCTCAAACCATAGGTTACAAACTAAAAGGAAGAGAAAAAAATTCGATTATAATGAGATATTTTACAACAATAAACAAAAGGGGGCTTTTATAGTAAGTTATAAAGAGGAATAAAAGAAAAGGAAAAGGAAAGGAAAGTAAAATATCGGCCAATAGAAAATAGGGGACCAGTCGACCACTGGAGCATGGTCGGTCGACCAGTGCAGAAGGGAATCAGCTATTAGAATCGTTACAAGATAAAAATACAAACACTGGTTGACCGGTGGCCAGGGTCCGATCGATCAGTAGTAGAAGATCATGCCCAATCAATTTGCCCAAGAAGAGACCTACAACTTCAATCCAAAGACCACTAACCATGAAAGCCAAAACCCAACTTTTAAAACCGTGATGGATCTGCTGTCATGGACCCAACCTATAATTTCGGACCCAAGGCTTCCACGATTATAGTGTGTGGACAAAGACCAACCAATTTCTACAAACCATGACCCGAGCCAAGACCATAGTAGCCTTAATCGCCAATTACAAATACCTATAGCTGCAAAATGGTTCAGGACATGGTGGTCATTTCATTATTTGTCAGTTATTAAACTATTTTTCTTTTTAATAATTAATTTATAATTCTCCCTCCGCTCAAAGGCCCGTACAACAATCGTTTGGACTCGGATTCACACACTGCTTGTGGCCACGCTAAGCTTAGCCCTAGAGATTGAACTTCTGTGAATACTTTGGGCAAAAATCCTGAAGTCTGAAATGATGATAATGTCCCTGAACATGTGAACTTTGACAGAACTTTATAGGAATGCCAACAAACTTCATACTAAGCACCGTAACACCTACAAAAGCTCAGTAATACCTCAAATAACATGTTAACATATAAAACGGAGGTTGTCTGGTTAGTGAGCATAATAATAGTAATTAAAGTACCCGAGGGGTATAAAATGCATAAGTTTTGAGGGTATATGTGTGCATGCTTCGGGATGAATCACTATGCCTCTTTCGCTTGTTCGTAATTAATAATGCGATTATACTCTTGTGTGCTTGCAGAAGAAAACAAGGGGTTAAATGAAATAGAGTTGTAATTGCAATCAATGAACTCTACATCCTTGCAAAACACTTTTGGTTTCTTCACCCTAACACAATCTTCTTTAATAGTTGGGTAAATGAATACTTCCTCTACACTCATCCACATACATTCATGTTTAGACCGCAAACATGTTTTCATTTTCACTTTCATAAAAATCAACACCAATAGACTTTGAATTCTCGAGAGAATGATAGAATTACATTTTCTTCTTATCTATTTTGGATTTCAAATGTTTTATCTTCTCAATAGGATCAAATATAATAGGGAAATCAATACTATGCAAATTAGGGCAAACAAATTCCATCATAATCACAAAAACTTGATCAACTCACTCACAAATAACATCTATGAGTAATGAACACAAAAACACACAAAAAATAAGGAACAACTCAAGCACATTAATGCAAACCCAAGATCAATTTTCTCTGAGAACAATTGAGGATGTGTCATATTAATTCAAGTGTTTCACCTAAAATAAGCCTAGAGAGGGTGAATCGGATTGATCGCATTTCATTGTCAATTTTTTTTTATCTTAAATGATATTTCTTGCAAATTCAAAACATTTAACTAATTTTTTAACAAAGTGATTGAGGTATACTTGATTAATTCATACAAAGGGGTAATTAGGCAGGTCTTGCCGAGAAAACTATATTTAAAGTTTATAATTTAATTTTAGGCAATTTCATTATATCAAAGTGAGATCTAAGTGGTGTGTGTGGTAAATTTTTTGTAATTGAATATAAAGCAATCATAAGGATTCAGAAGACATATTTTACGAAGAATAAACCCCCAACGAAGGGGTAAAAAAAACACCATGCACTCCAATTTCTATTTATACTTGAAAACATATTTTACACAGGGCAAAAAGATACCTCTCACATAAGAAACCTCATGCAGTTACATTATAGACCTTACAACTTTCTCTCATAGATAATAGGAATCCAAATCATTCCCCAAGATGAGAACGAGTAACTCCAATCTCTTTCTTGGAATCAATGCCAAACTTCAACACCTCTAACGAATCAAAGTGCCTCCACTTTTAAATCTAGGATTATAAGATCATAGAAATTCAAAAGTTGATTATGAATTGTGATAGGATAAAGATGATCTGTGATAAGAACCCAAAACTGTATATTTTATACCCCGAATAGAAGTACTTTAGTTGCTAATTCTCGCAATTTGGGTCTTATGCTCTTAATTGTTCAATATGGAGGCTTAATTGTAGTTGCGGTGTCAAAAGCTATATTTCCAAGCAATTTGCAGTAAAATGGAGCTAATTCCCGAATCCCGTAACCCTAGTCTACCCTAACCTAGCCCAAACCTACCCTAAATCCTGTGTGTGTTTAGTTTGTCCCATTTTAATATTTTTTATATTTTTAGTTTGAGTCATTTTTATTTTTAGAATTTATTTTAGATTTATTTAGAATTTCTAGGATTTATTTTCTAATTTTTATATTTCTTTTTATTTCGTATAATTTTATTTTGAATTTTATTTTATTAGTTTTAGTTTTTATTTTATCTTATTTTAGTAGGATTGGAATTTTTAGATTTTAATTTATTTATTAGTTTTATTTGATTTGATTTTATTTTTTTAGTTTCATTTTTTATTGAGTCTTTATTTTATTTTTAGAATAGGAATTTAATTTTTAGATTTTTAGTTTTTATAGTTTTATTTTATTAGTTAGTTTTAATTTTATTTTTAAGGGTTCAAACTAACACACACACACACACACAAATCCTATACACTTATCCTACACCTAAAA
Organism: Sambucus nigra; assembly: GCA_949130495.1. Classification (NCBI taxonomy): domain Eukaryota; kingdom Viridiplantae; phylum Streptophyta; class Magnoliopsida; order Dipsacales; family Adoxaceae; genus Sambucus; species Sambucus nigra. The sequence continues at coordinate 117,665,001 of OX422222.1, read as the reverse complement.
CTACCCCCTCACCCACACTCATCCACCCTACACCTCAACAAACCTTATCACCCCCAAGTCATCTTCTCCACCAAACACACCTTCTCTCTCCTCTCCCTCCATTAACAAACACAAAACCACCAAACCTCTCTTTACTCTCTCACCTTACCCAAACCGATTTTGGCCCATACCCATTTTTCTGTCCCAACCGAGACCTCCTTTCTGCCCCAATAGCCATAGCCCGGTGAAACTCTCCGGTCGCACCCCCTTCACCAGCGGCATCGATCCCAGCCCCCGGTAACCTCCGATCGCTGCCGCCTGAAGCAAAAATGCACCTCAACCCGCAACCACGGCAGCGACCTTCCTTAACCGTCGCATCCCCTTACCCCCTCTGGCGCCGACGATTCCTGCCCGGACCTTCAACCCGCCATCCCATGAACTTCCGAACCCGCTACTTCCGGCCAGCTCAATACCCGCAACCCAAATTAACTACAACAAACCTTACCCCTTACCCAATAACCCAAAACCATATCACCTAAACCCATTTCCATTTCTCCTTTTTGCCCAACCCGAATTCTCCATTTGCTTTCAAGCCAAGAACAAAAGCAAAATAAAACCACCAAATAAACCAAATGCCAACAAAACCCACATGTTCCACATAAACCCTTGTTTACCCTTTTACCCATTTTACCCCTAACCACCTTGTTTACCCAATACCCAAAAATACCCTTGTAACAAATCAAATTTTTTCCCTCTACCATTTATCCTCACACCTCACGATTCCCATGCACACTCAAACCAATTTTCAAAAATATCCCCACGCTCCATGTGCCTACTCTAAATGAAGATGAAGACCCCATTTGAAGTGGATCTCAAAATTAGTTTTAAGCTTTGTGTGATAAATTTCTCTGCACTCCTCTTTAGAAAGTATTTGCATTTTTAGCAAATATCTCAATATAGATGTGTGTAGTGAAATTTATCTCTAGGATAAATTTCACCCTACCCATCTATTATAAATTTTTACATTTTTAGTAATTATTTCAAAATAGATTGATGTAGTAGAATTTATCCCTTATGGGAGGTAAATTCTAATCCATTCCTTTATTTTGAGATTTTGCATTTTTAGCAATTATCTCAATATAAATTAATGATCTATAATTTATTTCTTTGGGTGAGTTCCAATGTACAATTTTATAATGTTAGGATTTGCATTTTTAGCAAATCTCTTTTATTATTTAATTGTCCATTATGAATTCATCCACTATCCTTTTTATTTTTACTTTGTAATTTTTAGTTTAGATTCAAATAGCTAGATAGATAGGAATTTTTAGAGAGAGAAAGTTTAGGGTTAGAAATAAATTAGGATAAACACCATTTTGTAAATAGTTTTTATTTTTCTTTTTTGAGATTATTGAGTGATAAATGTGTGAGGATTAATTTGAGTGAATTTTGTATGTAATATTGTTTGGATCACTCAACTTGACGGATTATGAATTTTAACTCATGGATTGAAGATCAATTAAGCATCAAGAGATTGGGGTTTGATAGTTCTTTTCTCATCTCATTTATTTTATGCCTTTGATTATTAATTTGTCATATTTCATATCATGTTAGGCTAAATTCCCTTTCAAGGGGTGGGGGGAAACCCTTATTTGATGTTATTTTAGTTTAATTAGTTGGATTACTTGAAAATTCCCTTTGAATGTTAATTTTGACCCCTCACCCTTAGATTTACGCCTCGAGAGAGGGTAAATGATTTTCGAGAGAAAATTGAAATTCTAATTATAATACCCATTTTAGATTCGAACTAGAGATAGGGGTTTCATAAGTGGGGTATTATAACTTGAATTTCAACTCTAAATTTATTTTCTAAGATTGACATAAATTTTAATTGATCGATCCTAGCGGGTGATTAATTAAAAGGAGTGTGGATATATTTTCTAGAGTTGTGGGGTGTTAAACTTAATTTTCTAAAAGGTTACTATTAAAATTATATTTGCAACGAGAGTTGATTTGTAGTTTTGATATTAATTTGGGAGAATTCAATTAATTAAATCAATGAATTAGAATAGCTAAAATTTGTGGTGCAATCCCACTCCTTGATTGTTCTCACAATTATTTACCTCACTTTATCTCTTATTTTATGTTAGACTTTATTTTTCATTATAGTCACTTTCTAGTTAGTTGTTATCATATCACATTTATTTTAGTTTAGTTTAAATCATCACCTCACCATATTGTTTTTAGTATTGAAAACGCTAAAAAAAAATAGAAAAGTGAAAAAGCACAAAAAGAAAATAAAAAGTGAATTACAATTGAATTTGTCTCTAGCTTACCCCTTTGGAAGTCGATTGATACCCTTACTTACCTCTACTTGATATTTTTTTATTTTGTAGTATTTGAGGTTTTGACTAACTTGGCTTTCAACAACGACACACAAAAAGCGAAGTTATCAATTTGATCAAAATCACTCCTAATTCACTCACAAGACACTAAGATCAAGACATAGATCGAAGTTTGAAATAGTCTTTGAGGAAGAAGTGAATTTTATGAAAAAGAGAAACGGAATGATATCCCATGTTCGAAGATATGCTCAAAGAGGTTTTCCAATTGTGTAAGAATCAGATCATATGAAATGGGAGGAAAAATGTCTTATTTAGAAAAAAAATCATAATTCATCTCCGTTATGCGCATAGTTCAATTTTTCCATGAACAAGATGTTAGGCAATAAGGACATCATGGTAATTTCATGCTCACAAGTCCGAATTATGGTCGTGCGAAAGGGGCCATGTGCAAGGGCCCACACATGTCCGTGCAAACGGTTAGAGGAAAAATAATTTCAAAAATTGCTTTAACTCCATCAACTTAAAATGGCCAACTCGCATTTTATTTCACAAACCTTAGAGTCATTTTAACACTTTTCCATAATTTTTTTAAAAGAAACTCACACATTTTGAAAACATCGTGCATGTGGGTGCTAGCTATAGACAATTTATAATAACTACGAAAATTATATAGTCTTTATTCCAAGTATACCTAGAAAAATAATTCTTTTGTTAAGTGGATTTCATAATCTTTAATCTTCGAAGGTCCATCTAATGCAAATGAATGTGCCTCACATACACGTATTAAGTCTATATGATTTGAATGACTAAACAAAACAAATGTTTTGTCATGGAATATAGCCAATTAATATATATTATTAAATTTCCTTTTTTTAGTTTTCAAAATAAAAATGTTGAGGTTAATATGGCTTCATTCATAAGATGTTTTAGCAAATTTTACAAAATAATAAGAAGCTTTCCAAAAATGGCAAAGAGTTTGAGCCTAAGCCATAGAAATATAATAAACATAAATCTTTTCGTGAGAGAATATGTCAAAGGATGAAGACAAATGTTTTGGTTATGGTGTTGTTAGTCATTACATAAATTTATGTCCACATATATATTAGAAAACTTTAAAATAATGAAGAAGGTGATAAGAGGAAGAAAGTGTATAAAGAGAGTTTGAATGATTCAAAAAGTTATAATGGTGAGAGTGATGAGAGTTCATCTACTGATAAGTGCAGGAGGGATATCACCTTTATGGATAGGCTAGATGAAAATGAAATAGTAAGTGGAAATCGAATGCCTTTAAATAGTGTGGTGAGGGAAATAAAGCGAAAGCTTCAAGTGATAGGTCACTTTGTGACTCATCTTCGGTTAGTAGGCTGAATTCACACAATTTTATTAAAAAATCACAAGAGGGGAGTGGTGACAAAGTTTCTAACATTCAAGAGGCATTTAACAAAATCTATCGAAAGTCTCCAAAAATCAAAAAGTCAAATATCAAATTCTTGACAAAAATGAAAGTTTGTAAATATAAACATGATGAAAAAGAACAAAATTTTAAAAATTTTCAACTGGAGTGTTTTGAACTTAAGAAAGTTGTTGATGTTTTCTCAAGGAATGTGAATATTTGAAATCACAAAATGAATCCATTTTGAAAGAGAAAAATATTTAGAACTTGAAAATTCAATTTTAAAAGTGGATTTTGAAACATTAGAGATTAAATTGGAACATGCCAAGGATTTAAAAATTGATATACTTAATTGAACAAGTGTCCTATATAGTATCTTCTTGATCCATGATTAATTAATACTGAATATCCATGGCACTGGTTTCATAAATTCAACAAAGTTTGAAAATTTTGAACAGTCAAAATCGAAGGTTAAGATTTCTAATATTGAAAAGAGTGATACGGAACAAACTCTTGTATTGAAAAGTAAGGTGATTGAGCATAATTTTGAGTTTGTGAAAAATGGAGTTGGTTTTTCTTTTTTTGGTAAGATAATTCATGTTGTGTATTTTTTCTTTAAAACAAAATGACTTGAAAGAGTTGGTCAAAAAGCACAACATAAGAAGAAAGAAATGAGAAGCATTGATAGGAAGGTTCTGAGAAGAAATGTGAATTTTTGTACTTTTTATCAAATACATGTCATACAAACCAAGCATGTTGGTTCTTGAGGAAAAGAAATTGAAAGTTTGTTGGAAATATTAGAAACATATTTTAAAGAGATACTATTGATGAATTAAGAGGGAACATTTATAATTTGATGAGAAATATGACATTTCTAGGGCAAACAAGGGGTAAGACTAGACGTGATTTTCCTACACCTAGACCTAGATAAACATTTTAGCTCCAAGCACTAGGCATAATAATCCTAGGAGGGATGAGATATGGATACCAAGGGTAGGTAGTGGTTTGTCTAGGATTGCACCTAAAAAGAGGGTATAAATTCATGTTCCTCTAGTGAAATTTTTAAAGAAGGAAAGTGCTATTGTTCCCCCCCATCGATCTAGGTGATGAAACACTCATCGCTATCTAGATAAATAATTTTCTAGGATAGAAACTTGTAGGTTTGTATTCCTATTTAATTTTTTATTAGTGGGGGAAAAAATTGTTGTGGGTAAGAGTATTCCATTTGGTATCATTATTTCATATTTTGGCGAGCTTTTCATGCACGTGTACATTTTTCTTCCATTTTCTTTCAATGCTATATTTCTCTACTAAACATGATTTTTGTAAATGCATGCATCATTCTTATTGAAAAATTCCAAAAAGGTATTGAGTTTAATTCCTTTAATTTGTTAATGTATTTAACTTGAATGATGATTAAAAGTGAATTTTAAACCATTTGATTGAAAATTGTTGTTTTATTTAATTGTTAACTTGAGATTCATTTGGAAAATCATGATTGATAATTTTTTCAAGACTATGGTATTGATTTCACGCTACTTGAGAACATGTATATCAATTTTCACATGACTACACTTATATGATTATTTCTTTTAGTTACTAACTTAATCATGATCAAATCTCAATATATTATTGGCTTTAAAATTTTCTATGGTCCAAGTGTGAGAATTTATTTGTTTTATACATTGATGGAGTTAAAAATGATCATTTCCAAAGCATTGATAAGGGCTACCGTTAGAGTGATTACAATCAGTTTGGAAATTCAAATGTTCTTGGGTAGGTATCATCTAGGTGTGTGAAAAGCCAATCAGTGATAGAATCCAAATATGTTGAAAATATCCATAAGACAAAGTGCCTTAAACTGGCATAAAAAACAAGATATGGCATAGCTTTTCAAAATAAAATTTCTATTTAGTTAACATTCATTGAATAACATATGCTTCATAGAGTAAAATGATTAGAAACCGCCATTATTTGAGATCAAATGATTGATGGAATGATATTTTTAACCATTCTTTATAATGATTATATTGTAACGCCGTGACCGAGGTTTGGGTTACCGTTGGGTCAACTCGCGCCAAGTCAAGGAGTTAAAGGGGGAAGAAATAAGTGGTCACTTTACGTAGTTAGGTTCATTAACAAGTTTTATTTATGAAAATCATTGAGTCCAACAATGCTTACTAATTAGGAAATAAATCATGATTGTCCCGTATTATTACAACACTTGGCCCAAGGCCTGAATAAATGTGGTCTAGAATACCTAAAATCCAATGTTTTCCAAAAGACAAGTTTTTAATATAATGGAGGAGCTTGTAACAATTATTTCCCTTAGGGACCTTACTGGACTCCTTGCCAATGACCCTACTTGATGTACCTGGGGGTGGAGTTTTTACCATAAAAAATAGGACTGAGAGAACACTCAATAGGGTGGGAAATACTAAGCTATACGTTTCCTATAAAAATTCTATATATATAACATGTATTTTAATAATTCCGAAAATGTTTATTAACTTAGCCAATATTAATGTAACTACCATGCAATGCACTCTAGTAATGTACTCATACTCACACATAACCATTTTATGACATCCTTTACTCAGTTTAGAGACTACTTAATCTTATTTATTTCCTTAGTCTCCATTTTATCCTTTTTATTAGGTTTTCTTATTTCCATTCCTTAAGCACAACCAAATTCATTTTTATGATCTTTTTTTTCAAATTCTCCAAATAATTGCATATTTTAACGGGCTCCACACTGCTAGCTATGCTATCATATGCTCTGGCCAGTGATTTTGGATTTTTCACCTTAGGGCTACGAGCCCTTCTTAATTCTTTCTCGGTATCATCTGAGTCCCTATTAACGTGTTTTAACATTTTTACCAATGTCCACATTATTTTTTTACTTTCACCATATTCATGGCATTTCATTTATATATCCACTTTTCCATAAAATCGATCGATAAGGTCAAATGATGAAGTCCAACCACTAGGACCCTCTAATTCTATTAAAAATTATCCTCTTACCCTTCATTTACTGAAATCCAGTGAAAAAGAATATGTCTTCCCATTATGACATTAAAAACTTTGATTTCAAGTTCAAAACCATATTTTATGAATTTATGTTCAAAAATCATACGTTATCCTTTTTCTCCAAGAAAATCTCATTTCTTTATATTCCTTACAATAAATATATTTCATGTCATAAAGAATATTTGTACTAAAATGTCTACTTTATCCTCTTACACATAAGTTGTATTAAATATCATGTCACCATGATTTACAACATATATTTAGGGCTAACATATCCAATTCTTATATTTCATCAACAAACCCATTTTTTTCAATTCCATATATCATGTTTGTAAGTCCCTTTTCAACATACTATAGTATTTTACACATTTTTGGAGGATATCAAGCCTAGAAATTCTTAAATATGAAATCAAGCATGATTTTAGCAAGGACGTAAATATTTGTTCTTATTTCATCATATTTCAAGATTAAAATACAAATTTTTCTTCAAAATTTTCCTCAAAAATTCCATTTTTTAAGAAAACTTTAAATAAACATACTAGAAAATATTATTTTAAAAAATTCTAGAATGCATCCTAATAGTTTTCAATCTTGAAAACATTTGAAGAAAAAACCTACCTTGAATTTGAAGAGGAGAAAGTAAAGGGAATGGATTTCTTAAAAACTTCAAAGCACTAAGAAATCTCTAACTTCTTACAAACAACTTCAAAATTGGTTTCTTTTACCCAACTTCTTCCTCAGCTAGGCTTGGGTGTATTTATGTTTAGAATAGCTTGAAAAGGTCATTAGAAGGGGAAACCTTTAGTATGGTTGGAAATGGGTTAGAAATGGAAGAGTGTAGCTTAGAGAGAGAGAGAGTGTGCACTCAAAATTTGATAGGAATGGCATTTCCTTCTCCTCTCACCTCTATTTAAACCCACAACCCATTAACCAATGGTCCAAATCCTTATTGTACCACATTTGGATTTGAGCTGTTGAGAGCTCGACAAATCATCTAATCTAACGATCCACGCCATGACATCACATTAAAATGTAAATAATTTTATAATTTTCATCCTATCCTTCGAACGACTTTGGATCTTTTTCTAATGAGACTCACTCTCACTCGAATGAGAGTTCTAACGAGGGTCAAATATAGGCTATAAATGGGTCAAACCCCAACTCATTCGAATAAGAAAGTACCCCTCATTTGAATGACAAAGAACCTCATTCGAACAAGGGAATTTGAACGAGATTCCTGGAAACAATGGAAATCATTCAGGTTCTTGTGGTTAGATGTTCGTTAGAACCTCATTTGAATGATAAGATTTTCTCATTCGAACGACATCTATAATTTTACATAACATTTTTTAGCCATCAAATACCCATTTCAAATTACTATAATGACAGAATGATAGTTCAAATTTAACATCCATCCATTATATTCAGTTCAAGGCCCAAAGGCATACAAATTATTGGGAATGAGGAACAAATCTCAGGAAGGTGTGTTACATTCTTCCTTCCTTAGGATATTTTATCCCTGAAATCAGAACAATCAAACTAAGCAAAGAGTTTCGGGTGCTTCTCACTCATATTTGACTTGCTCTCCCAAATTTCACCTTCAATACCTTCTAATTCCAAAAGAACCTTAACGAATGGAATGACCTTGTTGCATAAGAATATGTCCTCACGAGCCAAAAACTATACAAGTCACGTCAGAAATGTGACGTCTTCCTCCAATTCATTGTGGTTCCAATTGATGATGTGATAAGGATCATGAATATACTTATTCAACATAAAAACGTGGAACACGCTATGAACTTGGGACAACTAGGGAGGTAGCACCAAGAGATACGATACATCTCCGATCCATTTAAGGATCATAAAGGGACCAATATATTGAGGGGCGTGTTTTACCTTCTAGCCAAACTACTGATTGTAAGTCCTAGCTCTAACCTTCAATAGTACATGGTCACCCATCTCAAATTATCGAGGTATCCATTGATTATTAGCCTAATTCTTTTGTCGACTCTAAGCCATCATCAGCATATATGTCAAATTACTCAAACTTTATCGGTCATCTCTCTGATCAAATAAGAATTGGTGAGATATTTCTCATCCACCTATGCCCAATAATCTAGAGAACAAGATGTCCTCCCATAAAGAGCTTTATATGGAGCCATTTCAATGCTTGGCATGTAACTATTATTGTAGGAAAACTCTTTCTACTACAGATTCTCTGCCCAACTACCCTAAAAATCAGGTGTGCAAGCTCTCAACATGTCTTCCAAGATCTGGATGGTTCATTTCGATTGACTATCTATCTCAGGGTGATATGTTGTGTTCATACTCAACTCGATGCCCAATTCCTGCTAAAACTTTTTTCAAAATCAGGAAATGAATCGGGGATCCCTACCCAATATAATCGAGATCGAAACACTATGAAGTCAAACTATCTCTTAAACATACAACCTTGACAACTTAGCAACACTATATATGACCTTAATCAGCAAGGAGTGTGCGGATTTCATGAGCTGACCCACTATAACCCATACTGTGTCATGACCACGCTCAGACCATTGTAAAGGTGCGACAAGTTCCATCTTAATATGATCTCACTTCCACTCTTCTACGGGTAGTGGTCGCAACAACCCTGATGACCTTTTATGCTCTTCCTTCCTTGTTGGCAAGTGTATCACTTTGCTATATACGTCTCTATATTTTTCTTCACACCGGACCACTAAAAGTCTCTGCATAGGTCCTTACACATCTTCGTAGCACCGAGATGTATGTTGAAGTGCAAGTGATGGTCCTCCTCCATCACCTCGTCCTGAAGCTCATTAATAATCAGGATAATCAACCTGCCCTTGTGCTTCACACTACCATTCCTATCCATGATAGGAGTGCGGAATACCTCACTGCTCTTAATACAGTCATAGTAAAGTGTAAAATCAGGATCACAAGACTAAGCATCTAGAACTTTCTGCTAGATGAGCGGCCTGACCACCACTCCTCAAAGGTATGCCCTATCGTAATCCCACTAGACATACAGGTCAAATTTTTACAGTTTACGGAACATCTTTGCTCGGTAACACTTCATTATTACTAGAGTAAGGCTAGACTTTCGACTAAGAGAATCGGTCCTCGCATTGGCCTTGCCGGGAGGATACTCTAAGGAAAAGTCATAGTCCTCCATTAACTCCATCCATCTTCTTTGACGAAGATTGAGGTCACACTGTGTGAAAATATATTGGAGGCTCTTATGATCAGAAAAAACCTCAAATCATTCCCTGTATAGGTAATAGCTCCAGCTTTTAAGTGTGAACACCATAGCGACTAACTCAAAGTTATGGGTGGGATAATTCTTCTCATGCACCTTTAGCTGATGGCATGCATAAGTGACCTCCTGACTATTCAGCATCAATACTTTAAGGACATAATTTTATAAATGTTTGGGGTAGAATCTAGGATTTTTTTTATTTTCCCTGGATCATAGTTTGTATGTCTGATACCGCTACATTCGGCACGTCAACACGATCATCCTCGACGGCCTTAATCTGAATCCATGCATCCGTTATCTTCACGCGTGCATCATGCTACATGTGACGTGTTGCTCAACTATTTCCCACTACTCTACGATGCATTACTGGTAAAATGATTTAATGGAGTTGTTTATATTTGCATAAATATTTGGGAAAATTTTTAGAAAATGTTTTTTTGAAGTCTGAATTATTTGTATCAAAAGCTAAATTTTTCTATGTGTAGAAGCGGAGTGCCTTGGTTGGCGAGCTCGTTCAAACGAGTTAGCACTGTCGTTCGAGCGAGATAAGCATCTAGCGTGAAGTCCTTCGAACGACACGTGTCCTTCGTTCGAGCAAGATGCCTATCTCATTCAAGCGACGTCGCCACCTCGATTTTTATATAAATACAAGTGTTCCTTCTGCACATTTTCCAAGTCTTTTTCCAACACAACTTCTGTGAAAAAACTGCCCAGAAAATAGACTTCACTTTTTAAGGTTTTACACCTTGTTTATTCACATAAACACTCCCATATATGTATGTGAATTTTTAAACCTTCATGGGGATCGTTTTTACTCATTTGGAGTAATTAGTAGAGAAGCCGTTCTCTTCTACATTACTGCCCACCTGGAGTTCTTACAGGAGATTCCAGCCGAAACATCGAAACCGATGCCTAAGGGTATTTCATATGTCTCTCTTATTTTCATTGTAATCCGTGTAACCGTTTTTACAAATTATAGTGAAAATAAAAAGGTTTTGCCCTTTGGGGGGATTTTTCCTCATTTGTGTGTTTTGGTTTTTGATTGAATATTCTTGCTTGATCATATTGTCTCAAATCACACCTAGATGCATGTTTTAGGATTTAATTTAAAAATTGAGATTTAATTAAATAATTTCTTAATTTGAATGCAAGTGCACTATTCAAATACCTCATCGAGTCCTGACCTAAAAGCATCATAATACACGGTATTGACCTTGCTAAACACTGAAAGGATAAGTACGGGCGTTGAATTCAACCTAACATTTAACTCCTAAAAGTTTGGCTCACAATCCTCGGACCACTCAAAACGCACATCTTTCTGGGTCAATAGGGTGAGAGGTAATGCAACTCACAATAAGTCTCGCACAAACCTATAGTAGTAATCAGCCAAACCTAGAAAATTGTTCACCTCTATGACTAGATTTGGCTTATCCCAACTAAGAACGGGCTCGATCATGGAAGGGTCAATGAAAATTCCCTCACCGAAAACCATATGGCCAAGGAACTTGGCATCATGCATCCTAAATCCACCCTTGTTGAATTGGGCATATAACTTGTTATCCTTAAGAACTTGTAATGTCATGTGGAGGTGCTATTCACGGTCCATATTCGATGCCGAGTAGACCAGTGTATTATTCATAAAGACCACTACAAACTGGTTTAATTAAGGGCGATAGATACGCTGCATCAAATCTATGAATGTCATCGGGGAATTTGTCAAACTGAAGGTCATTACTAGAAACTCATAGTGCCCATACCAAGTTCGGAATGATATTTTGAAAATATCCTCCTCTTTGACACACAACTGATGGTACCCAGATCGAAGGTCGATCTTCACAAACTGACAACCCACGCAACTGGTCAAAGAGATCGTTGATATGGGGCATGAGGTACTTGTTCTTCACTATTACCCTATTCAACTGCCTATAATCGATGAAAACTTGTTGGAAGTTGTCCTTGTTCTTAGCAAAGAGGATTGAAGCTCCCAAAGGTGATACACTAGAGCGAATGAAGACCTTGATGATCAATTTTTCCAATTAAACCCTTAACTCATTTGATTCCTTCGGATCCATCAAGTGAGGTGGTATAAAGATAGGTGACATGCCCTAATACACCTTTGTGGCCATCCCAATCTCCCGCGGTTAGGTGCGCGTGCGCGCTCGGTGGTGGGGTTAACACCCTCCCTTAGGGTGCTTCGATCATTGTCAAAATGTGAGGGTGATGTATAGAGTAGAGTCTCCATCCTATTTTTCATAAAACAGGCAAAAGAAAGATTGTCTCCTCAAGAGAAGATCATCAATGACATACTGATTCTTGTGAAACCAATTAGTTCAAGCATTCGGGGGCTATGTTACGAAATGAGAAGGTGTTAGGTACCCATACCACCCTTTCGATCTCTCATGGGCATATGTTATTATTCTTCTTAATAAATGGAGAATGTAATTACTCGACTCGCGTCACGGATAAAGGAGGAGTGAGGTCATCAGTTGAAGTGTTCCCAAAATATTGATAAAAAATATAATGTGTGTATTTGTCGGGTCACCGAGGATTTATCAAAAGATAATTTTATAAGTTGGACAAAACACGAGTGTGAATCACAAAGATAATATGGGGAAATTATATATGAATAAAAATAAGAAAAGAGGACTCAAATCTTCGATTTTTCCCAAGACGCCTCATAGCCTAAAAAGGCATCAAAGTTCACGTAGTTCGCATGCAACATGGGGGGTAGGGCTGATCCCATATATCCAATTTGGGACATTATTATATGTGTTTGTATGGTTTTAGTGTGAGAAAATGTAGCGAAGAATGCCCTTTTGGAATTTATAAGAAAATCCTCATTTTCTTATTTTTGGGTTTTTTTAATAGAAAATATAGTATGTGCAATACTACTAATAAAAAAACTGGGATATTAATATGTGTGAACTAACAAAGATGAAATGCTAAAGTAAGAATTGAATAACTAATGCGGAAATAAGCAAATTTAAAGAGAGAGTGAAAGATTTGGACCTTCTTCAGAAGCTTAAGTTTGATCTTGATTGTTGAAGGATTTCTCTTACAAGTGGATGGAAGTGGTAGGAGGAAAGGGAATGAGATTTGCTAAATTGGGTAATAAAAGGATGGAAATAGAATGTGGGGGAGAGGTTTAAATATGGAAACCATGCTGACTTGGAGAGAATGTTACTGAGATCACTGAAAGGGATGTTTTTGAGGTCCCTTTTAAAGTGAAGGGTGGTAGTTTTTCTAGGTTGGTCAGGGCATACCACTCTATGGAGCGTATTTAAAATATCAACTAGGTAGCGAAACTTTGGGGACCTATGGGGGCTGATGATGATGGAGCTGGGTCTTCTCGTAGATCTGGATAAGTTTTTTTGTGAAGTTGGGATTATTTTTATGTGAACCTTTTCGTGAATCTTTTGGGATATTTTTTGTATTTAGGGCTTTGGGAATAATTTTGTAACATTAGGTAGGCTTGTTTAAAAATAGTTTAGTCAGCGAAGAGGGGTGGCTAGTTTGATTGCCTTCGTTGATACTTAATGTAATTATACAAAAACTTCATTATTTTAAATAAAAGAGATTTTGATCATATTATTGTGCCTCTTGATTAGTACTACATATGAATTATTCATACCAATCGCTAAGGCGTACATAATCTTTTTGTTCATGTAAATGATAAGATCTATTGTCGTTCTTAGAGGTTAGAAAAGAATAGCATTTTGTGAAAAAGAATGGGACCATGCTCACGTAAGGTGTACGAGTTGCCTACGTACCTCTGGAGGTTTTGAAAATTTTTGAGTTCCTTTTTGAACGAAAAATGTTTTTCTATAGGATCAGACCCCATGTAGTTCCGTATAGAGATAAATTAAGAGATTTTTTTAAAGAAAAGAAGGGAGATGAGAAACGTCAGAGCACGTGGAGATTTTAAACTAAGGGTAGAACTTCTTGAGATGATCCAGGTTGACCGGACAAGACACTTCTTCTCTGATGAGGTATACGAGCATAGTGGTGCCTCCTGAGAGAATCATTTTTACGATGTAGGGGCCACTCCAGTTTGGGTTGCATTTCCCTTTGGGTTCCAGATGGGTTATATGATCTCTTTTAGGGCCAAATATCCTTCTTGGACACCAAAGTCCTTGAATCTTCGATTGAATGATCGCGTTATCCAGAGATGGTACCCTTGTATGTGGTATATAGCCTTCAGCCTATTTTCATCCAAAGTGGCTCTGATGTTAATCTTCTTCGCTGACTCTGATCTCGAGCATAATGCATAGGGAAGGTATCTCAAGCTCAATGGGTAGGAGTGCTTACATATCATATACCAGAGAGTAAGGGGTAGCCCCAGTAGATGTCTTTGCTGAAGTGTGGTAGCCCTATAGGGCATAAGGGATCCGATCGACACAATCTTAGAAACTCTCGATCATTTTGCTGACGATGGCCTTAAAGTTTTTATTGGTAGACTCGACTGGACTATTGGCTTGGGGTCGGTGGGGAGAAAGGTTTGTATCTCTGAATCCCATATTCATCGACCATTTCTGTGATCTCATCTTCAAAATTGCAAAAGGGTGTGAGATATCAATTAAATTATTAATTCGCAAATTTCCAATTTTAAACTTATTTAATTAAATGTCAATTTTTAATCCAAAATAATTTAACCCTAAAACATGCATCTACGTGAATAAATTAATCATGTCATCATAAATAATCACAAAATTCCTGGTCACACTAATTTCTAGAAAAATCCCTCGAAAAGGAAAAAACTTTATTTATATAAATGTTTGCAAATCGCAACGTACAATACACTTAGACAAATCTACAATGAATTTACCGCAGTAAACTCACATAGACTGCAACCTCAAAATCAGCAATGGACTCCTTCAAGACCCGATAAGAACCGCAGCTCTGTCTTCATCAAGAAACACCCTCAAGTCTTCCCAAGTGATCGCAATCGTCAGCAAGAAACTCCCTCAGGAGTTACCAATAAAGCAATAGAGATGGCACTCCATAAGAACAAACTTCAACACGAAGTATTTGGGTTCCACAAGTTGATTCACAAAGAATTGGGATTGAATTTGGTGAATCAAAAACATAAAAAGCCCTAAACTTTGAAGACTAAAAGGACTGCCAAGATGAAGTTTCATTTTAAAAGTCTTAATGAAATAGGTCTCCAAAGCATGTATTTATAACTGAACAAAAAAGCTGAGGTATCACAGGTTGTTAGAACGACTTCAAACGACATCTTCATGTCATTTGAAAGACATTTTATATCATTAATAACCACCTTACAAATGACCAGTTAAAAAATAAAACAATACGGGGTCATTTGATTAAAGCTTCAAACCACCCTTCAAACGACCCTTTAAACGACATTGCATGTCATTAGAAGTTGTCCTTTGAACGACATGTCAATGTCGTTTTAACGGAATTGCCTTGTCGTTTGAATGATAGGAGCGAGAAAATTTTATTCTTAAAAGCTCGCGTACAGGTCTTGAAAAAATATTTTGACTTAGAAAAAAATGCCGCATTTTGCTTAAAATTAGTTTCAAAAAATATCCCAATATAAATGCAAACCATTTACGAAACTTAAACACATTCTAATGAAAATGTACCTCGTGTTGGTCATATGTTGAAGTGTGCTTGAAATTCGAATCCGTCGTCTTGAACAAATGAACGTGAGCTTCTTAGACAGTTGTAGAAATATTTGACATATGGACTACGAAAATAATATCCTTACAAATCTCCCCCTATGTCCACGCCGGTACAAAATAAAAATATCCGAATTATCGATCAAAATGCCTATATAATTTTAATACCCTCCTATGCAACCCAAAAGCAAAACGGTACTAAAAATGCAAGTCTTTAAATTCTTCAAAAATCTTCAACTTTGACATCTTCAAATCTACAATGTTTCTTTGTTATCATCAGGCTGTGAAAAATAATGATCCTTAAAATTTGTACCTACACACATGAGACAAGAAACAAATACCTTCTTGGCGTATATATTTTGAAAGGAGATAAATATAAATGAAATCAAAGATCAAATATCTCAAATCTCCCCCATAATTCATAATTCGTTGTCCCCCTTTTTCTTTCTCCGAAATAGACAAGGAAAAGAATAAACACAAAAACAAACACGAAGTGTCACAATCAAGTAAATTATCAAGTATAAATCAACTAAGATCATGTGAGGATAAACTCAAAAATATGCACAAGATCTTTTTTACTTTTCAAATTTTTTCAAGCAAAGAAAATTTACAGACACAACAGACACCATGAATTTACACTAAGGTAACCAAATCATGGAAACGGAATGAACGGGTGTGAACATATTAAATAGGTAAATCAACTCAACCATACATAACAAATGTGCACGATGAATATGGAAACTCCTATAGAATGAACTAAAAATTATCCTTAGGTGTAAAATAGTTAAATTCAAATAACATCGACTCAATCTAATGAACAAATCAAAGTCTAAAATTAATTTCACACCAATAACGTCTAAAAATATGTAATGCTCTTCAAGACTTTATTAGGACGTGAAAACCTGTTGATATATTTCCAACCAAACTCCCTCAAATATAATATAATGTTCATATTTTTATACTCAATGATTTTCTTTTGAGTGATCATATCAAACTAAACTAGCACTTTTTTAGGTACGATTGAAATGGTGGCTCAATCGCAAAGGACATGAGTACCTTTCGTAGCCCTTTCCCGTGTACACTCATCTTTTTTTAAATTAAATAAATTCCTCACGGGCAATAGTTCTTACATGGACTACTTTCATTGTCAAGTTTTATCACATATGGTTCATTTTAAGGACAGGATTGAGCTGAAAACACTTAGACCAACATGTGATTGACAAGTACAATAATAAAAAAAATTGTGCATATATGCATTAAAGGAAATCATGAGTCAAACATGTAGATAATAATCTCAATTCTTATCTTAATGACTCCATACAAAATAAAGTGTATGGATTAAATGATGTATCATCTCAAAACACTATCAAATAGTCACATGGATATGGAATGAAGTTGTGACTTGGTCATCCTAAATGTCCATCCCCAAACGGTGTAAAATAAAATTCAATTTTTTTTGTCCTTTTCAAACAAATTTATCAAAATAAAATTATTTTGGCTTTTCAATTTTTCTTTAAAAATAGAAAATCTTTTTGTATTTTTCAAATTTTTTAAGGTTTTTCAAAAAAATATCAAAATGGAAAAGATAAATACAAAATTGGTATACACTGGCAATAGGTATAAATATCATCATGAAAATCAACCTATGCTAGCAAATAAATCTAAACCTCAACCATTAGGTGCGGAGGAGTTATCCAAAGGTGGTGACATCCTATGAAAAAATCCATCAAATCATGTGAAGTCTTGACTAAAAACTTAACTTGCTCTTGAATATGTGAAAAATCTCTCATGTAATCTATAGAAGCAGGCAAAGTATCACGCGTGGGTTGGGGGGGGGGGGACACGTGGTAAAACTCTATGTGACACACTACCCAACTTAAAATAGAATTCCCTAAGGTGTCCTCTCTTCTTACAACGGGAACAAATATACACGGGACTAGGAACAACTTTCTTAAAACGTTTAGGATGCAATTTCCTATCTGAAATGCGACGCCTAGGTGGGTTAGGTTGAGATCCATAAGGGTCTATCACAAACTTGAGAACCGGCTCGGGTGCAACATGGGATGTAGATGCATCGTCATGAGTTATTCCTAATCTCTCAACATTACCCAAGGCGGGACTGAGGAACATCTTTTCTACCTTCTTAGATGTATCACCTATAGTGACCTTTACCTCCTGGACTCGTTCAAGATCTCTCTCGAGTTGGACCACATTGGCATCAAGTTCACTCTTTTCACGACCTATGATGATCAACTGCTCACTCAAATTAAACTTCACCTTCTCAAATTGACTCGTCGACGTCTTAAATCCCCTCAAAATCTCTCTCTCTCTCTCTCTCTCTCCAAATCTAAAACCTTAAGACCTAACTCCTTATTCAACATCTTCGTCTTTAAGGTCTCGGCGTATAAATAAATAAACGCTCTTTGGAGTTCACTTTCAACCTCACTCTCACACTCACTGAAAAACTTAAATCATCATCAGGGGTCTGACGTAAACAAGTATCCTCATCGTCTTGGGACAAACTAGGTGTGCTCAAGTGACTTTCCATAAAAGCAACACATATACCATGTGAAGACTCATCCCCAAAATCTTTCACTTCCTCGTCACTGTCGCTAAAAGAGAGTGGCATGGAAATTTTCTTTCCCTTTCTCTTAAGCATAGTGGGACATTCAAACACTTTATGCCCTTTTCTCTCGCACTCAAAACATCTCCTATCTTCCTATTTCTCTTTCCCACCGCTCTCTTTGGCCTCTCCTTTCTTTTTATTTTTCTCAAAAATCTTTTTATTGGAAGAATTTTCTTTGAAAATTTGGAGAAACTTTTTAAAAAAATTTAGCAAGCATGGCCACATCATCAAAATAAAATTCTCCCTCGTACTCGGACTCACAAACTTTCATTTTCTTTTTATTCTCTCTCTTAAAAACTTCCTCACTTTTTCTAGACTGGGCTTTAAATGCTATCCCTCTATCCCTAGGTTTGACAGTGTCAGGAAACATGTCAATTTCATATGTCTGGAGGTCTCCTACCAGTTCTTCTAACTTAGGATTGATCAAATTTCCTAAGGAATTCAACACAGTGACTTTTGGGATAAAACATCTGGGCAACGATCTCAAAATCTTTTTAACTACTCGTACATCAGGAATATGTTCACCAAGATTGAAACTAGTGTTGACAATATAAGACAAACATGCATAAAACTCATTAGAACACTCAGATTCAAGCGTGGTAATTGTTTCAAACTGAGTAGTTAAATTTTGCAATTTGGACTCTTTCAATGCATTCATGCCTTCATGGGTAAGTTTCAGAACATCCCATGCCTCTTTTTACGTGGTACACGTCATGATGCATCAAAACTCATCAGGGGTGACAACTCCAGAAATTTCACTTAGCCCACGAGAATTATATGTGCTCCATTTAAATTCATCATCAGTCCAGTTTGACCAGGTTTAAGATTTTTGGCATTATTAACGATGACAGTGGGAGGAGTCCACCATCTTTCACAAAGAACCCAAACACGTTCATCTATAGCCTTTAATGAAGCTTTCATGTGGGCTTTCCAACAGTCATTATTAGTGACATCAAAGACGGGCATTCGATTATATAAGTTATTCATTGGAAAAACTGCAAAATTTATTCAAAATCACATTTTTCAAAAAAATCAATACCACAAAATTTTTCCAGAAAATGATCATTCGATAAATTAGAGTAACTTTCTCTGATACCAATTTTTAAAGGGGTGTGCGATATTGATTAAATGATAAATTCGCAAATTTCAAATTTTAAACTTATTTAATTAAATGTCAATTTTTTACCCAAATTAATTAAACCTTAAAACATGCATCTAGGTGAATAAATTAATCACGCCATCATAAACAATCACAAAATTGTTGGACACACTAATTTCAGGAAAAATACCTCGGAAGGGCAAAACCTTTATTTTTATAAATGTTTGCAAATCGCAATGTACAATACACTTACAGAAATCTGCAATGAATTTACCACAACAAACTCACATAGATCGCAACCTCGAAATCAGCAATGGACTCTTGCTGGACCCCACAAGAACAACAACTTTGTCTTTAGTAAGGAACACCCTCAAATCTTCCCAAGTGATCGGAATCGTCAGCAAAAAACTGCCTCTAGAGCTACCAATCTAGCAGTAAAGATGGCACTCCACAAGAACAAAGTATAACAAGAAGTATTTGGGTTCCACAAATTGATTCACAAAGAATTGAGATTGAATTTGGTGTATCAAAAACATAAAAAGCCATAAACTTTGAAGACTAAAAGGTCTATCAAGATGCAGTTGTGTTTTGCAAAAAGTCTTAATAAAATAGGTCTCTAAAGTAGGTATTTATAGCTTAACAAAAAAGTTGAGGCGGTGCAGGTCATTTGAATGAATTCAAATGACATTTTTATGTCGTTTGAACGACATCTTATGTCTTTAGTAACGGCCTTACAAACGACAAGTTAGAAACTAAAACAGTACGGGTTCATTTGATGTAATCTTCAAATAACCCTTCAAATGACATTGCATGTCATTAGAAGTTGTCGTTTGAATGACAGGATCGAGAAAATTTTATTTTTAAAAACTCTCCTACAGGTCTTGAAAAAATATTTTGACTTAGAAAAAATGCCTCATTTTGTTTAAAATCAGTTTCGATAAACATCCCAATACAAATGTAAACCATTTACGAAACTTAAACACGTTATAATGAAATTGTACCTCATGATGCGAATATGTTGAAGTGTGCTTGAAATTAGGATTCGACGTCTTGATCAAATGAATGAGATCTTCTTCGACGGTTGTAGCAGTATATGACATATCTTACGTAAACTATGGACTATGGAAATAATGTCCTTATAGAAATATAATCCATCATTTTATACTAGCTTGTGGGGAACCTCATATCGGTAGATGAGGTTCTTTGTGATAAAATTAGCCACTTTTTTGGCATTCAATACTGCATATGACTCGATGTCGACCAATTTGGTGAAGTAGTCAATGGAGACTATGATGAACTCATGCCCGTTTGAATCTTTGGGTGTGACTTTCCATGTGATGTTAATGCCCCTAGTAGAGAACAGTGAGGGATAAGTCATGTTGTTCAATTCTTGAGGAGGAAAGTGCTAGAGATTAGCAAATTGCTGGTTTTTGAGGCATATTCGGACATAGGCAGTGAAATATTGATCCATGGTGGTCCAATAATATTGGATGTTCTTCTTAGCAATCATATGACCATTCATGTATGGTTCACATTCTCCGATGTGGATCTTCTACATCATTTCATTAATGTTAGCCCCTGTAATGCAGTGCAAATGGGTTCCATCGAAGATTCTCTTGAACGGTTCTTTGTTGAAGATGATATATTAGGTAGCCATTTTGTAGAGGGTCGCATCATACCTACCATACTTGAGGAGGTGCCAAATTTTATAATACCAGAACTCATTCAAATCAGAATATTCCTTTGTAGCAAGATCAATGTGGTAGTAGTGGTTTGTCACAACATGTTTTTGGATTAGAAAAAGGGCCCTTGTAATTTGCTCGGGCATGTCAACCATGGAGGATAGAGTTGCAAGAGCATCAACTAATTTATTCTTTGTAAAGGGCAAGTAGTGGAAGATGATGTCTTAAAACTGGGAGGCCATCTCTTCCAAGTGGGTGTAGAAGGGTAAGAGCTTTTCTTCTTTGACTTTTCGTCTTTTAAGGACTTGGACAATGATGAGAGCAAAGTCCCCGTAGACATCTATGTGTTTGATACCTTTCTTGAGGGTGACTTTGGGGCCTATAGTGCATGCCTCGTATTCGGTCATATTATTGGTGATAAGAAAATATAGTTTGATGGCAATGGGAATGTGAGACTCATCAGGAGTGATTAGGAGTATCCCAATACTGTATCCTTTCTTATTAATAGCACCGTCAAAGAACATTTTTCATTGGAGTTCCTCTTGAAAAGTATAGAGCATATCTTTATCCGAAAATTCAGAGGCCCAAACGTCAACCTTTTCTATAGGTTAGTCAGCAAGGTAATCGAAAATGGATCTCCCTTTCATGGATTTCTATGTGTCATACACGATATTGAACTTAGATAGTAACATCAACCATGAGGCCATTCGGTTAGACTGGGTAGGTTTATCAAGAAGGTATTTGATAGGATCCATTTGAGACACAAGTTTGGTGGAAAAATCAAGCATGTAGTGTCGTAACTTTGACTTCGTATCTAACCAATTTTCAAGTTTCATAGTAGATGGCCCTTTCCTTATGGGATTCGTCAATATATTGAGCTAGCAAATCCCCTGCTGAAGTATCCATTATGGTTAAGTACAAGAGTAGAGGGAGACCTGGTTACGGAAGCATAAGTGCCGGAGGTCAAATAAGGTATTGCTTGATTCTATCAAAGGCTTCTTGAAAGCCTCATTCCAGACATTGGTAGAATTCTTTTGCAGGAGTTTGAAAATAGGTTCATAAATAGAAGTCAAATGGATGATGAACCGATTGACGTACTATAATTTTCCCAAAACTCCCCAGACTTCCTTCTCCATTCGAGGTGGTGGCATTTCAAGTATAGGTTTCATCTTGACAGGGTATGCTTCAATTCCCTTTTCACTGACCATGAATCCTAAAAGCTTTCCTTTTATGACACCAAAAATGCAAAATTTTGGGTTTAGCCTTATTTGGTATCGTTGTAGTCATTCAAATACTTTTTGGTGGGCAAGAATATGACCTTCCCGAGTCTTAGACATAATAATCACATCTTCTACATAGACTTCAACCTCCTTATGTATCAAATCATGTAAGACGGTTATGGGAGATCTTTAGTTGGTAGCCCCAAAGTTCTTCAACCCGTATGATATAACGTGTAATAAAAGGTTCCCCGGGGGATGATGAATGTAGTTTTCTTCTGATGGTCAGGGTGCATCTTGATCTAATTCTATTCGGTGAATCCATTAATGAATGACTTGAGGGATTAACTATTTTTGTTGTCCACAATCATGCTGATATTGGGCAATAGGTAATCACCCTTCGTAGATACTTTATTCAAATATCAGTAGTCGACGCACATATATACATTTCCCCTTGATTTTAGTATGGGTATAATGTTGGCAAGCTATGTAAGATATTTGATCACCCGAATGAAGCCTACATTTAACTTCTTGATTACCTCTTCCTTGACTTTAAGTGACCATTCAGTGCGGAGCTTTAGTAACTTATGTTTGATCGGAATGCATTCTGGGAGAGTTGGGATAACATGCTGAGCTATTCCAGGATTTATGCCAAACATTTCATCTTGGGACCATGCGAAGACATCTATAAATTTCTTTAACAGTTCTTTGAATTGCATACACTCATGATCATATAGGGTAGACCCTATCCTAATTTATCGCTCTTGGCTACTAGAACCGAGATTGATAACAATAGTTCATCCTAATTAGTTTGAACGCGGTTATGTTGTTTGTTATTAACCTTATTAAGATCAGTTAAGAATTGCTCATTTTCAAAATCATCACCATCAAGAGTTTGATTAGAATCAAGATAATTCATATAAGGCGCATCAAGATACTCAAAATCCTTATTTATTTCACTTTTAAGAAAAATAACGTATAGAACCTCGTACGGGACTAGTATGGCATTCCAGTTGACAAGAGGTTCATCATAGGCCTTGATCATAGTGGACGGGTCCGATAATGTAGTGACTGAATGGATTATACAAAGGTTCATCCCTATTGTTTACAGGTTGAACGAGTCTCTGGAATCACTTTCTTTAGAGACCTCGGTAATGGCTACGACTTTCTCGGTAGAAGCTTTCATTTTGTGATCGCAGTCTTTGGCCCAAGAGTAATTGTCTTGAAAGAATATGCCCATCCCCGGCTTCATCTTCTTATCCAAATAGTTATACCATAGTTCAGAAAATCCACAGAAGGGGAAGTTTTCACCCTCCTTCATGAATCTTCCATTCATAGAATCCCTCGAAACAGTCTTGGCATCTTCTAAACTCCTGTTTAGTCGTGTTTGGCGGAGCGCTTTGAGTTCTTTTGGTGAAGGTTGATAACCCAGGACACATGAGGCAAAGCCTTTTTCAGGAGTATGGGCTCAGTTAAGAATCTCTGGCTTTGTACTACATTAACATTATTGTGAGGGTTGTGTTCTAAACATACAATGTCTTTGAAATTATCCCCTGCTATAACGGGAAGGGGATCAACCCTAAAGCCAGAGATAAGCATGTCATTCATCTCGTGCTGTATTTTTGTTATCAGATTGCTTGTGGTAGCTTTTTTTGTACCATCATCGTCCCCTAAAATGGTGATTCTTGTACCTTGGTGAAGAATTTTAACTTCTAATTAAGGGAGGAAGATACCCCCAGAGGCTATAAATCCATGGTCGACTAAGAAGTAGGTTGTATCATGTGGGTATGTCAATAACTTAAAACTCGGTGACATGATTAATAGGGCCAACCCCTATTATTATTTTTATGGATACCATCACTTTTCGATGAGTATTATCATAGGCAAACACTGCGACAGAAGTCAGATAAATTTTACATACTTTTAACCCCGGGCAATTGAAGGCTCTTAGTGGGAAACATTTAAGGGAGGATCCATTTTCGACGAGTGGGAGTGGGACTATATTTCCCATTACTTAAAGGGAGATGTTGAGGGCATAGTTGTGGCTAAGGCTAGCCTTTGGAATTTCTTCTTCGGAGAAGAAAAGGAGTCTAGCGGTGGTTAAGCATCCAACTAGGTTTATATCTTCTTCGGGAGTGGAGGAAGCAGGGACTATGGGACCGATGATATTTTTTATCAGAGCATTTTAGTGTAATTGGGAGGTCATGAAAATCCCACATAAGGTGATGTTGGTTCGAGTCTTCTTGATTTAGTTGAGGATCTTGCTCTCTTTAATGGTCATTTTCGACATAGTAAGCTCTTCGAAAACTCCATTTCCTTTATCTGTTCTTGATGACTAAGGATTTGGATCCTAATAGTATCTCCCTGATATGGTCATGTGATTTATGGAGGCGAGGAAGAATAAGAACCCCGTATCCTCATATATTTCTAGTTAAATGGTTACTTTACTAATTTTTTCTAATAGGTCTTCAAAAAATATCATTCCACAGATGATGATTACTCGAATGACTTTTCCCTGACTCGGTTCATCATCTGAGCTGTCAAATTCACCCACCCATCCGGTGGCAACGATGTCTTCTTGCCAAGAGAAATCGATGCCTTCCACGACCTCAATGGCTTCCTCATATGAATATTCCCAATCAACAGGGAGGTGCAGGTGTGAATGGACCAATCTCCCTTGCAGCTTTAAAGTAGTGAGTAGTTCGGAAATGCTGCAAATATTATTGGTTTGTCAAAACATATCTGCCACGATATGTACTACATCGTCTAAGATGACTTTATCAATGGCTAGAACCCAATCATCTGATTCTAGAGCCTATTTATGGGCTTACATGAACAAGCCATTGAATTTTTTACAGTCGATGGTCATTTTAGTGGGAAATTTCATCTCGAACTCAATGAGTTGTTTTAGAACAAACGTTAACTCCATAACTCTCCCTAAATATTGTGTGTGAGCAATAATGCAGGCTCTTATTAGGAGTGACAGTGCTTGGTCGGTGAAACAGGTGGGGTGTTGGAGAAAATATGGTCAAAGTTTGAGTGGTTTGGGTGAGATTATGGGCATGATAGGCGCTTTACCGGGTACAATTTAGTTAGATGTGTCGAATTCCTAGTCATTCTCTAGAAAGATGGCATTTGTGTGGGTTAGAAGTGGGTTATGAGTGGTGTTGGGTTTAGAATTGGATGATGGGGAAATGATACCCCGATCAATTAAACCTTGGACCACATTCTGGAGATAAAAGCACTGTACTAATAGGGAACAATGTATAAATATCATTAAAAGTAAATCTAGGATGGAGAATAAAGACTATACTAAGCATGGATATATGTGAGTGAGTGATATGTGAATATATACCAGTGAGTGTGTGATAGTGAGCCTAAGCATAGATCAACTACAAGTAGCGTGTGATATGTGTAGGTGAGCATGGATATATACAAGTGTGATAAGTGGAGGTGTGTGCTGGTGAAACCTAAGCATGGATATTCTAAGTGGTGTGTGAAACATATGGGTATAAGTGATCGCACATACAAGTGTAAGTATTGTAGGTGTACATGGAGGGTATTTACACGTGTGTGAAGTGAAAAGTGAGTAAGAAGTGATATATACAAGAGGTAGATATATATAAGAAGTAATAGAGGAAAAAGGAACATACAGGTAGATGCATACGCACACAAGAGGAAAATGACAAAACCTGTGTGAAAATAGAGTCTAGCGCTCTTAAAACACAGTCCCTAACAGATTCTCCACTATGGACATCCCTCTCCCGGTGAATGCTTGCGGGGCTCTCTCACCCTGCCTCTGGGTGCTTCAGTCGTCGTTGATGTGGGGTGATGTATAGAGATAGAGTCGATAACCTATTTTGTATAAACAAGGCAAAAGAAATGTTGTCTCCTCGAGAGAATGGCATCAAAGACATACTGATGCTTACGAAACCAATTAGTACAAGTATTCAAGGGCTAAGTTATTGAATGGGAATCTGTTAGGCACCCATCACATCCTTTCAGTCTCTCATGGACATGTGTTATTTTTTTCTCCTTAATAACTCCATAAAGTGTGCGCGCGTGTATATATAAATGGAGAATGGAATTACTCGACTCGCGTC
This sequence comes from Sambucus nigra, assembly GCA_949130495.1. Classification (NCBI taxonomy): domain Eukaryota; kingdom Viridiplantae; phylum Streptophyta; class Magnoliopsida; order Dipsacales; family Adoxaceae; genus Sambucus; species Sambucus nigra. Next base: position 117,638,626 of record OX422222.1, on the reverse strand, counting down.
ATGGATAAAGGTGGAATGAGATCATCCTTAGGAGTGTTTGCAAAATAGAAATTAAAAATATAATGTGTGCATTTATCATGTCACCGATTGTTTATAGAAAGATGATGGTATAGGTCGGACAGAATGAGAGCATTAATCACAAATATCGTATATGAAAATAACAAAAATAGGTGACGAGGACTCGAATCTTGGATTTTACTCGAGACGCCTACGTAGCCAAAAAGGGAATCAAAGTCCAGGTAGTTCGAGTGCAACGTGAGGGTGGGTTTATTCCATAAATCCAACTGAGGACTTTATTAAAGTGTGTGTACAGGAAAAGGATATTTTAGTGTGAGAAAATACAGTGGGAAATCCCCATTTGGAATTTACAAGAAAACCCTTTTTTTCTTATTTTTGAATTTTTTAATAGAAAGTATAGTATATGCAATACTACTAATAAAAAGTTGGATATTAATGTGTGTGATCTAATAAATATGAAATTTTAAAGTAATAATTAAATAACTAATGCGAAAATAAGAGAATTTAAATAGAGGGTGAAAGGTTTGGACCTTCTTCGAAAACTTTAAGGTTGATCTTGATTATTGAAGGTATGCTCTTGTAAGTGGACGAAGGTGGTAAGAGGAGAGAGGATAGGATTTGCTAAAGTGGGTAAGGAAAGGATGGAAATGGAATGTGGGGGAGATGTTTCAATATGGAAACCACGCCGACTTCGACAGATTGTTGCTGAGATCACAGGGAGGGATGTTTCTGAGGTGCCTTTCGAAGTGAGTTCATGATCCCTTTATATAGGGTCAAGGGGGTGTCAATCGGCATTTTCCTTGACATGCCTATCGACAGGCAACCCCAGAAACACTAGCGATAGGCAGGAAAATAGATTTGCCATTCGACAGTCTTAGGCAGATTTTTTGGAAAAATCTTCGTAAAATGCAATCCTGAAGTCAGAATTGAGCACCCATGAACCATTAAAAAGGGTATTCAGATCACTTTATGAATATGTTAGACCTCTTTCCAGTTTGGGAATTAACTATGGTCAAACAGGGCTCGGAAGAGCCCGTCGGTATTTTAGATAAGAGGAAAATGGATCATTTGTCTGAGCCATAAGGCAGATTCACAAATGAGATGGAACATTAGAAAGGTTATGCATGGATCTTAGATGTTCCGGAGAGATTCACTCGATTTTGAGAGTTAACCTTGGTCAAATGGGGCTCAAAAGATCCCGATGACCCTTCGAAGTAAAACGGGTCGTTTGTCTATACCATAAGGATGATTCTCATACAGGACGGATCCTTAGAAAGGGTATTCATAACCCTTTAAATTTTCATTTAGTCTAATTGGAGATGAAGATTTTACGGGAATCAAATGGAGTTCGAGAGCGCCAAGTAGTCTCCGTATCAGTTTTGGGGGGAAATGGTTCGTTCATCATAACTGTAAGGTTGATTCGCACACGGGGTGGACTATTGGAAAGGGGATTCAGGGCCCTTTTAAGTTTCATTGAGCTTTCTCTCAGGAAAGGAAGCTGATTGGGGTAAAAATGGGGCCTGGTTTCCTTCAGATCTGTTTTCGATAGTAAAATGGACCGTTCATTTGAATTATAAGGCTGATTAATGCATGGGATGGGCCACTGGAAAGGGGATTCAGGGACCTTCAAATATTCATTGAGCTTCCACCCAGGTGAGAGAGTTAACCGATAGTCAAACGGGGATCGGAAGTGCCTAGGAATCACTATATTAGTACTCTAAGTATGACTTGTGGTTTAAGATGAAAGAGGAACTGCTAGAGACCTTAGGAGATGCTTAGGAGGGTCCTAGAATGTGGTGTGTACACCTTATTTTTCATAATTTCTACACTTCTGCATATTTCTTAATAAGACAAAGTAAAGGAAGTTCTAACTTAGGATATATGGGTTAAACCCCACCCTTGCATTTTACCGAACTGCATGGACTTTGACGCCCTATGGACTACGTAGACATCCCGATCCAATATTAGGATTTGAGTCCTATTTTATCATTTACCCGTTTTATGTTCCCTTATGTTTATTCATATTACGAATACGCATACTCCTACAGATTCATGTTCTACTCGATATACACACTCACTTCTTTATAGTTATTCGTGATTTAATTGTGATGGTCCCTTTTAATTTCTTATGCAGAAAGTGTTTTAAGGATGAAAAAACAATTTATATTTTAAGAAAAACCATTTTCCAATTATTTAATTCACACCAGGTTGTGAACAAATTTTACTTAGCCAAATTTTATCTTGATTAATCTTAAACATCCATTTAGTGATTAAAGAAAGTAAAGTACATAAAAGAATACTCACAACGCTGGATGTACGAGGAAAATCACAATAGGAAAAACCTCGGTTGGCCCAAGCTAGACAATCACTATGACTATGGTTATTCAAAGGTACAGACGGTAGTCTTACTCAACGACTCAATCCACCCATGAGACTTGACGTTCCTCTGATCTTTTACCACTCCTCTCACAGTGCCCACATAGAAAGTAATATTCTTCCACGATGCCTCTCCCCAACACACGTATCCATGTATGTCTCGGTGTCCACCGATATAGCTTGTAACATCTACGATGTTAAAACTGGACTCCACCGAATCTTCACAGCAAAACCAACAATGTTCAAGTGTAGAACAACTCTTCTTGGTGCCATAAATATCACTATAGCATATATCAATGAATACTCGGATCTTTGAAACTCTAAGGATGCATTAACTTTGGAAAACCTTAGAAAATTTGTGTGTAGAAATGTTCTCTACGAATATTGATTTTTGCAGAATGCACACTTGTAAATCTCATGGAAAACACGCCTTATATAATTTTCTTGAGGCGACGCATCGTTCAAGAGACATTGTCATGTCACACGAACGACAGAGCATCTCGCTCGAACGATTGGTCAAGTTGTTTGTGCGACCAGCGAATTAAAGTTTGTTTTTAAACCAACTTTTAAGAAAGAGTTCAACTTAACTCCAACTCTAATCCGTCCTCATTAGATTAAAACGAAGTGTAAACCTTTTCAAACACTTATAAACATTTTAAAAACATTTGTTTAATAAAAATTTCATCCTTAATAAATTCTGAGTCTCATTAAAATTACGCATTCATACCTAAGAGATCTCGGACATCAATTGATCTTGAAGACGAATAAACTTGCACCAATAAAACATTGGCATAACTAATTCCTTTAAGCTTTGCCACAATGTCTTTAATTAATCTTCAAACATGCATAGTCTGGGTGGGATCGTGACAATAAAAATGTGACTTATGACTCAAACGTGTTTTATTCCTGGAATAAGTCAAAACTATACAAAGGACTCAATAGGAAATTTTTTCCTTACAGATCTCCCCCTTTGACTATTCCAAGACAAAATAAATAGTGAAATGCCTAAGCTGGGCTGTCAAGCCGTATGATGCCTAAATCCCATCCCATAAACCCAAAATAAAATAAATACAGGACAAGACTAGTAAGAAATGGATCGACAAGCATGAAACTGTCTCTGAATGCCTAAATATGATGTAGTCTTGAAATTTCGAATCTCTTAAGCATACCTACACACATGAAACCGACAGATACCCAGTGATGTATGGAGGAACCAATGATATAAATCATAATGAAATATGTGAGAAAAATATTTTGATTCCAATTTGAAAACAATACAACTTTTAAATCTGGATATCAAATATGCACATAAATAAGACACAAATGTAGATATAAATGAGTGCGATAAATAAAAATAGCTCAATAAATATCTCCTACATCACATACATCTCTCCCCCTTTTTGTCTTAAATAGGCAACCCAGTGAAAATATACCAAGTTAACGAAATATCTAGCACAAGTATAATCAATGAAATATATCTAGATAATCCTTCAAACAACCAACTAACAATGATCAATATAATCAAAGTCATAGCTAGAAAACAATAATCACACAATACGAAGTAATCAATCTAAGAAGGTGTGATTAAACGATCATAATGCAGCAAAATATGTGAACATTCAAAGTACACTGTATATAACAAGCCCAGTAGTAACCAGAAGTTTCAAAATATATAACCAAATAACCCAAGGTACTGAAACATAATAAACCAAAAAACAAATGAGGTCGCTCGAAAGAGAATGATAAGTCGCTCGAAATGTAAAATGTTGTCGTTAGAATGACAGCTTCGCGCGACAAGAATATCTTGCTCGAACGAGAAAAACTCAAATCCTAGGTTACAGTCTAGAAGATTAAACAATGTTGCTTAGTGAAAAAAATCATAAAAAATCTAACTTGAAAGGGGTTAAAACTGCAAACTAGTACTAAAATAATAGCTAAACTAAGAAAACTCAAAAATAACCAAATGTGAATTACATGCTAACATAGTATCAATGTGCTCAAACATGAACATGGAATGTATGGGCATAAAGTACAACAAATGAATCACAATTCTAACACAGCGGAATGATCAAGAAGTTCTAATTGATAGCTATAAATCATCAAACGTTACTTTAGCCATATGTGACAATTAAAGTGTGAGCTTAATGAACTAAACAATCAAACTTGAACACAAAGTTAAAATTTTGATGATTCTACAAATAATAGCGTCATGATACGATTTTCCAATGTTTGGATTCGTGGTGCAAACCCATTTAATTTATCCATCCAATCTCCCTCAAATATATAGAATATTATCTTTTGAATGAATATAAACTAATTGGGCCCATATTTTTGGCATATGATTCTTTTTATTGCCTTTAATATTTTTAGGGCTCTTTTAAACGAGGGCTTTCACAATAAGTCAATTTTACACTCTGGTGATCCTTTTCCATAAACACTCATCATTTTTTCAATCACTATGCTCATGGTAAACGATTCTTACATGCACACCTCCTCCTTATGTCTACTTATACATAGATAGAAAAATTGAGATAAGAACGTCTCACCAAACTCAAATATGCAAGAGATGTCAAACATCCATATAAAGTCGTGCATGTGTGCAAAGATGACATATATACAAATTCGAATCAAAATGCATATCAACTTCAAAACAACCCCATAGTACAATGGTTAAGATCATTTTAGGCATCAATAATTATGATGAAACATGTAAACTCAAAAACAAAAACAAATAAAAAATGGTTTTTCAATATATTTTGACTCAAGTAAAGGAAAAATATTTTTGAATTTTTCAAAAATATTATAAACCAAAAATCTGTTTGAATTTTTTCAAATAAGTCAATAAATGAAAAATATAATACAAGATGATACACATGTTATAACACTAGCAAGATATAAATCAGGATGCAAATACTAATGTATGACAAACATGGTAACACAAGCATCCTTTAGATTTAGCATGGGAAGAATCAAGTGCAACCAAATGAGAACCATAAAATTTTAGTCCTAAAGCCACTAAATCGAATTTCCTAACCCAAGTAGGTGTAACATGATGGGAGGGGGTTTTGGGAACCGAAACAACTTTATTCCTAAACTTACTACGAGCATTCCTAAGGTCATAACAAAAATGTCTAAGGTGACCTTTCCTACCATAATGTGTGCAAGTGTAAAGACAGCGGGAATGATTACCAAAATATCGACCTCTCCTCACGTTCCTAGTGGGCTTTCTCACACGGTTGGTATTGACTTTGAAAATGGGAACAACGTGATCATCGTAGCCAATACCAAACCTATCACTTTTGACTTGAACGGTGCCTAACATCCTATCCAACTTTTTTGAACTAGATTACAAGTCAAATTAACTTTACTCGAGTCTTTCAATTTCTCCTCCAACTCACAAATCCTAGACTCAAGCACACGCCTAGACTTCCCAAACTCTAGAAACTCCTTTTTCAAAGTCTCCATCAAACCACGAAGATTATCCCACTCTTTCTCAACGTACTCTAGCTTCTCCCTAAGCTTCTTCTTTCGTGCCCTAAGATCATCAATCAAAGCATCATTATTTTCTAGGGCACGCTCATTCAACCTAGCTTGTAATTTAGAGTTAACCTTTTTCACTTTCACCGCTTCAGCATACAACTCATTAAAATTCAACTTGCAACTCTTTCACATTTACCTCCTTGTAACACCCTGTATTTTTATGATATTAAATAATTAGGAGTTTAATTATGATTGTTGGATTAATCAAATTAAAAGGTGAAAAATTATTTGTTGATTAATTAAGATTAAAAATAAATATTAACTAGGATGCCAAGAGTTAATACTTATTGTTGAGAAACAAAATTATGAAATTTTATAAATTTTTGAGAGTGGGAAATACAACAGTTTGGTACATTAAGTCAGGACGCGTGTGCGAGTCATGTCGGGACTAATTTAATAGATTAAAAAAAGATAAATTATTTTTAAGTAACTCGTATGGTAATTTCAAGTGTGCCATTGAGTTCAGAAGGGTCGAGATAGTCAGAAAACTCTACCCTAGTATTTTATTTGGACTCCAGGATATTTTTAGGCTTAACCGGCACCCCGTAGGGGTATTTTTGTCCTTTGAATTTTGAGGGATTATTATGGACGAAAATTAGGAAATTAAATATGGGTGCACTAGGGTTAGAGAGGAGTTATCAGTTTTAAACCTACGAGAGAGAAAGGAGAGAGGCACAGAGGAAGGAAAAAGAGACCATTGGTGTTCTTGGTGCCTAACTCAAGAGCACGCACCAAAAATCACACCAAAGTATAGATCGTGAGACGAGGAACACACCTATACAAAAATCACCTGCGGATCAGACCATCGAAATTGAGGCAATTATTTAATTATTATAATTTATAGCAGCAACGATGTTCATATTAGTGTAGGTGTATAATATTCACTTTTTGATTCATGAGTTTTGATGAAATTGACATTAATTAAAATTTGGAAATCGCGCTAGGATGAATTCTTCATGCTGATAGGTTAGAAATCCCAAATTGATGATTATTTATGATGGACGAATTTAAATTTGATGTTCTTGTATAGAAATCTGATGAACTAGGGTTTTGAATTCTTAAATTGGGGGTATTCGATTTTATAAACGAATTGTGAGTATTTAATTCTTCAAAGTTGAGGAAAATCAGTTATACATGTTAGAAAATCAATTAGGTTTGTTGTTTTGGTGGTTGGGTTGTAGAAATTAGAGGTTTTAGGACTAAAATTTTGGAGAAGACGAAATAGTAGCAGGGAAACATAACAGGCCTGATAGAACTAGAAAAATGCCTAATCTCGTTCGAAGGAGATGGCTTATCGTTTGAATGACACGCTATGTCGTTCAAACGACATGCAGTGTGGTTCGAACGACAACCCAGAAACTATAAAATTTTCCAGTCCAATCCCATTTGAGTTATGCAACTTTTGAGTGAGGGGGCACTGCGAGTTGATGATCCTTAGCACAGTACAGATTTATTTGGTGAGTAATCCTAGTATAATACTTTAATAATTGTGTAGGTGAGATAACCTTAGAAAATCTCGAGTGTGAATAATCGAGCTGGTTATAGAATAAGTAGTAATCAGATGTATACTACGTGTAGAAATATATAGGTCGGATGAATGCCTGAATTTTTAATAGGAAGTGGGGAATGCTTATTATTATATATTTATCATTATTGTGTGTATAGAATACCTACGATTCTTGCTATCGGGAGGAGGTTTTGCGCAGTGAACAGTCTTATCATGGGTGATCTAATGGCGGGATATTTAACTTGTACCTAGATCATATGAACTTGGATATGTGTTATCTATTACGTAGGATAGTTTTGACGGTTGAATGGGAGCGTAGGTATATGCGTGACCCATTTAACTGGTGAGAATGCTCGCCTCCAATATTTGTGTTATGAGATTTATGGTTCGTGAGAGACGCCAAACCAGTTGTCCTTTATGCAGCGATCGATGCGCCGGGATACAATAGCAGAGTATGCATTGCGCCAAGTGGTCCTAACCAAGGAGCGCGTGATTTGTATATATATGTATAGGGATGATGTGACTATATGTATATATGTATATATATTTGTGAATGATTCTAACGTGTGAAATTAGCAAACTTATATATGCTGGTAAGAAAAATATTTTCACTACGGTTAATTGGAATAAATGATCTTAATAGAGTATTGTATGGGCGATACGGGTTACTCCTTTGAGACATATTTAGAAGTATAAGTCTATGATCTAGTCGGGAACCTTATGGATTACTAGGTTAGGATAAACGTACGTTAGGCTTGCACAATAGTGGAGAGGTGAGAATCTCATGTGAGAGTTCGAAACTAACATGCACATAATAATTGCATTATTGCAGTTTTAAATACTTGCTAAAACAAATATTTTTACAACTCCGGCTCTCACCCGTTTCTTACAATATAGATAGATAGATAGATAGATAGATAGATAGATAGATAGATAGATAGATAGATAGATAGATAGATAGATAGATAGATAGATAGATAGATAGATAGATAGATAGATAGATATATAGATAGATAGATAGATAGATAGATAGATAGATAGATATAGATATATTATTTATCAGGTGCCCAACCACAGGGTTACCACCAAACTTAGACACGTGGATCATTCGGCGAGATGCAGTTATAGTTGAAGATGCAGGCTATTGAGATTATATGCTTCTATCCTTTCATTCAGTTTCAGTTCAGACACTTCAGTACGGCATGTGTCGCCCATTTCCCGCTTATTTATTTCTGATATTGTATTTTCTTATACGCATTTATTTTCCTGTTGGATTCAGTATTATTATTCTTTTGGTTTTATACTTTAAACTAGAATGTTTTATCTAGTCTTAATTATCTCAGTAGTAATTTCCCATTCAGTATTTATTTTATTCTGGTGGAATGCTGCTAGCTTATGTTTAATAATGGAAATTTATTAAAGGTTTAATAGAGTATCATTAATTGGGAAAATGTTTTGACACTTAGATTAATTATCTTAGGGTATTTAAAATAAAGAAAATTGTTTTCGACACTGATGCTAAGAATGAACCAACCGAACACTTTGATTTAATTTAATAAAGGACTGATCACTCGGAATTAAATTAGGAAGGGTGTCACACTCCTCATCCTCACTAACTTCTCGCTTACTCACTTGGGATTTAATGACCTTGGAAGTGTCATGCACATGAGAATATTCGGGGGAAGATTTATCGTCGTCACTCACATGACATGCCAAGAAAGCAACAAACTTGATCTCATTTGGGGAACTCTCTCCCTCTTCCATATCACTATCACTTAAGGCAAAATTATAAGCAATAGGTTTCTTTCCCTCTTTCTTTAGTCTAGTGGGACACTCGGTAACTTTGTGACCATAGCCCTCACACCCATAACACCTATCCGACTCAACCCTATTAAATTTCTCACTTTTATCTTTAGCGGTGGACCCAAACTTATTGTTCCTGAATTTCTCAAACTTTTTGGCATCTTTCGATTGATTTTGAAACTTAAGAAATTTTTTGAACTTTTTAGCCAACGTGGCAACATCCTCAAAATCGACATTCGAAACTTTAGTTTCCTCCTTCTGAGCTTTCAAAGCAATGCCCTTTTCTTTCTTTGGCACTTGCTTGGAGGTAAACATATCGAGTTTATAGGTTTTAATTCACCTATAATCTCTTCAAGTTTCATCGAATCAAGCATTCGTAAGGAGTTTAAAACAATCACTTTTGCATCAAACCTACTCGGCAAAGATCTTAAAATTTTCTTTATCACACGGTTATCAGGAATCCTCTCTCCTAAGTTAAACGACCAATTGACAATATTAGACAACCTAGCATAAAACTCATCAAACGACTCACTATCTAACATTTTAATCGTCTCAAACTATCTAATGAGGTTTTGTACTTAGACGTCCTAACCGTGCTAGCTCCCTCGTGAGTAAGTGCAAGTGTATCGCAAGCCTCTTTTGAAGTTTCACAAGTCATGATTCAATTATAATCTTTCGGTGTGACATGCGAGGAAATTACGTGCAGACCTTTAGAGTTGTACACTGCAAGGCTATATTCAGCATCAGTCCATGACTCAACGAGTTTCAAACTAGTGACCTCACCATCTCGTGTGACTTGTGGTGTCCAACCTTTTTCAACTGCTAACCAAACACGCTCATCTATAGATTTTAAAGCTCTTCTCATTCATAATTTCTAATAAGCATAATTTATTCCATCAAAAACAGGAGCACGAAAACTTTCAAAACCTCCAAAATTCATCGCGAAAAACACAAGGGGTCAAGAAGAATTGAAATATGTTTCTAGCTCTGATACCAATTTGATGGTACCTTTTAATTTCTTATATGGAAAGTGTTTTAAGGATGACAAAACAATTTCTATTTTTATGAAAAACCTTTTTCCAATTTTTTAATTCGTACCAAGTTGTGAACAAATTTAACTTAACAAAATTTTATCTTGATTAATCCTAAACATCCATCAAGTTATTAAAGCAAGTAAAATAAAGTAAATAATTACTTACAACACCAAATATATGAGGAAAACCAGAACGGGAAAAACCTTGGACGGCCACAATCACTATGAATATGGTTTTACAAAGGTACAAACGATAGTCTTACTCAGCGACTCGATCCACCTATGAGACTTGACGCTCCTCTGATCTTCAACCACTCCTCTCATAGTGCCCACGTAGAAAGTAACCGTGTTCTATGATGCATGTCCACAACACACGCATCCACGTATGTCTCGGTGTCCACCAATATGGCTTGTAACATCTACGATGTTGAAATCGGACTCCATCGAATCTTCACCACAAAACCAACAATGTTCAAGTGTAGAACAACTCTTCTTGGTGTCACAAAGATCACTATAGCATATATAAATGAATACTCAAATCTTTGAAAATCTAAGGATGGATTAACTTTGGAAAACATTAGAAAACTTGTTTGCAGAAACGTTCTGGGCGAATACTCATTTTCACAGAATGCACACATGTAAAATATAATGGAAAACACACCTTATATAATTTTCTTGAGGCGGTGCATCGTTCAAGCGACATTGACCTGTCTCTCGAATGAGATAGCAATGTTGCGCGAATGATAGAGCATCTTGCTCGAATGACTGGTCAAGCCGTCTGAGTAACCAGCAAATTAAAGTTTGTTTTTAAACCAACTCTTAAGAAAGAGTTCCACTTAAATTCAACTCAAGCCCGTCCTCATCAGATTAAAACGAAGTGTAAACCTTTTCAAAAACTTATAAAACATTTTAAAAACATTTATTTAATAAAAATTACATCCTTAATATATTCCGAGTCTCATTAAAATCACGCATTCATACCTGACAGATCTCGAACATCAATTGATTTTGAAGACGAGTAAACTTGCACCAATAAAACTTTGGCATAACTAATTCCTTTAAGCTTTGCGGCAACGTCTTCAATTAATCTTCAAACACGTCATAGTCTGTTTGGGATCGTGATAATAAAAATACGACCTATGACTCAAACGTGTTTTGTTCCGGGAATAAGTTAAAGCTATACAACGGACTCAATTGGAAATTTTGTCTATAGATGAATACTCACATTACATTTTTTATGATATTTTTAGTCTCCTTAAGATGATTATGTTCCGTCTTTCCCATGACTTGAGTCAAATGATTTCTTTCTATCGTTATCCACCGCACACATGTACACACGTATCATATTTTGGATAAAGGAGAACATTCTCGTAGCCCATGATAGACTGAAAGGGATAGATAGGTGCTTAACACCTCCATAACTTAGACCTCAGACCCTTGATTCATTTCGTTTCATATGCATGAGTATGCCTTATGATGTCGTTCTCTCGGATGGCTACATTTCTTTTGCATGTTTTGAGCAAAATAGGCTGGCATATCCATGTCTACATGTTTCTCCACTTTTGACGAGGGAAAATTTATATCCTTGAATCCCTGCATGCACATGAGACAAGGATTTCTCTAGTTTTCCCTCTCCTCCAACTTGGGGGTCGGCCTACACCGGAAGAATTTAACTCAGATGGATACACCACACATTGGTAAAGGTAACTCAAAGTCTTCCAAAGACTTCAATTTTTCATTTATACAACGGTTTAACAGATATGGAATCTTACGACTATTAAGATTTCTATCTGCGTATTTAATAAATTCTCGAAAGCCCTTTATATGATTATCATATACTGTAATACCCCGTAATTTTATTGATTTTTATTTAAGGGATTAATTAAATTAAATGAGAATTAATTGGGAATTAATTCGGGTATAAATATTAGCTAGATGTGAGTTGGTATTTGATTGTGATATTAAAATTTAATATCTATGAGTATGTATGGTAATACATGAGCATTGAAAATATTTAAATTGTCACGAGACACAAATACGACAATTTGGAAATTTAATTGGGACGCGCGTGTCAGTCGCGTCAGGAATGCAATTAATTGAATTAAAAAGTGAATTATATTTTAATCAACCGAATGGTCATTTTGAGTGCGCCAACGTATTCGAAGGGGTCGAAATAGTCAAAAAACACTAGCCGAGAGTTTAGTTTGGGTCCCTGGACATTTTTGGGCCATACCGAAAACCCAGAAGGGTAGTTTGGTAATTTTAAAACTAGGGGAATTAAAACCCACGAATTTTAGGAGTTAATTGTATATTAGTAATGAACCCATTAAGTCCATTATCAGCATTTTTCAAGTAGTGGGCTACGGGAGTTAAAGGGAGAGTCCTAAGAGGTTCTAAAAGAAACCCCTAGCCACCATCACCATCTTATGGAGAAATCTGTAGAGAGAAAGAGGAGAATCAACCTTCATCCTTCAACATCAAATCAGAACATCTAAGGCAAGTGGTTTAATTACATAATTTCAAGCGAATGTTTCCTCCATGCTTAGAATTGAATATAGGTCTTGTATTGAATGTTTGATAAAGACCCATGAAATTGGAGATAGAATTCATAATCTTGGATATGGATTGCATGTAGAATGGTTATGGATGAATTTCAGATCCAAAATATATCTTTTGATTATTTAAAAACGGATTTATAAGGAGTACTTGTAGACATTAAAATTATGGGCTTATATTTATAAGGTTTGGGACAAGGTTTGGAAATTATGATGATTACATGTTAATTTAGGACCCCAAATATATGTTAAAGAGTGATCTAGGAAGACTTAGAGTAGTTTAAAAACGTTAAAACTTAATTGGGATGATCTTAGTAGGGATTTAGAGAAGAGAATTTTGAAAAAAAAAATCGAATTTGGAAAATTCTGGGCGCAGTCTGCCATCACGTTAGAAGACCTGCCCAGGTCGTTCGTACGACCTCGTTCAAATGAGCTTCTAACGAGATGACAGTATCCCTTCTAACGAGTTGGTAGTTCTTTCGAATGAACTCGTTCGAACGTCCTCGTTCGAACGAGGCTTCTAACGAGTTGACAGAATGGCCTTTTAGGCCTGATTTTATCTCAAATGTCCCGTAGACTTAATTAATGAAGAATTAACCTTCCCTTATTGACTAGTGGGTAGGATTGTGAGAATTGGGGTACGTTGAGGTGTAGAACTTAGAGTCTTACAGTAAACCGGATGAGAATTGTGGATTTGGAAACGAGTACCTAATTACGACGTGAGAAGAGTTAGCAACTCTAATGCATTTAAAATGGGAACTTATAAACGTATAACAGTGAATGATGGGATAAGAACGAGAAGTATACCTCTATTAAAATACTAAAATATCTAATAAGTGGGAATGCTTAGTATATGTGGTTATATGTGTATAACATACCTACCATGTTTACTATCGCGGGAGGTCGGCATTCGATCAGGGCCATCTAATCTTTGTGTACCTACGAGGGGGATTTAGATTGGTACCTCGAGGACATAGGTCAGAGAAGGACTTATTGAGAAGTTAATAAGTCTGCTGATCATGGGAGCGTAGGTATGTGCGTGACCCATGTGATGTGAACTATGTTCACCTTCGCTATGTGTGTTTATTACCTATCAAAACGGTTCCTGAGAGATTCGAAACACGTGATTCTTATGTACGTGATGTACCGGGATTGGATAATAGAGTATGTGTGCACCGCAACTTAGTCTAGGGGTGCCAGTATTGTATAATTATGAGATGTTTGATACAATAAAATATTAAAGCAAACTGTTTATATAAGTGCAAGTGTGAAATAATGTTACATCTTTGTAGAATTAAAAATGGGAAAACACTTAGCAATTTTTATGATTAATTCTGAGAATCAAATGAAAGTAAAACTTCCAGTTTATATAAACGCATCGGGAATTAAACCATGATTAGTTTAGTAAACACCAAATATTGAAGTGGACTAGTTTGATAGTAGAATAACTAGATTTGGTTACGAATACGTTAGGAGTGCACAGATAGCCGAGAGGTGAGTATTTCATGTGAGAGCACGTCCTAACATGTATTTTGCATTCATTATTTAATGTCGTTAAAACACTTGCTATATTTTAAATTATTTTCCCTCTCGGGCTCTGACCCGTTTGCTTCCAAATCTATTTTTGTAAAAACTTTTAGGTTCCCAGTCACAAGGAAACCATGCATAGGAGTTCCATTCTGATGACGTACTATAGCTAGTGGAAGTTACAGGACCTTGACAGTAGATGCCTCCACTTCCATTCTTGCTTCTACATTATCAAATTTCCTCATTTGTTGGGCATATCGCCCTATTTCTTTTAGAGACATATTATCTATTCAGTTATTTCAGATTTTGGGTTGTAATTAATTTAGTAATGCAGACTCGGTATCTATTTATTCCTGTATTTGGATTGTTGTGAGGAGTATTCCTCCAGATTCATTAATATTCTATGGTTATTCCATTGTCATTATGTTGTGGTGGTTATGTTAGCATTTCATAAATTACTTATATCATGTTAATCGAATTTAATGAAAATCGACAACTCACTTTTTAAATTATTAGGTGGCTAGAAATTGTTAAAACGTTTTTCGATAGTGATGCTATGAACTGAACCAACTTGGCATTTTGTATTAATTTAATAAACGAGTAGCTACCCGTTATTTAATTAGTCGGGGTGTCACAGGTGGTATCAGAGCATCAGGTTCTAGTGTCCTTAGGATCTGTACGGCTTATTATGTTTTCGTTGAGCTTTCTTTGATGTAGAGCCCTATATTTTAGGACTGTTGTATTCTTTTATGTATGTTTCGCTCTTCAGCTATTTTGAGATAATAACTGCGAGCTTATAAGACTTTACTCTCATTTCAGATGCCTCCACGACGTGCACAGCGAGTTCCTAGGAATGCTCAGCCCGAGCAACAGCCTGTACCAGTTTTGGGCACCATAAATGCTGCATAGGTTATAGCTATTGTAGCCCAAATGGTAAATTCCGCCCTAGCGGTTGTACAGTAGGAACCACCCCAGGCGTCGGTAGTCACGCCAGTTCAGGCTCATGCATTCCCGTCTGCTTGGGAACGCGTTCGTGATGCTTTTCAGAACGAACACCCTCCAGAGTTTGCAGGTAGCTCCGACGTTGTAGTGTCCAGTCAGTGGAGGAAGGACATTCAGAGGCACTTAAGGATGTACGACTGCACGGATGTTCAGAAGCAGATACTGGCTACTTTTAAGCTAGTAGAATCAGCGTTGTAGTGGTGGGAGTCCATTACCACCGCGGAGGAGAGGGACGCCCTTTCTATTCAGGAGTTCTGGGTGCGGTTCGATCGCAAATATTTTTCGTCAGCTGTTCACACTGAGATGAGGAGGAAGTTGATGAACCTCAAGAAGGAGGAGAGGACCGTGGCTGAGTATGAGGCTAAATTCACTAATCTCTTGAACATTGTTCCCGATGAGATTCCGACTGAGGAGAAGAAGTTCAGAAGTTCATGGACGGATTGACTTGGAGGATCCGACATCACTTGTTGGGAAATCTTTCGTTGGCCACTTACTCTAACATGGTTAACGCGGAACTTCTTCCCTACCAGGATCACCGCTTTCACATGTTAGAGAGTAAGAGATCAGGAGAGTCCATCCATCAGGGCAGGACTGGGGTAAATGGTGCCAGCGGGGCACAATCTGCTCAGGGTCAGCACATGCAGGGCGATCAGGGCTCCCAAGAGGGGGATCCTAAGAGATTCAGATCTAGGGGTTTCAAGAATGGTTAGGGAGGTTTCATACATGGCCATCAGGGTCATAATGGCCACTAGGGCCATCAGGGCCAGATTGGTCAGCAACAGCAGTTTCAGCAGGGCCAACATGGTCAAGGTAGGAATGGTAACAGCCATCAGGGCCGAGGGCAGCAGGGACAGTGAGGGGGAAACTTCCTGGGGAAGTGCTTCGTGTGTGGAAAGATTGGCCACAAGTGCCAGGATTGTCCTGATAGGGGCAGGGCCCCACAGCAGCAGCAGTAGGGTGCTCGACACGAGCCATAGAGGCCTATGTTTCCCGCCGCCCTCCCAGCACCACCACAGATGGAAGCATTACCACCCATTCCAGCGGTCCCAGTTCAATAGGGACAGCTTCAGTATGGGAGAGTGTATCAGCTTCAGCAGGCCGCCGTCCCACAGGATCCACCTGCTATTGAGGGTATGTTCTCTATTCAGGGGACTATGTGGCGTATTTTATTTCATACGGGGGCCACGCATTATTTCATTGCCACGAGATTTGCACGCACTATTGGGTTGTTAGACACTCCAAAGAGCACGATTAGATTCACCGTTGAGTAGGGGTTCTCTAATTTCCCTTATTTGTAGAGGCGTGGGTATAGAGATCGGGAGGTTTACTTTACCCGCTGATATGTTAGTATTAGAGATGACTGAGTATGATGCGATTGTTGGTATGGATTGGCTAGTTGAGTACCGATCCATGATTGATTGTTTCAGTAGGAGTATCATTTTTTCCATTCCCGGGCAGGAGATGTTTTTAGTGGCGATGCCTCGCCCTGAGGGAAGATTGTCCACTCATTTGTACTATATAGAGGAGGAGACCTCTAAGGAAGTGGTGATACCACTTGATTCGATTCCAGTCATGAGGGAGTTTGCTGATGTATTTCAGGACATACCTGGATTACCTCCTAGTAGAGAGATTGATTTTGTTATCGATTTGACGTCGGGCACTAGGCCAATTGCCCGCACACCGTACCGTATGGCTCCAGCGGAGATGAGAGAGCTAAGGGATTAGATGGAGCAGTTGTTGGGTCAGGAGTTTATCCGGAGGAGTACTTCGCCATGGGGTGCCCCTGTGTTGTTTGTAAAGAAGAGGGATGGATCGTTGAGATTATGTGTAGATTATCGGGAGTTGAATAAAGTCACGATACGGAATAAATATCCGTTGCCCCGAATCGATGACTTATTTGACCAGTTAAGGGGAGCTTGCTTCTTCTCAAAGATTGATTTGCGATCGGGATACCATCAATTGCGTATTAGGGAACAGGACGTCTCGAAGACTGCTTTCTTGACGCGATATGGTTCCTATGAATTTGGGATTATGCCTTTTGGCTTGACCAACGCTCCAGCCGTGTTTATGGACTTGATGAATAGGGTGTTCAGAGAGTTCCTAGACCAGTTCGTCATTGTCTTTATTGATGACATTATGGTTTACTCCCAGACAGAAAAGGAGCACATCGAGCATTTGAGACAGATTTTCCAGACGTTGCATGAGAACGAGCTTTATGAAAAGTATGAGAAGTGTGGGTTTTGGCTGAAGGAGGTTCAGTTTTTGGGGCATATCATTTCAGACCAGGGGATATCTGTTGATCTGGATAAGGTATTCGTTGTGAGGGAGTGGGGACAGCCCACGACACCGACTGAGATCCGTGGTTTCTTAGACCTAGCAGGATACTACAGGAGGTTTATTCGGGGTTTCTCAAAGATAGCAGGTCCTTTGACACATCTGACTCGCAAAGGTGTGCCATTCATCTGGAGTGATACTTGTCAGTTGGCATTCGATGAGTTGAAGGACAATTTGACCTCAGCGCCTGTGTTAGCATTGCCCAGACTGGGAGTTGAGTATTTAGTTTACACCGATGCATTCTTACAATGACTTGGAGGTGTGCTGCAACAGGAGAGTCAGTCCATTGTTTATGCTTCCCGTAAGCTTAAGTCCCACGAGAGGAATTACCCCACCCACGACTTGGAGTTAGCGGCAGTCGTACTCTCTCTTCGGATTTGGAGACACTATCTCCTGGGGGAGAAATTTCGGTTGTTCACAGACCACAAGTCTCTACAATACCTCTTCACGCAGAAGGAGTTGAATATGCATCAACGTCGGTGGCTTGAGTTTGTGAAGGATTATGAGTTCGATATCCAGTATCACATAGGGAAGGCTAATGTGGTAGCAGACGCATTGATCCGTAGGCCGGTAAATGAGGTGGCTGAGGTGTGGAAAAATAAGTGGAAGGAGTTGGGACACCAGGATGCAGTGGATCGATCGTTCATGTCTGTGATGACTATTACACCTCAGATTGTTACGAGAGTGATAAAGGCCCAGGCAAATAACTCGTTTTGTCAGGAGAAGATAGTTAGATTACTAGCAGGGGAGCCGAGTCCTATACTGTTAGCTCAGACGGGGGATTACGCTTCAATGGGAGACTAATTGTTCCGAAAGGGGAAGACTTGCGACACGAGTTAATGGTAGAGTCGCACGACTTACGGTTCGCGGTACACCCTGGTGGGGATAAGATGTACTAAGACATGAGACGACAGTATTGGTGGAGAGGTATGAAGAGAGATATCGCCGTGTTCATTTCTAAATGTGCCACTTGTCAGCTAGTAAAGGTGGACCATCAAAAACTGGTAGGACTTCTGCAGCTGTTAGAGGTTCCGACGTGGATATGGGAGAGCATATCCATGGACTTTATCATGGGGTTACCTATATCACAAAGAGGTCATGACTCCATATGGATAATTATGGATAGGTTGACCAAAGTTGCTCATTTTCTGCCCGTAAGGACCGACTACACTACGAGACAGTATGCCTAGCTTTTCATTGCGAAAATAGTGAGACTTCACGGGGTGCCTCTAAATATCGTGTCTGATCGAGACAAGATATTTGTTTCACAATTTTGGGAGAGTTTCCAGAAGGCCATGGGTACAGAGTTACGGGTGATTACGATTTATCACCCGCAGACGGATGGGCAAATCGAGCGGACAAATCAGATGTTGGAGGACATGTTGCGTATGTGCATCCTAAACTTTGGTGGTGGATGGGAGCAGTACCTTCCACTGGTGGAGTTTGCTTATAATAACTCCTATCAGTTTACCATTGGCATGGCTCCATTTGAGGCGTTGTATGGTAGACCTTATCGTTCCCCAGCATGTTGGTTAGAGGTGGGGGATAACAAACTTCTTGGGCCGAAAGTGATTCAGGATACTTCGACAAGGATAGAGATGATACGGAGTCGTATTCGAGTAGCTCAGGACCGGCAGAAGAGCTATGTTGATGCTAAGAGGTTCTTCAGAGAATTCAAGGTGGGGGACCATGTGTTACTCAGAGTATCTCCTATAAAAGGGATCATGCATTTTGGGGAAAAGGAGAAACTGGCACCAAGATATGTGGGGCCATTTCCTATCACCGAGCGCATTGGGCCAGTTGAGTATAGACTTGGATTACCGGAGCACTTGCATAGGATTCATGATGTGTTCCACATTTTCTCGCTAAGAAAATATCTTAGGGATGATTTGGCCCATAGTCACATTGCTTTAGAGGACATCGATCTTCAGCCCGATAGGTCCTATGAGGAGGGGCCGATTGCTATTTTGGACTGAAGCGAGCGGAAACTGAGGTCGAAGATAGTACCGTTAGTACGTATTTAGTGGCGACATCATAATGCCGAGGAGTCCACATGGGAGTGCGAGGATGAGATGCGTGAGCGCTATCCAGAGTTATTTTTACCAGGTACTCTTTAGTTCTAAATTTCGGGATGAAATTCTGTTATTAGGGGGAGTATGTAATACCCCGCAATTTTATTGATTTTTATTTAAGGGATTGATTAAATTAAATGAGAATTAATTGGGAATTAATCTGAGTATAAATACTAGCGAGATGTGAGTTGGTATTTGATTATGATATTAAAATTTCATATCTATGAGTATGTATGGTAATACATGAGAATTGAAAATATTTAAATTGTCACGAAATAGAAATACGATAATTTGGAATTTAATTGGGACGCGCGTGTCAGTCGCGTCAGGAATGTAATTAATTGAATTAAAAAGTGAATTATATTTTAATCAACCAAATGGTCATTTTGAGTGTGCCAACGTGTTCAAAAGGGTCGAAATAGTCAGAAAACACTAGCCGGGGGTTTAGTTTGGGTCCCGGGACATTTTTGGGCCATACCGAAAACCCAGAAGGGTAGTTTGGTAATTTTAAAAATAGGGGAATTAAAACCCAAGAATTTTAGGAGTTAATTGTATATTAGTAATGAACCCATTAAATCCATTATCAACATTTTTCAAGTAGTGGGCTACGTGAGTTAAAGGGAGAGTCCTAAGAGGTTCTAAAAGAAACCCCTAGCCACCATCACCATCTTTGGGAGAAATCTGTAGAGAGAAAGAGGAGAATCAACCTTCATCCTTCAATATCATATTAGAACATCTAAGGCAAGTGGTTTAATTACATAATTTCAAGCGAATGTTTCCTCCATGCTTAGAACTGAATATAGGTCTTGTATTGAAAGTTTGATAAAAACCCATGAAATTGGAGATAGAATTCATAATCTTGGATATGGATTTCATGTAGAATGGTTATGGATGAATTTTAGATCCAAAATATATCTTTTGATTATTTAAAAACGGATTTATAAGGAGTACTTGTAGACATTAAAATTATGGGTTTATATTTATAAGGTTTGGGACAAGGTTTGGAAATTATGATGATTACATGTTAATTTAGGAGGCATTGACCCCAAATATATGTTAAAGAGTGATCTAGGAAGACTTAGAGTAGTTTAAAAATGTTAAAACTTAATTGGGATGATCTTAGTAGGGATTTAGAGAAGAGAATTTTGAAAAAAAAAATCGAATTTGGAAAATTCTGGGCGCAGTCTGCCATCTCGTTAGAAGACCTGCCCAGGTCGTTCGAACGGTTCGAGCTTCTAACGAGATGACAATGTCCCTTCTAATGAGTTGGTAGTTCGTTCGAAGCCTTTCATTCGAATGAACTCGTTCGAACGACCTCGTTCGAACGAGACTTCTAAAGAGTTGGCAGAATGGCCTTTTAGGCCTGATTTTATCTCAAATGTCTCGTAGACTTAATTAATGAAGAATTAACCTTCCCTTATTGACTAGTGGGTAGGATTGTGAGAATTTGGGTACGTTGAGGAGTAGAACTTAGAGTCTTACACTAAACCGGATGACAATTGTGGATTTGGAAACGAGTACCTAATTACAACGTGAGAGGAGTTGGCAACTCTAATTCATTTAAAATGGGAACTTATAAACGTATAACAGTGAATGATGGGATAAGAATGAGAAGTATACCTCTATTAAAATACTAAAATATCTAATAAGTGTGAATGCTTAGTATATGTGGTTATCTGTGTATAACATACCTACCATGCTTACTATCGCGGGAGGTCGGCGTTCGATCAGGGCCATCTAAACTTTGTGTGCCTACGGGGGGATTTAGATTGGTACCTCGAGGACATAGGTCAGAGAAGGAATTATTGAGAAGTTAATAAGTCTGCTGATCATGGGAGCGTAGGTATGTGCGTGACCCATGTGATGTGAACTATGTTCGCCTCCACTATGTGTGTTTGTTACCTGTTAAAACGATTCCTGAGAGATTCGGAACGCATGATCCTTATGTACGTGATGTACCGGGATTGGATAACAGAGTATGTACGCACCGCAGCTTAGTCTAGGGGTGCTAGTATCGTATAATTATGAGAAGTTTGATACAATAAAATATTGAAGCAAACTCTTTATATAAGTGCAAGTGTGAATTAATGTTACATCTTTGTAAAATTAAAAATGGGAAAATGCTTAGCAATTGTTATGATTAATTTCGATAATCAAATGAAAGTAAAGCTTCCAGTTTATATAAAGGCGTCGGGAATTAAACCATGATTATTTTAGTAAACACCAAATATTGAAGTGGACTAGTTTGATTGTAGAATAACTAGATTTGGTTACGGATACGTTAGGAGTGCACAGATAGTCGAGAGGTGAGTATTTCATGTGAGAGCACTTCCTAACATGTATTCTGCATTCATTGTTTAATGTCGTTAAAACACTTGTTGTATTTTAAATTATTTTCACACTCGGGCTCTGACCCGTTTGCTTCCAAATCTATTATTGTAAAAACTTTTAGTTGCCCAACCACAAGGACACCATGCATAGGAGTTCCATTCCGATGACGTACTGTAGCTGGTGGAAGTTACAGGACCTTGACAGTA
Source organism: Sambucus nigra (assembly GCA_949130495.1). Classification (NCBI taxonomy): domain Eukaryota; kingdom Viridiplantae; phylum Streptophyta; class Magnoliopsida; order Dipsacales; family Adoxaceae; genus Sambucus; species Sambucus nigra. Next base: position 117,616,322 of record OX422222.1, on the reverse strand, counting down.
AATTCCTCCACTACCATTCTTGCCTCTATATTGTCATATTTCCTCATTTGTTGGGCATGTCGCCCTATTTCTTTTAGAGACATATTATCTATTCAGTTATTTCAGATTTTGGGTTGTAATTAATTTAGTAATGCAGACTTGGTATCTATTTATTCCTGTATTTGGATTGTTGTGAGGAGTAATCCTCCAGATTCATTACTATTCTATAATTATTCCATTGTCATTATGTTGTGGTGGTTATGTTAGCATTTCATAAATTACTTATTGCATGTTAATCGGATTTAATTAAAATCGACAGCTCACTTTTTAAATTATTAGGTGGCTAGAAATTGTTAAAACGTTTTTTGATAGTGATGCTATGAAATGAAACAACTTGGAATTTTGTATTAATTTAATAAAGGAGTATCTACCGAGTATTTAATTAGTCGGGGTGTCACATATACTATATGACTATCTCCCCTCCACTCTTTGTATTGTGGGAAATCCATTAAGTAGTCTTTAAATTCAAGTCACCTATATAAATATGTTGGATACAAAAATTCTCAGTTTATAATTAAAGAAAATTCATTTAACCCTAATAAATTCGAAACAATTTCAAAGAAAATTCATTCAACTCAATCAAAAAGAAATACTATAAGAAAATCCATTCAAACAAGACAGATATCCAGCTAATTAAAATATTACAGATTTTTTCAAAAAGAAAACATTGTTCAACCCCCAGACTTGTCCAATAAATTAACTAGCCATGTAATAAAAGAATTTGTATTTTTTAACATAAATCCTTCCTCGTGGTCAACGTACCCAGGATCTTCTTCATAACGAGAGTATATTTTATTGACCAATACTTGAGCTTCACCCATCACTAAAAGCCGATTATGGTCATGTGTTCCAATAATTATGGAAATGATATTTCACGTGCCAATAACCATATTATTGGTTAAGTCCTAATTAAATTTAGTGTGTGTCGATGAAGATGATGCGCGAAATGTTCTCAGTGTAGGCATTTGCGAGGGGAATGTTCTGGGAGGAGGCATTTAGGAGGAAAATATTCCAGCAAGAGGCATTTAGGAGGAGAATGTTCCATGGGAGGATAAGGTATTGTTTGAGGCATTTGAGGGGGAACCCTATTGTTGACTTAAATGTTAGACCAATCCTTGGATTTCATTCGTCAGGAGTGCCATCTCCTTTCAAAGGTCTGACACCTCTCCTTTCGTCTTTCCATTTCCTTGTAACCCTCTTTCCAGCTCACCCCTCACTGAAAAGATCTTAACTAATAAAGGTGCATTGTGTTATAATTTGGTACTTGGCATATGTGACCCAAACCTCTTGTCCTCCTTTTATGGTCCATATCAAGCACCTTAGTTAGGTAATCTGATCGAATGTCATAAGGGCTGCAATCAGACTTATTACTAGGAACGAGCTCTATCATTTAATGTAACATAATATTATATTTAGTACTACAATTTTAATAGTAACAATATTATAACATGTACATGTTTGATAACTAAATTCAAACACATCGAATTCTGTGCTAGTTTGTCTATGAATGTCTTAGTCCCTTTTTCCCATAGTACATGCAAGTACAAGTTGAACATATTAGCATCTTTACCTTCTTTTGGAGTCCCTTTGATCCGTTCCACCAATTCACCCTTAAGATCATCATAATATTTTTCCCCGAGTTTATGGCCATCAACCTTTTTTATCTATTTGGTTTATTTCTTTCCCTGTCATTTAGTTTTTGCTCCCTGGCCTCATTCTCTAAGAAGTTGTCCATTAGTAAGTGGACATTTTAATATTTTGTGGAACTTGGCCTTTTAGCTCTAAAAATCATAAATGGTTCCCCATTAGGGGAAGAATTATCCAGACAGTTCTTCTGATAGGTTTTCAAAGCATCGGCTACTTTGGAAATAACATTTGGCTTCGAATCGGTTTGGAATGAAAGGTCTTACTAAGTTGCTCCCAAATGTCATCCTTTAAGGCATGATTAACCTCCTTCTAGTTGGATGTGATCCTGATGCCCACATTCATCTTACGAAGAGACACATAATGATTTTTAAAAAGTTGAACGTCGCCTTTATCAGCAGCTGGATTATCCCTGTCAATGGAGAACCCAATGCGATCCCTCAGCCAGAGCAGTTGGGAATGTCTGATTATTAGGGGGTTATTGAGTTCGATGAGTCAGAGATGGATTAAAATGAATCTTCGGGGGAGTAGAGTATTGATATCCCCGAGGAGATGAGAATTGAGGTTGGGGTATGTAGGAGAGCTCCCAATTGGCGGTCTTCCGCTATTTGGTTATTAATTATCATTTCTCTTCGACATTTCTACAATTTAAAAAAGTAGCGACGCTTGTAAGAAAGTATGATTTACAACTATATATATGTATATACCTTTTAGATAGTTTTTAAAACATGCTCGATGAATCTTATTTCCATCCAAGCAGTATTACTTTTTAAGAATCTATGAAAGTCCGCACGTGGCCAACTGGGAAGAAGCGGGTTTATGAATCACATGTAAAGGTTCGGGACATGAACTTAGAATCCTCTCTTCTTAAACTTAATTTCAAGCTCATTTTTAATATGTATATTTCACGAGATATAACAATCTAGGTGAATTCCCTCTTTACAAAAGTGTATCGACAAAGGATGAATATTTTTCAAACTTTTCTAATAGTGTCACCAATGTCAGTTCTCTTTCAGGATTATGTAGGCAAAATGTAATCTCTATGGCCTCATCCCAGCATTCTGGAAAAGAAAATAGAATATGATCAAACATGTAGTCTTACGAGAGATCAACTCCACTAATTGTAAAGTAATTAAATTGTTATATTTTCCTATGGCACGCACTAATGAATCATGTTTTAGTGCAGTCAAGGTGCACCCTCTTATACTCTTGTTTCCAATCATTACAGTAGTTACTCATTTTTCTTGAGAAAATATATATAAGGGTGTGAATATGAGTCATAAAGATAATTACTCTAATTAATCCTAAATAAATTATGATTTTTCATCCGATCAATCAAACAAAACAAGTCCAATTTAAGTTCATTTTAATTTAATTAAATCTAAATTACCATTTGTCCACTAATTTTTTTTCACCCAAATAGCAACCATTTAAGGAAGGGGTGAACACAACCATAACAAGTTAACTAAATGAATAAATTATAAACATTTAGTCATTAAGATACGGTAGTCTTTATGATAAATAATTAGTTAAAGGTTTATTATGAAGAATTAATAGAGTGAGCTTTTTAAGTATTTATCATCCGTATCAAACTATGATCATTCAACACAAGCCATAATAACTTTCAATCCAAAAATTCAATACAAGTTTATCCCGTATTCCTTCTAAATCATCTACTTGATTGATTTCCATGAACATAATTATATAACATCATATTTCATATACAATTCTACATCAAGGGTTTCATATAAAATTTCTAACAATAAATAGGCCCATATTATAACGTAGAACATGTGAGAATAATCAAACCCACACACACATATACACACGCATAAACACATAATATGCACATACACACACCTATAAACATACACACATTTGTTATGTACACCTTATCAGCATCGGACCTTTTTCCTTGACATAACATTATAGGGATTAAAATATATAATTAAAAAAGTCCATCATATTGCAAAATTATTTGAAGGCCTCATATTGCGAAAAATTACTCTTTTTTACTAGGCTAAAGTATTTTTCTTTGAAGGCCTAATATTGTTAAAGATTAGTTATGTGGAAAAAAGTGTACATTAAATGTTATTAATCATAAATTCAGTAGTAATTTCATAACAAAAACCACTATAATGGAGAAATTTCTCAAAAATCATCAATCAAATTTGAACAACAGCAAAAACTATTGACAACACTTAAACATGCACACACTCTTAGAAACACGCACATTTAACAAAAACTATTGACAACACTTAAACATGCACACACTCTTAAAAACACGCACAATAAATGTAGATAGATAGATAGATAGATAGATAGATAGATAGATAGAGAGAGAGAGAGAGAGAGAGAGAGAGAGAGAGAGAGAGAGAGAGAGGCCGAAAATATACCTTGTGTGGAGAGAGAGAGATGGGGGCTAGAAAATCACTACAAATAGAAAGTAAGGGTGTTCAATTTTGTCGAGAGAGAGAGAGAGAGAGATAGGGAGGGAGAGAGTAAGGACAACGGTGAAATGAAATGTAGATTGTTCTATTTTGATTTATACCTAAAATGGGGTCACGATCCAAAACTATGACCCCTTCTGTGACCCACTGACGAATTAACTTGGTCCCGATTCTAGATCGTGACCCCCATTTATGACCAATTGAAGCTCGAGGGGAGGTCAAGGTTATAGACCGTGACCATGGTAACATGGCAATTTTAAATGCGTTTTAGGGATCACATTTCAAAACCGTGACCAAGGTTCATTGTACATCGTCACGATTTTGGACCATTACCATCACTATGACTAAAAAGGTGGGAAACTTGGTCACGATTTTTAAATGTGATCCCTAAAATGCATTTAAAATTTCCATGTTACCGTAGTCACGGTCTATAACCTTGACCTCCCCTCGAGCTTCAATTGGTCATAAATGGGGTCACGATCTAGAATCGGGACCCCATTTATGACCAATTGAAGCTCGAGGAGAGGTCAAGGTTATAGACCGTGACCATGGTAACATGGCAATTTTAAATGTGTTTTACGGATCAAATTTCAAAATCGTGACCAAGGTTCAGTGTACATCGTCACGATTTTGGACCATTACCATCATTGTGACTAAAAAGGTGGGAAACTTGGCGCTATAATTGATCACAGTTTTGGATCGTGACCCCTTTGGTCATGGCTCCTAACCGTAACCACCCCCTTTATATGTGGTCACCCTAACTTCTGATCTCATAGATGGTCCTAGTAATTATCTAGCGGTCATGGTTTTGGACTGTGACCACCTAGTCACGGTACGGGATCGTGAGCCATTTACTGTGACTAGTTATAATTTTTGGTGTAGTGTGTCTTACTTATGGGACCATATTCGGTTGTAATGTTCATGGTTATTATAGTTGTCCCTCCCATATGTACGAAACTGAACCCACTTGGCAACATCATATTGGTAAAATGAGTTAGATGGTTCATTATAAATATATGTCGGTCAGTCACCCTTTTAGGAACGACAAGTTTAACTTCTTACCAGTCGGTCACAATTGTAGGATGTAACATGCTCGCCTATCTAGTCAGCAACTTGAGGAGAAGGTGAAGGCTACGACTGCTGGGAATACGTATGAAGGCAAAAATTCTTAGCTCTTAAACCTGAAGCGTAAAGTTGGGGAGGACCCAGTTTCAGAATACGACTAAAATTTGTAAATATTTAGTATGAGGCTTAAATACATGTCGTTAAAGGGGAAAACCCAAAACAGCAACAAAATAGCCCTGTAAGGGGAACGCACAGGAATAATGTAACTCATAGGAAACTACGTAGTAACAGGACGATTAGTTTGATAATAGGACTAAAATTTAAATATAACTAGACTTAGGCATAAAAAAAATTATACTGGAGGGGAAAAAAGAAAAATAACCCCTAAACGGCCCTGTAAGGAGCACGAACACCTGGCACGAGACGAATGTAACTCGTAGGAGCTAACCGCTTAGTTAAGGGATGCCAGATTTGTAAATGGAATAGATTTAGAAAATATTTAGTATGAGGCTTAGAAACATGACGTTAAATGGGAAAACTCGAAATATCCCCCAATTGGCCCCGTAAGGTGCACAACACCTCGCACGGACCAATGTAACTCATAGGAACTGGTTGAATAGTCCTTGGATGCCTAGAATGAAAAGATAACTAAAATTTCAAAATAACAAGACTTAGGATTAAAAAGATTCCTCTTGAGGGGAAAACCTAAAATGTCCCCAAAACTCTCCGTAAGGGGCACGAACACCTCGCACGAGACCGATGTAACTCGTAAAAGCTGATCGTGTAGCCACGGAATGCTAGTTTGAGAATAGGACTAAAATTTGAAAATATTTATATGATTTGGTTGAATTGTAAACAACTAGACTAAAGGTTAAAAACATGCCACTAGGTGGGGAAAAATAAAAAAATACCCCAAACGACCCCGTAAGGGGCACTAACACTTCGCATGGGACTATAGTAATTCAAAAGGGCTGATCGCATAGTCACAGGATGCTCTATTTGAGAATTCATAAGAATAGATCGCACGGGACTTTGACCATGACAACTTCTAATCCTGTCATGGTCAAAGTCCTTGACATGACCATGATAACTTTATTGTCAAGGTCAATGATCGTGACGTGATCGTGGCAAGTTGTTGTCACGGTCATTGATCGTGACAATTCTAGTTGGGTATAAAGTCACAAAATCTCAATTTTGGTGTAGTGTGTAGCACTCTCACTATTTCACTATGCAACTACAATCGAGTTTTTCCTATCCCGTTTATTTTGACGGACATGATCGTTGTCCATCAAAACAGCTCCACATTCTAGCTCTTTAAAGCTAGAAAATCATTTATTGTTGGGACACATATGATAGGAACAAACCGAATCCAAAATCTATTCCTGAGAACTGGATCCAAATGGTGAAATAGACAAAGCGCATTCAGAATTTTCATTGTCACAAAGTTTGCATTGGAGTTCTTTGTGTCCTTCTTTAACTGAGAACAATATTTCTTCCAGTGCCCTTTCTAGTGACAAAAGGCACATTCACATTTGCAAATCGGTAATCATTTTATTGAAATTGTCCAAATGTTCTAACATAGAAGTACCTTCTGCATATGAAACTGAAAGAGTTTCTTCTTCAAATATAGTCGATTTTCAACGCTCTTTGTCATGAGCTTGTCATCCAGTTGATCCATTATTTTTATGCAAAGGTCTCGTGTCTATACTGATATTTTTTATCCTTGCCTGGATAAAGATAAATCTAACCAAAAGTCTTGCGATTGATTTTATTCCAGTCATCCTCCTTCATATCTTCTGGCATATCTTCAATAGCAATTTTCCGCTCGTGTTGGACTAACACATACATAACTTCACATTGCCATATGCTTAAGTTTCTTTATACATCGAATTTTTCTACGTCAAAAGTAAAGGAATATAACATATAACTACTGAGTAGGTAAGTAATCCTAGAGTAGGGTATAACACAGGTATGTGTGGGAAAGTTGATGTGTTCTAAAAGGATAAAAAGGCAAAAAAGTTTATAATTGGATAATTCCATAATCATAAGGTGATGACACAAATTCTAAAGGGTCATTTACTGTTTGGGGTATACTTGTTTTTATTATTTAGGGTTTGGTTCTATTTATTTACATTATAGTTATTCGGGGTTCAAAATCAATGAAAACTGTTAGTTGACTGCTTTGACCGTCAGTTGACTCACTTTTCCAACCAAAAAAAACTAGTTTACCCCTTAATACATTAGTACACAATAGTATAAGTATATATTAGAGTATTCAAAACAAATTATAATATTTCGAAATATTTTTAATGAAAAACTTTTTTGTTAAATGTTTTTTTAAAAATAAAAAACATTCATAAAAATAAAAAGTTTTTTAAAAAATATTTTTATTAGCTATATTCTATAAAATCAAAAAGGTTTATAAATAATTTTTTGATAAATTGTTAAAAAAAATCTATTTTTATGCTCGTTCAAATGCTTTTTTTATACCACTTTAAAAAAAATACTATTTTTATACACAAAAATTCTGGAAACTTACAAACCTGTCTTAAACGTCATTTTTTATTATTTTTTTTACTTTTTTACTGTTTAATATTTAAAATTTTACATGTGTCAAATTTTTAATACATATTAACCATTTTTGATAAATAAATTTCTTTCCACCTTTTAAAAAAAAATGTTCTATTATTATAAAACTATTTTTTAAAGAAATATTTTTAAAAATAATTTTCTATTAGAAAATGGTAAAGTTTTTAAAATTTTAAAAAAATAGTGTTTAAAATTATTTTTGTAAATATTTAACAGTTTTTAAAAATATTGTGTATAAAAAATAGTAAAAAAAGACATTGTTATTTTTGTCACTCTTTTTTTACGTTCAATATTTTAAATTTTACATGTGTCAAATTTTTTGCTTTGTATTAACCATTTTTTATAAACAAAATTTCTTTTCATCTTTTTTAATACAAAAAGTCGTATTATTATAAAACTATTTTTAAAAGAAACATTTTGAAAACAATTTTTTATTTGAAAATGGTAAAGTTTTTAGACAATAAAAAGAGTGTTTAAATTTATTTATTTAAATATTAAACAGTTTTTAGAAATATTGTGTATGAAAAAGTGTAAAAAAACACTCTTTTTTATTTTTTACTATTTTTTTACAATTCAATATTTCAAATTTTACATGTGTCAAATTTTTACTATGTATTAACTATTTTTATAAATAGTTTTGTATAAAAAATAGTGCTTTTTTAATAGGTTTTTTAAAACAAGTATAAAAAAGCTTTTGAACATGTATAAAAAACATATTTTTAAACAGTTTATAAACAGGTATAAAAACATTGTATAAACAGTTTTTTTTAAACAGTGTATAAAAATTTTCAAAAATAGTGTATAAAAACAAGTATTTTAAACATTTTATAAAAAAATTGATTTATAAAATTTTTAATTTTATAAAAAACAGTTTATAAAAAATATAGTGTATAAAAACGTTTTCATTATATAAAACTATTTCATTTTATACAAGCATTTAATAAAAAAAATTATTAAAGTCAATTAGAAATACTATAGAATTTATTTTTAATACACTAATATATACTTATACTCATGTGTATTAATGTATAAAGGGGTAAAAGAGTCTTTTTGGTGAAAAAGTGAGTCAACTGACGGTCAAATCAGTCAACTAACGGTTTTGATTGATTTTGAACCCAACCAACTATAATGTAAACAAATGGACCCAAACTCTAAATAATGAAAACTATTGTACCACAAACAGCAAATGACCCAATTCTAAGACTTGACACGTTTATGTGTGAATAATTCTTTCAAACATCAGGTGCATGTATTGAAATGTTATTTTTAGAAAACACTGATGTGTGTTAATTTAAGTCTAAATGTGTATTTTTGCAAGGAAATCGGATGATTTTAGATAGTCCAAGAGTACGATTTTTCCAAATTAATCTCGTGAGTTAAAGGGTCACGAGATATCTTGGAATAAAATGAAAACTTTGAAGATAAGGATTAATGGTATATAACTGGATGAAAGGATAACATTTAGGGAGTAAAATATGGTTAATGCATTACTATATAAGAACTACATGTAGAAATACATTGGTTATAGTACTGCATCCATCCATTTTTGTATTGTATTTTGTTAAGGAATCCTTATTGGGCATTGGCTCACCTCGTTTCCTTTGTTATGGAAGGTTAGCTGAAGTTCTGTCTTTTAAGAGCATTTTTCATGTAAATGATTATTTATTCTTATATTGGTCGCTTTGACTTGGAGCCTAGGGAATTATCTAATGGATTCCACACTTATTGTTAGATACATATATATTCTTGGAAACTGGAATCGCATGTTTATTAATTGATTCTAATTAATTAAAAAGGACTAGAACCCTTACTTAGGTTACTTCACATCACTTCACACTTAATGCAGTCGGTCCGGATAAGGTTAACCCACGAGTAGCACCATATTTTGGGTCAGTAGTATCGATCATGTTTTTATTCACATTATTGTGCGTATTTTGATATAATTGAACATGAAATTTAAGAAATCATGTTGGTCGTGTCGTGTCATGTTCAATACGGGTCATATTCATCTCAAATAAAAAAACATGAAGTCACGTCATTTTCGTCTCCAAAAAATCCTTGTCTTGTTGGCCAAAAATCTAACTCAAAAATAAGAATTACCACCCCTAAGATGTGCTAATTTGTTTTCCTAAAAATATACCCGAGAGGGGGTGATTTGGGTATTATAAATTAAATGCCAATTTAAAACTTCTCAACCTTCTCTTTTAAAAGTTTAATTGTAATGTAATGATTCAATTAATATTATAGTAATTAATCAAATAGTGAGTAATTAAGCTAAACAATTAATAGCAATATCAAAGAGAGAGTTTATAGAGATTTTACAAACCAATATTTTAAGGTGTTTCGGCCTTAACTAGATCCATGATCAAGAAACTTCACTATATCTAGTTCACTAATTTATAAACAACAACCTCACGTGGATTTATCACATCTTGCAAATCGTAACCAACAAGATGTTAGACTCACCATTACCAAGTGGAACAAATTCAAGAGCCCAAGGTCTAATTCCATTTTGACTCCCGATAATTTCGGCACTGTCAGTCGTGAAGATACAATAAAGATCAATCATAGTAACAACAATAAGTTTAATAACTAAAGTGTAAAACAAACTTTGCTTCAATAAGCAACAATGTTGAAATTGATTTTTACTTTCTCTCTCTAAAAATTTAAGTTTCACGTAATCATAATTATAATGTTTTAAGGGTTGATAATTTGGACCTTTACCACAAGAGGATAAGGAATTAGGATCTTTGTTAAAAAGGGACTTTTCTCAAGTGGGGTTTCCTGAAGCTTTGGCTTTTTTGGATTTTATAGGTCAAAAACATCCAAATAGGTTAGGTATTAGTTTCGCTCCAGAAACTCACATTTAATCATGGGATAATGTTTTAATAACTTGTGTGTTTTTATGGAAGCCAAATGGATCTTTTTACTAGTGTTTTCAAAATTACTAGTCATTGGAGGGTAATTTTGTAAATTCAAGGACTTGGGGAATTTAAAATTTAAAATAGTATTTTTGTAAAACATTGACCAAACTACCCTTGGATTCAAGTCTATATGAATAGAAATCATTATAAAAACTTCATCTTTTAATCTTTGGCCTAATAAAAATAGCAATCTCATTTGGTACAAAATACCTTGCCATGAAGTCAAGTATAGATTCGACTCTATCTCCATAGAGTCGACTCTGCCCGTTATGGAGTCGACTCTATGTTTGGTAATTTGGATAAAGATGCTTTCAAGATTATCGAGAAGGTTTAGGGTGGTTTTGAGAATTTTGTTTAAGGTTTATACTTGCTTTAGTGAGATTATTTGTTGCCTTATAAACTCTCCTAAACCTTTGAATCTTGGGAAGAACTTTTTTTTATTCTCTTGATCATTTCACTTTTAGTGATGTTTCTTAAAATGAGACTTGAGCTTGCTTTGGTTTATCTCGGTCTTGTTGCTTTGTTGACTTGCTTCTTCGAATCATGGAACTCTTTGTGTGTTCTTGCATGGAATAGGAAAGTTGTTGTGATCATGATCTTGATATTTATTTTTTTATTTGATCATGATCTTGATACCATGCCTATGGGGCTTGTTTGAGTTCATATAAGGTTTTATTATTTTAAAACGTGATTTGGATATGCATGATTTTCAAAACTGGGGGATCGTTTTATGTAAACTTCATCATTTATTAAACCATTTAAAAAGGCGCTTTTGACATCCATTTGGAAAAGTTTAAAATCTTTAAAACATATGAAATCTAGTAGCATATGCATAGCCTTTGTCCTTGCAACGAGGGATAACGTTTCTTCATAATCAAATCCTTCCTCTTGTTTGTATCCTTGAGCAATAATACGGGCTTTGTTTAGGATGATTTTCTTGATTGCGTCTCCCTTATATTTTAATATCCATTTAGTCCTTGCGATGGATTTGTTCTTATGTGGATGAACTAAGTTCCAAACACGATTTTTGGAATTGTACAAATTCCCCTTACATTATAAGTAGCCATGATTCATTTATCCCCGCATCATCTATGGTTTTGGGTTCGATTTGGGATATGAATATGAAGTTATTGCATGCATCTCTTAGCTTAAATCCAGTGGTCCCTCCTTTTAATGTTTCTCCGATAATTTGGTCTTTTGGGTGGTTCCTAATAAACTTCCAACTTCTTGACAAGTCTTGGTGATTTTGTTTTTCAACTTGAGTTTCTTCCTCATGCAAATTTTCTGTTGGTTTTATGGAAGGGGTTTCTATATGTTTTCTCACTGGGTTGAACTCGTCATCATTTTGTCGTTGAGAGCATATGGATTGTTCATCAAGTGTAGTATGCATGGATTCTTGGATGGCATCGGATCTTTGTTGAAAATCCTATAGGCTTTCTAATAGTATAATATCCTAAAAAAATCCTTCATTGGATTTAGAATCAAATTTTCTCAAATTTTCCCTTCCATTTAAAATAAAACATTTGCAACAAAAATTTAGAATACCCAATGTTAAGTTTCCTGCATTTCCAAATTTTATAATGGGTTTGGTTGATTACCTTCCATATTGTTACTATATTTATCACATATCAAGAGGTGCTTGAGGATTTTGCTCATAATATTCTAGTAAATTGTGTTCATTAAGTATTGTACGAGCCATTTCTTGAAGTGAAAGGTTATTTTTTTCTACCACTCCATTTTGTTGTTGGGTTTTAGGAGCAGAAAGGTTGTAATCATAACCATGTTCATTATAATACTCTTTTATATCTTTGTTGTTAAACTATCTTCCTATATCACTCTGTGTGTTCTTTATGGTCACTTTTTTCATTTTGAACTATCTTGTAAAACTTCACAAAGATGTTATATGTTTCACTTTTGTTAGTAAAAAGAACATCCAAAAATATGGAGATAAATCATCAACAATAGAAAATTCATATACTCTATTGTTTATGCTAGTAATGGGATTAGGTCCATCTATGTCTAGATGTATGAGTTCAAAAGGTATCCATGACGTTATATCCTTATTCCTTTTAAAATATGTTTTATGTTGCTTTCCGTATTGACATGCATCATAAATTATGTCTTTTAGGTATTTTACCTTTGGAACCTTTAACAAAAAAATTACTACATAGTTTGTGAATAAGTTTCGTATGAGCATGCCTAAATTATTTATGTTGTAACCAACAGTAATTACTTATAGTCATGCGACATTCTAGTTTTTTATGTGTGAGGTCATTTATATCCAACGTATCACCATTTGAGGTTCTTGATGCAATAAAGAAAATTCATTATTTAGGGCATTTTTTACTAGACAATTTTGTAAAACCCGATATTTTTAAAACATTTTAAATTATATGTGTGCACGTAATTTAATTAAATTGAGAAATAAAGTGACTTGAATAAATATTAATTAGCGAATAAAAGGATCAATATTTATGTGTATATATATTTACTTGTGTGATAATTAAATAAAAACGTGTCAAATTATATTACTTCGTAATTGAATAAAAGTGACGGGTTTAAAGGTATCTCATTCGAGACACGTGAATAGTGTCGTGTCGGGCAGAAGATGGAAATTAATGTTAGATATATGAGGATGGTATTTTTGAGTGCGCCAATGCTCCTAAATGGGTCGAAATAGTCAAAAAAGGTATCCATTGATTATAATTGGGTTTCATGGGCTTTTTAGGCTAAACGGGAGCCGTATAAGGGCATTCAGGTCATTTTACATATAAGAGATAACTCAATTTTGGGATTTGGAGTGTTTAGGTTTATATTTAAGTAAGGTGGATAAAAGGGGCAGCTATCCAACCATCTAATAGGCTAGGGTTTTGTGAGAGGAGATAAAAGAGAAGAATAAAATAGAGAAAAGTGAAGAGAAAAGGAATTCGGGGTGGAGATCAAGCACAGCCAGGTTGAAGATCGTTACCAAGATGGGAATAAAAGAAGAAAATCTCATAAATTCATATCTCTCAAGGTAAGTATTTAACTTTTTTTAATCTTATTTGTAGTTTCAAATATTCATGTAAAATTGGTGTAGGAAGAACACAACTTTTAGGTTGGGAGAAACATGCAAAACGGGGTTTTGATTAAAGAAATCATCAAAGAGGAATCTTATAATGATAATATAATAGATTTTATATGATTATAATGATAAAGATATGCTCTTGATTTATTTAAGAGATACAATATTGAATCTTAAATTAAGGTTTTAAACCATGCATGAATCTTGATGTAGATTTCGTGATCTTATGAATTAGATGTTATTCGGGATGAGTCGTACGTAGAAACTTGTTAGTCTATATTTGGTATTGGTTTGGTATTCATGTATGGCATTTAAAATTAAGGTTAGAACTCCTAAATTTGAAAGTAAAGGGAAAAATCCCATCTTAAGTTCGTCATGGGAACCCAACAAACCAAACCAGTTCATTTGGGTGGCAAATTGGTTCACTCATCGAATCGATTTGGTCCATCCAACGGACTAGTTCGATTTAGTTGGATTATCTCCTTTGCCTTTTGTTATTTTTAGTTCACCATTTATGGTTTGGCATGGTCTATTGAGTTTGGGAGATGGAATTTGACCTCTGGAAATTTAGAGGGAAGGTTAGAAAGTACCTTATGTTAATCGAGATTGAATTACGGGTAAAAAATTACGAGGATATATATATATATATATATATATATATATATATATATTGTGACACCCCACCTATTCTAATCTTGGGTAATCAGTCCATTATTAAATTAAACAGGAATCATTAATGGTTTCATTCTTAGCATCATTATCGAAACACAATTATTTTACTAATACCCTAATGGCCCGGTGTCAAAATCTTAATCTTTTTATTAACATGCAATAATTTAAACTAATAAACCACATTCACCATTTCAGTATACAATGTAAAAATAATAAAGCAACGAGATAAATAAATGTGTCTGGAATAGACACTCCAGCTTGAAATCCATGTACAATAGTTTATAAATAAAAACCAAATCCAACAACAGGAAATAAAATAGAACTACAGTATCTCTGAAATAACCAATAACTAAAGATGGGCTATATGGCCAATTGAGATAACTGAATGGAGAACATGAACTGATAAAAGTGGAAGTGTCTACTATCGAGGTCCTGCAATGTCCATAGCAGCTGTAGCACGTAAAAATAAGAATGGACTCCTAAAATTGGCATCTTTGTGGCTGGGAACCTAAAGGTTGTTGGAAAAATAGATTTGCAATGGGTCAGAGCCCAAGAAAACACTTTGAAAATATTTTGCAAGTATTTAAAATACATTAAAAGAAGATATTGTATACATGTTAAATTCACGTGTCCTCACTTGAGATCCTCACCTCTCAACTAGTGTGCATGCCTAACGTATCCTCCTAAATCAACCTAGTTATTCTACCCGCCTAACTAGTTGAACTAAGTCTCTTCTGGCCTATTAATTCGTTGTGCCCACCCATATTGTCCATACAATACATTATCGAATTTTCAAACCCCTTTATCCAATAAAAATCACCAGATCAGTATTAAGTTTCCACATACTTAGATTACTTAAGATATCACTATCTATCTTATCTACTCATGCATATGCAGTGGAATAAATCACATGTATATATATATATATATATATATATATATACACACCAATTTTGTATTTATACGAATAAGGCATCCCTAGGTGGAGACATGGGATACATGCATACTTTGTTATCAAATCTTGGTACAACACGTACTAAATAAAGGACTTTTGGTTCGAAATCACCCTCTAACCATAAATTCACGGTTTACATAAGTTGAAGGCGAACATAGTTCTAAGGCTTTGGGCTATGCACACATCTAATGCACCCAAATGACCAGTCACATTATCATACAAACAAGTAGTGGTCAATCGCTAAGTTTTATTTTCTGAGGCACAAGTGAAAAATCCCCCCAATGGACTCATCAGGATAAGATTGTCCACGACGCAGAACCTCCTATGATAGCAAGTAGCCTAGGTAAGTCACACAATAGGTATTCACATAACCTATATATACATATAAACGATAGTTCCTTCTGGTCTAGTATCGGGTTCACTCATGCTCTCCGTGACCCTTTTTAATTCTTGTGATTCCATTAAATACAAAAATATGCCTAATCATTCCTAACCTTAATCTTACTCAATTGGGAAAACATCAACCCTACTGTAGGCTTAGTGAAATTACAATTTCCTTTATTAACATTTAAAAATGTCCCAAAAGTCTCTCCGTAATATTATTCACAAGTTCTAGGCTTAAATAAAGGAAATTTTCCAAATTCTGGTAAACTGAATCGATTCGCCTAATAGCCGAATCAATTTGCCTTACCGAAATGATTCGCCCTTGGGACGAATCGATTATACAGGTCTCTAATTCCTTACGCAGTTGCGATTTTTCACCATGAAACTTCAAAGCTCCATTAAACTTCTTCAAACTCCCAACCAAGTTGAGCAATCATTTATTATAGGTGAAGGGACAACTTTGAACGTAAACAACACATTTAATCTTCTAGAATTCAATTCAAGAACTAATCAAAATTTAATATGCACACAAAACCCTAGTTTCTTATGTTATTCATCTCTTTCAATCAAAACCCAGATTTCTTATATTATTATCATCTCATATATTCTGATTTCATTTTCTATTCATACAAGGATTCAATTTACACAAAAATCCTACCCAAGATCGTGAATTTAATTTCCAATTTAATGCCAATATGAATTATTCATGAAAATTATCCAATCCTACACTAACATGGATAGTATATGCACTCAAATTTTGCAAGATAAACACTTTTCTGGAGTTGTAGGTCTGATTTGTGCATAAAAGTGGTGGAGTTGTCTTCATCTCCTTCCGATCTACACTTCGGTGGTGGTGGTGGTGGTGCAAAAGTGGTATGGGAAGCCTTGCTAACCTTCACCTTCGTCCTCTAATGGCCTCTCTCAGATTTTGTAACTGCTAACCCTAACACCCTCAACACACATGCTGATATAAATATATTAAATTCGTAAGTCCCTTTACTCTAAAAACTCAAAAGACCAAAATATCCCTCTGGGGTGTCGGGTTGGCCTAAAAATGCCCCGGGACCTAGTACAAACCCCCGAGTACACTTTTCTGACTATTTTGACCCTTTTGGGCACACTGACGCACTCTAAATGACCACTTAAATGACCCATAAATGAATCACATTTTATTTCATAAATTTAAGTCCCGACACGATTGAGACGTGCTTCCTAGCTAAATTACCGCAACTATCATATTTCTCACTCACGACAATCATAATACATTCATTTATTACTCGTTCACTATTTAATACTCAATAAAATTCTTAGAAATAAATATTAACCCTTGTCTCACTAATTAATATTTATTTTAAATTGAATTAATTTTTTATTTTAATTTAATTAATCCCAATATAAATATCATTAAAAATACAGGGTGTCACATACTTCCCCCTAATAACGGAATTTCGTCCCGAAATTTGGAAAAACACCTGGTATAAATAACTCTGGATATTTGTCGCGTATCTCATCCTCATGCTCCCAAGTAGGCTCATCAACATTATGATGCCCTCACTGAACATGTACACGAGGAACTACCTTCGACCTCAGCATCCTCTTGCTATTATCTAGAATAGAAATTGGCCTCTCCACGTATGAAGTATCGGGATGTAAATAAATCTCCTCTAATGCAATGTGAGTGTGAGCTAACACATCCCGAAGATATCGCCCCAGCGAAGAAATGTGGAATACATCATGAATCCGATGCAAGTGCTTCGACAATCCAAGTCTATATTCAACTGGACCAATTCGCTCGTTGATAGGGAATGGCCCCACATACCTTGGTGCCAACTTCCCTCTCTTCCCAAACCTCATTATCCCCTTCATAGGAGATACGTATAGTAATACCTAATCCCCCACATTGAACTCTAGGAATAATCGTTTGGAATCGACATAACTCTTTTGTCTATCCTGAGCTATCCACATACGACTTCAAATCAACTCAATCTTGGTCGTAATATCCTAAATCAACTTTGGTCCGAGAAGCTTGTTGTCCCCCACCTATAACTAATAAGCGGGCGAGCGACAAGGTCTACCGTAAAATGCCTCAAATGGTACCATGCCAATCGTAAACTGATAGGAGTTATTATACACAAACTCCACTAGTGGAAGATACTGCTCCCAACCATCTCTAAAGTCAAGGATACACATCCGCAGTATAACTTATAACATCTGATTCTTCCTCTCTATCTGCCCATCCGTCTGCGGGTGATAGGTCGTACTCTATCGCAACTCTGTACTCATGGCCTCCTGAAAACTCCTCCAAAAATGAGACATGAAGATCTTGTCAGTGTCGAACAAGATATCGAGCGGCACTCCATGTAGTCTCACTATCTCAGCGATGAAGATCTGGGCATAATGTCCCGTGGTATAATCCATTCGGACTAGAAGAAAATGGTCCACCTTAGTCAACCAATCCACTACCACCCAAATGGAATCATGACTCCTCTGAGATGTAGGCAACCTAGTGATGAAATCCATGGAAATGCTCTCCCATTTACACATTGGAATTTCCAACGGCTGCAGAACCCCGCTAGTTTCTGATGGTCCACCTTCACCAGCAAACAAGTAGTAGACTTTGACACAAACTCTGTAATGTCTCTCTTTATTCCACTCCACCAATATTGTCATCTCATATCTTGGTACATCGTATGCCCTCCAGGATGTATCGCAAACCATGATCCGTGCGACTCTACCATCATCGCGTGGCGTAGGTCTTCCCATTTTAGAACAATCAATCTCCCATTAAAACGTAATCCTCCTTCTGAACTCACGAAGAAAGACTATATTCCCCAACTAAAATCTATAGAATCATATCCTAACAAAACGAATCCGTTGCCTAGGCCTATACAACCCTTGTGATAATCTAAGGGGTAATGGTCACAACCAATATGAATGATCTGGAAACTGAATCATGGTCTCCCAGCTCCTTCTATTCCGCCTTATAAACTTTAATCACATCCCCTACTAGCCTATGGCTCAATACGTTTGTCACCACGTTAGCCTTTTTCAGATGGTAATAGATGTCTAACTGATAATCCTTCCCAAATTCCAGCCGCCTGAAGCATACTCAGCTCTCTCTGAGTTAACAAGTACTCTAGTGACTTATGATCTGTGAATAGACATAACCTCTCCCCCAGAAGGTAATGTCTCCAAATCTGAAGTGCAAATATGACTATCGCTAACTCCAAGTCATGGATGGGGTAATTCATCTCACAGGGATTAAGCTTGCATGAAGCATAAGCAATGGCCTGGTAATCCTGACGTAACACAACTCCAAATCCTTGTAGGGACGCGTTAGTAAAAATAAGATACTCCACTGCTATCCCAGGCAGTGCAAAAACTGATGTCGAAGTCAACTTATCTTTTAGTTCATCGAAAGCTAACTGATAAGCGTCATCCTAGATAAACGGTACCTCTTTGCGAGTCAAGTTGGTCAATGGACCCGCATTCTTAAAAAAAACAAATAAATTATCGGTAGTACGCGGCTAACCCCAAGAAACTATGCACCTTCTTTGGTGTCGTGGGTTGTCCCCACTCCCTCACCACTAAAACCTTACTCATATCTACTGATACCCCTATGTCAGATACTATATGACCCAAGAACTGTACCTCACGCAGCCAAAAACCGTATTTCTCAAACTTAGCGTACAACTGATGCTCGCACAATGTCGGCAAAACCTGACGCAGATGCTCTGCATGCTCCTCCTCAGTCCGCGAATAAATCATGTTGTCATCAATAAAGACAATGAAAAACTGATCCAAGAACGCTCTGAACACCCTATTCATCAAGTCCATAAACACCGCTGGCGTGTTGGTTAGACCAAATGGCACAACTTAAAACTCGTAAGACCCATACCTTGTGAGAAAGGCAGTCTTAGATACATCTTACTCCCGACTGCACAACTGGTGGTATCTTGATCTCAAATCTATCTTAAAGAAGTAGTCACCTCCTCTTAGCTAGTCGAATAAGTCATCGATTCGGAGCAATGAATATTTATTCTGTATCTTGACTTTATTCAACTCTCGGTAATTCACATATAGGCATAGAGATTCATCTCTCTCCTTCACAAATAGCATTGGGGCACCCCAAGGCGAACTATGCCTACAGATAAAACCCTATCCCCAAAGTTGCTCAATCTGATCCTGTAGCTCCCTCATAACCATAGGAGCCATACGATAAGGTGCACGAGCTATCGGCCGAGTTCCTGGCGCTAAATCAATGAAAAAATCTATCTCTCGACTAGGAAGAAATCCTGGTATCTCCTGAAATACGTAGGTAAACTCACACAAGACCTAAATAAAATCTAGGCAGATCACTACCCCCTTAGAGGTCTCCTCCTCGATATAGTATAAGTGACTTGAAGATCCTCCTTCAGGATGGGGAATTGCCACTAAAAATATCTCCTGGCCTGAAATCGCAAACATGATGCTCTTATTGTACCAATCAATCATGGATTTATACGCTACTAGCCAATCCATGCCAATAATGGCATCATACACCGATATATTTTAACATGAGTATATCGGCAGGCAAAACAAATCTCCCAATGTCTATACTCACACCCCGACAAATAAATAAGATAAGTGTCCCGCTACTCAATAGTGAGTCTATGCACGTGACTGTACTATTGGACATGTCTAGTGGCTATAAATGAATGTGAAGCCCCGGTGTCAAATAAAATATGCCCCAAAGTCCCATGTATAAGAAACGTACCCTCAACTGCGGGTGGCGCTTGTGGAACCACAGCCTGGTGGAAGTTGCACACACGTCCATACTGTAACTGCACCTACTGTGGTGGGGCTACTAGGATGACTGGTATGTTGGGAAATATTGGTACTGGTACTGGAGGGGAGGAGGGAAAGAGAGGTCTTTGGGGCTCCTAGAGAGTGCCTTTCTGCTACAGAACCCTTCCCTTATCATGGCAATCTTGACTCTTGTGGACATTCTTGCCACATATAAAGCATCTACACGTGAAATTTCCCCCTCTTTTGCCCTGTTGACTAATACCACCTCTCCCCTGGCCCTGCTGGCCTTGGTGGCCTTAATGATCCTAATGGTCATACCTGAATCCACCCTTCCCCTGCCTGAACTCTCCTAATAAAAATCACATAGCAACATCCCCTGTTGGGAACCCTGCTCACCCAGTCTTATCTGAGTCTGAGTCGATTGTGACCTGCTGGCACTGCCACCCCCTGTCTCGACCTACTGGTTGGACTCTCGTGTGTGCTTACTTCCTTTCACGTAGAAGTGGTGATCCTGACAATGCAGTAAAGAAACATTCACAATATCCATATACGTCTTCAGAGCGGGATTACCCAACAAATGTTGTCGAATTCTCCAACTGAGACCATCAACAAAGAGTTATCCCCTATTCTCCTCTGTGCTCACCTCCTCTGGTATGAAATTTTTCAACCAATTAAATTCCTCCTCATACTCATCCATTTTCCTTCCTTCCTGGGAGATGTCTAAGAACTTCCCATTCATCTCTATCAGAATGACGGATGGAAAGTACTTGCAGTCGAACTGCTCCCAGAACTCCTGAATCGGCATGCTATCTCTATCATGTGCAGTGGTTACAGACTTCCACCACTCCAAGGCTTCACCCACTAGCTTAAAAGTATCTAGTATCTAGTATCTGTCTCTGTACATCAGTGCATTCGTATATCCGTAAATGCTGCTGGATGTTCTTCTTCCATTGGCAAGCCGCAATGACATCTGAGCTTCCTTAAATCTCGGAAGGATGCACCTTATAAAAAGCGTCTCTAACTCGCTCCCTGGCAGAAGAAAATGAATCTGTAAGGTATAGACCCACAACCTTTATCTGAGGTGCCATCTGTGGTGCCTGCTGAGCATATGTGGTTAAAGTCGCATTAACCGTCTGTGCAACAATAGCAGCGACCTCAGTAGCGTTCATAGTCCCCTGTGCCTGAGATCGTTGCAGATCGAGCTATGCATCTCTGGGGGCTCATGGTGCATGTCTGGGTGGAATCTGAAATGAAAAATAATTTCTATAAGTCCACAGTTCAATATATCCCAAAATAGCTAAAGGTGTAAATGTGTAATCATGAATGCAACAATCCTAATAGTATGACTCAATATCAATGAACGCTATGCTGGAAATGTAACATGTCCGTACAGATCCTAAGGACACTAGAACCTGATGCTCTGATATCATCTGTGACACCCCACCTATTCTAATTTAGGGTGATCAGTCCATTATTAAATTAAAAAGGAATCATTAATGGTTTCATTCTTAGCATCACTGTCGAACCACAATTGTTTTACTAATACCCTAATGGCCCGGTGTTAAAATTTTAATCTTTTTATTAACATCCAATAATTTAAACTAATAAACCACATTCACCATCCAGTAAACAACGTAATAAATAATAAAGCAACGAGATAAATAAATGTGTTTGGAATAAACACTCCATCCTGAAATCCACGTACAATAGTCCAAATCCAATAAGTGGATATAAAATAGAATTACAGTATCTCTAAAATAACCATTAACTAAAGATGGGTTACATGCTCGACTGAGATAACTGAATGGAGAACATTAACTAATAAAAGTGGAAACCTCGACAACCGAGGTCTGACAACATCCACAGCAGATACATCAAATCAAATTAAGAATGGACTCCTAAGCTTGGCGTCCCTATGGCTGGGAACCTAAAAGGTTTTTACAAAAATAGATTTGTAACGGGTCAAGAAAATAGTTTGAAAATATTTTACAAGTATTTCAAATACATTAAGAGCAGATATTGTATACATGTTAACTTCACGTTACCTCACTTGAGATCCTCACCTCTCAACTATTGTGCACGACTAACTAGAGCTGGCAATTTTTGACACGATAACCCATTTATGGTAATAACCCGAAATGACTCAAACTTGACACGATTAGCTTGTATAGATTTAAAAGTACCAAAAACTTATACTCAAATAAAAATCAAAGCGACCCAAAAATGACATGACTAACCAGAATTGCCACCCCTACGCCTAACGTATCCTCTTAAACCAACCTAGTTATGCTACCCCGCCTAACTAGTTGAACTAAGTATCTTCCTACCTACTAATTTGTAGTGCCCAACCGTGTTGCCCATACAATATGTTACCGAATTTCCCAACAACTTTATCCAGTAAAAATCACTAGTTAAGTATTGAGTTTTCGCATACTTAGATTACTTTAGATATCATTATCTATCTTATCTACTAATTCACACGTAGTAGAATAAATCACACACACACACACACACACACACACATATATATATATATATACACAACTCTTATATTATATACGAATATGGCATCCCTAGGTGGAGACCTATGATGTGTGCATACTCCGCTATCGAGTTCTGGTACATCACATACAAAATAAAGGACTTTAGGTTCGAAATCACTCTCAAACCATAAATTCAAGATTCACACAATTTGGAGGTGAACAAAGTTCTAAGCCTTTGTTGGGCTACGCACACACCTAAAGCACCCAAATGACGAGTCACACTATCATACACGCAAGTAGCGTTCGATCCCTAAGTTCTATATTTTGAAGCACAAGTCAAGAATTCCCCCAATGGGCTCATCAGGATAAGACTGTCCACGACGTGAAACCTCCCGTGATAGCAGGTAGCCTAGGTATGTCAAAAATATGAGCAGTCACACAATAGGTATTGACACAACCTATATATATATATATATATAGGTATACGTGTGTAAGAGGGTAGTTTAGATAAGATGGAGGCGTAACCCCTTTTGAGTACGGTAATGATAAGTTAATTAGCCAAAACCTTGGATTAATTATAGGACATGCACACACAAACTCAATGAAGATGAACTCAGTTTAAACTCCCAAATCTCTCGTGTATAACTCAGAGGGTAGTAATGAACTTAGAAGTAACTTCGCTAGATGTATAGAGAAGTAAGCACCCTAGATACACTTTGGGAGGCAGCCAAACACAACAACCACCCTCAAGAATCTCTATCAAATATTAAAAGCTTCGTAATAAATGACAATAGAGGGTGAGTAAAAACTCTCTCTGGTTTGTAATAACTCACTCTAATGTATATTATCTCTAGCAATAACTTCTGAACTCTCAAAAAAGATCATCTTCCTCAAAGGTGGTTGCGGTCCTTAAATAGTCCCCCACACCACCCCCGAGGAAACTCAGTCATCAATGCCTGTGAAAGACCTCCCTCATACTTTATGTCACAATCATTAAATACTTGATGCACTAGTTGTCTCCACGTCATAAACATTAAATGCCAAGACATGCCTTTTGCCTAACCATTGTGTGTCAGGGGGCTGTTGTCGTAGAGGTGGCTCACCAACTTCCTGATATCCCCAAATACCACGGTGGTTTACTCAAGTGTATGTCTGACATTGTTTAGATGGCTAGTGATGTCACCTACAGTAGATGTGACATTAAGTAGTGGACTGTTCGGCTCACAACTTGACGCCCTATGGAACTCCAAGTTGCTTCGCCCGAGGTTCCATGGTCAGGGTTCTTCGGTGTTTTACCAAGTGTATTTAAGATGGTGGGACAAGCCCAAATGGTGCCTCACTTCTCAACCCTCCAAACCAATTCCCTCTAAAGTTCCCACGGCGAGGTCATTCGATAGAGCATGAAAGCTCTCCCAGGCCCTGCCAAATGTGGTCTCTCGCGAGTACCATTTGACCTCACACTCAAATTCATTATTATTCTCATTACATCATTACAACTGTTATAGCTTACAGTCAATATAAACAAAGATACAATATGACTAACACAACAAGCTAAAGTATAAGTTGCCACATTGAGCTGCCACGCTTGAGCTACCTCGGTGCCTTAATACCCAGAAGAATGTTACTAATGGGGGAATTATCCATAATCTCACGATTACCTTCAAGCCCCATCTACATTTTCTCCTTTGTGGAGATATTTTTTGTTGGAACAAAAAATGTCTGCAAGAAAACTTCTTAAACCGATGAACCTTCTCTGCGTGAAAAAATTCTAGCCTCGTTTCCTTCGTTAGAACCATAGCGTTATAATCTCCAAGAAAAAGTAAAATTCTCCTCGATGTACCTGAGCCGAATCACTACGACTTGTTGGGGCATTAACGAAGGGACATCGCCATTTTTTCCTTAAATTGAGCTTCAACCGTTCTAGCTTTTTATTATTTAAAATTCTCCCTAAACACCTGCTAACCTTCTCAAATACTCGTTTTGATTCTGGTTAAGTGAAATTATCCCTTGTAATGCTTTGCTGCATTCGAAAAAGTATAAATTCTCCCCGATGTAGCCGATTCACCATTTAAATAACGTTTGGACTTGTGGCGAGGGGACATCGTAGCTTTTTTGAATTGTTGGGACATCTTTTTCGTTGGGAGTTATTAGATATGTCAGACAAAAATTCTGGTGCCAAAACTCAAACTTGCTGAAGAAGGAAACCCTCTCTATTCCCCAAGCTTCGCTTCGTAAATGACGTGGCGTTGTCTTTTCAATTGTCAAAACACTTCCCAAAGTTCCACGTGTTCATTTGAAATAATTATAGGCGGTCGTGCACGTGCGATGGTGGGAAACTCAAAAGTTAGGTTTAAAAGGCTTCAAACGTCTCTTTTATTTAAAAACCCTTCCTCTTTCCTTCATCTTTTTAAATCTCCCGTATTCCTTAGAGAGAGAAAATTGTGTGAAAACCTCCATTATTGTCCGGTTCTTTACTCATTCTCCTCCCTTTCTCATCTGTTGTGCCACCCATTGTGGTTGTGTTGCTCCCTCCTTATTCATAGCCCTTCTTACTCAGCTATACGATTTATCTCCACTCTATTATGGCTTCCTCAAGTACTTCTAAGGTTTCCACCACCACTCAGTCAGGCTCCCCCTCTGCCGCTGCTGGCGCTGCCCTAAATACTGCTCGTCAAGAGAAACTATGCTTCTACCATCGGGCGCCCATCTTTGACGAAGATGATAAATTTTCTGATGCATGCAAGACATGCCATTTCTCATCCAAGTTTGACCCTTTACTTTTGGGTGCTCTGCATTTTCGTCTGGACCGTGGTGACTTTCCCTATTCTCAAATTGACTTAGAAGCAACCCGGAGGGTCGCCATCCCATTTCAGTGTCTAGCATACACATATGCAGAGTTCTTATGCTACTACCCTTGTAAAGGTTGGGCTTCATCGAGCCTACTAGTTTGGGGAGTTCACCCTCTCTAAGCACAACACGGCGCTCCAAGTGCTAGTTTCTAGATGGAACATCATAACTCACACGTTCTTTGCTGCGTGGGGAGAGTTCACTATTATGTTGGAGGACGTCTACAAGCTCCTGGGGTTTTATCCAATGGGTGAGTTCACATATCATGATGAGGCCCTTAATACCGAAGAGGCTGCTGATCGGGCTGAGCTAGACCGAATATGCCGTATTTGTACTGGTTCCTCGAACAAAGACACATTTACTCCCCTCATCATCTATTTTTTTTGAAGCGCTAAAACCGAAGGATGTTAATGCTGCAACGGGCCGAGGTATAGGTACATCCCTGGAACTACCAGCCTACATACTTGTGTTGCTTTCATGCTTCTTCCTAACTGGGAAACCCAATGATCAGCCCATGAGGGACCTTATAAATATTTCCATCCGTTTGGCTAGGGGTTTCAACCTTCCTTTAGCCGCCATCACCTTGGGGTACCTCTACACCTGGTTGGATCAAACCCACATCGACATGGCACGATCATTGGGCCATTATAACTTGGCCAATTTTGCCAATACCATCATTTTGACAGGCTTTATTTACACCTATTTTTTTGCCATCACCGACAAGTCTATTCCTCTGCAGTGGGTGGTATCAAGCCCCCACGCCTCCTATGTTTTCACAAAAAACAAAGTCTAAAGGAGATAATGGAAGTTTTTGATTTTTTAGACTCCTTTTGATGAGGCCGTACAGTGAGTCTACATTTGCCCATAGTTAGGATTTCTTTCCTTCTGCAGCCATAACGGTCAAGTTCATCCTAGTTGTAAAATATCCCTCGTAAGCCATGGTTCTTCTATTTACCCCCGAGTTTCTTCCTTCCTATACTGAATGGGGGTACACCTCAGAGACCTACAACCCTGACAGGTGTAGCAGGCAGTTCGAGTTTGATCAGGGGGTCCCTCGACCTGTGTTTTATCATAACCACCTAAGGTCCACTTTTACTTAAGCCTCCACCTTCTACACTTCAGTCGCGGTGCTTGGGGTGATGCCCACCATCGATGGTCGTGTCACCCTTCCTAGTGCCACTAGGAAGGGAGACGTATCCACCTCCTTTGTCACCAAGTTCCATTTGGGGAAGTTGGAAATGATCCGCGAGTACATTCAGTCCCCCCTAAATATCCCCCAGTACTTGCTTTCTTTTCTACTGAACTAGGTCTTAACGGGAACTCCGTGATTGGGGTTGAGTTTCCCTTGATAAAAACTATCAAAGAATCTCCCCAGGATCTGCCCCCTCATTGCCCAATGATCCCAACTGCCGCTATGAAAGCCAAGGCTGTTACAGCTCCCAAACAAACTACCCCTTCAACCGAAGCTACAATGGGAGAAGGGCCTTCTCATCCACCTACTAAAAAGGCCAATAAGTTCGAGTCCTCAAAGTCTAAGCCCCAAGTTCAAGCACAAACTCCCTTGGAGGCATTTCCCATTGCCTCCATTCCCCCTCCCATGTCTCCAGAGGTAGCTGAGGAGCTGAGGAGGCAGGTGCAAGATGAGGTTGAAAGAATAAATGTTGAGTTTTAATGGCGCGCTATCATCGTTACTCCTTCGGCTACCTTTCCCATGATCATGGTTGATTCAACTGAGCCATTGGCAAAGAGGAGAAAAAGTTCGAGGGTACCTGAAGTTTGTGATGCAATGAGTACAAGGAAGAAAACTCTGGGCACTAAGTCCCAGAAGAAACGAACAGTCGATATACCTCCATCTACTACTCCCTCTATTGTTGCCTCCTCGCCACCTTCATCAGTGGTTATATCTTCTCGTTCTGCCTTTGGATCTGAGGTATGTGTGCATTCTTTATTTCTTATCCCCCTTCTCTTAAGGTGTGTTACATTTTCTCATTTCTTAATAAGAAAATGTTTTGGTGCAGGGAGTTAAAGAAGAAGGGCCCAGTCCCCCCAGCCCCCTCGTAAGCGGTTTCGTGGGGGGCAGTGCGGTATCTCTCCAGCAAACACTTCCCTTCCCCATACCCCCTTGATAAGTCTTACTTACTCTTGCCGTTCATCCTCCCAACGGACTAGAGATGCTGTTGTGGGGGATACTACCGTTGAATCTACTGAGGCAATGAGCCCACCCTCAGCTTTTTTCTGAATTAAAACCTCAGCCCAGGCTCTTCTGCCCCTTGTTCCAGTTGTCAAAAGTTACCCCGAGGTAACATACTATCTATTACCTGTTAGGTCTGGCAACATTTCTCTACTCCGCCCCTTTTCTTTATGTGTAATATGCTAAACCTTGACATGTTGGGGTGCCCGAGGTTGAGATGGCGTCTCTGGTAGCCAGCATCCTCCTCCCCCCTTTACTTACGAGACCTCTGACTGTAATTCCCCTCTTTAGTGCCATAACGGGGGTAAGTAACGTTTATAAGTATTTCTCTCTTTTTGAGTACTAATTTGTCATTTCTAACACTTAGCTTTGTTGCTGCAGCTTTCTCCAAGTCTCTCTCCACCCTTTTCTCTTAGTGGCATTTTCCTTTTCAAGGGCTAGGTTGATGCTGCTGTCTCACGTGGTGATTCTTTATTGTCTGCCCATGCTAGGGCATTGCTTGGAGATTCCTTGTGTTCTTTCAGCAAGACTCCCTAGTTATCCCTAGTACCGTTTATTGGCGAAGGATCTTTGGATACCGTTGAGGCTTCTTCAGCTAGGGGCCCCATTGAGGCTTCTGAGGCAATGAGCCTGCCTCTAACGATTCCTGCCCTGATGGCCTCCACGGTGGCTCCCGTTCTCTCCCTTGCTATGACTGAGGTATTTTGCTAATTTCTCTGCATTCTTGTTGAAAAAATTATCGCAAACTCCACCTATAAGGGTGACTTAACAATGAGAACGATTGTTAAGATTTTTTCATAAGCTCCACCTATATTGGTGACTTAACAACGAAAACACTTGTTAAGGTTTTTTCATAAACTTCACCTATATCGATGACTTAACAACGAAAATGCTTATTAAGGTTTTTTCATCAACTTCACCTATATCGGTGACTTCACAACGAAAACACTTGTTAAGATTTTTCATAAACTCCACCTATATCGGTGACTTAACAATGAAAACACTTGTTAAGGTTTTTTCCATAAACTTCACCTATATCAGTGACTTAACAACGAAAACACTTGTTAAGGTTTTTTCATTAACTCCACCTGCATCGGTGACTTAACAACGAAAACACTTGTTAAGATTTTTTTCATCAACTCCTTATTTCCCCTAATTACTTTCAGGTTGCTCGGGAGGATTCTCCACCAGTTCCTTTGCCCCTCTCCCCATCGGGAACCTATCATTTCAGAAGATTATAGCCATAATGATCAAGGTTCCACGATTGGTGCTGCTACGGAGAGCGAATCTGGCTATGAGATTTCTCTGCCTGACCTAGTTCCTCATGCCTTCTGCCTGATGGTGCTTCAGTATTATCCTTAAATGCCTGCTAACCATCGGCTGGTCATTGAACAGCTTGTAAATCATCATCCTGAGATGTTCACAATGGATTTCATGCGTTCAAACATCTCCGTTATGAGTTTCACGCGTCAGGGCATGGCTACCGTCGTCGCTGAAATTACCAACACTCTAACCTCAAACGTTACCAAACCCCTCCTTAACCAATTTATGGGTTATCTGAGGGAGTTCACGGCGGCTTCCTTTTTTAATGGATTATCACGCATTTGAAAACCTTAAAGAGCCAACGAGTGGATAGCCAGAGGGAACTCTTGTGGAAATATCAAGAGGATCAGCGGGCCGAGGAAGCTAAATTGGCTGAGCTAGCACCTCTTCTTGGAGATATTGACAAGGAGGTGGAGGACATCGAAGAAGCTCTGCATCTAGCGAAGCTGAAATGAGAAAAACTCCTGATCGAGCGCACACAAGCGCAACACAAGGTTGGAGGTCTCTATGAATGCTCAACGGTCTTGCCAAGCAGCTTCTTCAGGCCTCCCTAGAGATTTTTTATCTTCTCCAGATATGTGGTTCCTCTTAGGTGAATAAACTTGTATATATATTTTTCTTTTCTTCTCATGTAATTCTTGGGCAATAGCTCCCAATTTTGTAATGCTCCAAAGTTTATGAATGGAAAAAGATATTTATTCTCTCATGTCATTTCTTTTTGTTACAACTATTTGCATATATTGTGAGGTGTGAAGTTCTATAATTCTTTTATCTCTACTTGATTTATAAAAAGAATTTGTATACTCATCATAAAAAGGACATGTATATTCATAATCAGCTAGATACATCGGTAGCCCAAAAATACTTTCTTACACATGATAAACCTTCAACCATTTGTTGTTCATCTTGAATGGTTTATCTTCTTCCATCTTAGAAATTAAGTAATAACGTGAGTCATGAGATTCCTTTACAATGAAAGGTCCTTACTAATTTTCTACAAACTTGGGTAGAGGAAGCCCCCTGATGTGTTTCATGGCTGATTTCAATACAAGGTCTCCCTCCACGAACTTCCTTGGTCTTACTAAGTTATCATATGCCCTGGAGAGATGCTTCGTTTACATTTGAAAGTGTTGCATCGCATTATCTTGGTGTTCATCCAATGCTTCCAACTGCACATGTCTATTCTGGGGGAGCATGCTACTTGGAAAGCATATTGAGCAGAGGTAACTTCTAGCTCCACTGGGAGAATCGCCTCGGCACTATAAACAAGATAAAACGGTGTATACCATGTGGGATTCCTCTTAGTTGTTCGATATGCCCATAATACGGCTGGTATCTTATCGTTCCATGATCCTAGGAAATCCTCCATTATGTTAGCCAAGATATTAACCAAAGTTTTGTTAGTTGCTTCGGCCTGACCATTTCCCTTTGGGTATGCCACCGTCTAAGAGTGATGGACAATGGAGTATTTATCTGTGAGCATCGTTACTTCTGAATTGACGAAAGGGGTTCCATTTTCTTAAAGGATAACCTTTGGGATCCCAAAATAGCAAATAATGTTTTCTCTGATGAAGTTGCTCACCACCCCTACTGTTGCTTTTCTCAGTGGTATCGCTTCATCCCACTTTGTGAAGCACTCCGTTGCTACTAGTATCCATATCCTCCCCTTCAAAGAAGGGTTTATTTCCCCCATCAGGTCGAACGCCCAAGTGTGAAAAGAATAGGGCGTTACCAGGGAGTGTAGGCCCACCGATGGGGCATGGATTATATTTCCATGAAGTTGGCAAGCCTTGCACTTCCAAATGAACTCAACAGATTCTTTCTCCATCGTTGGCCAATAGTATCCCAAAGTCATCAACTGGTCATATAACTTGTCCGCTCCTATATGAGTTGGATCGTGCGCCTGGTTGAGGACCTCGGTCGCTTCTTCCTTCGTGATGCAACGCAATGGCCTGTTGAAGTATCCCCTTTAATAATGTTGCCCCTCCTGAACGTAGAATCTCGGGGCCCTTCACTGGAGACCCATCGCATCAATTTTCTCCATTGGGACAACTTTATCTTTAATGAAGTCAATATAGGGTTGTCTCCAGTCAGCCTGAGCCTCCACGAAATGACATTCGGCTGCCTCGAAGAATAACTGGCATTTGGCGCACTTCCGTTGTACTAACTTTACAGATCAAAAAGATAAAGAAAGTGTTAAGATTACTAATTCAATACTAGACTTTGCAGATAAAGAAAAATTAGACAGTCTATATGCTATAGAAATACCAGATACAGAAAATGATGATAATACTAGTATCTATAGTGAATAATACACAAACAGTGATTCTAAAGATTATAATAGTGACACTGATGAGTATGAAGACTCCCAAGATACTTTAGACTTATACATAATGCAAACTAATCAAGATGAACAAGATGATGAATATAAATACTTTGAAGAATCTTGGTATAAATGTATATTAAGCCCCTTTTTAAAGAAAAGATGGAAAGTTAGTGATCCTGAGTTACTAACATATATACCTAGATGTTACTTTGATGAAAAACATTATTGCACATTTGAAATGAAATGTAGCAAGAAATACTTTAGATCTATAGAATGCTTTGATACTATACAAACAGAATTATTTATGGTTTGTGTCATTTGTCAATTACACTACCATGAAAATTGTTAGAGAACTAGATTTAGAGCAATTTGTACTAGCCACTATGATGATCAAATAGTTCAAGATATTAAAACATATTATCAAGACATTGATAGAAATATAGGAAAAAGATTATAAGAAAATGAAGATAAAAAAGGAAAGGGAATTTCCTATAACTTAGAAGATAACTGCTCTGATAGTAGTTCAGAAGACCTAACACTATTAGAATTTATAGATAAACCTAAAAAAGGAATATCTATTCTAGAAAATAATAATTTAGGAATATCTACTAAACCGCATAGTTGTTTTGTAGAATTATTCATACAACATAATGATTATCCTAAAAGAATTTCAGCCTTTATAGACACAGGATGCTCACAAAGTATTTGTAAGGCTAATGACTTTCTTGAAGATTATTTTCTACACGGTAATCAAGAAATCCATGGTAAGGTAGCTAATTAAGAACCATTTACCATATATTTTCAGACTATTCCTATTTATTTTAAATTAAGAAATCAGACTAACAAAATTGTTAATCATCGGCTTTGGATAATGGATCCTCTTCCTAGTTTCACAGGAAACATTATTTTAAGACAAAACTTTATTAGTAAATATCACTCTTATCCTTAATACAATTAATTATAAGATATTAATTAGTGATAAAGAGGAATTTAATATTAAAAGATCACAAGAGCGCCTTTGAACTGATGCGGGTCAAACCCAGTTATAGAACAATAAAACATCAGAGTTCTTTAACTGAGCATGGTAGACCTAGACCTACAAACCAACAAGAAGCCCTAGAAATTACTAAACCCTTCCAAAAAAATGTAAGTGTACAGACCAAAAGTGTTATAAGAAAATAACAATTATACAACAAGACATTTTAGATCAAGCCCAGCAAACTTTATTAAAGGTCCAAGCTATATCCAAACAAAAGAAGATGGATATAGAAGTAGAAAAAGAAAATATTAGGCAATTAACAGAGCCTACTTTAGGAGAAAATCCCATTGCTAAGTGGGATAAAGATCAAAGCTATTATGAAATTATCCCTATTAACCCAGATGCCACTATTAATGGTGGAACCTATAAGAAAGGATATTCACAAGAAGACAGAGAAGAATTTAAAAAATACATATATAAAATGCTTAAACTAGGTATTATTAGAGAAAGTAAAAGTATACATAATATTCTTGCCTTCTACGTTCAAAATGAATCTGAACGAAAAAGAGAAAAAAGATGTATGGTAATAGATTATAGACAACTAAATAAGAATTGTGAATTTTATTCTTATAAGATAACAGATAAGAATAATCTAATCAATTTGATTGAAGACGGAATTATATTCAGCAAGTTTGATTGCAAATCAGGCTTATGGCAAATAAATATACATCCAGATAGCATAACTGGGAAAGCCTTTAGTGTGCCCCTAGGAAAATATGAATGGCTAGTAATGCCATTTGGATACTTGAATGATCCTCACGTATTATAAAGAAGAATGGATAATATCTTTAGATCATATTCATAATTTTGTCTTCTTTACATATATGACATTATTGTAGCCAGTAAAACTGAGATAGAGCATGTAGACCATCTTAAGAAGATTATTTTAGAATTAGATAAACATGGTATTGTTATTTCTGAAAAGAAAATACAATTATTTCAGACTGAAATAGATTTTTTGGGAATGCATATTAATAAGGAAAAAATATCCTTAGAAGAACACACAAATTCTTGAGTTTCCAGACCAATTTAAAGATAGAAAAAAATTACAATCACTTTTATGATTGCTTAATTGTGCTGCAGACTTTATTAAAGACCTTACTTCAAAAAGGCAAAGCCTAACTTCAAAATTAAAAGGAACAGACAAGACTAACCCTTTTAATTGGACTAAATATGATTTTAAAGTTATAAGACAAATTACAGAAGCAGTCAAGAACATCCCTTTACTTGAAATGCCTAATGTTGAAGATCAATTCGTAGTAGAAACAGATGCCTCTGGTAAACAATGGGGAGTAGTATACTTTTCCATTGACCATCAAACTAAAAAGAAGAAACTTTGTAGATACAGTTCTGGAACCTTTACACATCTAGAAACAAGATATACAGCCCATGAAAAAGAAGTATTATCAATAGTAAGGGTTGTAGAAAAATATATGATTTTTCTTAAACATAAACATTTTACTGTTTATACTGACTCTTCTTATGTAGTAAAATTCAGAGACTTGGATTTGTCCAAATCAATGACTAATAGACTTATTAGATGGAAACAATTGCTTAATGGTTATGACTTACCTGTTATACATATTAAGGGAAGTAAAAATACCATTCCAGACATTATATTAAGAGAACCAATATTTGTTAACACTAATATTATTTCATGTTTTATGTTGCAAATAGAAGACATAGACGCAATGAGTTCCTTTGGAACAAATCGACCACACAAAGAAGATGTTGCATACTATCTTAGACGCGTAAGACCAAATGCGGGTGTAACGCAAAGACAGACTTACATTTAAGACTCTCAAGAAAGATCAATCCTGGAGACCTATATGATATTCTAGTTCCTCCTCGAAAATATAGACATGAGATTGTTTCCCAGAATAGACTTATTGGGAAGATGTATTTTCCCCAATGTAGACCAGACTAAAGATACCCAGACTTGATCAAATTTAGACGAGAATTTTCAAATGATGAGAATACTCTTATAGATACCCTATGGTGGAATGTAAATAATATACTATGGGTAGAATTCAAGAAGAATTATGTAATTATTGTCGAATTCATGATAACTCAAAGACTTGTAGTTAATCAACTTAGTAGTATTGCTACTCCTAGACATCAAACTCAAATGTATGCTCAGACTCTTGGAGAATCCTCTAAAATTAGACCAACTAATAATTTTTGTTATCAGAAAAAGACATTTAAGACTAAGATTGTTATACCATTTGGTCATCATAATCTTTTAATTTTTGAAGACTATTGAAAAGAATCTAATAGCATTATTGAATATTTCAATATGTTATTATCCGAGATTATGGAGATTCCTTAATGATCAGAGGTTTCTTCAAATACGTTCCAAAAATTTATCTTTTTGGAAAGGCAGATATAACTCAGATTGCTTTAGCAGAGTATGGGTTCATTGGACTCGTCCAGATAAAGACTTTAGAAGACTTTATTGCTCTTGGAAAAATAGTCCATGAGTACATCAAGAAGGTAGAAGACTTTCTTGCCCTGTTTGCCAGGATCTACCAGATTTCTCCAAGTTCCTATAGAGGGATGAGAGTTGAAGGATTTAGACTCATTAGATTTTCCAATTATTCATTTGAAGACATTGAGATTCTATCTGAAGACGAGACTAAAGACCTAATTATTGATAAGTCCAAACTCCAGATTGCCCAAGCTATAGAGACGATAGAAATTATGAAGATGTTAATATGTAAAGACAGATGGTACACTGCATACCATAAGAAAGATCTCGTTATCCAAGCTGATGAGCCATTCAATGGAAGGCTCAAGAAAGAATCCAAGGTCATGGTAGATATAGCATTTCCAGATAGCCTTACAGTGGTAGGTGATCAAGTGTGAAAAGTAGCGCGTGTCAAATGCCAATCATTGTTTTCTGTTCATCCCCTTAATACAAAAAACCTAAATTACGACTACACTTGCGATACAAGTATAGCGGTAAGTCGGGTATCAAAAATCCACAGAGACGAGTTGCTAGAATTTTTCGGATTTAATACTCCTTAAATTTAAGTGTAAAAGGTGATAGGTTGGAAATAAAGAAAAGGGAAAAAATAAGAAGTTAAGTCTACACTAGAATTAATAAAACGAGAGTCGGGATCGTGTCCCCACCATGGGTTAAACAACTAATAATTCAAATTTCGGTTCGAAAACATTTAGTCGAGCATTTTCAATTAAGTATAAACATCACACAATAAGGAATTTAACCCAAATTTGCGAGATTAAACATTTAACAGAAAATGGTCACACGCATCTCAAATTCGGATTACCGCTATAAACACTACTGTTGCCTGACAAAGAAAGTTAAACGCATAATAATCCGACTTTAATACGCGAGGTTTCAATTAAATGCAATTTTCCCCAAAACCTAAATTTCGAAGCTCGACGCCCATTGATGGTGGAAACGTAATCCCAACCCATTATCTACGGACAATACATGGATTAAACTACTTTAAACAACTAATTAACTAATTAAAGTAAGAAATAAATAACTACAACTAATTATCTAGGCAAGAAATGGAATGACATCAATGGAAATAAAGCAAGAAAAGGAAATACAACTATATTAATGGAGAAGAAGATGAATAGTGTTACTTACAAACCCAAATGGTGCAAACCCTAGAGAGAGAAGATCCACCACCAAAATCCCCTCTTCTAACCTAAAATGAATTATATCTTCCAAACAAAAGCCCCCAACATTCTATTTATACCCCAAAATAAACCCCCAACAAAACCAAGCCAAAAAAACCCAAAATAAGTCAATTTTCATCCATATCTGATGGGACCGGTCGACCTCTGTTTTGGGACCGGTCGACCGCACTTTTGGAATTTTCCTCCTTTTCCTCTCCGAACCAATTTTGATACGTTGCACAAAAACGGCTATAACTCCCTCATACGGAATCGAAATGAGGCGTGGTCGGAACCGACGCG
Source organism: Sambucus nigra (assembly GCA_949130495.1). Taxonomy (NCBI): domain Eukaryota; kingdom Viridiplantae; phylum Streptophyta; class Magnoliopsida; order Dipsacales; family Adoxaceae; genus Sambucus; species Sambucus nigra. Next base: position 117,579,588 of record OX422222.1, on the reverse strand, counting down.
AAGCTAATTAAATTATATACCTGATTATAGTTTGAAACCTTCCAAATTATGCAGTATTAAATTACCAAAATGCCCTTGAAGTAGAAGAAAATACCGAAACCTTCCGAAAATGGGCATAACTTCCACATACGGAGTCAGAATGATGCACGGTTAGTGGACACGAAAAGATAATTTGATTATCTACATGTTGGTAAATTCATTAAATAAAAAATAGTGAGTTTGAGAAGACCAAATTTCCCTTGAAGTAGCATTCGACGACGGAACTTCTCCGAAATGCAACCGAACCTCACTTTTAGCGTTCCAATACCTACAAAGTTGCAAATAACCCCTGAAAAGCATGTATATATACAAATACAAGGTTGCCTAGTTAATGAGCATAATTATAGGCATTTAGGACCGTAAAAGTGCTAGAATGCATAAAGATAACGGGCGAAAATATGCAATATTCGATACGAATCAGTAGGCCTCATTCATGAATTCTTCAACAATAATGCCCTACCAGACAAAGACATGGTAGAAGAAGACACGGATGAAATAAAGAAGGGCCCCTCATTAGCTTAAGAATTATTAAAGATTGAAGATTCAATTATTTAGACTGTTTAACTGCCTTTTTTAAAAGAAAGGAATCATGCAAAATTATTGCCTGAAGACAAAGATAGAGGAAACACAAGACTGTATGCTTTTTGAAAAAGAAAAAGATTACTTTATCACAAGACGTCAAAAGCATGTAGACCCATAAGATAAGATTATTGATAAAATACAAAGTTGCTTTAAAGACTTTAATAAATTGTATCTTTCCACCGGATTACTTTTGATAGTCGGTTAGCAGTCATTTGTAGTGCCCTTGTAATTATAAAAGGGAGCATCAATCATAGTTAGGAGGGGGGAGTTAAGAGAGAGAGAGAGGGGGGATATTAGAGAGAGAAATTAATATGTACATGAATGAGTAAACCTCTCATAGTTAGGGGAGATTTGTATTTACCTATGTTATGCAATAAAAGTGTTTTCTTTTTCCAGAAATCTCTTATGTTAAGTTGTCATTATTCTCCAAACATCTCCAACTTTCTATTCATAGAGGACTATTGTGTGGAATCTATGGTGTAGCACATAGGTGTTATACTATTGAACCGCCGTTAGGTGCTGATTTTCTAAGAGCCGTTAACCAGGTGGGCATTAGGCGTGGTGGCATACAGGAAGGAAATGGGTCTAACGCCAAACTAGTGGGTTGAGGTGCGACACATAAAGAGAAAGTTGCAAGAGGCCCAGAACGGAGAAGAATAGTAACAAAGCTGAAGAGACGAAGGAAAGAAGATAAAGATATTTCAGACTAAAAGGAAGGTATAAACTCGAACCAAACCCCTAGCTATTTAACATATTATTGTAATAAATTCAAATAAACTTGCATGAGCCTACAAATCACTACAGACTTTTTAGCATTTGTTTATCAAATAAATTTAGACTTAACAAGAGAAATCTAATAGTGAACTCTTACAAACCCCTCAGATAAAGTACTTATAGAAACTACTTTAACATACGCAGGAGGTACTTATAAATATATAGACCAAATTATTGAGTGGTTAGTACATTAAGTACATAGAATAGAAATAATCAGAACAAGGATCTGTGATCTCTTCAAACAAGAATTAAGAATTGAAGAGTTCGCAGAAGAACTTTCAAGACCTAAAAAATATCAAGAATATACTACAATACTTGAAGATACTATAGGCGTATTAAAATACATTAGACGGAAAAGGTTAGCTGAAACAATAACTATTTTAATTAGAGCATGAAGAATCCATCTTCTTATTAAAAACGTAGAGACAACTGCCCCTAGAACGTATCATAGATTTTTGTCATCCTATGGTGATGACCAATTAGACGAATTTATAAAAGACAACCTAATTTATATTATTAATCAAATATATAAAGAAACTAGATTGATAAAACCTCAGTACTTCATAAGGTATTTAAGACTAGAATATTTTCCTCAAAAACCTCTTGAAATATTTAAATACCTAAAGGAAAATACTTATATAGATAATCCTCATTATACCAAATTCCAGTACGATAGTGATGGTAGAAGCCTGACTAGTAGCCCCAAAACTTCTACACTTAGGCTTCCAGATTAAAAATAGATTTTAAAACAAGCTTAATAGACTTTAGAATCTATTGGGGTAGAAATATATATTTGTAAAAACCTTAGAAAAAGACAATAGTATATAAAAGACGAAGTGGTCCCTAGATAAATTTTGGACAGTAGTTGGTTCGTAAACTACGTCTGCACGAGAGCCGGACTATACACACACACACACACATGCGCAACCTATAATATATTCCTTACATAGTATATAACTCTCGAATATCCTACGTATTATCAATTTAACATTTTACTTATCATCGTATATGCCCAAGTATTTCCCACTACTTTATGGGCCCCAATTACCACTTAAAAATGATTTCAGTAGTTATAGCATCTCTCTCCAACTAGTCTGGCCTCAAGTTAACTAGTGCTCTCCGTGACCTGTTCTAATTTGTTGTTCCATTAAATATAAAAATACGCCCAATCATTCCTAACCTTAATCTTCCTCAATTGGGGACCCTCAACCCTACTGTAAGTTTACTGAAATTATAATTTCCCTCCCAAAAGTCTCTTTGTATATTACTCACATGTTCTAGTCTTAAATAAATGAAAATTTTCCAAATTCTGGCAAACCGAATTGATTCGCCCAAGGGTCGAATCTATTCTCCTTATTGAATTGATTCTCCCTTGGGCCAAATCGATTTGAAATTGTATAGGTCTCTACTTCCATACGCAGTACGATTTTTCACCATGAAAACTTCTTCAAAACTCCATTAAACTTTTGTGATGCCTCGCCTAATTAAAATATTGGGTGATCATGCTTATATTAAATTAAAATGGGATTTACAAAAAGGTCCATTCTTAGCATCACTATCAAAAATTAAATTAATTACTAATCACGTATCGGTTAATTAAGTCGGTGTTAAATTTTATCTTAAATTAGATACAACAATGAAATAATGTAAACAATATAACTTAAACCATCCAAAAAATATAGAATCCAAACTATAACAAGGTATCATAGACAAATGCCATGACGGTATAATCATCGACCATAAAAATCCAAAACCAACTGATAATCCAAAAATGAATACAAACTAATATCTGAACTGAAACTGCATAAGTACTGAAGGACAACATGTCCATGATGAAATACTAAACTGAATCCTACACTAGATCAGAATGAATAATGGAAGCGTCTAGGCAAAGTCCTGCGAACATCCACCTGTGTACGAGATGCATCTCCCTGGAATAGATTATCAAGTCTGGCGCTCCTGTGACTGGAGACCTAAAAGGTTTTTAAAAATATTTTATAGTAAGGAGTTAGAACTCAAAACATTTTGAAAATATTTAGCAAGAGTTTATAACAACGAAAAAATCAGTTATTAATTACACATGGTAGGGTAACGTACACTCTCTTGAACTTTCATCGCCTCTCAGCTATTGTGCACGCCTAACGTTTCTACTTAGCCCACCTAGCCATGCTACCCAAGCTAACTTGACATAAGTATCTAACTGGACTATTCTCTATCTATGAGTCCCCATACCACTCATACAGCATGTTAATCGATTCAACATCTCTCATATGTTATATCGTTATAAGTGACATTTATCACATGTCCTCTTTTTATAATTTAATTAAGTTTATCTACTTAATCTCTACTAAGATACATATCATATAATGGTCTAATATTACACACAAGTATATTATTTGTACAGTATATATTTCACACACAATATATACTATAAGTGTATACTTTGCTATAATGTCCCCGTATCACTTATTAAGGACTATTAGTTCGGATTGTCCCCTCAAACATGGTTTGGAATGTCTCATCGAACATGGTGAATGTCTCATCGGACATGATTCGGAATGTCTCATTGAACTTATCAATAAATTATATAATAGGTATTCCCTCAACCTATAATTAAATCAGTAGGTATAAACACAACCTAATTAATCATGATCGTACATAGTATATTTCTCTCGAATACTCACAATACATATTACTTTACGATTTACCTCACTATCATATTTATTCGAGTATTAACACAAATCTGAGGGTTCTAGTTACCCTTTTATTAATTTCAGTGGTTAATTCTAACTTAACCTACTGGTCTATACATCAATTCATTTGACATTTCCAAAAAAAATTATCCGTCTCTTAGATTAATTACGATATAGTTTAACCAATTCACTCCCGTCTTAATTCTCTCAATCAGACTATACATATCCTTACCTAGGCTTACTGTAATACAATAAGTCCCTAGTTATTATTTTAACAAAGTCGCAAAACTTTCCACGACAATGATTTAGGGATTTTAGGTCAAAAGGGAAAATCTTGAATGTTCTGCTAAACCAAATCGATTTGAAATGGTTAAGTTTGGTTATTTCGTCTTTTTCATGCATTTTCCCACCATATTCATTTACCAAACTTACATTATACTATACCAAAATCACAACCAATTATTCCTAACCATTCCTATATGCATTGGGGTGATTTCTAACGTTCTAAACATATCAAATCTTCACAGAATTCAATCAAGAACGAATAAAAATCCAAAACTTCTTCAAAAACCCTAGTTTTGTGTTCTTCCCATGCATTAATTCAGAAACCCTGATTTAATTCATGTTAATGATCATGTCTCCTCTGATTATTAATCACCTATATATATTAAATCATGATACATGCAAGTCCTACCCAATCATGCATAACAATCTAATCTTTTCTTCCAAGAACAGTGATATAATCCAATCTAGACATTAAAACCCTACACATGGGTATTATAACTTTAAAAACATTGTATGTAAACACTTGCCTTAATAGATGGGGTCTGATTCTGTGATGATGATGATGATGATGGATTGTTGACCTTCTCTTCAAATCCACCCTCCTTAGATGATTAGGATGCAAGAACAATGTCTAATTCTTCAAGAACATCCCCTTAAGCTTTGAGAAAGGTTTCTCTCTTCTCTCTAATGGCTTATCTTAAGCTTTTTGTGTTATTAACCCTAACCCTAACCCCAATCTCTAATCATTAGATATATGACTCTAAATTTCGTAGGTCCCTTAACCTCTATTTTTTAAATGACTAAAAATGCCCTCTATAGATGTCGGTTTGGTCTAAAATTGACCCAAGACCCAAACTATACCCCCGGGTATACTATTTAGACTATTTTGACCCTTTCGGAATAAATTATGACCTCTAAATTATCATCTGAGTCACTAAAAATATATTTTATATCTCGACCTCAATTTAGTCTACATGCGATTCTCGGTTGAGATATAATCAAATACGTCCTTATCACTCGCTATGACATAAGTCAATAATCATCAATTATTTACAATTTACAGTTAGTAAATTCATTCCATAATAGTAATCGGTATCTATCTCTCGATTAATATCTAATAGTCACATTTATGAATTAATAACATTAAATTACTCCACTCACGTAATTTAAATAAAACGTATTTTCCCAATTAATTTCCGAATTAATTTAAATTCAAATACGTAAAAATACATGGTATTACATACTTCCCCCTTACAAAGGAATTTTGTCCCGGAAATTAGGACATACCTGCGGTAAAAAGCTCTGGATGCTGCTCTCGCATGTCATCCTCCCACTCCCAAGTTGACTCACCATCATTGTGGTTTCCCCACTGAACTTGCACTAATGGCACTATCAATACCAAATTCTAGGACCCCTAACTCTCCCATTAGGTCCCTAGCATTTCCCCATCTCACTGCAAGCCCTAGGTCGGACTCCGAGTACTAATCTAGAGGCCATCGGGCGCCCCCAGGACCCATTTGACTCCAGTCAACTCTATCATCAGAGAAAAATCTCTTTGAATCTTTGAAGAACTCTGAATAACCTTTCCAACGGTCTACCCCGTGCGCAAATCGACATAACAGTTCGGACAAACGAACCATTTTACTACCGAAAATCGATTCCGTTGCCACCGGACACTCCTGGGCCCCGAATTGACCCCAATCAACTTCATTGTCAGAGCAAAAGCTATTTGAATATTAAAAGGTCACTGACCCTTTGCAACGGTACTCCTTGTGCAGGAAACAGCATAACCGTTGGACGAACGATCAGTTTTCCCCAAAAAATAATTTGGAGTCCATCGGGTGGTCCCGAGCTCCATTTGACCAAAGTCAACTCCTCAGCTTGAACGAAACTTAATGAATCTCTGAAGGTCACTAAATACCATTTCAACTTTCCACCCCATGCCCAATTCGAACCTACGTTACGGACGAACGATCCGTTTTACTCTGAGAGGTCCCCGGGTGCTTTTGAGCCCCGTTTGACCCAGGTCAACCTCCCGAACAGAAAGAAACTCTTTGGAATGTAGAAGTAAATCTCATAAACTTTCCAACGGTCCACCCCATGGAAATTCTGACTTACCATGCGGATGAACGATCCGTTTCCGTACCACAATTTCCCATCCAAAAGATCGACGTGCACTTTCGAGCCACATTTGACCCAAAGTCAATTCCCGAAATAAGGAGCGGTCCAAATGACTCTTGAGGGTATCTGAATTACCTTTCTAAAGGTATGACCTGTGCATGATTCGGATTAACGATTTGCGTTCTACGACCTTTTTTTAGAGAAATCTTCACGAAACTGCCAATTGGCACGTCTAGATCCCTACCTATCGGCACAGTGTCGTGGATCACCTACCGATAGGCACCCTCTAGGGTAGGCCAATCGGCACCCCCTGGCCCTATAAATAGTGTCCATGACCTCACTCCCAAGGCAGAACTGAAGAGATCCATCAGCATCAGTGATCTTAGCAACATTCCCTCGAAATCAGCGAAGATCCTCATGTGATGCTCCATTCAAGCTTACATTCCCATCCTTTTCTTACCCAATTTGGAAAAATACCCTTCTCTTTCATCAACCTTCATCAAAACTCAAGGGAGTTCATCCAAGATCAAAGATCAAGCTTCAAAGAAGGTCCAGTTCCTTCCCTCTCTCTTTAAATTCCTTGTTTTTGCATAATATACATTGGATTCATAATCTAGTTCTTACTTTAGTTCATACACATTAATATCTACACTTTTATTAGTATATTTCACATACTTTATTTTTACAAAAATCCCAAAAATAAATAAAAGAGGGTTATACCCGTAAATTCCGAACGGAATTATCCATCACACTTTTTCCAAAATCAAAAACTACATTTTCTACACATACACATATAATAAAATTACGTTCGTTCTATGGGATAAATCCCACCCCTATGCTACATTCGAATTACGTGGACTTTGATGCCTTTATAGGCTACATAGGAATCTTGGATTAAAATCCGAGACTCAAGTCCAACTTTCCAATTTTCCAATTCTCAATTTCCCTAATTTTCTAAAATCTCCCATTTTCATATTTATATATATATCATGCTTGTTTGCGTTTCATCCAACACATATTGTCATTTCCTAATAACGATCAATATCGTGATAAAAGCACAAATCATATTTTCTATATGTGTCATTTTGAGAACATTCATATGGATGATCTCACTCTACCTTATCCATGGTATGAGTTGAATGATTCCAATCTCGACCATATAAACATGCACACACACTTCACGGGGATATAAAAAAAATAATAGCACTAGACCATGAGAGATCGAAAGGGCGGGATGGGTGCCTAAAACCTTCCCGTTCCATAACTTAGTCCCCGAACCTTTGAATCATTGGTTTCGTATGCATCATTGTGTCCTTGATGCCTCTCTCTCTCGAAGTGGCAACATGTTCTTTTGCCTATTTTGTGCAAAATAGGCTGGAGACTCCATCTCTTCACATTTACCCCCACACCGACGACAGGCAAAGAACCTTTCAAAAAGGGGTACGGGACCGCGGAACAGTCTTTTCGAGGGATCCTCCCCCGATGCCTCTCGGGATGACCACAGCGGTGACTCCGTTGGGGACTATTTTTAAGAGTTCTAGACTCTGTTTGCATGGGTGTTTTAGTTTCTTATATATCCCCCCATTTTCATGTTCCCCTTATTATTCCCTGTACATATGTATCTCATGCTTATGCCACTATTCACACACTTGTAGAAATTTTCCATGTACACTTCACACCACATGCATCTAGGATCATGTGTATCCATATGTTGAACACACCACGTAGAAATTCATGCTTAGGTGTCACTAACACACACCTCTACTTATGCTCATTACACACTCACTTGTAGATAATTACACATCACCCACTCTCACTTATTATCCCTGCTTAGTATAGCTCTACTATTTATACTTGCACCTTATTCTCAGCTGGGCATGATTAAGAAAGATACTCTATCCATAAGATAGTAGTCAAAGAATCATGCATGATACACACAATATTACCAAAGAGCATTGTTATTGACCAAATTTTGTCCCATAACAGGGGAGTCACTTCGTGATGGTCGCTGGTCCGACAGGTTGTAGTTAGCCTAAGCGATATGACTCTTAACTTCCATTGGCCAAGTACCTTTGACGTATATCAAACGGTTCCCCCGTGTCATACCGCTTGACCAAAGTCATTGATAAGCAACCAAAACTGTACATTTTATACTCCGAATAGATGTATTTTAGTTACTAATTCTCAACAATATGGGTCGTATGCGCTTAATTGTTCAATATGCAGGCTTAATTGCAGTTGCGGTGTCAAAAGCTATATTTTCAGGCAATTTGTAGTTAAAATGGAGCTAAATTACCAATCCCGTAACCCTAGCCTACCCTAACCTAGCTCCGACCTTCCCAAACCTTCACCCGAGCCGGAGTGTTTAGTGTGTGCTTTTTAGATTTTTCTAAGATTTTTATTTTGTGTCGTTTTACTTTTTTTAGGTTTTATTTTAGATTCATTTAGAATTTTTAGGTTACATTTTCTCTTTTTATATTATATATTTTATTAGTGTATTTTTATTTTATTTTATTTTATTTTATCTTTATTTTCATTTTTATTAGTTTTTATTTTGTTAGGATTAGTTTTTTTAGTTTATTAGATTTTATATTTTAGGACTTTTGTTTTCACATTTTATTAGATTTTTCATTTTTTATTTCTTTTGTTTTATTGTTTTAGTTTTTAGTAGCTTAGGAGTTTATTTTTTCTTGTTTTAATATTTTTATTTTTTATTGTTTTAGTTAGTTAGATTTTTTTTTATTTTTTTTATTTTTAGGTAGTTAGTGTTATTTTAGGTGTCCAAATTAAACACACACCCTTAAATAACACACACTCATACCACCCACTAATGCCATACACCTCTCATACACACTAACACTCCACCCCATCATCTTTCACACCATACTAGCCTATACCCTCACACACCATAATACCTACCCTTCATCTTCTTCCCAACACCCATCTATTTCTCACTCATCCACAATTAACAACAAACCATACCTACATCTCATCCTATCATCTTACACCACCCTTACCCATAACCCAACTCTGATACACCCATGTTCGGCGACACCTCAAACTGCCTCCACCTACTTCCGGTCCCTACATCCAACCAGGAACCCCCTCCTCATCAGCCATCCCTTAACCCAGCTACCACAAACCGCGATCACCTGTAACCCGAAACAACCACCGGCCACCATCTCCGTAAAAATCCTGGTCCAACCAGCGATAGCCCCAACCCGCCGGACCTCAAACGCCATAACCCAATCCACGACCGACCCATCGGGGGACAACCCTCTCCCCTCCAAACCAACTGTCAACCCCAGGCGGTGACACCTTCGGCCTCTCTCCCTCTCTTCGCAGTCCTACCGCCGGCGGCCACAAGCTGCCACAACCCCAGTATCGATCCCCTTATGCCTGACCTCTCCCCTTCTCCGATGCAGCTAGCGCCGACGACCTTCTCACCCAAACCCCCTACTCCGGCGTCGGTAATACACCAACTCCGACCGGAGTAGGATCCAACCACCACCACCATCCCAACCTTGATCGACCCATACCCATTTCAACAAGTCCAAAACCATCTACTACCCAAACCCATTTCCCCTCTTCTCCAAAATCCACGACCTACCAATACCAAAGCCAAATAAGCCAAAACAAACTTAACTCCCACTTGTGCAACTGAAACCCTCTTTTACCCCTTATGCCCATTTTACCCCCAACAAACCTTTTATCCCTTTTCCAAAATTACCCCCATTAACCATATCAGATTTTATACCCTTATTCTCCCACTATCATAACCTCACACCCAAACCACATGCACCCTCCATTAAATTCCTAAATAAACCCTCACCCAATACCTTACATACCCTCTTGCAACTTTTTCTACCCAAAATACCCCTTAGCCCCATGTGTGCCATGCATCTACTATAAAAGAAGACTCAAGACACCATTTGGGGGAGACTCGTCATCAAATAGAGAGAGAAAATTCTAGAGAAAAGTAGAGAGTTAGGTTAAAATAAATTAGGTAGAAATATTTGTAAATAGTTTTATTTTCAATTTTTTTTTTAGATATTTGTGAGTGATAAGTGTGTGAAATTCAATTGAGTTGATTATTGTTGGATGCTCATATTGGATGGATTGTGCTTAATTTCAAAGAAATAGAGGTTCAATTTCACTTCAAGAGATTGGGGTTTGATTGTTCTCTTCTCTTCTCATTTATTTTATGCCTTTGATTATTAATTTGTCATATTTCATATCATGTTAGGCTAAAACCCCTTTCAAGGGGTGGGGTAAAACCCTTATTTGATGTTATTTTATTTTAATTAGTTTAATTACTTGAAAAGTCCCTTTGAATATTAATTTTGATCCCTCACCCTTAGATTTACACCTCGAGAGAGGGTTAATGATTTTCGAGAGAAAATCGAAATTCTGGTTATAATACCCATTTTAGATTCGAACTAGAGATAGGGGTTTCTTAAGTGGGGTATTATAACTTGAATTTCAACTCTATTTTTATTTTCTAAGATTTACATGAATTTTAATCGATCGATCCTAGCGGGTGATTAATTAAAAGGAGTGTGGATCTATTTTTTTAGAGTTGTGGGTTGTTAAACTTAATTTTCTAAAAGATTAATATTATAATTACACTTGCAACGAGAGTTGTTTTGTAATTTTGATATTAATTTGGGAGAATTCAAATAATTAAATAAATTAATTAGAATAACTAAAATTTGTGGTGAAATCTCATTCCTTGATTATTCTCACAATTATTTACCTCACTTTATCTCTTATTTTAGTGTTAGACTTTATTTTCATTTTAGTAACTTTCTAGTTAGTTGTTGTCATATAAAATTCAGTTTAGTTTAGTTTAAATCATCACCTCACCCAATTGTTTTACTATCTGAAAAGCTAAAAAAAATTAGAAAGGCAGAAAAAACAGAAAAAGAAAATAAAAAGCGAATTACAATTGAATTTGTCTCTAGCTTACTCCCTAGGAAGTGGCTTCATACCCTTACTTACCTCTACACTTTAGATTGTTATATTTTGTAGGTATTTGAGGTTTTGACTAACTTGGCTTTTAACAACGACCTGTACAAAAAGCCTAGTTATCAAATGGCGCCGTTGCTGGGGAGGTACAAAAGTTCTTTCTATCAAATGGCGCCGTTGCCGGGGATGTACAAAAGTTTTTTCTATCAAATGGCGTCGTTGCCATTCTTGGGATTACGAAGCTCGGAGCGGATTCAATTTTGTATTTCATTTATTTTTTGCACTTTGTTATTTTTTTTAGTACCATTTTTTTTCTTTATTTTAGAAGGCTTGTATTTAGGATTATTTTATCATTGCTTGTATTGCAGTGCATAGAGACGCCTTTTATTTTCCATTTAAAATTGTAATAATTGAAGAAAGCGTGATAGGGAAACCGGACAAGGTAGAGAGAGGGCGTCCAAAGGCGAGGATTTAGAAGCCTCTCTACTTTGGGTCAGTAGGACTCCCGGGGACGACTGAGATAGGCGTGATCTCCCTCCGGTCGACTCAAATTTTTTGGCACCCCACGGCCTAAAAATTGTGGTAGGTACATTTCTTAAACACTCGCTCCTCTCCTGTTAGCGATTCCATTATTGTGTGTGCTTAGTGTGCTCTTATGTGATTTTATTCTCGCATTTATTTTCGAATGGTGTGATGAATTAATTGACTAAGACCTACACCGGGTCACTCACGAGAAGGGATTTCATCACCCGACTCACTCTCTTACCATTGTGTGTTACCCTAACCATCACTAAATTTAAAATCAATTAACTAGGTAGCCCACTAGGAGAACATTTTTGCAAAGGCGATCACTCATATTTTTCCGTGAATTTTGTATCGCCCGCGGACTTAATTAAAATTTGACTACCCTCTCACTAAATTTAAAGATAAAAATTGTTTATGTGCTAGTTAGGAATTTTTCTTGACTTGTGTGTGTGTCCAATTCATTTTTCGGTAGTCGGTTTTGGTTGAGTTCGTTCAAAATTCAAAGAGTCCAGATATTTTCCCCACCTTTTCTTCCAAAAAAATCCAAAAATATTTTCTTCCATTATTTTTAGAAAATTCAAAAACATTTTCTTTCCTTTTGAAAAATTTAAAAACTCCCAAAAAAATATATCTCTCTCCTCATGGTCGAAGAACGTCCTTTACGGGACTACTTTGGTCATTTTCCATTAACACGTGACACGTGTGAGAGTGATCCCGAGCCGTCTCTTTATGAGATTTTGAGTGGTTTCACCTCTCTCACGAGTGCCCTTGATACTCTTGACCCACAAATGCACGCACCTAATATTCCATCACCCTCGGTGTCAAGTGTCGGCGTGTCTCATCCTTTGTTGTGCACCCATTGTTATTATGCCGATCACATGTCCCGTGAGTGCCCTTACATTATATATCCATCCGAACCCACCATGGAACTTGTGTATCCATATGACACTGTTCCGGAACCCACCTCAGCCCATTGTCATGATATACCCAATTTCGAGTTGTGTGAGTACCCGAGCTATTCGTGGAGGCCTGATCACCCTTCCACGCAATATGAATCCCAATCTGATGTTGTGTATCCTCACATGTTCCAACAGTTGTCATGGAAACCTTGTGCACCCAGTCACTATCAGTCCCCTCACTACGCACCCACTGAATTTCAACCATTTGTCCATCACGAAAGAGGTCCTTTATGGTATGATGTACTTGGCCCCATCCCACACACTTCCTTTGAGTATTCTCCATACACTCATGATAGTAGCGTGTTGTGTCCACCTCCACCACCGCCACCACCCATCACTCCACCACTATCCACATCCGCTCTCGAAACCCTCTTGCAAAAGTTCATACTTGAGTAAGAGAAAGCAATTCAAACTCAAGCTCTCCAAAGGCTTGAGCAAAGGTTAAATGAATTGGAGTGTGCGAGATAGTCGGACATTCCTATAGCTCCACCCATCATTACAACCGAGTGTGATGATGATGTGTCCTCTTGTGACATGAATTTTGAGTGTGACCAACCCTACCACCTCGAGAATCTCTAAGTTGAGACCATCCCATGGTTCGGGTCCCAAGTCAACAATTGTGTTGACTTACCTTCCATTTGTGAGCCTGGTCAAATTCCTATTCCCATTCTCACTCCCGCTGAATCCAAAAAAATGGCCGAATCTACAACGATTGAGCTTCACCCTTGTGTTCCCCGAGGAACCAATTTATCCTAGGTTAGCTCCGACTATGAGTGCTCACCATTTTCTCGAGATAGAATCTGTGATAGTTCCTACCTATCTGGATATGGATCATGTTCCACCATTCATCGCTCCCTTTGAGCCTAATATTTCTAGTGATTCCTCTATCTCCGATTTTGGTGCCTCGTTTGCACCAACCACCCCATTTCTCGATGCTACTGTTATGGAGAAGTTGACAACTGCATCTTTAGAAACCACACTCCCTTATGAGTATTCCTTTACTCCTCCCAATGAGTGTGTGTCTCCCACGCTTGAGTTGGATCATCTTCCTCCACCATTTATTCCACCCGATCCACCGTTTGTTCCACCCGACCCACCCAATGTTCCTTCCACCCTACCACCTGGTTTGGATCTTGATTTTACACATTTCCCGTGTCCATATATAGTTTTAGATCCTCATCTGAAGCCATCCACCATCTACGAGAGTATATGTGGTGATACTCTCCACCGTGACATCGAGCTTGTTCCTCCATGCACACCACTTCCTTGCGGTGTTGATTTATCTTCTCAACAGCTCCCTGGTGTGTCACGGCGCGACCATTATCATCGCCCATTCATAGAACGACCGTGTAATTTTTATGAGGCCCATCCCATTCCACTTTCCCCACCATATTTCCTCCCTCACCAACTTGAGCACCATTCTTATAGGTCCCTAGTTGCCCTCACCTTCCGGCTCAATAAGGCCCGTGATCGATGCCTATTCAACCTCAACCTTTTCAAAATCCCCACCCGCCCATGGTCCACCTATGCTTTGCATCGTGTGATGCACTTCGCCATACAAGAGCATTGACCCGCTTTAGTCTTGATCCAACAAGACTGACGCTTCAGTCTTGTTTGGGGGTGATTCTCATCACCTATTTTTTCTGCCGCCCCGTGCTTCCCTAGTTCTTATCTTTAGGGTGAGAATGGTTCGTTCTGGCTGAAGACATTAAGCTTAGCGCTACCGGGAGGCATCCCGCGTTTCTTGTATGAGTCTTATCTTGTTTGGGGGTGGTGTTTCACATCACCCTATGTTTTTCCATGTTTATAGACTTGTACATATTTTCCTATCTCACTCATTTATTCAAGTTTATTCTTGGTTCTCTCTGTCCACTTCATTAGCGGTTCATTCTGGTAATCTTTTTCCTACCTTATGCTCTCAATTTTAATAATCATTTTACTTAACATCGAGGACGATGTTCCTTTTTGTTTAGGAGTGGGGAATTTTATCAAAATCGTGCCTCTTTTGAAAATTTTTGATTTTTGAACCTGATTTTTAAAATTTCGTGCAGTTTCTTTCATCTCATTTATTGATGTGAATTTTCAGTCATCCATCTTTTAAATTCTAGGAATCAAGCTAGAGAATATTTTTTCTAAATAGCTTATGTAATACATAACAAGACATTTTGCACCATGAATTTCTAGACTCAACAAAATTTGCGCACTTATCACGTCACTACGGTTAGAGTTGAGGAGTACTACAATTCCCAAGAGAACCTTAAGGATCACTAGTAGAGACTTTAGCTTGTGAGATTTGTGCCTTTCACCCTTTCAGAGTGTTTTATGCAATCTCCGAGTCACAAGTTGATTCAACTTCTTCTGGGTCCGCATTTTAATTGTTGTATGATCTCATTATCTTTCATAAAATTTGGGTTGATCACTAAGAACGACATCACTTTCGAGTTGTAAGAAACACGTGTCATGAAATTTGTTTCGAATACTAGATTTTCATCCATACACCTTCCACTTTTCCATATATCATCCCCATTACATTCCTATATTCTTCCATATCCCCATTTATTCCCCTCATCATCTATACACATTCCCCACCACATTAACACATCATCTTTAATTTTCAAATAAAAGAGTGTGATTTCAAATGTAAATGCCTTCATTGTTGGTTTGAAAAGTGAGAGAAAAACAAAAAAATAGAAAAATAACAAATTATAGAGAAAAAGAAAAGAAAAATCGAAAAAAAAAGAGAGAAAAAAGAGAGTTGTAGTTCATTTTTATGTAATGAAGACATTTGTGCCTAAAGTATAATACACACTTCTCGCTCATCCATCATATATCCATCATTTCACATATCAATCCCATTCTACATCACTATAATATCCTTCTCATCCCACATATCCCATTTCATTTCCCCTCCCCCATAAACATCCATATTTCCCATAGGTGTTCGGGCAAATGAAAGTCAACGTGGTGAATAACTCAACGTTATCACTATAGTGATTAGCATTTCTTTCATGAGATCATTTTTCTTTCTAATCTGTTCGTTCTTTCTTATATGTGTGTGAGACGTTTGAACTTGCTTACATTTACTCACCTCCTCACACACAAGAGCGATACACTAACCCTAATCTCGAGAGTTCGTTTGAGAGAGATATATCTGTGAGATTTAAAGTTGAAGCGTTGATTCCGATAAGGCAATCTAGGAATTACTCTTGTGATACTCGACCCGTTTTGACTGATTCACACTACACACGTTGAGTTCTATGAAGGATGTGCCTTGAGTATTTACTTAGATAAACTTTTTACGCATTCTAGTTTGTATTTCTCAAAATCATTTCTCTTATGATGGATTGTGCGACTATTCTATGTCTAATAAGAGATTGACTGCCTTTCAATAAATTTTTGCAAATAAAGAATTTTGTGGGTATGTTCTCAGTAAACCCTCACGAGACACAACTCGTCCTGTAGGGCAACCTACATGTTTAAAGGCTTGTTGCACATGCTAAGTTCAATCGCAAGTGCCCGCGAAAGTGGTCCACTTTTGGTTTCTTATCTTTCTCTTTCTCTCTATCTTATTGCTCGAGGACTAGCAACGCTCTGTTTGGGGGTGGTGTGATAAGCACCCAAAACTGTACATTTTATACCCCGAATAGATATATTTTAGTTGCTAATTCTCGGTAATATGGGTCTTATCGGCTTAATTGTTTAATATGCAGGCTTAATTGTAGTTGCGATGTCAAAAGCTATATTTTCAGGCAATTTGTAGTTAAAATGGAGCTAAATTACCAATCCCGTAACCCTAGCCTACCCTAACCTAGCTCCAACCTTCCCAAACCTTCACCTGAGCCCATGTGTTTAGTTTGTGCTTTTTAGATTTTTCTTAGATTTTTATTTTGTGTCGTTTCATTTTTTTTAGGTTTTATTTTAGATTTATTTAGAATTTTTAGGTTACATTTTCTATTTTTATATTATATATTATATTAGTGTATTTTTATTTTATTTTATTTTATTTTATCTTTATTTTCATTTTTATTTGTTTTTATTTTATTAGGATTAGTTTTTTTAGTTTATTAGATTTTATATTTTAGGACTTTTGTTTTCACATTTTATTAGATTTTTCATTTTTTATTTCTTTTGTTTTATTGTTTTAATTTTTAGTAGCTTAGGAGTTTATTTTTTCTTGTTTTAATATTTTATTTTTTATTGTTTTAGTTAGTTAGATTTTGTTTTATTATTTTTATTTTTAGGTAGTTAGTGTTATTTTAGGTGTCCAAATTACACACACACACTTAAATAACACACACTCATACCACCCACTAATGCCATACACCTCTTATACACACTAACACTCCACCCCATCATCTTCCACACCATACTACCATATACCCTCACACACCATAATACCTACCCTTCATCTTCTTCCAAACACCCATCTATTTCTCACCCATCCACCATTAACAACAAACCATACCTACATCTCATCCCATCATCTTACACCACCCTTACCCCATAACCCAACTCTGATACACCCATGTCCGGCCACACCTCAAACCGCCTCCACCTATCTCCGGTCCCTACATCCAAGCAGGACTCCCCTCCTCATCAGCCATCCCTTAACCCAACATCCACAACCCGCAATCACCTGTAACCCGAAGCAACTGTCGGCCACCATCGTCGAAAAAATCCTGGTCCAACCAGCGATAGCCCCAACCCGCCGGACCTCAAACCCCATAACCCAATCCACGTCCGACCCATCCCCGGACAGACCTCACCCATCAAAACAAACTGTCAACCCCAGGCGGTGACACCTCCGGCCTCTCTCCCTCTCTTCGCATCCCCACCGCCGGCGGCCACAAGCTGCCACAGCCCCGGAGCCGATCCCCTCATGCCTGACCTCTCCCCTTCTCTGACGCAGTTAGCACCGGCGACCTTCTCACCCAAACCCCCTACTTCGGCGCCGGTAATACACCAGATCCAACCAGGGTAGGATCCAATCACCACCACCATCCCAACCTTGACCGACCCATACCCATTTCAACAAGTCCAAAACCATCTACTACCCAAACCCATTTCCCCTCTTCTCCGAAAGCCACGACCGGCCAATACCAAAGCCAAATAAGCCAAAACCAACTTAACTCCCACATGTGCAACTTAAACCCTCTTTTACCCCTTATACCTATTTTACCCCCAACAAACCTTTTACCCCTTTTCTAAAATTACCCCCATTAACCATATCAGATTTTATACCCTCATTCTCCCACTATCATGACCTCACACCCAAACCACATGCACCCTCCATTAAATTCCGAAATAAACCCTCACCCAATAACTTACACACCCTCTTGCACCTTTGTATATAAAAAATACCCCTTAGCCCCATGTGTGCCATGCATCTACTATAAAAGAAGACTCTAGACACCATTTGAGGGGGACTCATCATCAAATAGAGAGAGAAAATTCTAGAGAAAAGTAGAGAGTTAGGTTAAAATAAATTAGGTAGAAATATTTGTAAATAGTTTTATTTTCAATTTTTTTTAGATATTTGTGAGTGATAAGTGTGTGAAATTCAATTGAGTTTATTATTGAGTTGATTATTGTTGGATGCTCATATTGGATGGATTGTGCTTAATTTCAAAGAAATAGAGGTTCAATTTCACTTCAAGAGATTGGTGTTTGATTGTTCTCTTCTCATTCATTTTATGCGTTTGATTATTAATTTGTCATATTTCATATCATGTTAGGCTAAAACCCCTTTCAAGGGGTGGGGTAAAACCCTTATTTGATGTTATTTTATTTTAATTAGTTTAATTACTTGAAAAGTCCCTTTGAATGTTAATTTTGATCCCTCACCCTTAGATTTACGCCTCGAGAGAGGGTAAATGATTTTCGAGAGAAAATCGAAATTCTAGTTATAACACCCATTTTAGATTCAAACTAGAGATAGGGATTTCTTAAGTGGGGTATTATAACTTAAATTTCAACTCTATCTTTATTTTCTAAGATTTACATGAATTTTAATCGATCGATCCTAGCGGGTGATTAATTAAAAGGAGTGTGGATCTATTTTTTAGAGTTGTGGGGTGTTAAACTTAATTTTCTGAAAGATTAATATTATAATTACACTTGCAACGAGAGTTGGTTTGTAATTTTGATATTAATTTGGGAGAATTCAAATAATTAAATTAATTAATTAGAATAATTAAAATTTGTGGTGTAATCCCATTCCTTGATTGTTCTCACAATTATTTACCTCACTTTATCTCTTATTTTAGTGTTAGACTTTATTTTTCATTTTAGTAACTTTCTAGTTAGTTGTTATCATATAAAATTCAGTTTAGTTTAGTTTAAATCATCACCTCACCCAATTTTTTTACTATCTGAAAAGCTAAAAAAAATTAGAAAAAGAAAAAAAGCACACAAAGAAAATAAAAAGTGAATTACAATTGAATTTGTCTCTAGCTTACTCCCTAGGAAGTTGATTGATACCCTTACTTACCTTTATACTTTAGATTGTTGTATTTTGTAGGTATTTGAGGTTTTGACCAACTTGGCTTTCAACAACGATATACAAAAGCAAGTTATCAGTCATGACGGGAGGTATATCACAGGGAATTCGTTCATGTACGTCGAGTATATCAAATTCTCTCTTATACGTACCATCCCCATGAGGTATATAGTGAGGCAATTCATGTACACTCAGGTTTATCAAATGTCTTGTCCACACGTACCGATTACCCTCAAAAGCAAGATGTATATTGTGGAAGTCACGCCAAAGGGGGGAACACCTTCCAATTAACCCAAAAATTGCATACTCACGTATAGGTGTCAAACCTAGGACACACATATTTAGTTTTTCGATTTCGACCCGAAACTCTACCAAAATTTTGGGTCAGCATGCCGCCTAAATTTTTGCGCAATTTTTAAAACGGGACCCTGCCCACGAGCCTGGTAACAAGTCCAACCATAGTTTTTACATATTCTTCAAACCCAATTTTTCCAATCTTGGGTCTCATCCGGCATTTCTCTTTTTGCATTTAGGTAAACCTAATAAGAGAGAACCTAATAAACATAATAATCATGTTGAGACCCGTCTCTCGTATTTTTCTCTCTGTTTCCAAAAGTGTCCAAAAACGTTTTTCCACTTTTATTAAAAATACCGAAAACATTTTCTTTTCCTCCAAAAAAATTCATTTTGTCCTCATCTTTGCCAAAAAAAAAGGTGTCCAAAATGTGTCTTTCCTTTTTTCCAAAAATAAAATCTCAGTTCTTTCTCCTTCTCAGGTCGATCCCATACCCTTAGCCTGGCTCCTTATTGGCATCAATCTTCAGTCAAACCTTCCCGAAGCTCCCTCAATCCCCTTACTTCCTTCAATTCTTAGATTCATCCACTTTCCATAGAGAACGCAGATCAAGTACCGATTGTTCAGCCGAAACAGTTCTAGCTCAACTGACTGCCAAGATTGACAATCTTCAAACTGAAGTTTATGAGATGCAACGAAATTGAGTCCCTATTCTCAAAGAGCCTGAGGTCCTCTTCCCCGTGCTATTGGTCCACCTTCACCAGAGCCTATTTGGGTTCTCGAGGAATACCAGCATCCTCCCCATTTTCCTCCTACTAATGGGCCACTGCTAGCCCAGCTTCCTATGCTAAACCTTGCTCAACCATGGGTGAACATACTCATGACTATTGACCCATAAGAGGAAAAATTGAACAAGGTTCAGGAATACCTTAAGATGTTGACCAAGAAGTTCAATCAAGTCAGATTATCTAGGAACTACATGGATTACACCCACATGTATCCCTATCCTAAAGCCAGGTTACCGAAAAAATTCAAGATGCCCAATATCGAGAAGTGTTGAGGCATTGGACTCTCGATTGTTCATCTCCGTAGCTATCACCGATCCATGACTCTCCTAGGGGCTTCTGAATAAATAATGGCCCAGATGTTCTAGAAGACATTGAAAGATAGCACTCTTCATTAGTTCTTATCCCTTGAGGAATCCAAAAGTTGGGAAGATGTTGCCCGCGAGTTCATGTCACATTACAAGTACAACGAAGAGCCAGAAGTTACCCGCCGTGACTTAAAGATACTTAAGAAGAACCCTGGGGAATCAGTCAGCAACTTTATAGTAAGGTGGAGAGATAAAGTAGCCACCATAACCAATCGTCCTTTCGAATAAGAACGGGTCAGTATCGTAAAGAATAACTTCTTACACCATATCCGAGCCCTCCGAGAAGCAGGAGTGAAGATCGAAGAAAGTCTTGCTAAGACAGAAGTTGAACCTAACAAAACCACTGGATAGTTTGATCCTAAAAAATTTGAAAAACCTACTAGTACCACAGTTTACCATCAACAACATCTCTCAGCATGTCGCTTCATGGGCACCAAAAAGTCGCCTAAACCTAGTCCGAAAGGAATACACCGAGCTTCATGCTCCTCTCTTTAAAGTCTACCAGGTCCTCTTAAGCAGAAATCTGATCAAACCATTGGACCCCATCCATTACCAAACCCACTTTCAGAAAACTTTAAACCTGATGCCCATTGTGACTTTCATCAAAATATTGGCCATACCACCGACCAATGTTTCTATCTCTGAAATGTGATCCAAGGCCCAATTGATCGGGCTGTCATCGCCCCACCAGCTAATCCCAAACAAACACTACCCATAATCCACTCTCGAATCATGCAAATGCCATATTCCTAGAAGAAGACTCGGAATTTGATCCATCCACCCAAAGAATGTCGAGTGAATTGCCACTCATACCCATATACTCTCCTAAACCTCTCCAAACATAACCATATTTTCTCCTACGTCCTACCATCTTTGTAGATCAAGCCTTATCCCTACTCACCAAAGCATGCATCACTTTCCGTACTCATTTCGGAGGTAAAGATATGGAACGATCAAAAGTGTTGAACCAAATCTTAGAGTTCGGGCTGAAATTGCCCTCCCAGATGACGATCGATTGTCAAAGATTCAGTGGGTTATTCTTAAAAGCTAAAAAATGGGCCCAAGATTCAAACAACTGGGTGGTGCCAATCGATGAAGTCAGTCTAGATGACATGGTCTAGATCATGACAGATTTATTTCAACAGACTAGTGATATTTATAGTGTATCCGAGCTATTCAATCCTTTAAAATTATAAGGGCACCTGGTCCCTTCAGTTCTGTATTTCCCTGATGAATGGGAGGAATTATACGAAGAGGTTGTGGAAGTTGTGGAGTGCATTGACTTTTCATGGAAAGAAAATATCGTTTCCACCGGATGGGGGGGAGATTTCAAAGATTTAGATGAAGAGCAAGATTTAAAAAAGGTTAGTTTTATAGCCAACATATGTGGGATGATATCATTCCAGGAGAGGCTAGGATAAATCAACAAGGTTCCAGAACAAACCGATATCGATGAAGAAACAGGATTTCTATTTTTCCCTTCTTTTGGGGACCACTTTACTAGTTCAGAAAGACATTACCAAATCCCAAACCTATAACCATCAGCAAGGGATAAAGGGAAAGGTGTTGATAATCTCCTTATGCCAAAGATGACCCTCGAAGAAAGTAAGGTCCTCAATCAACTAAAGAAAATCCAATCCAACATCACTTTATCGGGGCTTTTTATGTCTTACCAACTGCACCGAAATGCCCTAAACAAGCTTCTCACAGGACCCATAGTTCCTCCTTCAACCATGTCAGAAGAAGAGGTGAAACTAGTCGGATCCTTGACCTCTACTCGAATGCTCTCCTTTTCTGAAGAAGAAATCCCCAAGACTGGTACCAACTGATGATGCTGGAAATAACACCACCAGTCAAGGTGTTTACGAACTCAATTCAATGTTAACAATGGCAGCACAAGGGTATATGCACATATATTAGAAGGAGGTGAGGAGAAGAGGATTCACACCGGAGTATAAGTGGTTCAACCAATTAGGCCTACGTCCACTTTGTAAGTGTATGATATGTATCACTGTATGTGGGCTCTAATGGCCATGGATACAATCTCTCAAGCTTTCTCTCTTTACAGTATATTTAGACAGAGCTTTTGCTAGGGTTGCCAATTTTGGATCCTTTTCAAGATAGAGGATGAGCTCTATATATAGTGCCTGGGGGTGTAGTGTACCCCCCAAGCATGCAATGAATATGTGCATGAGGCTCGAACCAATATGAGAATGACACCTGGTTAATCTCTTGTAGATAATGATGACCTCAATATTCCCTCACGTGAGGGGAATGATTCGGTTATAACTGATTGCGTACATGTGTTCCCAGCCCCACATGTGCACATAAGAGCTCGGCCAACTGCGATTGGTTACAACCTCGGCCTGGGATAGGACGAGGTGGTGACCTTGACTCAAAGGGAGAGCCAAGGTAAGGCTTTCTATACTATAACGTCGGCCTGGGATGAGGTAGTGGTGGCAAAACAGTAACGTCGACCAACCCCTAGCCGAGATCGACGTTGATGATGGGATGACAACCTCTTCATCTTCTGAGCCGAGGTTGCAATTCTTGGAAGATCAGGTCGATAACCGCCCCTGGATCATGGCGACCTCACCTGCCGAGGTACCTAGCAATGTCGGCCATGGCCGACCTTGCCTAGGACGAGTCTGTTAATGATGAATTCAAGGCCCCTTAAACATCGGCCACCTTCATGGCCGAGGTTGATATTATTGGACTGAGGGGGTACATTCAGGGAATATCAATCACCCCCTAGCCCTTAGTCATATGTAGGAGCAGGTGACTAAGGGGTATACAACTTCGAGTTCCCTTTGCATTGTACCCATGTCCCTTTCTTGACACTTGTCAATTGCTGAAGTGGCTTGTGTGTCTGATAACTATAATCATTATAGTCTTTTGGGATCCCAAGGCAATGATGGACCTTGGGAAGCGTGCACTCATACTTAAGGGTTTAAACCCTATTTTCTTCTCTTTCTTATTCATTTCTCTCCTTCTCCGAACTCGGTCATTTCTGTAACTCTCTCTCTAGAAGAAATCTGATTTGAAATGCGTTTGGGTGTTCATTTACTAGGATTCCTTCCTTGCTTCTCCTCACCTTTCTTCAGGTATCCCTCGTCATCCCTTCTTCATTTTTTTGACTTTATTCTTGCTCTTGCATTTTCCAGTGAGCTTCAAGAGTTTTCTAGTGAGAGTATCAGTTTTTCGACAACACTGTTCTTATTGTTCTTGGTAGTTTATACTCAAAGCCTGATAGTTTGATCTTTAATCCTTTTTACCAATCCTATTTGTTACTTAGGAGAGTTGTAAGTGTAGAGTCTGACTCATATGCTCAGACCCCTTTATCAACTTTTAGAGGAATTCCCCTCTCTTAAAGAGAAGACCTTAGAGAAAATTAGGCAAATAGAAAGAACGCAGGAGGAAGCTCGTAGGTCAGAGGAATTCCCTTTCAGACCTATGTTTCCCCCACCTCTGAAGGTCATATACCTTGAACCAACTGAACCAGCTAACGAAGCAGAGGTTCCTGCTGAACCCTCTTTAATGTCGGAGTCTGAGTCATCCACATCAGACCCTATGTCTGTGGACTCCTTCTAAGAGGGCATGGACTTCACAAATCAACGAGATCAAGTCCCTGACCAGGCAGAGGTTTCCAGTCGGGCCTCATCTCACAGAAGTTTAAGCACATCAACCTCTTCCTCAGAGGTTGAGATTATTAGACCAAGTGTGGTTGTTCCATCGATTTTTGAAGCCATTCCTCTATCGGCAGTCACAGGGGCTGAGTTTGCTCAGAGGTTTCCAGGTGGTACCCCATCGTCTACTCGGGCCAACGTTGAGTTAGATGATGATGATGCTATGGAGAGTAATGTCGATACCTCTGAGGCGGACGAGAATGAGAGTATAGTCAGTGAGGTCGACCTCTTATCCTTCAGATACCTATATTCCATCATCCCCTCTATAAAACTCAGGAGACCGCTGAGGGAAGAGAGGTCTTATGATGGCCAAGATGGTAAAATCTGCCTATACGAGCAGATGTTCAAGTTGGGATTTTGTCTACCCATCCATCCCATCATCAGTTCTATATTGGCCTATATCAACTTGGCCCCTTTCCAGTTGTCACCCAATGCTTGGAGGGTGATAATTGGAGCCATCGTCTTATGGAGGGTTGTCCATCACTCAGACCTTCTTGTCCAAGTCTTTACAGGGTGCTATATCCCTTCATCTTCCAGGAACCATCCGAGCTATTATCATTTCTTATCTCGAAAGTCAAACAAAAAGATGCTTCAAATTACCCAATCCTCAAACCATAACTGGAAGCCACGGTACTTC
Source organism: Sambucus nigra (assembly GCA_949130495.1). Lineage (NCBI taxonomy): Eukaryota > Viridiplantae > Streptophyta > Magnoliopsida > Dipsacales > Adoxaceae > Sambucus > Sambucus nigra. The sequence continues at coordinate 117,554,372 of OX422222.1, read as the reverse complement.
TTTGCATCAGGGCCATGGGAATTTGGTCCATGCGTCCCCTCTTCCTCATTAGAGCCGAGGATACCTATAAGATGGGTAAAGGTTATAATGGCTTCTAGGGCCGATCCTGGGCTTAGCCAACAAAATATTCAGAAGGTCAAAGACCTTCAGGACCGGGGGAGCATGGCCTTCTTATAAAATTCGAACATCTGATGACCCCCAATTACCTCTCTGAGACTGTCTGGGGGGAAGTCCTCTGTCAGAGCTTGGTAAGTGCTTTTAATTTCAACAAGTCATACCTCTGAATTGACGTATATCTGATTCTCTAACTCAGACCTTTCTATCTTGCAGAGCGTTCAAAGGGAATATCTGACGAGTTATGGGAGATGGCAGCACCAAGTTTAACGAAGCTCGTCAAAAAAGCAGGTATGAATGCTCCTCCTCCCCCTCCCTCAACCTCGAGGGCTGAGGCCACTAAGAAAATAAAGGTTGTCGATCTTGCCCCTGAGGATCAGAGGAAGAAGAAGAAAGGTGGGGATTATGCCATCCCTATTTCTTCCGAGGATGCATTGGTTGCTCGTATAGAGCAGCTGAAAATTAACGATATCATCATAGGCCACAGTTTGCAGGCGTTGGATGCCATCGTCTCTTCTATGACCGATGCTGACAAATGCTTTTATCGATCCATGGACACCCCTCTGTTGGTTGAGTTTGGCCTTCACAAGTCTATTCAGGTATGACTTCGAATTTTAGTTTAGCTTCGAAGTGTAACCTTTTCTTTGAATTTCAATTTATATATACGTCCACATGATTTGCAGGGCCTCGCTGCTATGCATCATCTTGACAACTGGACTCTGAAGAAGTTGCCCCTCATCCAGAAAGGCCAAGAGGCCGAGAAGGTGCAAAGCTCTCTGAATGCAGAGATAGACCATCTGAAGTTCGCCTTTGAAGGTTCTGATAAAAAGGTTAAGGAGTTGGAGAAAGAGATCTCCAAGATTCAAAAGGACCACACCATTACCCTGAAGGCCAAGGACGACGTTCTCCATCAAAAGGTTGATGTTGCAGTGAAGGAAGCCCTTGAGGATGCTTCTTAGGGGATTCTGGCCGATTACAAAGTCTCTGATGAATTTATCAGCTTCGTCTTTGAGTACCTCGAAAGAGGTATTAAGTCTACTGGCAAATGGGCGACTGCTATGGAGAAGGATTCAGGGAGATTGAAAGCCTCAGACTTTATAGGTCTGGGTTTTGCTAACCCTCAATTTACTCAAGCCCTTCAAGAGGTTGAAGAGGAAGACGCTTCCCCTGCAGAGACGGTGCCACTGGATGTTACAGAGACTGAGGGAGACAACCCCAGAGATGATGGGGTTAAGGTGACCAACGTCGGCCAAGGGAATCAGGCTGAGGATGCCAGCACTATCCCTTCAAACCCTTACAACATCTTAGTTGTGAAGGTTTTGTACTTTTTCACTATGTATTTGAACTGTAACCTCTGATGAATAATGTTACTTTATAATTTTTCCATTTGTAACTTAATCTGTCAACCTCTGAGGAGGGTTCTTATTTGTTCTATTGTTAAATTATTTGTTGGATGATTTTCTTTGCCATGTATTAATTTTCACCAAACTAATGATGTTAAGGGTCTGAGGTCATCCAAGTATGATGTTTGACCTCAGACCTTGTCACAAAATCATGATGTTATAAGGTCTGAGGTCATCAACTAAGATGTTATCCTCATAATTAATTTCATCAAATTAATAATGTTAAGGGTTTGAGGTCATCTAAGTATGATGTCTAACCTCAGACCTTGTCACCAGATCATTATGTTATAAGGTCTGAGGTCATCAACTAAGATGTTATCCCCATTAATAATTTCACTAAATTAATGATGTTAAGGATCTGAGGTCATCCAAGTATGATGTCTGAGCTCAGACCTTGTCACCAGATCATGATGTTATAAGGTCTGAGGTCATCAACTAAGATGTTATCCCCATTAATAATTTCACCAAATTAATGATATTAAGGGTCTGAGGTCATCTAAGTATGATGTCTGACTTCAGACCTTGTCACCAGATCATGATGTTATAAGGTCCGAGGTCATCAACTAAGATGTTATCCTCATAATTAATTTCACCAAATTAATGATGTTAAGGGTCTGAGGTCATCCAAGTATGATGTCTAACCTTAAACCTTCTCACATGATCATGATGTTATAAGGTCTGAGGTCATCAACTAAGATGTTATCCCCATTAATAATTTCACCAAATTAATGATGTTAAGGGTCTGAGGTTATTCGAGTATGATGTCTGACTTCAAACCTTATCACCAAATCATGATGTTAGAAGGTCTGAAGTCATCAACTAAGATGTTATCCTCATAAATAATTTCACCAAATTAATGATGTTAAGGGTCTGAGGTCATCCAAGTATGATGTCTGACCTCAGACCTTGTCACCAAATCATGATGTTATAAGGTCTGAGGTCATCAACTAAGATGTTATCCCCATTAATAATTTCACTAAATTAATGATGTTAAGGGTCGGAGGTCATCCAAGTATGATGTCTGACCTCAGACCTTGTCACCAGATCATGATGTTATAAGGTCTGAGGTCATCAACTAAGATGTTATCCCCATTAATAATTTCACCAAATTAATGATGTTAAGGGTCTGCGGTCATCCGAGTATGATGTCTGACCTCAGACCTTATCACCAAATCGATGTTATAAGGTCTCAGGTCATCAACTAAGATCTTATCCCCATTAATAATTTCACCAAATTAATGATGTTAAGGGTCTGAGGTCATCCAAGTATAATGTCTTACCTCAGACCTTGTCTCCAAATCATGATGTTATAAGGTCTGAGGTCATCGACTAAGATGTTATCCCCATTATTTCTACCACTAGAGCACAATGAACCAAGAATTGACATGGAAACTATTCTTCTCATTAATAATCTCTTCCTAAGATGATACATTTACACACTCTCTTGCAACATCATATGTAATACTTTTTTAGATGATCAGCATTCCAAGGATTGGAGGATGGTTCCCCTTCGAGGTCTATAGTCTGTAGGTTCCTAGAATAACCTCCTCAATTACTTTGTAAGGGCCATGCCAATTTGGGTGAATCTTGTTCGCCTTCTGCAACGTCTTCTTCAACACTAGGTCTCCTACAGCTATGGGCCTTGATTTTACCCTCTGATTGTAGAACTTTGTTGTTCTGTGCTGGTAGGCTGCTTGACTGACTTCTGCGTCTTCCCTTCTCTCCTCGATCAAGTCTAGGTCGAGTCTTCTCTCCTCCCCATTCTTCTCGGGTTCGTAGGCCTGAACCCTATGAGTAGGGAGTCCCACCTCTGTGGGTATGACGGCCTCTGAGCCATGTGACATCATAAATAGGGTCTCCCCCGTAGGTGTCCTAGCCGTCGTTCTATAGGCCCACAGAACAGCATAAACCTCTTCAGTTCATATTCCTTTATCTTATTCCAACCTCTTCTTTATCCCATCGAGGATTGTTCTATTGGTGACTTCGGTCTAACCGTTTGCCTGAGGTCGGCCCGGAGAAGAGAAAAATTACTTTATCCCATCTCTTTCGCAGTATTTTTCCAGGGAAGAATTCTTGAACTGTGTTCCATTGTCCGAAATGAGGGTATTTGGGAGGCCATGTCTGTATATGATGTTTTTCCAAATAAATTGGAAGGTCTTGTTCTCTGTAATTGTGATCATCGGCTCTGCCTCTACCCACTTGGAGAAGTAATCAATGGCAACTATCAGAAATCTGTAATTATTTACAGCCCTTGGTAGGGGACCTACCAAGTCAATCCCCCATACTGCGAATGGCCAAGGGGAACTAATAGATGTCATAGGTTGATGAGGTTGATGTGGGACTGTGGAGAATCTCTGACATTTGTCTCACCTCTTTACATAAGCTGCATCGTCCTTTGCCAAGGTTGGCCACCAGAACCCCTGCGTAATAATTATTTTGGCTAAGGGTCTTCCTCCTATGTGACTGGAGCAAGATCCCTAATGTACCTCTCGTAAGATGCGGGGTACTTCGGTGGGATGGAGGCATCTGAGCAGGGGTAATAAGAGTCCCTTCCTATACATGACATTTCCTACTATTAAGAACGTTACAGCTCTGTATCTCAACTTCCTCCTCTCTAACTTCGACTCTGGTAGCGCCCCTTCTCTGATATATCTGATAATTAGATCCATCCATGAGTCCCCAAGATTCAAATTGAGGCAAGGATTACTGACCTCTTTTTCTTCAATGGTTGCTCTGGGCAAGATTTCAACTGGAACTGTCCTTTTAATATTTGTCCTCATCGCCGAAGCTAGTCTTGCTAATGCATCTGCATGACTGTTATTTTGTCGAGGTATTCTCTTCGTCTTTACCTCCTCGAGGCCTTCAAGTATCGTTCTCACCCTCTTCAGGTATTTGGCCATCCTTTCGTCCTTGGCTTCATAGACTCCCAATACTTGATTAACAACTAATCTTGAGTCACTGTGAAGGAGTAGTCGTCTTATACCAACGGTTCTTGCCAAGGAGAGGCCTGCTATCATGGCCTCATATTCTGACTCATTATTTGAAGCCTTTAAGTTGAACCTTAGGGCATACTCATTGTTGGTACCATCCAGGTCTGAGAGTATTAGGCCTGCACCACTTCCATTTTCGCAAGAAGACCCATCGACGAAGAGGTTCCATATGTCTTTATCTGATGAAAAACCCTCTTCTAACATAATTCCCTGCCTGAAGAGGTACCGTTCTTCCTCATTCTCGGCTATACCATCCCTGACTCTCTTTGGCATAACCTCTTCCGGGTGTCGGAAGACGTTGCTTTTTTACCCTTCTATGGCCTCTAGGCTATTCTCACCCTCGACCTCTTCCCATGTAAACTCTGTGACAAAATCTGGTAGTGCCTACCCTTTGATGGCCATCCTAGGCTGATAGGTAAGGTGATATTCCCCCAATTCAATGGCCCAAGTCATCAGTCTACCCAACTTCTCAGGTTTATGGAGGACTTGTCTTCACGGGGAGTCGGTGAGAATGACCATGGAGTGGGCCTGAAAGTAGGGCTTCATCTTCCTAGAAGCATGTATCAGGGCATAGGCTAACTTTTACATGCGAGGGTAATTCTGCTCAGATCCCTGAAGGGCCTTACTGTTGAAGTATACGGGCCTCTGAATCCCAACGTCTTCCCGAACAATGGCCGCACTTATAGCGAATTTAGAGACTGCTAGATAGACGTATAACTTTTCTTCTGCTATGGGCCGAGATAAGAGCAAGGGAGCTCCAAGGTATGACTTGAGTTGATCAAAAGCCTCATAGCACTCCTTGTCCCACTCAAAGGCCTTTCTGAGCACCTTAAAGAATGGGAGACACTTGTCGGTCACCCTGGAAACGAATCTGTTGAGCACAGTCACTCGTTCAGTGAGCCTTTGAACGTCCTTGATACTCAGAGGTGTCTTCATGTCAAGCAAAGCCTTGATTTTCTTCGGCTTCGCCTCTATTCCTCTTTAATTGACAATGAATCCAAGAAACTTCCCAGCTCCTACCCCGAAGACACACTTTGTTGGGTTGAGTTTCATCTTGTACAGGTCCATGGTATTGAAGGTCTTTTCCAGGTTTGCCACATGGGTGTAGGCCTTTAAGCTCTTCGTCAACATATCGTCGATATACATCTCCATAGTCTTGCCTATTTGGTCTTCAAACATCTTATTCACAAGACGTTGGTATGTTGCCCCTGCATTTTTCAATCCGAAGGGCATCACCTTGTAGCAATACATCCCTTTGTCAGTAATGAAGGTTGTCTTCTCTGAGTCTTCAGCATCCATGAAGATTTGGTTGTAGCCCGAATACGCATCCATGAAGCTCATGAGCTCATGTCCTGCAGTTGCATCTACCATCTGATCGATCCGGGGTAAGGGGTAACTGTCTTTCGGCCAAGACTTATTCAGGTCAGTAAAATCTACACACATTCTCCACTTTTCGTTGGCTTTGGGCACAATGACTGCGTTTGATAGCCATTCCGGATATATCACTTCCCTGATGAATTCGGCCTCTTCTAACTTTTTGACCTCTTCTCGAATGATGTCGTACTTCTCCCTAGAATAAACCCTTCGTCTCTGCTTGATTGGCCTTGCATCCTTAGATACGTTAAGTTTATGGCACATGATCTCGGGGCTGATTCCAAGCATGTCTACATGACTCCAAGCGAAGACACTCTGCCTCTTCCTCAGCAAGTTTATCAGATCCTCTTTGACCTCCTTTTTTAAGGCTTTGTCGACCTGGATAGTTTTTTTAGGTTCATCCTCATTGAGGACGATGGATTCTACCTCTTCCACGGCCTCTCCTTTCTTCAACTTTGTTTCATCTCTAGGGTCAAGTGTATCGATATTATAAGTGGTAGTAGCTCTCCTTTGGGCCTCCCTCTTCAGCCGAGTTGAAGTAACATTCCCGTGCTATGGTCTGGTCAACATTCACTTCCCCTACCCCATAGGGGGTCGATAATTTTAGCATTTAGTGGACCGTCGATGTCACGGCTTCAAACTCCTTAAGGGCCACTCTTCCTATGATGAGGTTATAGGCCGAGAAGACATTTTCGTCCATGATGAAAAAGTTGATCTTTCGGGTTAACCTCTTAGGCCACTTATCACCCATTTGTACGTCCATTTCATACATGCCTAGTGGATGGACCTTTTCACCACTGAACCCCATTAACGGATGATGATAGGGTACTAGCCTAGCCCTGCTGAGACCTAGTCTTTTGAAACAGGGCCAAAACATCACATCTACCGAACTTCCTCCGTCTACAAGGATTCTCTGCACCTCATATCCATGAACTCTTATCGTGATCACTAAAGGGTCATCATGTGGAGCCAGGATGCCTTTAATGTCTAGTCTGGAGAAACCAACTATGAGAGTGTCCATATCTACCCTCTTTCTCTTCGGCGTAGTCTCGGAAGATGTTAGGTTTACCACTTCAAGTTTGGTCACTGATTTGTCCTCTGCCACATGAGCTTTTCTATCGGCAACCTCAGAACCACCCCCCGCGAGTCCTCCGCATATTATGCAAATGCCAAAGGAGATCATACCAACCCTCTTTACTGGGGTGTTGTCATCTTTTAACGGGAGTTCTGGATCGTCTTCATCATCTCCGTCCGAGTCACCATCTCTTCTCGTCGGGATATTATCAAGACATCTATCGTTCCTCTTCTTTTTGGGGTCATCTCTTCCCTTTTTGGGAGCTTTGCCATCCACATATTTCCTCAATTTTCCTGACTTCAACATCTTCTCGATCTCATCCTTTAAGGCGAAGCACTTGTTTGTTATATGGCCATGGTCCTAGTGGAACTCACACCATAAGTTCTGGTTCCTCTTATGTGGAGGAGCCTTCAGCTTCTATGGACATCTTAGGGATCGATCATTTTTTATCTCATTGAGGATGTGTTCGTATCTTACCATAAGAGGGGTATAACGCGCAAACTTGTCGTCAGCTGCCCTCTTCTTCCCATCCTTCTTACTTTGGAATTTCCCACTACTACCACCGTTATCGTCTTCATACTTAGTTTCCATCGCCTCTTCAGCGTTCATGACCTTCCTCGCAGTTGCCAATAGCTCCGCCATGGACCTTGGAGGGTCTTCCGCGAGTTTCCACAACAACTTCCCCTTCTGAAGACCGCCTATGAGGGTTGTCATGGAAATGTTCTCTTTGTAATCTTCAACCTCAAGTTTTTCTTTGTTGAACCTGGAAATGTAGTCTCTTAGGCTCTCTTGCTTGCCTTGCTTGACGTACAACATATGGGTGGTCTTCTTTTGAGGTCTTACCCCGAAGCAGAAGTTGTGAATGAACTACTTTATCTCATCTGGTATTGAGTAGATGTCCACTCCTGACTGGTACATCTCAATGTGATGTACTGGGTTGGTCCTACCATCATACTTGGGAGTCACTGTAGGTGGCTTGAACTTAGCTAGGGTAGGGAAGATCACTATCTTAGCCATGAACGGAGAGCCCTCTGAGAAACCTCTTTGCAGTGGGTCCTGACTCTTGATGAGATCTCCTATCTTGTTCTCAAGATGTTAAATAGAGTCATTCCATGGTCTTGCAATGTCGACCTGGCCGAGGTTATCCCCAGCCACCTCTAAGGGGTGGACTGAGGGTTCCCTAGCCACGGCACAACGTCGGCTGTTGACCTCTTCTTGGTCTCTTCCTCGTCCCTGATGAGGCTGACGTTGTCTTTCTTCTCTTGTGATCCAGCTGCACTTCTCGACCTTGACAAACTTTATCTTGGGTCATTTACGTGACCGATCCTTTTAAAGGCTGACCCTCAGCTCAGTCGATCAAAAGTTGATCCTCATTGCTGGGCTTCTCTACCTCTTCTACCCCCACAACCTTGGCTCCATTGGATAGGACGAATTATATTTTTCGAAACCTCATACAGTTCCCAACAATCTTCCGAGACATCTTCTGCCTCAAGATCATCATACCTATCCTCAGGGCAAGGGTTTCGTTGCCTCCCCAGGCGCAAGCGCCTAGGGTCAGTAACGTCCCTCCTCCGCTGGGGCGCAAGTTGGTCTTTACGCGGTGCTTGGGGTGGTCCCCTGGCGTCAGGATGAGGCTGAACCACCGGTGGAGTGATCATTTTCGGTGAGACTCCAGGTGGCCTCATCATATTTTGGTTGAGCTGTGAAAATTGTTCATGCATTGCTTGTTGCGTTGCAGCCAAAGACCTCAAGGCTGCGGCCACCTCCACCATTTTGGATTGGGGTGGTGCCTGGATAGAGCTACGTCCCCCCGCACCAGGCGGCGGAAGAGGTGGTGGTAATTCTGGTGCCATGTGTTAGCACAAAAGAGCTGGTGTAGTAAATGAGCTTAATACCTTACAGGACCTCTTTTAATAGTGAAACATCTCCACGCAAGTGGGTGAAGCCTGGTTCACCACCAGAGTCTCCGGTGAGGTTAAGCAACCGATGAGGAAGAGATAGCTTCTCGTTCCCACAGACGACACCAAAATGATGATGATGGAAATAGCACCACCAGTCAAGGTGTTTACAAACTCAATTCAATGTTAACAATGGCAGCACAAGGGTATATGCACATATATTAGAAGGAGGTGAGGAGAAGAGGATTCACACCGAAGTATAAGTGGTTTAGATAATTAGGCCTACGTCTACTGTGCAAGTGTATGATATGTATCACTGTATGTGGACTTTAATGGCCATGGATACAATCTCTCAAGCTTTCTCTCTCTACAGTATATTTAGATAGAGATTTTGCTAGAGTTGACAATTTCGGATCCTTTTCAAGGTAGAGGATGACCTCTATATATAGTTCCTCGGGGGTGTAGTGTACCCCCCAAGCATGCAATGAATATGTGCATGAGGCTCGAACCAATATGAGAATGACACCTGGTTGATCTCCTGTAGATAATGATGACCTCAATATTCCCTCAGGTGAGGGGAATGATTCGGTTATAACTGATTGCGTACACGTATTCCCAGCCCCACATGTGCACATAAGAGCTCGGCCAACTGCGATTGATCACAACCTCGGCCTGGGATAGGATGAGGTGGTGACCCTGACTCAAAGGGAGAGCCGAGGTAAGGCTTGCTATGCTATAACATCGGCATGGGCCGAGGTAGTGGTGGCGAAATAGTAACATCGACCGACCCCTAGCCGAGATCGACGTTGATGATGGGATGACAACCTCTTCATCTTACAAGCTGAGGTTGTAATTCTTGGAAGATCAGGTCGATAACCTCCCCTGGATCATGGCGACCTCACCTGCTGAGGTAGCTAGCAACGTCGGCCGTAGCCGACCTTACCTAGGACAAGTTTGTTAATGATGATTTCAAGGTTCCTCAAACATCGGCCACCTTCGTGGCAGAGGTTAATATTATTGGACCGAAGGGGTACATTCAGGGCATATCACCAACCACAATCATGCTCTTAATATGTATGTTGAACTCATGGGAAAAATCGCCCCCTCTCTCTCTCTCTCTTCGACAACAAATCAGCTCTGAACGTTTGCCGATTAAGAACTCTAAATTATTTGGGATTAAAAGTGAACGACCTTGATCCAACCTCCGCTGCCGTACGTGCCTACGACAACACCCTCCAAGAAGTAATGGGATCTATCAAGATTGCAATAGGATCTAGACCTATAAACCCTATCACAGAATTCCAAGTAATTAACATCCCAGCTTGTTTCAAGCTGCAGCTCGAACGATTGTGGCTCCATAGCATCAAAGGGGTGTCTTTTTACCTTCATCAAAAATTTAAGTTCTTCGCCAATAAACAAGTTATCACTATCTTAGGAGATAGTGATAACACCGAGAATGCAGGCACCAGTAATTTGGTACTTGAGATACAACACGGGGTGAATGATGTGCTTCTATCAGAATCTAAGTTGAACCACTCATACTCCCAGCAGGGGATGACTTCAAAGACAGGGTTTGTCTGAAATATGACCCCCATGGAAACGTCAATGTAATCTAGATGTTTAAGAACATGCACTTTATACCCGAACTGGGGCTAGGACGAATTCGGTAAGGGATAATTGAACCCATTGTGTTGAAGGAGAACTTTCCTCCATATGGCTTGGACTATCATCCATCATAAGAAGAACTCAAATTGATCCGTTAGCCTCAACTGAAGAGGAGGTCAGAATCTTCCAGAAGTGTCCAAGGATAATCCCTAAATGGAAGATTCATCATAAAGGGTGAGGATTTCCCCTTCTATGGCTTCCTTGAACCTTGGTATGACCATGTAGACAAAAGTATGAAACTAAGAATGGAGATATTCTTTTAAGATAGCTACCTATGGGACGAGAGTTCCCAGCACCATTACAACCACTCACTGAAGAAACCATAGCTGATATCGGGGATTCTGAGGGAAATGACTCCGAGGATCCTTTGAATTTACAGACACTGGGGTTGACACTCTGCATGATCCACTCAGGGACTACATCGTCGAATCCATCCCGCCTTATCAAATATGTTGATGCACCTCTTCTCAATTGTAATGTTGCATCATGCCACCTGCTAATGTTCAACCTAACCCCAATGTTTACCCCCTTTCCCCTTTAGTTGTTTCCCCTCACTCTCATGAAATCAATACCTACTTTGATGAGGTTATCAATGTTGTTTTTCATATCAATGAAATAAATGAAGATTTTGAGTATCTTGTTGTGCCTTATATTAATTTTCTTGATTATAATCCAACTTTTGATGATGATGATTTCGCAAATGAATATTTCGTAACTAATCTAAATAAGGTTAATAACAAATAACATAACCACATTCAAGTTAATCAAGATGAAATTGTTGTTATTAATCTCGATTCTAGTAGCCAAATGCGCGAGAATAGGATAGGGTCCACCCTTAATGAGCATTAGTGGGCACAACTCGAAGAACTACTAAAGGAATTCATGGATGTCTTCGCATGGTCCTATGATGATATGCCCAGCATTGACCCGGATAAAGCACAGCATGAGATTCTAACTCTCCCGGACTGCAAATCGGTCAAACAAAAACTACGAAAGCTCTACAGCATATGGTCACTCAAAGTTAAAGAAGAAGTAGTCAATAAACTGAACGTGGGCTTCATTCATGTGACCGAGTATCTCTCGTGGATAGCCAATAACGTACCCGTGCTAAAATCAGGAGGGAAGGTTCACATGTTTATCGACTACCGAGACTTGAAAAGGCTTCTTCGAAGGATGATTACCCACTACCCAACATCGACATGATTATGGACAATACAACCAGTCACACTCTCAAGTCATTCATAGACGAGTTTTCCTTATATAATCAGATCAAGATGCACCCAGATCACTAAGAGAAAACCGCATTCATCACCTCTTGGGGATCCTTTTGCTATACTGTCATGCCACTTGGTCTCAAAAATGTAGGGGCTACATACTAGAGGGTTTCCATAACCATTCTGCAAAATATGATACAAAAGGAAGTCAAGGTTTATGTAGATGACATAATTATCAAGTCCAAGGCTAGTGAAGGCTATGTTATCGCTCTCCGGAAGTTCTTTAAATGACTGCGGCAGTACCAGATGCGGCTTAACCCATAGAAATGTGTCTTCGACGTTACTAAAGGAAAACTCTTGGGATTCATGGTTAGTGAGAAAGGGATAGAAGAAGATTCTGCCAAGCTGAAATCCATACTTGAGATGCCGCCACCTTGAACGGAAAGGGAAGTTCGAGGGTTCTTTAGGTAATTACAGTACATAAGACAATTGACTTCCATCTGTGAACCCATCTTCAAAATCCTTCGAAAATATTCAACCAAAGTCTAAAACACAGCTTGCCAATAAGCCTTCGACCAAATCAAGCAATACCTAACCCAACCTCCGGTGCCCATGCCTTCGCATTCTGATCTTCCCTTGCTCATATACCTAACCGTAGTCGATACTGCAGTTGGGGATTTACTAACAAAATACCTCGAAGAAATCTGTAAAGAGAGAGCCATCTACTATGCCAATCGAAAGTTGGCCGATTACAAAGTTAAATACACCTCCTTGGAAAAAGCATGCGTCTCTCTTGTATAGGTTACCCTAAAGTTGCGGCACTACATGCTCACCTTCCCCATCAAGATTGTATCAAAAATAGATCCCATCAAGTACCTACTCGAGAAGCCCTCCATATCCAACCTAATGACCCGTTGGTTGATGCATCTAGACGAATTCGATATTACCTACATCACACAGAAAGCCATGAAAGGAAGATCCATCTCTGACTACCTTGATAAGTACCCTATGGAGAAGGTCGATGCCTGGATTTTTGAGTTCCCTGATGAGAATTTCCTTTGTGCCTCCCAAGACCTTCGATGGCAAATGTTCTTTGACGGCGTTTCCAACAAAAAAGGGTATGGCATTGGGATCCTCCTAATTTCCCCTAATGACTCTCACACTCCCATTGCCATAAAATTAGATTTTCCTTGCACGAATAACATGCCTAAATACGAGGCATCTATGGCAAGCCTCAAAGTTGCCCTCAAGAAAGGAATTCGATTCCTCGATGTCTACGGGGATTCTTCCTTCATTATCGATCAAGTAATATGAAAATTCAAGTACGAGAAACTCTTACCCTTCCATGCTCACCTAGAAGAGTTAGCCTCCCAATTATAAGAAATCACCTTCCACTACCTGCCCCAAACAAAGAATAACCTAGCTGACGCCCTTACTTCCTTAGCCTCCATGATTGGCATGGCCAAAGGAATAACCAGTCCCCTTTCCTTCTCCAAAAACAAGACAAACCAACCCACTGCTACCACATTGAGCTTGGCACGAAGGAAGATCCCGAGATAGCTGACTGTCGTTACTATGAAATTTGGTGCCTCCTCAAATATGGTAGGTATCCCCAAAGATCTGACAAGAAAGACCGAGCAACTCTCTACAGACTGGTTACCCAGTACATTATCTGTGATAAAGCATTATTTAAGAGAAACTTTGATGGAACCCATGTTCACTGCATCGCGCGGGATGACATGGAAGAAATGGTGTAAAAAATCTACAGCGAAGAATGCGAACCCCATATGAACGACCATATGATCGCCAAGAAGATCATCCGACAGGGTTACTACTGGAATACTATGATTCACGATTGCACAGCCTATGTTCAAAGATGCCTCAAATGCTAATAGTTTTCCAATCTACAACACTTGCCTCCGCGCAAATAGTATAACATGATTTCTCCCTGGCTGTTCTCCATATTGGGCATTGATATCATAGGGAAAGGTACACCGAAAGAATCTAATGCGTATGAGTTCATCCTTGTCACCAATGACTACTTCACCAAATGGGTCTAGGTCGAGTCATAAGAAGTTCTGAATGCCAAGAAAGTGGCCAAATTCATCAAGAAAAACATCATTTGTCGATATGGAGTCCCACATGAGCTAGTATCATACAACGGGTTACACTTCGAGGCATAAGTTACAGATGTGGTCAATGAGGATGGAATTCAAATACATAAATCTTCTCCATACCGACCTCAAACCAATGGAGAAGTCGAAGTAGCCAATAAGAACTTTAAGGCCATTATCAGTAAGATGACCGAGAGTTGTCGAGATTGGGTAGACAGGATCCCTTACGCCCTCTGGGGATAATGCACTTCAGTTCGAACCTCTACTACCCATGGAGCTAGAAATACCTTCGCTACGCGTCATGCTTGAAAGAAAAGTCAGTGAGGAAGACTGGCACCAATTCCGCCTTGACGAGTTATCCCTCTTGGAGGAAAGAAGGATGAGAGCTCTATATCACATACAAGGATACCGTCACCGTATAGCGCGATCATTCGACAAGAGAGTCAAGGACCATGGTGTCTGAGAAGATGACTTAGCCATCAAAGAAATCGTAGAGCCCATATGGAACCCAGATGGAAATTCAAGCCCAATTAGAGCAGCCCATACATCGTGAAGAAGATCCTGTCAATCAGCGCCGCTATGCTCACCGACCTTGATGGAGAAGAAATGGTGAATCCATTGAACTTGGATCGTCTCAAGAAATTTTACCCCTAGTTTGAAATCTCGGCACGCTATAACTATTGTCATCTCCTTTCTATTCTAAAAAAATCAATCTTCATTTCCCCCTAATCAGAACTACGTGGGGCATAATCCTCTAAAACTATTTTGTAAAGTTTTTTTCAAAACCCTCAGAGGTACGTAGGTAGTTCATCCGCCTTATATGAGCATGGCCCCCTTCTTTCTCATAAAATGTTATTCTTATCTTAACTCCAAGAACGAAAGTTCATTTTTACGTATACATGAACAAAAGGGTTATGTATGCCTTAGCGATTGGTATAGATGATTCAAAATGTAAAATTCATCAAGAGGCACAACTAGATAATCAAAAACTTATTTATTTCATTATTCAAAATTTTGATACAATTACATCGGCGTAGGACTCAAACGACTTCCCTTGTCTGCCTGCCCCTACCTTCCTAAAAAAACTAAAAAAATAAAAACAAGCCCCACTATCCTAAAAATCACCCTTCAATTATTCCCACATTATAACCACACCCATTACAAAAGCTTTAAAAAATCCTACCCGCAGCTGCTAGAGGAACCAACCCCATCATCACCCACATCCTGGGGTCCCAAAACTTCCCCTACCTGAAGGGAGTGTTGCACACGCTCAATGGGGAGATAAGTCCAGACTAGCTTCGGGAAAACCATAACGCCTCCCTCCATGGTGTCAGATATGGAAAACCACCTTCGCCCAGTCTAGATAGCCAGCATCTTGGCCACTACCGTCTTCCACAACCACTTCATGTAGTCCCAGCAGACGTGTCAGACTCTACCCACAGACTGAGAAGGACGGGTCGACGGACGGCGATTCTCCCACAAAAAACCAAGCCGCATGTGCATACGCTCTGTCAGGTCCTCCATGTAATACCCCGTATTTCTATGGCTTTTAAAATTGGGGATTTATTGAATTTAATTGAGATATTAATTTAATATTAATCTGGCATTTTATTTTAAATATTTACTAGCGTGATGAGAGTTAGTAATTATTGGGAATTTGTTGAATATTACTGGATGAGAAGATTAATACATGAGATTGATTTTATTAAAATTGTCACGGGTGAATAAAATGGTAATTATGGAAATTTAATTCGGGACGCGCATGTGTCGTGTCTGGACTAAATTATTATTATTATTATTAAAGTGAATAAATTATAAGGCGTCCGTATAGTTATTTTGAGTGCGCCAAAGTGTCCTAAAGGGTCAAGATAGTTAGAAAAGTTTACCCGGGGGTTTAGTTTGGGTCTCGGGGCGTTTTTAGGCCTAATTGACACCCCAGGAGGGTATTTTAGACATTTTGTATTTTTGCGTAATTAAACCCACGAATTTTCTTAGCATTTATTAGCCATTTAGAGTTGTCTCTTGGGGTTAACAAACACAAAACCTAATCCAACCATTAGAGAATAAGGTGAAGAGATTAGAGAAGAAAGTGAAGAGATTTGAGAAGAAGGTGAAGAGTCTTCAAGCAATCCAAGGCCTAGAACTCACCCTATTTCATCGCCTCCACCACCCAAATGTAGATCGCACGACGAGGAACGCAACCCTATATTTTTCATCAACAAATCAAACCCTTGAATCCGAGGCAAGTATCTATCTTGATAAATTCCAAGTTAATATACCTTCCATGTTAGTCTAGGAATGAAAATCATTTATTTTAATTGAAGAATTATATGTTTTGGAAGAGAATTCATATATGTTGTAGGGAGAATCCATGTAGTCTGAAATCTTGATCATATGTAGAGAATTACCCACAAATTTATTATGATATTTGGGAAGAAAATATGGATTAAAATAGAATTTGTGATTATTCGTGCAAAATTTGATTTTATAAATAAATCTGAGATTAAACCCCTTTTTGATGGATTCGTTGAGGATTTATTGATGTTGTTACGTTAGAACTCATTTATATATATTGCTTATACATTTGGATAACTTTGATGGGAGCTTGGGATGAAATTATAGAGGTTTGGAGGGGTTAGAATGATTGAACCCGTAGGTTGAAATTTGTAGCAAACTGGGCAAGAACTGCTTGATCGATCGATCGACCAAGAGCATCGATCGATCGACCCCATTCCACGATCGATCGACCCCTCCTGGAAAACTGCATATTTTTCCCCTTTTTGTTTAGTCCAGTTAAAATGCTTAGGAACCCTTGATTATCATTGATAGAGTATAATGGTTATGAAGATGACCAATAGGGTCTAAGTAGACTCCATTGAGTGAAATTAATATGAGATGATATTTTGGGTTAACGGGGAGTTATTCATACATTGAAAATTATGAGTACGTTTACTAAAAGATTGAGACTCGTGAAGGATTTAGACTAGAAGGTAAGTGAGGGTATAACTACTGATATTTATACTTAGTGAGAGAGAATATTATTGAGAGATAAGAAGTAAGTATGAAGTAAATAATAAATGAGAATAAAAGAGACGAATCCGTTGTGTGAGATAATCGAGTAATTTGTGCTAAGAACGGATAATTATAATTATGGGTCATGGGTGAACCTAATTTGGAAAATATGAATATATATATATATATATATATATATATATATGATTGTGTGATTATGCAAATATTATATCTGTATAAAAATCATACTCGGGTTACTTGCTATCACTGGGGTTTTCGCACCGGGACAGTCTTATCTCGATAGGACCTTTATGGGGGATATCGACTCGTACCCTAGAACATAGGATTCCTTGGTACAGGCTATCTGATTGATTGTCAGACGGTCCTAAGAGACGTGAAGGTATGTGCTGACCTCTTAGTGACTTGAAACTATGCTTCGCCTTCATTTGTTTGTGTATTATGTTAATACAGTTCGAGAGTGATTCTGAACTAGTATTTCCCTTTGTTTGTGTGATAAGGGGACTTGATAGTAGAGTATGCCATCACCATAGATTTTATGTGGAGTGCCGATAGTATATATATATTATATGAGTGACTAATATATATATACACTGATATGTATGGAAAATTTCTACTGTGCGTAAGTAGTTAAGTAATAAATAAATGTTTCAGCTTTATAACAAACGTTCGTGAATTTGGTAACGGTACTTAATGATTCTAAGAAACGTAAGAAAATGGAAGAGATTAACTTTCTAAAACTAAATATCATGGAATTGGTACTTTTCGAGATAAAGCTTCATGGGAATAAGTTAGGTAGACGTATGAGATCAGTAGAATGGTAGAAGTGCACACTAGATGAGAGGTGAGGATTCTCAAGAGAGTGTCGCATACTAACATGGTTGTGATATTAACCGGTAAGCATTTTAAATACTTGCTAAACTATTTTTGAAACTGTTTTACACTCAGGTTCTGACCCGTTTTCTATCATTTATTTCTCTATTATATATATATATATATGTGTGTGTGTGTGTGTGTGTGTGTGTGTGTGTGTGTGTGTGTATGTGTGTGTGTGTGTATGTGTGTGTGTGTGTGTGTGTATGTATTACAGGTACCCAACCACAGGGGCGTCATGCTTAGGTTCTTTGCATTGGATGTTCTACAGCTTATGTGGGAATTGCAAGCCCTTGCTTTAGATGAATTCGTCATTGAATCAGTTCCTACTTTAGATCTTCATAGTTAGGGCATGTGTCACCCGATTTCCTATTACAGTTGGATTTGTCAGAGATTTAGGATATTTCTAGCATTCGGTACTCCTCGGGAGTTAACTCTTGTCAGGATGATTTCATTTATGGTTCTTAAACTTGGTTTAGATTATATAGATGGTTTAATTCTTAGGTGTTAATTTCCATCCTTAGTATTTATGTAATTCTTAACTGTTGGGTATTAAAAAGGTTTTTTTTTATTGGTATTTAATAAAGGAAAAATGAGGTTTTAAATGGTTTTGACACTTAGCTTAATTATTTAGGGTGTTCAAATTGGAAATATTATTTTACAACGGTGATGCTGAGAATGAACCAACCGTTCACCTGGTTTTTAATTTAATAAATGACTCATCACCCGGTATTTAATTAGGCTGGGTGTTACACTCCATAGGAAAGAAGTTCAGTGTTCACGGTGCCATAATTTATTCCCAACCAAATTAGCACAGCAACCTCCAGGGAAAGTAGAAAGAGGTATGCCTGAGGCATACGAACCATACATACTGGTACTCCCCGAGCTCCCGAATGGGCAACAGCTCCCCCCACCAAGGCACAGACCAGTGCAAGCCTAGAGCCCCATGCTCTACAAACTAGCTCCCCGAACTCTCAATGTCTAGGCCTATGCTAATGAAATAGCGCGAGAAGAAGTTTAAATCGCTGGCAAAGGATATTTAGGAGGGACCACCATGCAAAATCTCTCGGATAACCACATGAACAACATTACAAGGCTACCCTTCAGAAAGTCGAAACGACCTTCCCTCTAGGCATCCAGACCATTCAAAGTCTCTACCAATACCACCGCTGTAGGATTGCGATGGTCTGACATCCAGGAAATGATAGTCGCAAGTTGAGGGTCCACTAGTGTTTCCCCAGTCACTAATAATACTTTTGAAACCATGCCTAGAATAATGACCCCAGCATATCTGGCATCGCCCACATCCTGCGAATGGACGAACCGCAGCACTGCCGGAAGAGAAATCATTCCTCCCATAACCAACATCGTGACTGCCGAAGGAGAGATATGGAGAAGTCTAGCCACAAATTCCCAAGGAAAATGGAAAAACTCAGACAAAGCCTCAACAACGCTGGGATTTATCCCAAGCACAGAAGAAAATTCCTCGTAGGAAGGATAAATTTCATCTAACTCGAAGAGAAAGACATGATCCTCGGGATACCAGAACTCGATTCCTCCATCTTCATGTTCCACTCAATGGGTCGATCGCACCACAAAGAGACTCACTGCATGTGGAAAGCATCACAATCAACATTGTAAGAACACATCGCCTCCGAGGCTTCGAGATAGTTGGTGAACTCAATGCTACCAGGAAGATCCATCTTAAAAAATAAAGAGATACTAAGTAAGTAAGAATGTGAGAAGGAAAAATAATGTGGAAGTATGAAGAAAAGATCCATCCACATCCCTATTTATACTTGAAAACTCTCAAGCAAAGATAAGAAACCCTGCAGAAATCGAAGGAAAACTTGTCCCACCAAGTACCAGTAAATTGAAGAAAGTGAAATCAAAGCCTTGGGTTGATTGGACTAGACTTATATGCCGATAGGCAGGACAGGGCTCATGTCGATCGGCAACCACCTATATTGGGGAAATCCCCTTTTTCCTCTATTATCAAAATAAAAAAAAACAATAAAAATAATCTTTATCTTTAGGGAATTCTGACTTTCGTTATGCTATTATTTATCCCGTCTTAAAATAAAATCCTTCTCAAATGAATTTTCAAATTCTTTTTATGATCTCAGCAGCAAAGTAAAAAGATCATATGCATTAATCACTGAAATAGAAATTAACAAAAACTTCATTTTTATTTGCATATATTTTTCTGTGTTACATTGATATCTTGCACGATAGAAATTAAAAAAAACTTTACGCAACTTTATCTCTCTATATATCCATCTCTCTTATCTCTCTCTCTCTCTCTCTCTCTCTCTCTCTCTCTCTCTCTTTTCTTCTCACTCTTCTCTCTCTCTCTCTCTCTAAGAGCCTCCATCCCTGCGGCAAGATAATGTGCCACCACTTCTAGAACCCGACCCTTCCCCGGATAATGCAGATGGCACCAAGAAAGAAGCGACCGAAACCACCTCACTAATATGGACAGTCGCCGAAGATATCCAGTCCCTGATCTACTTTATCCAAGTTGTGGAGACCCGGATGTGCTGCAAAGGAAGATAGAAAAGATCAAATCAATCAAAGGTAAAGAAAGAAATAAGAAAATAAAAAGATAAAGAAACACAAAGTATACTTGGGTTGAAGGACCTCCTCTGTCAGTCCCAACTCCTACGGTTCGATCGCGTTGGGACGATGCTTCAAACGCACTGACCGTCCATCAGCTCGTCGGATGTTGTAACCGGGCAAGTGCAGCCTTATAAAAGAAGCCTCTGACGTCACCATTTCCGTTGACGTGATGCACCACCTGCGATGTGGGAGGACCCCACCTGCTGACTCGAGCCCACCCTAGGGAGAGGAATCACATCGTATATACTGGGAGGCATTATCCAGCTCGACATGAAATCCATGTAGTCGTACATCACCGTTGTGTCGGTATGCAATGAATACGGATCTCCCATCATCATCGCCACCACATCCTCTAACATCTCCCGCACTCGCCTCATGAACATAGGGGGCTTCGCTGGCGGAACCACAACCTCATCCTCCACGATTTGTCGAACTAACCTCTCCCCAAGGTACCAAGAGTATCCAAACTTATACGCCAGTAGACGCCACATCTGCACATGTCCCCCAGTCACCCCAGTGTGTCGAATGGATGTCCCCCGAGGATAAAAGGTCACCTGCAAATCCCCAGCAAGATAAAAAGATCAATATCAATAAAAGATCATCAAAGGAAAGGACAATATCAAAATAAAATAAGGCTTACCCGCTCACTCGTCAGGCCATTCAAAACCTGACGCACTGTCTCCAGAGAGAGACATTTTTTACTGTCGGTTTGACTTCCGCCATCGGTACATCCGGAAGAATTCCCCAATAGACTCACCCTTCAAAGATATTAAGTGGGTGTTAATCCCAATTACTTCATAGAACCACGTCTACAAAGGACAAAGGGTCAACATTTATGATGTCAAGAATAAAACGCACGAAGGAAAATGTGAATGCATAAAGGAAAAGGCAAAAAATAAAGAATACCTCAAGAAGATCTGTGGCTCCAATAAAAAAAAATTGGCAGCACCGGTTGAATGCCTCAAGAGAATAATAAAGGGTCGCCAAGGTTAGGCTCCCCTAGTCATAAAGATGCATGTTTGAAAACACCCTAAAAAATAACAAAAACCACAAGTGAACGACGTCGCCACTCGTCGCCACCAAAAAAACCTCCCAACACCAACAGAATAAATAAGCGGGCCATTTGATGCACCTGCTTCCCATTGTTCTCATCGATCCTCCTCCTCAAAAATAGCTCCCTCAATAAAGACAAACAGAGAGAGTCCCCAGAAACCACCCTCTCCACGTCACCTAATGCCGCCATCACTGCCTCCGGCATCACCCTCAGCGTCCTATCCACCTCGATCTATAAACCATTGCAGTCCAACCCTAGCAGATATTGTACATCAATGGGAGTCACCATCATCTCCTCGAAGCCAAAATGGAAGGTATGGCTAGTGTCCCACCACCTCTCCCCCAGAGCACATAGAAAAGTAGTGGAACTGGGAATTTTGTCCAGAACAGATGCCAGCCTCCAGAAGACGGATGATGACACCATCTAGCGCACCACAGGTGGAAGGTTCTCCCAAACATCTCTAAGCCCGGTCATCCCTCGGGCATGTATAGTCGGCATGGAGACGTCAGACTGTCGAAGAAACAAAGAAAACCATTGTCAAATTCAAGAAATAAAGTAATTTCGTCAAGAAAAAGGGAAAAGAATACCAAAGGTCCTTCAATACTTACATAGCCGTCGAGGTTCATCACCCTAGAAGAACGATGATGTGAAGTTTCACACAGAAGATTCCGATCATCTACCACTGGCTCGAATGAGTTCTCGCCGCCCAGTACAAGGGGCACCCTAGCCCTCCACTCCAACCCTACCCAATCGTCGGCATTAATCCATGCCATGTGAGTAGCCCTGCCTGAGAAATCGGCCATTTTGGACGTTAGAACGATTTGCATAAATTAATTGAAGAAAAAGGGAAGTCAAAAAGTTATGAAAAAGGAGGAGAACCCTCCCCCTTTTTATATGAGGCTAAGGGGTATACCGATCGGCATCTCCCTGCCACCCACCAATCGGCACAAACCCTCAACCTGCTCGAGGTAATCCAAAAGACCGTACCACTGTTATTTGGCACCCTTTCATCTATTCCGATCGGCACCCCCTTTAAAGTTTCATACAAAAAGTCCAAAAAAATATCAAAAAATCCCGAAATTGCTCGAAAAATTCCTAAAATTACCAAATTAATTTTAGAACCTTTTTTACCAAGAAAAACATTTTTTTACATCCCCAACAGAATTCCAGAAAATAATTCTCCCCGAAAACATTACTAGAGGACACTCTAAAATTCTAAAAATTCCCCAGCTAAGAAAAATCCAATCCTAGGATCATTCCCTCTTCCCTAGTGAAATCTAAAATCATCCCCAGCGAAACTGCTAGATGCATATCCCGAATAGAGTCCCCAAAATTCCCCAAATGAATTTGTAACCTTAATACCTTATAATGGACTTTGACTCGCAGAATTGGTCATCTCTACTTAAGCCCGCAGAATTGGCTTCGACCCGTAAAATTTATCGCTTCTACTTAAGCCCGTAGAATTGGCTTCGACACACATAATTAGTCATCTCTACTTAAGCCCGTAGAATTGGCTTTGACCCGTAGAATTGGTCACTTTTACTTAATCCCTCAGAATTGGCTTCGACCCGCAGAATTGGTCGCTTCTACTTAATCCCTAAGAATTGGCTTCGACTCACAGAATTGGTTGCTTCTACTTAAGCCCTCATAATTGGCTTCGACCTGCAGAATTGGCCAATTCTACTTAAGCCCACATAATTGGTCTCTTCTACTTAAGCCCTCAGAATTGACTTTGACCCATAAAATTGGTCACCCCTAACTTAAGCCTGTGAAATTGGCTTTGATCCGTATAATTGGTCATCTTTACTTAATTCCGCAGAATTGTCTTTGACCTGCAGAATTGGTCACCCCAAATAAGCCCTCAGAATTGGCTTCGACCCTCAGACTTGTTCATTTCTACTTAAGCCCTCATAATTGGCTTTGACCCACATAATTGGTCGCTTCTACTTAGGCTCGCAAAATTGGCTTTGACCCGCAGAATTGGTCACCCCTAACTTAAGCCCGTAGAATTGTCTTTGACTCGTAGAATTGGTCATCTCTACTTAAGCCTACAGAATTGGCTTTGGCCCGCAGAATTGGTTACCCCTAACTTAAGCCCGCAAAATTGGCTTTGATTGGAAGAATTGGTCATCTTTACTTAAGCCCGCAGAATTGGTCACCGCAAATAAGCCCCCAGAATTGGCTTCAACCCTCAGAATTGGTCATTTCTACTTAAGCCCGCAGAATTTCCTTTGACCCACAAAATTTGTCTTCTCTATTTTAAGCTCGCGGAATTGGCTTTGACCCGCAGAATTGGCTTGGTCACTATAATTTAGATCCTCGGAACTAACCCCGGCCCACAGAATTGGTCGCCTCCCTACTCATCACCTCCTTTAGGTCCTCAGAATCGGTCGCCCTGACATCACCTTAGGTCTTTAGCATCGACTTTGACCCTTTGAATCGGTCATTCTCATCCCTTAGGTCAACAGAACCGACTTCTATCATGTGGTGTCTATTCGACGGCTATCACTTGTTCCAAGCTCAACCATCATGGGGCCCTGTAGACACCACATTCTAAGACACCCTAAGTCTCCCCTTAGGTCTCTAGCACCTCCAATCTCACTACAAACCCTAGGTCGCACTTCGAGTACCGATTTAGAGTCCATTGGGCGCCCCCGGGTCCCATTTGACTCCGATCAACTCTATTATCAGAGAAAAACTCTTTTAATCTTTGAAAGTCTCTAAATACTCTTTCTAGTGGTCTGCCTTGTGCATGAATCAGCATAAGAGTTCGAATGAATGGACCATTTTACTATCAAAAATCATTTCGGAGGCCACCAGGCATCTCGGGCCCCGATTTGACCCCAATCAACTTCACCGTCAGAGCAAAATCTCTTTGAATCTTCAAAGGTCACTGAAATCCCTTTCCAATGATCCACCCCGTCCATGAAACAGCATAATCGTTTGGACGAACGATAATTTTTCCCCAAAAAATTGATTCGGAGGCCACTGAGCGCTCCCAGGCTTTATTTGACCAAAGTCAACTCTTTATCTCGAATGATATTAAATGAATCTCTGAAGTTCATTGAATACCCTTCCCAATGGTCTTCCCAATGGGTGATTCTGACCTACGGTACGGACGAACAATCTATTTTACTTTGAGAGGTCTCTGGGCTCTTTCAAGCACTAGTTGACCAAGGTCAACTGTTGAATTGAGCAAAACTCTTTAGAATGTCTAATTACATCTCATAAACTTTCCAACGCTCCACCCCGTGCATGATTCTGACTTACCATGTGGATGAATGATCTGTTTTCGTCCGACGATCTCCCCTCCAAAAGACCGATGTGCGCTTTCGAGCCACATTTGAACTAAAGTCAATTCTCGAACTCGGGAGAGGTACAAAGGACTCTTAAAGGTAACTGAAGTACCTTTCTAACGGTATGCCCCGTGTGCAATTTTGATCAATGGTTTGCATTCTATGACCATTTTTCTAGAGAAATCTACACGAGACTGCCAATTGGCAGGTCTAGATCCCTACCTATCGGCACAGTGTTAAGTATCACCTGCCGATAGGCACCCTCTGGGGTAGATCGATCGATACCCCCTTTTCCTTATAAATAGAGTACATGACCTCACTCCCAAGGCGGGTCTGAAAATATCCATTAGCATTAGTGATCTCAACAACATTCCCTTGAAATCAGCGAAGTTCCTCATATGAAGTTACATTCAAGCTTATATTCCCATCCTTTTCATACCCAATTTCGCAGAATATCCTTCTCTTTCATCAACCTTCATCAACACTCAAGAGAGTTCATCTAAGATCAAACATCAATCTTCAAAAAAGGTCCATTTCCTTCCCCCTCTCTTTAAATTCCTTGTTTTGCATAATATACATTAGATTTATAATCTAGTTCTTACTTTATTCATACATATTAATATCTACACTTTTATTAGTATATTGAACATACTTTATTTTCTACAAAAACCCCGAAACAAATAAAAGATGGTTATACCTGTAAATTTCGAACGGAATTATCAATCACACTTTTTCCAAAACCAAAAAAACACATTTTCTACACATACACATATAATAAAATTTCGTTGGAATCTATGGGATAAACTCCACCCCTATGCTACATTCTAACTACGCGAACTTTTATGCCTTTATAGGCTATGTAGGCGTCTTGGATTAAAATCAAAGGCTCGAGTCGGACTTTCCAATTTTACAATTTTCTCAATTTCCCAAATTCCCTAATTTTCTAAAATCTCCCATTTTCATATTTATATATATCATGCTTGTTTGAGTTTCATCCAACACATATTGTCATTTCCTAATAACGATCAATATCGTGATAAATGCACAAATCATATTTTCTATATATGTCATTTTGGGAATATTCCTATGGATGACCTCACTCTACCTTATCCATGGTATGAGTTCAATGATTTCGATCTCCATTATATAAACACGCACACACATTTCATGGGGATATAAAGGAAAATAATAGCACTAGCCCATGAGAGATCGAAAGGGCGGGATGGCTGCCTAACACCATCCCGTTCCGTAACTTAGCCCCCGAACCTTCGAACTATTAGTTTTGTATGCATCATTTTATCCTTGATGCCGCTCTCTCGAAGTGGCAACATGTTCTTTTGCCTGCTTTGTGCAAAATAGGCTGGCGAATCCATCTCTTCACATTTACCCCCACACCGATGATGGTCGAAGCACCTTTCAAAGAGGGGTGCGGGATGCGATGCAGTCTTTTCGAGGGATCCTCCCCCGATGTTACCCGGAATGGCCACTGGCACCACATTTGACCGCAGCTTAAGCTCGCTATGATCCAAAATAGCTACGGGTCTCTCCTCATACGAGACGACTGGCTGAAAATCAATCTCCTCAAGTAGGACATGCCATAAATCCCTCTCGCTCCTCATGTAATTATTCATCAATGAAACATGGAACATGTCATGTATCCACTGCCACAATTTGTAAGCCACTGATCCCACTTTCTCAATCACAAGAAATGGACCCACGTACCTCAGTGCTAACTTACCCTTCTTGTCGAACCTCATGATCCCCTTCATAGGAGACACTCGTATTAACACCTGGTCACTAACCTCCAACTCGACGTGATACAGTTTGCGTCAACATAGCTCTTCTACCTATCCTGAGCTATCCGGATACGTCCCCGAATCAGCTCAATCTTAGCAGAAGTCTCCTGTATCATCTCGGGTCCCAATACCTTATTGTCCCCCACCTCTAGCCAGCAGGAGGGTGAACGACAAGGTATCCCATATAATGCCTCAAATGATTCCATTCCAATAGTAAACTAGTAGGAGTTATTATACGCAAACTCTACCAATGGAAGGTATTACTCCCAACCTCCCTTAAAATCTTAGATGCACATCCTCCACATGTCCTCTAACATATGATTCACCCTCTTGGTCTGACCGTCTATCTGTGGGTGATAAGTTGTACTCAACCTTAAGTCTGTAGCCATGGTCTCTTGAAAGCTCTCCCAGAAATGGGACACGAAGATCTTATCTCTATCAGATACAATGTTAATCGGCACCTCGTGAAGCTTAACTATCTCAGCAATGAACAACTACGCATATCGACTCGTCTCATAGTTGGTGAGAACCAAAAATAAGTGGGTCACCTTGGTCAACCGATCCACTATCACCCAAATGGAATCGTGACCCCTCTGCAATGTCAGCAGCCTTGTAATAAAGTCCATCAAGATACAATCCCACTTCCACACGGGAATCTCTAATGGCTGTAGCATCCCTGAAGGTCTCTGATGGTCAAATTTCACAAACTTGCAAGTAACATATTTCGAAACAAACTCTGCTATGTCTCTCTTTATTCCTGCCTACCAATATTGTCTCTTCATATCCTGGTACATCTTATCCCCACTGGGATGTACCGTAAACCTCGAACCATGGGACTCAGTCATCACGACATGCCTCAGATCCTCATCCTCAGGCAGAAATAATTGCCCATTAAAATGTAAACATCCCTCTGAGATGATCGAGTATGACTCTGCATCCTCAGCTAATAACTGTCGCACCATGTCCTGACAAAAATGATCATATGCCTGCTCTTTCACTAACCTCATCATAATCTTGGGTGTGATATCTAACACTGTCATACACGCTCTGGAGACCTCATCATCATGTCTAAGCTCACTACACTTTGGATTTTAGACCTTCGCTAACTCCCTCGTAGGTTGTCTGCTCAATGCGTCTGCCACCACGTTATCTTTACCAAGATGATACTGGATATCAAGTTGATAGTCCTTTATGAATTATAGCCATCACCTTGACCTCATATTCACATCCTTCTGTGTGAAGAGATATTGAAGTGACTTATAATCCGTGAATAATGTGAACTTCTCTCCCAGTAAATAATGTCTCCATATCCTCAAAGCAAAAATGTCTATTGCTAACTCAAGCTCGTGGGTGGGGTAATTCTTCTCATGGGGCTTAATCTTTCGGGACGCATAAGCTATAGCCCTCTCCTCTGTTATAGTTACCCCCAAGTCCCTATAATTATGTCTCCATTTAGACTCGATACTCCACCCCAGTCATAGGCAATGCAAGTAGCGACACTGAAGTGAACTTATCCTTCATCTCATCAAAGGCTAGCTGACAATGATCACTCCATAAAAATGGTACTCCCTTACGAATCAGGTTCGACAAAGGACCTGCAACCTTCGAAAACCCTTTAATGAATCGACAATAATACCCATCCAAACCCAAGAAGCTATGAATTTTCATCGGTGTCATGGGCTATCCCCACTCCCTTACTGCCGATACCTTACTCGGATCCACTGCAATACCCCTGTCTGATACGAAGTGTCTGAGAAACTGTACCTCTTGTAGCCAAAACTCACACTTCTCAAATTTGGCATACAATTAATGGTCCCAAAGTGTCTGTAAGACCCTATGCAGATGCTTCGCGTGCTCCTCCTCAATACGAGAGTAGACCAGAATGTCGTGTACGAACACGATCATGAACTGGTCCAAAAACTCTCGGAATATTCTGTTTATAAGATCCATGAACACTGTTGGTGCATTGGTGAGCCCAAACGGCATCACCCTGAACTCGTATGACCCATACCACGACAGGAAGTTTTCTTGGGAACATCCTCCTCCCAAAAATGTAGCTGGTGATAACCCGATCTCAAATTAATCTTTGAGATGTAGGCAACCCCTCTCAACTGATCAAATAGGTCATCAATCCTCGGTAACGGATACTTATTACATATCGTGACTTGTTTAGCTCCTTGTAATCCACACACAAGAGAAGTGAACCATCCCTCCTTTTCACAAACAACATCGGCACACCCCACGATAATGTGCTTGCCAAAATAAACCCTGACCCAAGAGCTACTGAATATGATCCCTCAACTCCCGCATCTCTCAAAGGGTCATACCGTATAAGGCTCTAGAAATTGGTCTCATCCCCGGTGATAAATCGATGACAAATTCTATTTCTCGGCTCGGTGGTATCCCAGGTATCTCATGGAGTACGTCCTCAAACTCCCTCACTACCGGGATCAAGTCTAACGGTCCACTATCTCCTGCGAAGTCTACTCCTCATTGTAATATAAATGGGTGCATGATCCTCCCTCGGGAAAAGTCATCGCCACTAGGAACATCTCCTTCCCCGAAATGGAGAACACAATAGTCCTCTTATAGCAATCTATTGCCGCTCTGTAGATGGCTAACCAGTCCATCTTTAGGATAACATCATACCCCTACATGTCAAGCACTAAGAGGTCTTCTGTAAGACTCAGTACCAATCAATATGTCTACCCCCCTACACACCGAGTGAATACGTGACCCGCTACCCAACGGGGACTCCACACACATAAGGCGAGTGTCGGTTGTCTCTAAACGACTGGCATCTCATGCAAATCTAGTGGTAATAAAAGAGTGCGACGCTCCCGTATTAAAAAGTACCCTACCCTCATACCCATGGATAGAAAGCATACCCTCAACTGCTAGAGGCACCTGAGGTGCTGGAGGCATAGGTACATCCCGAATGTTATACACACGCCCGTAGTGCTTCTGACCTTGCTGCTGCTGTGGGGCTTGTACTGGTGCTGGAGCTAGAGGTAAAAGATCCTGTTGCCCCTGTTAGGCACCTTGCTACTGTGCCCCGCCCTGCTGTGGGTAATGTATCCTTTTGTGACCCTGTTGGACACATATAAACCACTCACCCGAAAAAGGTCTCACCTAAACTTGTTGGCCCTAACATTGTCCCTGATAACCATGGACCTGCTGGCCACATCCATTATTCCCTTGGCTCGATGGCCCTGAGGAACCTGATGTTGTTGATTAGGACCCTATTGGTCTTGCCTAAATACTTGACCCTCTAGTCCCTGACCCCCATGTCATAATCTCTTATTCTAATTCCCTTGTAGGGAATCCTTCCCCTGGTGTCTCACTGTCTACTATTATAGGGGTACCCCACCGGTACTACTGCCCCCTGACCTACTAGGCTGAATCGTCTCCCCTGATCTCTTACTTCCTCTCAAATGGAAATGGTGGTCTTGACAGTGTAATAATGCAGTATTAACAACATCCGTGTAAGTCACCAATGCAGGTGTGCCGATTAAATATTGCATAATCCTCCAGGTTAAACCGTCCAAGAATCGTACCTTTTTTCGATCCTCGTTGCTCATCTCGTCTGGCATAAAATTTGCCAAGTGGGTGAACTCTTCGTCATATTCGGCTACCGAGCAATCTCCTTGTGTTACCTCCTCGAATTTCCTACGCATCTCTGCATCCATTATTGGTGGGAAGTATTTGCGATCAAATCACACCCATAACTTTGTGATGGTCACCCGGTCTCTCTCATCGGTGGTGGTGACTGACTCCCACCACTGCAAAGTAGCTCCATACAACCTGAACATCGCTAACATCTAGTTTTGCATCTCCGTATAATCCACCATGCGCAGGTGGTGATGTATATTCTTTTTTTATTGGCAGGCCTCAACAACATCGGAACTACCCTGAAACTCAGGGGGGTGACCCTTCTAGAAGGTCTCTCTAACTCTCTGCCAAGTGGGCAGACCTGCGTGGGCCTGGATCTCTGGTGCCACTGGTGGTTGTGCCTGGGGCTAAGGGAAATAGGTTGCCATAGCTCTCATGGTTGTGTCAACCGTTTGGGCCACTATCACTGTCGCCTATTCATTCGAAATCATCTCTGGTGGTGGCTGTGGTGGCGGCACCTGTGGCTCCTGATGAGCCTCCCCCGTCTCATCCCTGGTCGCTACCCTCTCAGCTCGTTGTCTCCTAGTTGGCATCTGAAAATAGATCAAATTTGTGTAAGTACACAGTTTATGCAAAAATCTAATAGCAAAAGCACAATATCTCAAACATGGAAGAATAAAATAACAGTCCTAATAATAGGGCTATATATCAAAAGAACGAAACGCTGAAATCGTAGTAAGCCGTACAAATCCTATTGGACACTAAAAATGGATACTCTGATACCATCTGTGACACCTTGTCTAATTAAATACCGGGTGATCAGGCCTTTATTAAATTAAAACATGATTTACAAAATGTTCCATTCTTAGCATAACTGTCAAAAATCAATTTAATTACTAATCACCTCTCAGCTAATTAAGTCGGTGTCAAATTTTATCTTGCATTAGATATAATAATGAAATAACTTAAACAAACTAACTTAAACCATCCACAAAACATAAAATCCAAGCCATAACAAGATATCATAGATAAATGCCATGACGATACAATCATCGATTGATAATCCAAATATGAATACAAACTAATGTCTGAACTGAAACTGAATAATTACTGAAGGACAACATGTTCATAATGAAATAATAAATTGAATCCTACACTGTATCAGAATTAATAATGGAAGCGTTTAGGCAAAGTCCTATGGACATCCACCTGTGTCGCAGTTACGTCTCTCTAGAACAGAATATCAAGTCTGGCCCCCCTGGGGTTGGACACCTAAAAGGTTTTTAAAAATATTTTATAGCAAGGACTTAGAACTCAAAACATTTTGAAAATATTTATCAAGAGTTTGTAACAACGCAAATCAGTTATTGATTACACATGGTAGGGTAGTGTACACTCTTTTGAGCTTTCCTCACCTCTCAGCTATTGTGCACGCCTAACGTTTCTACTTAGCCCACCTAGCCATGCTACCCAAGATAACTAGACATAAGTATCTAGTTGTACTATTCGCTATCTATGAGTCCCTATATCGCCCATACAGTATGCAAATCGATTTAACATCTCTCGTATGTTATATCATTATAAGTGACATTTCTCACATGTCCTCTTTTTATAATTTAATTAAGTTTCTCTACTTAATCCGTTACTCAGATACATATCATATAATGGTCTACTATTACACACAAGTAGATTTTTTGTATGGTATATATTTCACACACAATATATACTATAAGTGTATACTTAATCTCCCCGTATCACACATTAAGGACTATTAGTTCGGATTGTCCCCTCTAACTTGGTTCGGATTGTCCCCTCTAACTTGGTTCGGAATGTCTCATCAAACATGGTTCGGAATGTCTCATCGAACTTGGCTCGGAATGTCTCATCGAATATGATTCGGAATGTCTCATCGAACGTATCAATCAAGTATATAATAGGTATTCACTCCACCTATAATTAAATGAGTAGGTATACACATAACCTAATTAATCATGCTCGTACATATTATATTTCTCTCGAATACTCACTGTACATATTACTTTATGATTTACCTCGCTACCATATTTATTCGAGTATTCACACAAATCTAAAGGTTATATTTACCCCTTTATTAATTTCAGTATTTAAGTCTAACTTACACTACTGGTTTATATGTCAATTCGTTCGAGATTTCCAAAATTCTTTATCCGTCTCTCAAATTGATTACGATATAGTTTAACCCAATTCATTCCCATCTTAATTCTCTCAAATCATATCCTTACCTAGGCCTACTGTAATACAATATGTCCCTCGTTATTATTTCAAAAAAGTCCCAAAAGTTTCCATGACAATGATTTAGGGATTTTATGCCAAAAGGGAAAATCTTGAATTTTCTGGTAAACCGAATCGATTCGCCCATGGCCGAATCGATTTGAAATGGTTCAGTTTGGCTAATTCATCTTCTTCATGCATTTTTCCACCATATTCATTTGCCAAACTTACGTTATACTATACCTAAATCACAACCAATTGTTCTTAACCATTCCTACATGCATTAGGGTGATTTCTAACGTTTTAAACATATCAAATCTTTATAGAATTCAATCAAGAACGAATCAAAACCCAAAAGTTCTTTAAAAACCCTAGTTTTGTGTTCTTCCCATGCACTCATTCAAAAACCCAGATTTATTTCGTGTTAATGATCATGTCTCATCTGATTATTAACCATCTACATATATTAAATCATGTTACATGAAAGTCCTACCCAATTATGCATAAAACTCTAATCTTTTCTTCCAAGAACAGCGATTTAATTCGATCTAGACATTAAAACCCTACACATGGGTATTATAACGTCAAAAACATTGTATGTAAACACTTGCCTTAATAGATGGGGTCTCATTTTGTGATAATGATGATGGATTGCTGATCTTCTCTTCAAATTCACCCTCCTTAGATGATTAAGATGCAAGAACAAAGTCTAATTCTTCAAGAACACCACCTTAAGCTTTGAGAAAGGTTTCTCTCTTCTCTCTAATGGCCTCTCTTAAGCTTTCTGTGTTATTAACCCTAAGCCCAATCTCTAATCATCAGATATAGGGCTCTAAATTTCGTAGGTCCCTTAACCTCTATTTTTTAAATGACGAAAATGTCCTCTATAGGTGTCGGTTTGGTCTAAAATTGACCCAGAACCCAAACTATACCCCCGGGTATACTATTCCGACCATTTTGACCCTTTTGAAATAATTCGTGACCTCTAAATTATCATCCGAGTCACTAAAAATATATTTCCTATCTCAACCTCAATTTAGTCTGCACGCGACTCCCGGTTGAGATATAATCAAATACCCTCATATCACTCGCTATAACGTAAGTCAATAATCATCAATTATTTACTATTTACACTTATTAAATTCATTCCATAATATTAATCAGTATCTATCTCTCGATTAATATCTAATAGTCACATTTATTAATGAATCACAGTAAATTACTCCACTCACGTAATTTAAATAAAACGTATTTTCCCAATTAATTTCTAAATTAATTTAAATTCAAATACGTAAAAATAAGGGTTATTACAACTTCTTTAATCTCCCAACCATCTTGACCAATCATTTATTATAGGTCTAGGAACAACTTTGAATGTAAATAACACATTTAATCTTCTAGAATTCAATTCAACAACAGATCAAAACTTCATGTGCACATAAAATCCTAGTTTCTCATGTTCTTCATCTCTCTCAATAAAAACCCAAATTTATTCTATTATTATCATCTCATATATTCTTATTTCATTTTTTATTCACATAAGGATTCAATCTACATGCAAATCCTACCCAAGATCATGAATTTAATTTTCAATTTAATGTCAATATCAATTATTCATGAAAATTATCCAATCCTACACTAACATGGATAGTATATGCAATAAAATTTTGTAAGATAAACACTTTTTTGGAGTTGTAGGTCTGATTTGTGCAGAAAAGTGGTGGAGTTGTCTTCCTCTCCTTTCGATCTACACCCCGGTGGCAGTGGTGGTGCAAAAGTGGTGTGGGAAGCCTTGGAAACCTTCACCTTCCTCCTCAAATGGCCTCTATTTTGTAACTGCTAACCCTAACACCCTCAACACACATGTTGATATAAACATATTAAATTCATAGGTCCCTTTACTCTAAAAACTCAAAAGACCAAAATACCTCTCTGGGGTGCCGGTTTGGCCTAAAAATTCCCCGGGAACCAATCTAAACCACTGAATACACTTTTCTAATTATTTTCACCCTTCTGGACACACTGGCACACTCTAAATTATCATTTGAATGACCCATAAATAAATGACATTTTATTTCATAAATTTAAGTTCCGATACGACTGATACGCGCGTCTCAACTAAATTAGCGTAACTGTCGTGTTTCTCACTCACGATATTCATAATATATTCTTACTAATTTATTACTCGTTCACTATGTATTACTCAATATAATTCTTACAAATAAATATTAACCCTTGCCTCACTAGTTAATATTTATTTTAAATCTAATTAATTTTCCATTTTAATTTAATTAATCCCAATATAAAAATTATTAAAAATACGGGGTGTTACAGACACACACACATACGATGTGTGTGTGTGTGTGTGTGTGTGTGTGTGTGTGTGTGTGTGTGTGATTGACTATATATGAGCATACCTACTCTAGTTATGCTACCATTGGAGGTTGTGCATAGTGGGTGGTCCACCTGGCATTGACCAACAGGTATTGAATCATTTTCCTGGGTCATAGGACTATTACGTGACCATTGTAGGTAAGTTTCAATTCCGGTTGTGGCAATGTGGTATGGTTATGACCCACGAATGTATGCGTATGACCGCCTCCAGTATGAGTTTACATTTTGGGTTCAGCGGTGAAATTCTGACACGGTTGTCTAGGAGTGGTACGTGATGTACCTGGAGCCTGACAGAATACTGAGGAATGCATCAGGGAGGCCAGCTCGGGAACGCTGTGTATATACGTATAAAAGAGGGTTATATGTATATGTGTACTCATTTGATTGTGTGAACATTAAATTATAACTAGTGTGTAATTACGTTGACTATGTAACAATATGAATATAATTGAGAAATGATACATTATAACTTATGTGATAAGTAAAGTAAAGTAAAAATACGGGTAGAACAATTGGGATAAAGGTTTAACATGTGGTATTATGTTAAGAATGGCTAGACTAGTTAGGCAGTGTAGCATAACTAGGTAATTAAAATACATGCGTTAGGTGTACACTATAGATGAGGGGTGAGGATAATCTCATATGAGGATAATTCTTGCTGTATATTTATTCATGCATTTAAATACTTGCAACTGTTTTTAAAATATTTTGGGTGCTGACCCGTATCAAAAATATTTTCAAATACTTTCAGGTGCTCAGCCACAGGGATGCCATCGTTAGCTTATTATTCCAGTCAGACGATGTTACAGTAATTGTGGATGCATGTAGGATTTGCTTAGACGTTTCTTTCCATTCTATCTAGTTAGGATGATTATTCCAGTATTTCTTTTGGGTTGCATTTCTCCGCCCGTTATCTTTATGCATTCTAGCACTCTTACTGTCCTAAATTCCTATAATTATGCTCATTAACCAGACAACCTTGGATTTGGATATATACATGCTTTACAGGGGTTATTTGTGCTTTTGTAGGTATTGGAACGCTAAAAGTGAGGTTCGGTTGCATTTCGGAGAAGTTCCGTCGCTGGACGCTACTTCAAGGGCATTTTAGTCAATTCACATTTCTTATCTGGCTCATGAAAATTCCACAGGTGCGTAGTTCATTGACTTAGCATCGTGTGGCCGCAAACGGTGCGTCATTTGGAGTTCGAACGAAGAAGCTAGGCTCGTTTCCGTAATGGACCTTTTCCCCCTCATCATGGACCAAATGCAGCCTGAAAACAGAGTACCGGTCGACCGCGTCCCTGGGACCGGTCGACCGCGGTTTCAACTTTTGCCGTGGGAAGGAGACAGTATGCTTTTTCCTAAGGAGCCGGTCGACCGCGCCCCTGCGACCGGTCGACCGGTAGTGCCAGATATTTGGGGCTCTTTCCTCTTTCTTTCCTTTTTCCCTTATTTTTTCCCACTTACTATATAAACCCATTTTTGGTTTTAATTCATATATAATTAGTGAGAATAGATTGTAGAGAGTGGTAGTTAGGGTTTGGGTGGTTTTGGATGGTTCTTCTTCATTTATACTTGGTTTGACACCCCATTTGTTGTGTAAGTTGACTATTCATTCATCCTCTCCATTAATATAGTTTGTATTTCTTCATTTCTTGCTTTCTAGTTAATTTACAAGCTTTCTAATTTAGGTTTATATTCTTTATTTACATGCTTTGATTACTTGCTTTGTAGTGTAATTTTACCGCGTTTATTTAACGCTTTCCATTTATCGCGTTTTTAACATGCTTTCTAGGTAAATTAAATTAGGTTGTGTTTGAATTGAACTCACTCGAGTTGACGCGTTGCTTTGCTTTGGTGATGGAGTTTACGAGTCTATTTTGGGTGCGTTGTCCTAGTTTTATGCCTAGGAGATTTGACGAGGCATATCATGTATGTCCCGTGCTTACGACCTTTCGTGCGTAATTTCCGGGATATTTGTTGACTCCAAAATCTTATTAGGCTTTTATGATGATTTAGGGCGTAACAACCCTTGATTTAATTAACTGTCAAAACGAGACGCACTTGTAATAACTCGTCGACCCATGTAACCATTTTATACTAATTAACTCCGGTGAGGGATATTCGACGCAACCTATAGTTTTACTCGCTTTCATAATCTAGTTTCAATACATTGCCTGGTTAATTATTTCCCTTTATGCATCTTTTCTTTTAGTTTGTAATCATCTTTTACACTTTTATTTCGGAGTATTGAATCACTTGAATTCTAGCAACTCGTCTCTGTGGATTTTTGATACCCGACTTACCGCTATACTCACCCATTGAGTGTAGTCGTAATTTAGGTTTTTGTATAGTTCAGGTGAGCCAAACATAAAACGACCAGCGTGTAGGTGACTCTCCCACCGCGGCGAAACCCTGCCTATCAAATGCCGCCGTTGCCGTGGATGAGTTTGTTTTAGACTTTATTTGATTTAGTATTTCATAGTATTTTCTTTCTATTTGTATTATTTGCTAACTTTTTGCAGGACTTCCACATTTGAGCACTTAGAAACGCTCGAATTTTTCCTACGCGCACTTACTTAGTGGAATCCGCCACTTCGAGCCATTTTTGGGGTAAGCATGTCTTATTCCAATTCTTTCGGTAATCATTGTTATAATTCTCAAAATTCCCGCAAACCTATCACTTTCGGTGAATACTTAGAATCCCAAAAATTTACAAAATCACATATGACTTTGGGCGAGTAGAACGAAAGTCAAAATCTAGGTTATTGGAATTTTGATGATGATGATAATGATTTTGGGCCTTTACCTCCTTATAATAGGAATTTTGAAACAAATTCGAATAGTTTTCAAAATTGCTATAATAATGAGTTTTCATTTAAGCCCGATGGTAATTTTCAAAGTTCCCATTCTAATGCATCCGCACCTCGACCTATAACATTCGGTGAGGGCTTGCGTATGCATGAGAATGAGAAAATTGAAAATCGTTATCGGGAAGAAAATCGTTCGTGGGAACATGAGTTGGATTTATTATTTCAGTCCGACGACGATTTTGCTTTCGAGACTTTCGAAGTCGAGGAATGTTTTGAACCAAATGAGGTACTTGTGACTACTTTGGAACAAACCATTCTAGAACTTTACCCATCGCGTAATAGATATTCAAAGCGAGGATGAAAATGACGTAATATCTATTTGTAATGAAATGATCTCTTTTTTGGCCCCCAAAGAAGAACATTTCATTGAAAATGATATTATTTCCTTTGAAATTCTAACTTCATGCGATGATGATTCATCTCATGAGTTTGAATTTCTTTCATCCCCATTTTCATTCTCTATTACCCCACCGGAACCAGTACCCGATGATTCGGTTTCAAACTTTAATGTTTTAAATCCTATCGCCGATGAGGAGTACTTACTCGAGTCTCCCTCCACGATCGCATCTTTGCCTTTGTCTGCGCCGCCTCCCATTCCAACTTCAAAATCCTTGGGAGGATATTCAGCTTTTCTATGTCCCCACTTATTTTTATCACCCGTTCAATCCAAACCCCACATCGTCCCTCCAAAACTTTTAATTGGCGATGGTTCATTTCTTCCGCCTTACACATGCCTTCCGTTGTTCAAACGGAATCCATATTTTTGGGAGGGCATGCTTGTATGTGAGGGTACACCGGTTATCCTCCAAAGTCAAATCGTTCTTATGGTGGACCCTCAGCTATTTAGACTTCTAGTGTACAGTTAGTGTGAAGTCTAAATAGTAGGTTGTATATAGTTAGCTTTTTATTTCTTTCTTTTTATTTTTTCCTCCCTTTTTAATTTAGTTTAGTGTAATTAGTTAACTTTTTGTTATTTGTTTTGCTATGCTCAGTACTAACTTGTTTTGTAGATTCTTTGGACTTGTTCTTATGGGGATCCCTCCAATTTTGGGTACTATCGCTATTTTCCTCTCTTTGACTTGGTTCTTAATTTACATTGAGGACAATGTCAAGTTTTAAGTTAGGGGGTGTGGGATATTCTATCCATTTCTTTAGTTAGTCCATGTTTTTTCTCACATGTTAGTTATTTAGTATGCTTTTCTTAGAAAAATTCAAAAATTTCAAAAAGATTTTCTTTATTTTTTCTCCTTTTTTGGGCATTTTGCCTTTGTTTTCGATGATAAATTTCAATAATTGCCCGATCCAATTGACAACCCAATGATGCATGTTCTCGATTTTAGAAGTTATTAGACTTTAGTCTCGATTATTGATATTATGAATAACTTCATGAATTAAACTTTAATCCCATGAGCACATGCACTTTCCTTGCTTTATTGATTTGGTTTAAGATTTTTATAACTCGGTAATCTTTTGTTTCATGGTATATACCTACACCGAGTAAGATTTGTACCTTTCGTCGTTTGTGAGTGTATGCACTATTCTTTTCTCATTGAAAACGTTGAATTCGTCGGTAATCTCACTATTCTTTCATTTGACCGTTCATTAATTGAGTTCATACTTGAATTGTGTTACTTGATCATGATTTTCATAGATTGTTTTGACTCGAGAATTGCGTAAACTTTGTGAAATGATCAGAGGCAATCTTTGTTATATCACCCATATTAGCCTTGACCTCACCCTTATATGTTTACCCTCGTTAACCCCTTTGAGCCTAAATATAGCCTTTCGTT
This sequence comes from Sambucus nigra, assembly GCA_949130495.1. Lineage (NCBI taxonomy): Eukaryota > Viridiplantae > Streptophyta > Magnoliopsida > Dipsacales > Adoxaceae > Sambucus > Sambucus nigra. The sequence goes on along the minus strand of OX422222.1, from coordinate 117,514,938 downwards.
TCATAACCCAAATCCCATAACCAACTCCAAATTGCACTTATAAGCCATACATACACTTTCCATACCTTTGTTTGGAATGTTGCTTGGGATTGAATGTTGTTGTTATGATGTCAGTTGCAATTTAGGCATAGGAGAGTTTGACAAGTAAAGAAAAGAAAGTATTGAAAAAAGTGAAGAAAAAGAGAAAGCAAAAAGCAAAAGAAAACAAAAGAGAAAAATGAGAAAAAGAAGAAAAGAAAAAGAAACAGAAAGTTGTAAATGTTGTAAATGTTGTATATAGTTCAATAAGCTTTAAGTACTCTCCAATTGATATATGTAATGCCTTTTTGGAACTTGTTTTCCAATTTTGTTATTGCCCGAATTTTCCCATTATCTCGAGTTTTCATCCTGAACACTTTGAGTCCGTATATACATTCCTTCATTTCGTACCCTAGCCTAGCCTACATTACAAACCTCTACAAGTCCTATGTGATCTTGGGTTGATGTAATTCAAAAGTCATAATAGTTGTGATAATTTGTGAAAATGCATTTCGCCTCCTTTAATGAGCGGTATCTTTAATTGAGATTACAAATTTTCATTTTATATATAGCGTTCTTCATTTGTAACATGTGCGCGACCTAGTTTCCATTTACATTTACTCCTTATGCCCGCATGTCCCGTGTGTTAGCTCCCTGTTTCGAGTGAATTCACTTGATGAGTGTGATGCCCGTGAGGATTGAATATATGCTTGCTTTAATGTTTATCCGGTTTATATAAGTTTTTTGCCAAATCACACTTTGCATGTGCTCGCTCCCCTCCCACATTTAAGGTTTCAATTCTATGAGGTGCATTCTATAATGTTAATGATTCGAACTTTTGTGTGAATTCATTCACTTTGCTAATAATGCATATGAATTCTTTTTCGCTTTTGTTGGGCTTGTCGCATGTTGGTTTGGGCATATTCTGAGGAAACCATATGATGTTTGTGGGTACCATCCCTGAAAACCCTCACGAGACGACACTCGTCCACTAGGGTAACCTAGGGGTTTAACGGCTTATTGCATATGGTAAATGCAATCGTGTTCCCTACGAAAGTGGCAATTATATTTCGATGCATATATGCGTTTTGTATTTCCTTCTGTGGACTAGTTTTATTTGTTTCATCACTAGGGACTAGCAATGTTTAAGTTAGGGGGTGTGATTCGTATCGAATATTGCATTTCTCTGCTCGTTATCTTTATGCATTCTAGCACTCTTACTGTCCTAAATGCCTATAATTATGCTCATTAACCAGACAACCTTAGATTTGGATATATACATGCTTTGCAGGGGTTATTTGTGCTTTTGTAGGTATTGGAACGCTAAAAGTGAGGTTCGGTTGCATTTCGGAGAAGTTCCGTCGCTGAACGCTACTTCAAGGGCATTTTAGTCAATTCACATTTCTTATCCGGCTCATGAAAATTCCACGGATGCGTAGTTCATTGATTTAGCATCGCGTGGCCACAAACAGTGCGTCGTTTGGAGTTCGGACGAAGAAGCTAGGCTCGTTTCCGTAATGGACCTTTTCCCCCTCATCATGGACCAAATGCAGCCTGAAAACAGAGTACCGGTCGACCGCGGTTTCAACTTTTGTCATGGGAAGGGGACAGTATGCTTTTGCCTAAGGGGCCGGTCGACCGCGCCCCTGCGACCGGTCGACCGGTAGTGCCAGATATTTTGGGCTCTTTCCTCTTTCTTTCCTTTCGCCCTTATTTTTTCCCACTTACTATATAAACCCATTTTTGGTTTTAATTCATATATAATTAGTGATAATAGATTGTAGAGAGTGGTAGTTAGGGTTTGGGTGGTTTTGGATGGTTCTTCTTCATTTATACTTGGTTTGACACCCCATTTGTTGTGTAAGTTGACTATTCATTCATCCTCTCCATTAATATAGTTTGTATTTCTTCATTTCTTGCTTTCTAGTTAATTTACAAGCTTTCTAATTTAGGTTTACATGCTTTATTTACATGCTTTGATTACTTGCTTTGTAGTGTAATTTTACCGCGTTTATTTAACGCTTTCCATTTATCGCGTTTTTAACATGCTTTCTAGGTAACTTAAATTAGGTTGTGTTTGAATTGAACTCACTCGAGTTGACGCGTTGCTTTGCTTTGGTGATGGAGTTTACGAGTCTATTTCGGGTGCGTTGTCCTAGTTTTATGCCTAGGAGATTTGACGGGGAATATCATGTATGTCCCGTGCTTACGACTTTTCGTGCGTAATTTCCGGGATATTTGTTGACTCCAAAATCTTATTAGGCTTTTATGATGATTTAGGGCGTAACAACCCTTGATTTAATTAACTGTCAAAACGAGACGCACTTGTAATAACTCGTCGACCCATGTAATCATTTTATACTAATTAACTCCGGTGAGGGATATTCGACGCAACCTATAGTTTTACTCGCTTTCATAATCTAGTTTCAATACATTGCCTAGTTAATTATTTCCCTTTATGCATCTTTTCTTTTAGTTTGTAATCATCTTTTACACTTTTATTTCGGAGTATTGAATCACTTGAATTCTAGCAACTCGTCTCTGTGGATTTTTGATACCCGACTTACCGCTATACTCACCCATTGAGTGTAGTCGTAATTTAGGTTTTTGTATAGTTCAGGTGAGCCAAACATAAAACGACCAGCGCGTAGGTGACTCTCCCGCCGCGGCGAAACCCTGCCTATCAGGCATGTCACCCACAGTTGGACAACTTTTATTATTAGATTTTATTTATGATTATTATATTTAGCAGTTGGATTACTGTATATGGAATTTACGGAGAGTTATTCAGTTATTTATTTAATTATGCTATCAGTACTCATTATGTTTTATTGTTTCGAATGTTTATCTTATATGGTTGAATGGTTTAACAAATCATGTTAATAATTTTTTAAAACTAGACACCAGATTTTTAGGTTAGTAGTAATTAATTGGTTTTCGACAATGATGCAAAGAATGAACCATATTGAGATTCCTGTTTTATTTTAGTTGAGGATTGGCAACCCATTATAAGAATAAGCGGGGTGTTATAAATGTTCTGAATTAAATATTTCTTGATATCCTTTATAACATGATTAGCTAATGCTAATAAAGTTATGTTTTAGTCCATCTACAAGTAAGACATTATCAATGCAAGGAGAATTTGGTATACAAATTTTACCTTCACCAATTATTATTTCTTTTAAATTATTGTCCAACGTGACTTTTCCTCCGTTATTTTGGTTTAGGTTAGAAAACTTTGTTTCATCTCCTTTCATGTGTCAATAACATCCGTTGTCGAGTTACCACGTTCCTTTTTTTGTAGATGCCTTCATGCATACCTATATGATTCAATGAAATAAATTTATTTTTGGTACCCATGGAATGTTGGGTCCATATAGTTTAGCTTGAGGTGATAAACTATGATGATTCTGTGGATATAGCCTTTCATTTATATTATGTGAGCACATGTCTTAGTAATGGTGAGGTTTGAATCTTATCTTAGGATGGTCATACAACTCATAATTTTTTTCTTCGAGGAAATCGATTCCACTTTTGTCATATGTGAGTTTTTGACTTTCAAGGATTAAATTCAATTCTAATACACTTTCTTTGAATTTTTGAAATGATTCTCTTGTGTTTCCTAACTTTTCTTAGTTTTAAGTTTTCTTTTTTTATAACACGAGTTTATTTTCTTTTTCTCTAAGTGAGTCACTTCCCTTTGTAAGAAACTATTTTCATTTTTAACTTTGAGAAATCCATTCAAGGTTATTCCATAGTCTAAAACAAAGTGGTGATTACTTATTTTTAGTTGTATAATTTTCTTTTCTATACCTTCAAGTTTTTCTAAAATTAATTGAAAATCATTTTCAAGGTTTTGATACAGATTTTGAAATCCACATGAAGTTACTCATTGTCTAGTCCCATAACACATATGTTTTCTTCTTCTCAGTCCCTTGATTTACTCTTATAATATGAGTCTTCTAATTCACTCCATATGGATTCATTGCCTTCTTTACACAATCCTCATATTGTTATCTTCTTCCTTTCCTTCTTTCCATCTTGTGCTTGGGATAATCCTTTATAAAGTGATCATGCTCATTGCATCCAAATCATTTTTCTTTTTTGAGATGATTTTCATTAGATTAGTATTTTATAAAATTGGAATGACTGGGTTATCCTTCTCTTTGATATTTTAGAAATATTTTAAAATTCTTTGTATAAAGTGCCATCAATTCTCAAGTAGCGGTTTCACCTTTATCCAAGTTTTCAATAAGTGTTAAGATTTTCTTTTGATCACCCTTTCATCTATTTCTTTAAGTTCTATAGCATATATTATGAATGATCCACTAGTTCTTCAAAGGATATATCTTCTGAGCGGAGTTGTGCTTGAAGGACGATCTTCTTTGAATCTTTGGCATGGACATGAGAAGCTTTCTAGACTTTTCATTATTAGATTACACTTTTCCAATATTATGGTTTTTTCTTGCTAATGGAGTTGATTTTATCATATACCTCAAAAATAGATTCTTCACCTTTCATTTAAAATAATTCATAGTTTTTAATAAGTATACTAATCTTATCTTATTTTACTTGAGATGTGCCTTCGTATGTGATTTCAAGAATATCACATATTTCTTTAGCGGGCGAACAACATGATACTCTTTGATACTCATTTGGGAAAAGTGAGCAACATAAAGTGTAGATTGCTTTGTTGTTAATTTCCATTCTCACAAGATCATTTTCATTAAGATCGGTTTCAAGTTTTGATGTGGAAGCATCATCAACTATTTTCATAGGCATGCAGGTACAATTAACAACAATAAATCTCCATGTTTCATAATCATGGGCTTAAATGAACGAGTGCAATCTATTTTTCCAAAATCTATAAATGAATCCATCAGAAAATGGGAGTCAATTTTTATATTGGCCTTTGACAATGTTAACATTAGAAAAAGTTGCCAATTAGATCTTTAAACTTAAAAATATACTTTGTGTATAATGAGTATCTATAAGTAAAGATGTAATACCACTTGTTAACCCAAAAATATACCCAAAAGATGGGTGAAATGTGTATCATAAATTAAATGGCAATTTAAAAAAATTCAAACTTCTCTTCTAAAAGATTAATTGCAATGGGATAATTCAATTAATAATAAACCAAGTACTCAAATAAGGAGTGATAAAGCTAAACAGTTAATAAAAATATTAAAGAGAGAGTTTATAGAGACCTTGCAAATTGAGATTTTAACGTGATTCGGTATTGCCTACATCCATGCTCAAGACGGTACTCGAGACACTTCACTATCTCCAATTAGCTATAACCTCACAAGGATTTATCACACATTGTCAACCGCAACTAATAAGACATTAAACTCATTCTTGCCCAAGAATAACACATGCAAGAACCTATGGTATAATCACATTTTTATTCCTCACAATTACGGCTCAACCGGCCATGAAGATACAATGAAGTTCAACCATAGTAACAACAATAAGTTTAGTAACAAAAGTATAAAACAAAATTTGCTTCAATAAGCAACAACAGTGAAATGGGTTTTTAGTTTCTCTCCGAAGAAATTAAACTTTCAAACTATCACAAGTACAATATTTTAAGGGTTAATCTTTTGTAACATTTGCACAAAAGAGTAAGAGATTGGGATCTTTACTAAAGAAAGGATTTGAGTTGGAACTTTGCTCAAGTGGGTTTTCTTAAATATTTGTTTTAATGGAGTTTTTGGGTGTAAAATATTCAAATGGGTTTGGGACTTAGTTTCTATCTTTGGAAACTCAAGACGGAAGACACAAGACCGCTATTGGAATTTTCAATCTTAGGATATTATGAAGAGATTGTTAGGTAGTCAACCGATATGGGACTTCAGTTAGTCTACACTAAATACAAAAATGGCATATATTTTCTAGAAAAATAGTGAAAAATTGGAGAGAGAAAAAAATCAGAAATTCAGGATTATTTCTGATCCAAATTTTTTAAAATATCCAAAATCAAATTTGAAAATTTGTTCCAAAATCAGAAAAATTGGATCGGAATTCAAAAAATTGAAATTTCAAGGAAAAAAAAAGAAACAAATCCTCTACTACCACCATCACCACACTACCACTACACCGCTACTGCTGCTTGGTGACAACCATGGGGGGGTGGCAGTAAAAGGTTCTGAAAGTGATGTTTAATGGTGGTGGAAAGGTCATGGCAGTGATGGTAGTGGATGTGGAAGTGAGTTGGTGATATACTAAGAAAGTATATTTTCATTTAAGAGAATTTTTTTATAAAATACTATAATTGTGTTTTCCAAAACGTTTATTAACGGGTATGGACAGGAGTTAATTTTATGCTGTGATGTCTCAAAGAGGCTAATTACTTTACTTTCATATAAATCCCCCCTCAAGGAGTCATACTTTGTCAGTTACAATAACAAATCCTTTAAGCATTTCAATCCAGAGGACCAGCCTTGCAAAGGCTACAAAAATCTTATGAACGAAGATAGTTCATCTTCATAACTTTCAAAAAACAAAATCATGGGAGATACACAATGGGGGAGTTTTGCTCACAGAAAGCAATCCAGAAGAGGATTGTATAACTGAAATTTGCTTAACCTTTTGTAAGCAGTTTCATGAGTTGAACGGCTTCTCTTAATCTTTTCTCTGTGTGCTCTCTTGAAACCAGGCGACGGGCATTCCTGCAAAGAGGTTCCAAACCTTAAGCTCACACATAATTACAAAGACAAATAAATAAATGGTACTAGCCATTAATTTTTGGGTTACTTTTATTTTAACCCCCGTATTTATGGTCGCATTTGTGATATGCCACTTAAAGTCTAAAAAAATTGTGATCGCGCCCCCAACATTGTCCTAGAAGCCTACAAAATATCCTCACATAGTTGCTAAAACTTTGAATGAGTGTAATTTGAGTATATTTTTTATGTTTTTAGAAGAGGGTAACTCAATATGTACTTAAATTGAACTCCAAATGAAGTAAAACTAAACAGGATAAGAGATGCGTTTGCTTATATTTAACCTCTTCTCTTTGTGTGCCTTCCTAGTGAGATCCCCCACAAAGCTGCGTAGCCTCTTCAGGAGAAAAGGTACATTATGAGTAGCTTCAACGCCACTACGAGTTGAAAATATCTTCTTCAAAAGCTCAGAAGCAATGAAATATCCCTCCTCTTTGTTTCTGAAAGGGAGAAAAAAATAGTTGAACGAACAATATCAAATAACTCGTTTTTTCACTTTAGAATAACTGAACTATTTTTTCAATACAATATTTAACTTATTTTGTATTTTCACTTTAGTCCAAGTAGGAATTTTCACGACGCATAACATTGGACTTTTAGCAACGTTTCGGACTGAAGTGAAAACAAAAAATTTAAGTTCAATGTTGGTGTTATTTAAATGTTCAACTCCTAAAGCTTTAGAAAAGAAAGAAAGTGTAAAGCACATTGTGCCTTTTTTATCATTGTGCCAAAACACAAACATGTCATACAACTTAAGTTAAAATAATTTCTCTGCTATGAAGCAATAAAGCCCTTAGACTATCAAATTCTATTGGGAATACCTCCCTGGGGTACCAGGGTCTCAACTACCATCCTAAAATATGAAAATTTTGCAAATACACTACAGTTATTTGTCAGGGATTCATGGAGGGGAGAAAACAATTAGTATATTTCAAGGTGTTTTTTGAACAAGTAATAGTTAAGGGAGGCATTTGCAACTAGTGTTAAAGTTCAGAGGTTTCGTGCAATTTACACTAATTCTTTACAAACCTTAAGAACTCCATAAGAATAGTTTGTATAGATCCAGGACAGTCAATCAGTGCTTGACTCAAATGTGGATAGCGGACGAGATTTCTAAGAGTTGATAACGCGTGCTTTAAAACAACCTGATCAGGTATGCTTCGGCTAACTGAACCAATCAACTTCAATATAGTGTCAACTGCCCCAGCAGCAACAAGTTTCTCACAACATTTCTCTGAATGTTCAGTAGCCATATCTGTATGGAAAAAAATTGCTAAGAATTAAAAATAATTCATAGAGGTTATTGGAATTTGGCCCCCATTTCTTCGTACTAACCTAGTCTGGGCCCAAAAAAATAACGTCTTAACCATTAATCCCCAAAAATGACCCTTTTGACATACAAAGTGTTGCAAAAAAATCATTTGGGGGGCAAACCCCAAGAAGTAAAAATTTTGGTGCATGGACTAAGTTAGCACAAACACATGGGGATCAAAATCAAAATAACCATTAATAAGGATTATCAACCACGGAATCTATAGAAAAGTTGATATGAGCACATGAATCTAAAATCAATCAAAAAAAGAAAAGTTCAAAACTTTATAAAATAAATAGAATTATAACAAAATTATCAAATTGTGGAAATATTGACAAAGTTGGGGAGGGGTTGACTCAATTACCACCAAGATATGGGCTTCTGGACTATAGTACATTTTACTAATTATATTAGACTTTGGTACCTCTTACGTTAATAAGAACAATAAATAATTAATCAATTTCCTGATATTAAAACAAGAACTACCAAAGTCTAACATGATTACTTAAAGGTACTTAAGTTTAGGTACTGAATTATCTATACATATGCTATTACATTAAGACAAAATCTGATATGATTTCCAGCTTCATCTCCCAAATTATTTCAAATAATGAAAATGCAAATTAAAAGGATATTTGTGTGAAGGGTGGGCTTAGTGGTAATTCTCATTATAGCTCCCTGCCTATTTTCTCTCCATGTTCCACGATGTAACTCAATGGGTAGTGATCATGTAACATTTGACATAGAAAGATCATCTCATTTTCTTGAAAAGTGAAATATCAAATTTCAAGCCTCAAGTTATTTGAAAACTGATATGAAATACTTACCTAAAGTTTGACATATATGGAGAATGCCACTAACACTTTTCTTATTCAGCAGTTCCGAAAGTGATGCCAAAAGTCTGTTCATAATACGCATGCCATCATCCACATTAGCAGCAGACATTTTTACTCTCAACCGTAAATCCAATAGCTCCTCTCTTGAATCTCTACGTGCAAGATAACCTTTCCAGAATGACTGTCACATCGAAACAACCAAGCCAGCGGAGAAAATATTAAATCTAGCAAGGAAACGAATACAACCAGATAATATAGAACCTACATCAACCATATTCAAGCACGAGTTATGGGCTCGTATAAACATATGGAATTTTTGCCCCACAAATAGTGCTCCTATAAACATATGGAATGTACTCCCTCCGTCCAATTTAAGAGTCCCTATTTAACGTTCACATTTATTAAGCATACACTAATCGACGGCCAAGATGAAGACATATTTACTATCCTAATATTTGGTCCATTAACAACATGAATATGGATGTTTGAGCAAGAGTTATTGTTGTGTCACATTTTATATGGTTTGTTTTTAATTGTAATTTTACTGTTCATCACTAATATCTGGCCTCAGAATTGGAATCACAGCCTTGTGATCATAAGGTTCAGGCAAGAATGGATAATGGCACCTGATAAAAACAAACAAAACTATATTTTATAATCACAAACATGGAACATGTGATATGCGCTGCACCTTAAAATTTTCTTTTAAAGTTCTGTTCGATGGCCTCTTATAAAATATTTGTTTTTAAATAAAAAAATGAATGCAAAGTTGGTGTTTTTTGTTCAGGTAGTGAATGTCAATTATGTTTCCCTGACTGAAATTAATATTTTCTCTTCATTTCTCCTTGTGAGAAGAAAGGACGTTCTAATTGAAGAATACATAGCCATACTAAATGCCTTCTGATGTTTTTTCTACTTTTATTTGCTTTTCATTCAGATAGAATTCAAAGATAGGAGTAAAGAATTTCTCAATACTAAAAACAATTTTTCCAAATTGATTGACATGATGGTATAATAGTAAATCAAGGAGACTTCTTAAAACAATTTTTAGGATTGCCTAACCCAACAGAAAAGCAACCTAAAATGGATAGTAAAGCACTAATTACTTATGTCTTACTTGGATCAAAATGATACAATGCTTCTTTCTAGCAAATCCACGCCTAGCAATCCAACCACGAATATGAGATTGGATAATGATTGCCGACTTTGTTCTTGATTTTAGCAATGAAACATCCCTCCACCACCTTTGCAACTTCAAAACTGAATTTAGAAATATTTGCAGTTCGAGACTCGGCAAACAATCCCTTGAAGTACTAATACCAATTGTCTTAGCTTCCTGAAGGCAAGAAGCCCCTGAAACAACACAACACGAAGCTAGTTATTTTTAACTCGAAAATAAATAAATAAAAACAAAAAGAGTTCATCAATAGAAAAAATTATGCCGTGGGTGAAAATTACCTAAAAGCCTCTTTCGAGTAATCTGCCCCCTAACAAAACTTTGGAGTTTGATAGCAGCATGCCTATAAGAATGGAATGCTTTCCGACATTTTATGAATCGAAAAGCAGTTTGGATCATTATCGCAGCCTCCCTCTGAAGCAAAAGCTTTCTCCTTACCAGCCAACCACGGCAGTGTCTCTGGATTCATGTCAGCACCAAACCACTTTATAATTAGTAACAAAATCATTTCACATTGAGTCCAATTGTGTTCAAGATGGTTAAAACAAAAATAAACGAACAAAAAAACTCATTTTCCAGGTAGTTGAAGCCAAATTAAAACAAAATTTCCATTGATAAGAATAGAGGCAAAAAAGTCAGAATTTGGGAGGAAAAAAGAAAAGAAAAATCATTCATATATTTATAATAACAAAAGTACAAAATAAAGTTGATTTACTTGGTTATAACACTACCTGGGGTTGAGTAAATTTCATTCATTTATAATTCCGAAATGAGATAATTTACTTGGGTATAACCTTCTTTCTGGATTTTTGTTATAGAATACGAATAAGATAAAAAAGGGAAGAAATTTATTTGTATCTCACTTGGATTGCAACAATACAGTGTCTCTCTAGAGTAGCTCTGCACCTAGCAATCCAACCTCGAATATGAGATTGGATTATAGTTGCCGACTTTGATTTTGCTTTAAGCAATAAAATACTCCTCCACCTCCTTTGCAACTTCACAACTGAATTTAGAAATATCTTCAGTTCAAGACTCTGGAAGCTACCCCTCGAAGTCCTTAAACTGTAACCTATAGTCTTATCTTTGTGAAGGCAGGAAGCCCCTGAATCAACACAATGCCAGACAAGTTTTTATAAACTGAAAAATATAACATACGAGGTTACTGATAAATAATTAAAAAAATGCAATAGTAGTGAAAATTACCTATAAGCCTCTTTCGAGTAATCTGCCCCCTAACAAAACTTTGGAGTTTGATAGCAGCATGCCTACAAGAATGGAATGCTTTCCGACATTTCATGAATCGAAAAGCAGTTTGGATCCTTATCGCAGCCTCCCTCTGAAGCAAAAGCTCTCTCCTTGCCAACCAACCACGGCAATGTCTCTGGATTCATGTCAGCACAAAACCATTTTATAATTAGTAAAAAAATCATTTCACATTGGGATGACTAACAAATGTTCATGCCGATGGAACGGATATAGATTTACTTTTGATGTACTTGTGCCTACAACATCTTCATATCTCTGGCACACTCGTGCCTCTTTTCTTGAACACTCTCAAGTTATTTTATAATTTTAAATAATTTAGGAGCCAAAACTTAATTATTTAATCTTGAATAGGGGTCGAAATAATATGTTAAAAAAATCGTATGGTTGTTCTTGTAATTAAATAAGTTTAACGAGAGAGTTTCTAATATATGAGAAGAGGGGGAGACATCATTAATTTGGGAGTTTAGGCGGGAGTACATCGTGACATATTTTGACAAGTGTTCAATAATATTATATAACTTGTCTTGTTCCAATACATACAAGGGTCAGACTACTGCCAACTCATCTGACCAATTGAAGGTCAGACAAATGCCAACTGAAGCCAAAATTAATAAACCTGAAACCATTTTTAGTGAATCATTCTATTGACTCTTCGATAATGAGATTAAATGCACAAATCAAACTCATCATGGCACTTGTGTCCAATATAATGGAAACTAGACTGATAGACAAAACTGAGACTAGGAGAGAGATTTCATGTGTAGACAGATAGCTCACATTTATGGTCCCTTTCTCTACAAGTACCCTTTTTATAATTCATATGTTATATAGAAAAGAAAGGTTGGGACCATAAGACCGAAAATTGCTAGCATAGATTCAGGCATCTTCTTATTTTCTTTTGGGGTGGATGGGAAGATCAAAAGGCAAGGATCAGAGGAGAACTATAATTTTGATGAAGGAAATTAGATATCAAGAAAATCTATTGACATTTTCACTTACATCAGTTCCTCTGAAACTAATATTTATCAAGCACTGACTATTATGAGCCTCTCCTATTTAAGTTACCAAAATATAAATATTTAAAGACAGTTGATGAAAGGCTATTCAAAAAATACCATTAAAGAACAGAGGCTTCAAACTGATGGTTCTTAATTTGATATATATATATATATATATATATATATTTATCAGATAGACATATATGATATATTTATAATAACAAATATATTGGAGAAAAAAAAGGAAAATCAAAAGATGGGAGAGAGAGACAGTTAACATGATTGAGCTAGTTCCGAGTCACTTTCTAGTAGATTGTACTCGATTGCATGTCTGATATATAAAAAACAACTTACTTGAATCACAAGAGCAAAACGTTCAAGTCTGCAAGCTCTTGTCCGAAGAATCCATCCACGCGTCTGAGACTGAATAATGATTGCTGCGCTAGTTGCAAGTTTGTAGTGTTGAAAATCCCTCCGACACTTTATGCATCGAAAAATGCTTTGAATCTTTATTATTGCTTGCTTCTTCTTTGCGAAGCTCTTTCTCGCCAGCCAACAACGAAGATGACTTTGGATTTTAGTTGCTGCTTTCACTTTGAGTTCATTCACATAGTTTTCTGTATCTTTACCTAGAAAAAGTAGAGTAAGAAAGAAACAAGTAGAAATGAGGTGAATGTACTAAAGAATAGTCTATACTAAATAATGGCTCTTGAACATCGCTAGTATTGGATGCGGTAATGGCTTATTTCTTCTTCATTGCCAGCCAAGCGTGAACAGCAGCTTGCTAGAAGAGAACTGTGTTCCTTTTGCAGCATTTACAATGATCGCCTAAAATGAGACTGTATAATTTTTGCAGCATTTTCTAGAATAATTACATAAATATAGACACATCAGGAAAAGAATATTCTTACGCGCGATTTAAAGCAGCAAAGAAAATAAACAATATAAGATCAAGAAAAGAATTAAGTATTAAGAGTATATAGTGAAAAGTCTAATTGCATCAATATAGGATTAATCATTGAGACTATTTAGTTTTTGGCTGTCCCAAATTAAGGGTCCACTTCCCTTTTTTGAACATAATCAACGAACCAAGTTCCATAATGGTGAACTAGAGTTAATCTTGGGCGATGATTATGTGTACCATTAATCTATACAAAATAAAGATATGGACTCTTAATTTGGGACGGATGGAGTATACAACAACTTCGTGTGTGACAGTGAAAGGGATATTGTAATGTGCACGGTAATGAAATCATTTTAACATGTGATAAATGAATATATTCATATGAATCACCAATAGTAAGATGTTAAATTATCTCCAAGACCAACATTGAAACTAGAAAACGTTCAATATAATCATAATTCTAACCAATAAATTCAAGACCAAACAATATCCTTCCAAAACACAGATAGGCAAGTGAAGAAAATCCACAATAGTTACCTCTTTGCATATTGGGGGTCTGTCTAGCAGTTAAATAACACTGCACGAAAGGAGTGGCTGGCTTCAAATCACATTTGCTGTTTTGTTTGGCCATGGCTTGCCACCAAGACATTATGGCCTTAAAATTTCTTGTAGTATCTGCATATATCGAAAAAGAATTAGAAGAAAAGGTCAATATGTGTCCAAATGTTCATAGAACTAATTGTTAGGAAATTTAATTTTCTACAATATTAACCAAGAAATAAAATATAAGACCATTATAGGATTATCCAAAAGTGTAAAAAAAGTACAATGAAATGTCATGAAGACAGATGAGAGTGGTCTCTTCCTGAGAGAAAAATAACCCATCAACCACATATCTTCTATATTAGCAAGTTCGACTTTTTTTTATATATTAGCATAATTAATAATAAATTTTCATTCATCGTTAAACTAAATAAACTCATGGAAATTTCCATTGGACACACAAAACTGAAAATACTTCAATTGTATATTTTCTAGTTCATTTCCATCCAAATAAACTGTAAACAAACTATAAAAACCTTCAGTGTTGTTCCTCTGTGCTTCTTCATGGTTAAGTAATGCTTCAGGGTGCACAAACCACCGGTCTTTACTTAAACTTTTCCTTTCTCGGCTTTGACAATTAAAGCCAAAGAATTTGTGAAAATTTAATTGGTCCTGACAAGGAGATAAGTTTGTTAATATGAAGTCTTAAGTTTAACGGGAACAAAACTCATGTATTATCTAGGGCAAGAGTATAACCATTACCGTGTTTCTTTTGACAATCAGTTCATATGAGAGAAACACCAAAAGGATAACAACACTCCGACCATTGCACGCACCATTGTGTTCAAGTATGTCACTAACTTGCAGAATCTGAAAGAGGCAATATAGGACATTATTAGTGTGGCATTATGCTGCAATCAGAAAAATATATTAAACAGGAATTTAGGAAGCTCCATAGGCATGAGTAATTCACCCTAGGTACAAACTTTGATACTACTGCAGGCATAGATAGTGTCATAGGCACAAATAATCAACTATCGGCATGGGCAGAGTGATGTTTACCAACACGAGTATTTTTTTATAGACCCATTAGGTAATGAAGAATTTAGAGGTGGTTTTGGAGGCAATGAAGAATTTGGGGGTTGGGGAAGAATGGGGTTTGGGGGTTTTGAAATTTGAGATGTCATTTAGTTTTAGGAGAGATGATGATGGTGATGTTGGTGAATGGCATGGTTGTTTAGATGCTTGTTTTTTGTCCATTTTGCAACATTAGAATATTAGATTAGATTAGATCAGATGTGGTCTGGTCTCGTCTTGTGTGTGTTAATATATAGGTTTGGGTTTGGGGTCATTATTCTAAAGAAAGAAAGAAAGCATTGATTTGAATTTGAATGTTGAAGAGAGAGGCAGTAATGTGCATGCATTCGTAAAGTCGTAATCAGAATTTGTGTGGCATAGTTAGTGGTTTACTGCCATAAACACGGATAATCTAGATTAGGCACAAGGAGTGTTGTAGGCACTTGTTATTAATTATAAACACCAACTTAGGTTGTATTGAAGACATGGGCAAACTAGTAGTCACAGGAACTAGGATTAACAAGGGCAAGTCTTTGTAGCCCTAACTTAGGCAGTGTCATAGCCACTGGTAGCATAGTAAAGAATAGAAATTCACCATAAATATAGATAATTTTTCATAAACACGAATTGTAGGTATAACTGGATCCGAAATCAATTTTAAAATCTGATTGCCAGATAAACCGTTTATCAGTTTACTACATGGATCGTATATGGATTAATGCCAATCCGATCTGATTATATATACGTAGTTATTACAAATATATTTAGTCTTAAATTATTTTAAATATATATTAATATGTAAAACATAAGATAATCGAATATTCGGATCAAATCGGATTCTTCAGATCTATAATGGATTCGGATATGGTATAACAGATCGATGATCCGTCCAATTGTCATAACGGATCATCCGAATCCGTTAACAAATAAATCGGATTAGGAACACCATGATATGGACCGTATCCGATTAGTTTAGACCCCACAGATAAAATTGATTAGTATACGTATGTGTAATTATTTTCGCTCTTACCTAATTTTTCTTTCAAAATTATTTTTATTTTCAGGATATTTTATATTTTAAACAAACTTTACATAGCTCCTCGCATGTTTAATACAAAATGAAATTTTGAAAAAAAAATGACACATGCAAATATATCATATGAAAGGTATGTTAAGATATTGGGTACACTAACTATTATTTTGTAAGCCTGCATTTTCTCCTAGATATCGTTCTTTCAGATATCCATATATTTTTACTGCATTTTACTTCCACTTTACATCATCTGTATTATCATTTGAAGTGTTTAATACCTCCAGAAAATTCCCCAATAATGATGTCAAATTTTGTGACAAGATAAAGTTGTGCACAGCATCTGTATAATTAGTAGCTGACATGATTGACCCTTCCTCATTTGTTTCATTAAGATCCTGCGAGCTCATAATAAACACAAAGTAAAAGTCAAAGAACAGAAAATCACTAAAAGTAGAAATAAGGTAAAAAAGAAAATCGCATAAACCTCAGAAGAACAAGGACAATACTCCTTGCGAAAGTAGTAATCTAGCAAGCACCACATGGCTTTTCCGTCAACCAATGAAGCAAAATTGTCGACCCCATAATCATAACTTTGACATATTGCCTACAAAATTAGTAATGGCTATCACATACATGTAAACGCATGGCAGGCTTCTTATGGTTCGGAACTTGGAACAAAAAAGTAATAATGAAACAAGCTCAAGGTGTATAAAGAAAAACACATATGAGTTAAACAAACAGTCATTTAGTTTAATTCATATACATAACTACTTAATCATTTTCAATTGAATATACTAGAATGTCATATTAAAGGTTACTCATGAAATTAACCTGGACCCAGTTCAAAAGCATGTCCAAGAGAGCGCAGTTATCGACATGTTCCTGTCAAATGACAGAAGTATTCAGCTCAGATATAAAGCTGGACTGTGAAAGAATAGTTGAAGAAATATTATTCTTCAGCCACAATTTCCTAAATTAATAGGCGGATATACATAATAATAGAATTTTACTTTTATTGTGTATGTCCTTGATGGATATATTTTTATGTGACACGTAACAAAAAAAAATACATGAAGTGAAATTGAACATACCGAATCAATTCCACGGATTTTTGCAATTTCCTCTGATAACAGTGTTTTGTTGATTAGAAGGGGTAACTGCAGATTAAAAGGCCGAATTAGTTGATTGCTGATAATTAACGAGTACATCACAATGATCATTCTGAATATTCAGTATCATCCCTGAATCCTCTAGTAACATCATATTGCGAGAGATATAAACTTCATTGTACATAATGAATAGATGCATAATAAATAAACTGGTGAAATTGATCATATTCACGCATCTGCAATGAAAAATCATTCAACACAAGTATATAAAGTCACAAGTCGTGCCGATAAGAGCTACTCAAAACTAGTTGACTGCTCAAATATCAAAATAACGAGACTCACCTGCAAGTGAACAAACATGTTCCAGAGCAAGGAAATTGTGAGTTCCTTATCTCCATTGACAACACCCTCTCCTATGATAACTGTTCCATCGTCGTCATACAATGGGACGCCAGCCTGCTTCAGATGTTGCAGGGCAATGCTACAATTACCCAAATTCTTCTTACCAGTATCTGATGGAACTACCATTCTCTACCCAAAAAATACAAAATCAACTCAAGCATTAGAGTTAATATCCAGGTATAAACAGTCAAAACCTAGTGATTTAATTTTACATAAACCAACCATGAGAATAGAGGGGTCGTGTTGCAAGAGCTGAATAGCTCTGCAAAGCCGAATCCCATCATGGAGATCTTCAAATAAATCTGTCATCCTGAAGTCATACTCTACGAGAGGACTCTGCAACATAAAAAAAGTAGTTTTGACAAATAACCTATAGAGAAATATATGAAGGTTGATAGAATTTATTTCAGTGCCTCATGGTTATACATATGAACCTACAGCTTATAAAGTGGCCCAACAAGCCAACACCTTCTACCATAACTCCATAGTGAAGAACATTCGGATGTAAAACAGAATAGTGCACAGTTTTATCTGCTTACCTGTTGGTAAAATACTTCGTATCCTACAACCGCTAGATGTGCAATAAGATTACCTTCTCCATGCATCACATCCGATGATAAGAAATCTATTTGAATCCAAGAGAAAAAAAAATCAGGCCATAAATAACAAGCGAAAGGCATATATATAGACACAACACATATGAAGAAAAATAGATTATTAATTACCGCATATGATTTGACGACTTGATTTAATATTAGATTGCAAAGTGAACAATAGAGGAGAACCCCCATCCAATCCATCAATACCATAATCAATAGGAAGATTGCTCTGAGATTTAGCTCTATCAAGTATAAGAACAAGCAATAAAAATCTCTTCAAGATAACGTTCCCCAAGTTCTCAAAGTAACCGGGTCTATATAAACCGTCAACCCGCTTGTTGTAAGCATAAGCTTTGGCTAGTGCAGCATGTGAGAAAAACTGCTTCTCAATAACCATTTTCAAGAATGCAATATCTTGCTCAGAATCGACATCTCCATTTGGCAACAAGGAATCTCCCCCCAAAATAATGTACAATCCGATTCAGAGCCAAATCAGGTTATAACACATGAGGATTTTCATGGCCTTCTTTTTCATTCCAACATCTGTTACTATTGAACAATTTGCTTTCATTTTTAACCTTCCTTGGTCAATATTCTGTAAAGGAAAGTGATAACAAAATCATAACAAAGATATAAGAGTATGATGATGTATTAGAATAAAAATAAAACGCACTTGCACTGAGCAAAAAAACGATCTAAACCTGCATTTAAATTAATAAATTTGATGTAATGTAGACAACAATGATAACGAATACCATCAAAGATGACTTAAAAACGGAGGCTCTCGGTTGTAGCTAGACATGTGTACATAAGTTAATGATTATTTGAGTGCCATCTGCAATTTGGATGCCATCTTAAGCCATTTTTACCCTTGCTCGCTTTGTTTAACCATTCTCATAGACTGTTTATCTACCTTTCTATGCTAATGTTTTTTTTTTTGATGAAATGTGATATTAATTAAAAAAGGCAAAGCGCAACTGAAACAAGAAACCCAACACAGACCAACATGCAAGACACTACAACAAAACAACCATCTAAAAGCCCAAACCAATCAGGCAACACACTGCCAGCTAAGGCACACAGGCCCAAAACATAACTAAACAGACCATACCCACTAGACCAAAAACCTGCGACCCAAAAAACAAGGAAATTCTCAAACACAATAGATTTCTATGCTAATGTTGACTAGCCATTGTAATTCCCAGAGAAATTGTAATCAGAACCTAACTCCACACACATTGAAAATCTGAATAAGCATGAAGTGTTTGAATACGTTTTCTTAAGGGCATTAACTGTCATGACAAGATCTTGAATTACATAATACACAACTAGGGGTGGCAATTCATGTTTATGGGTCGTGTTTGGTCCTCGCATAACACAAGACGACAAACACCATTTAGACACTACCACAACATGAAATTGTGTGCCTGACACGGACACGACTCATTTAGCTAAAATACGAATATGATATGGTAGAAAAACCGACACGAATAAAAAACAGGACTAGAACAAGTCATAACTTTGACACGAATGTGATACAGTAGAAAAACCCAACAGGAAGACTACATATCATATCAAAATTTGGTCAATTTCGTGCCATTTCGTGTGGTGTCTTTGTGGCGTCTAAAGAAACAAAATATGCATGTCAACTAAACCCATTCAATAAAACAAAAAAGGAGTCAAATGAAAGGAACCTTTGTTACTCGAGTCATGACTTTGAAAACCTCCTTGCAACTACCCAAAGTCAAATAGACCCTCATCCTCTCCTTCAAATCCTCAAAACTACAAACCTCCCTCAATGAATCCCTCAACATCGAATCCGCGAACGAAAATGAGGAGGACTCCTCCTGGACCAACCGTGGCCTATCAATCTTGGTCTTCCCATTAGCCTCCTCCAATTCCCCAGATGGGTTTTGGGCAGTACAAGTTTTGGGATTCTGAAGCAAGAAATTGAGCCAAATGGTGAGTGATTTAGCTAGTGAGTTGAGTGAGTTTTGTTTGGTGAGTTGCGTTTTTTGCGCGGATTTGGATTGTTGGAGCTCGAAAGCTTTGAGTTTTTGAGCGGCTTTCGACCCGGACCGGGATAAGGATTGGGGGGTGGTTTTGGAGGCAGTGAGGAATTTGGAAGAATGGGGTTTTGGGGTTTTGAAATTTGAGATGTCTTTTAGTTTTAGTTTTAGTTTTAGGAGAGCTGATGATGATGATGATGATGGTGGTGGTGGTGAATGGCATGATTGTCTTGAGGGTTGTTTTGTGTCCATTTTGCAACATTACACGGTGTGTGTGTGTGTCAATATATATATATAGGTTTGGGTTGATTTGAATTTGAATGTTGAAGGTAGAGGCGGTAATGTCATGACACGGGTGGGGTGAGTCAATGCCTCTACTAAATTACCCTTTTTGTCTTTTACTAATTACTTAGTTTACTACTTACTAATTTGCCTTTTTTTTTTTGTTCTTTTCTTTTATTAACACCCCTTTCCATATAAAACTGGCCAATGATTTCCGTGATAAATTTTTCATAAGGAAAATCCTGTTTTTTCTATAATTTCTTTAGGGATTATGATAAAAGAATAAATTATATTTGAAAATATTTTATATGGGAAGATACATAGTGAAAGGGCCATAAATAAATGAAATATATATTACCCTTTTTATCTTTTTAAAAGAACAAAATTTAGTATATATATTAGGATCCAATACCAAAAAGTCCCTCAAATATTTTTTAATACACATTTAGTCCAAGCATTTTATTTTGTACCAAAAAGTTTCTCAAACACCTATTTAACTAAAAGTCTCTTATTTTTTAAGGTTCGTTTTTTGGAGCCAAAAAAAAAAAACTTGGGCTAAACGTGTATTATAAAATGCTCAAAGGGACTATTTCGTATATACCCTATATATTACCCTTTTTAAAAATATATATATTAAAAAAAATAATTTCATGATACGGGTGGGGTGGGTCAATGCCTCTACTAAATTACCCTTTTTGTTTTTTACTAATTTAATTACTTAGTTTACTATTAATGTGCCTTCTTTTTTTTTGTTCTTTTCTTTTATTAACACTCCTTTCCATACAAAAGTGCCCAATGATTTCGTTGATAAATTTTTCATGCCAAAATTTTCTGTTTTGGGGGTGGAATATTTCATAACATTAATTTTTCATGTGGAAATCCTTTTTTTTATAATTTCTTTAGGGATTATGATAAAAGAAAAAAAAAATATTTGAAAATATTTAATATGGTAAGATACATAGTGAAAGGGCCTTACCGAAAAAATATATACATATAATAGAAAAATCTAATATAAAAAAATATGATATTAAAAAATTACCATTTTTTACTTCTACTAATTAGTTTACTACTAATGTGCCTTTTTTTTCCATTCTATTAATAGACCTCAGGCATGTAAAGGTCTTTTACTACTGCAAACTATAGTCATACAAAAGTTAGCAATGATTTTGATGACAAATTACCCTTTTTGTCTTTTATTAATTAGTTAGTTTACTAATGTGCCTTTTTTTTGTTCGTTTCTTTAATTAAGACTCCTTTCCATACAAAAGTGTCCAATGATTTTGATGATAAATTTTTCATGTCAAAATTGTAATTTTATGACTTTTACTAATACAAAAGTGGGCAATGTTTTTGTGGGGTGGATTGTTTCATAACATTAATTTTTCATGTGGAAAATCCTTTTTTTTTTTTATTTCTTTAGGGATTATGATAAAAGAAAAAATTACATTTGAAAATATTTTATATGTTAAGATTCATAGTGAAAGGGGCTATCATAAAAACATATATATTAGAAATATCTAATATTAAAAAATTACCATTTTTCACTTTTACTAATTAGTTTACGACTAATGTACCTTGTTTTTTTAATAAGAGTCCTTTCAATACAAAAGTGGGCAATAATTTCGATGATAAATTTTTCATGTCAAAATTATAATTTTCTGGGTGGACTGTTTCATAACATTAATTTTTCACGTGAAAATCTTATTTTTCTCATAATTTTTTTTAGAGATTATGACAAAACAATAGGATATATATGAAAATATTTTATATGGTAAGATACTTGATGAAAGGAGCATATACAAAAGTGGGCAATGATTTAGATGACAAAATTTTCACGTCAATTTTATATTTTGTTGGTTGGACTATTTCAAAACATTAATCTTTCATGTGAGAATACTATTTTTCTGATTATTTTTTAGGGATTGTGATAAAAAAAAAAGGCATTTGAAAATATTTTATATGGAAAGATACTTAATGAAAGGACCTTATATAAAAAAACTATTAGAAAAATATAATACAAAAAAGAATATGATATTAAAAAAAATTGTGATAAAAATAAAGTCTTAAGAAATCGTAAATAAAAAAAATTAAGACATAAACAAAATTGGACGAAAAAATATGATAAAAATTGATATTAAAATATCTGATGTAAAAAGAATAAAATTAAAGAAATAACGTATATGAAAAATCTTATATAAAAAAAATTGACGAGAAAAAGCCTTATGTGAAAAAAAAATATGATATAAAGAAGAATATGATATTAAAAACAAAAATATAAAATAATTCTGATATAAAAAGTAGAAATAAAATAATCTGATATAAAGAAGAATATGATATTAGCAAAAATAAATATCTAATGTAAAAAAATTATATAAACATATTGGATAAAAAATCTAATATAAAAAATATGATATGAAATAAATTTGATTTAAAATAAATTTGGATATGAAAAATCTCTTATAAAGATGAATATGCTATTATTAAAATATGAAGGAAAAAAAATCTAATTTAAAAGTATCATAAATCAAAAATAATTTGATAAAAAAAATTGAAACAAAAAAATCTGAAATAGCAAAATATCTTATATGGAAACAAATAATTGAATTTTAAAACTTAAAATTATTTTAATAAAAAACAAAAGAGGGCAAATATTTTAATTTATTGAGACAAGTCATTGGCCCTGTTAAAGTAACCGTTTTTACCTTTACTAATTACTACTAATGGTTTTTTTCTTTATTAAGAGTCGTTTCAATACAAAAAGTAATGAAAGGGCCTTTTAAAAAAATATATATATTAAAAACCTATTAGAAAAAAGAATATGATATTAAAAAATTATGACAAAAAAGCTTAAAAGCTGTATATAAAAAAATTATGGTATAAACAAAATCAAACGAAAAAATATGATAAAAATTGATATTAAAATATATGAAATAAAAAATTTGATGTAAAAAAATAAATTTAAAGAAAAAGATTATATAAAAATGGACGAGAAAAAAAGTAATATAAAAAATATGATATAGAAAAGAATATGATAAAAGTTATATAAAGAAATCCTCATTCAGATTTCGCTTGCGAGACGTCCCACGCACGAAATTGACAATTGTTGAGAGTTGAGGGAAGTGGATACTAAAGATGTTTACTTTTTACGTTTCACATATGTGGAGGTATACTTTGCTCCATCGATATACTTGGTATGTATGGTTCAAATTGGATGTATAAGTGTTATATATATTTGACTTTGGTACGTGTGTATGCATGTAATTTGAAATGTATGAGCACCCTAGTAACATTAGGGTAGGCTTATATGGGCCTTTTTCAATTATCTCATATGATCTCAGTATGGACTAATTGGGTGTAAAATTTACGATAATGGTATGAATTAAAATGTTCTGCAGTGAATTCCGAGGACGGAATTTCATTATTAGGGGGGAAATGTAAAACCCCGTGTTTTCGGAATAAAATATTATGACAGAAATTAATTTAATAATTTCGAATTAAATTTGGGAATAAATTAAATTGGATGGATTTAAATTTGGACGGGTAAAATTTAAATTGAGAACAAATGTTTATCCATGATTCCATAATTATATGATTCAAATTTGGTATGATGGGTTCACTCGCGGAAAATAATTCGAATAGTAATTTACCTATGGTCATGTGTCGTTTAAGCATAATAAAAATATCCATGTTGAATAAAAATATTTGGGACTCGTTTCGGGAGGTTTTATGAGCTTGTTTTGGTGTTTTAAAGCTTTAAAAATGGTCAAATATATATATATATATATATATATATATATATATATATATAGAGAGAGAGAGAGAGAGAGAGAGAGAGAGAGTCAGGAGATTATTGGGCTAATTGAGTTATATATTTGGGTCCATTCGGAGGTCCAAAATTAAGGCATAACGTCCAACTCGGTATTTATGTTTAAGTTATATTAATTAGGAGATTCATGGATTACAAAAGAAAGCTCTCAAAACATCACTCCAAATGAAAAATATTGTGTATACTCGATACACTCCAAATGAGTTCTCTTTCTCACTCTCTAACTCATTCTCTGTTGTATTTTTGTATATTCGTTTGATTTGTTTCATACTATTAAAATGAGGAGATAAACTTACCCAATTTGTATAGCAAATTGGGGAGGAATATTGCTAATCCACAAAAAAAAAAAAACTGAAAGCATAGCTTTTCAACTTTTCAACATTTTAGATCTTTGAAACTCTAAGACATTATTGATTTAATTGTTACGAAGGCTGTAGAGGTCGTACGTTCGAGCGATGGCAAGTGCCTGTTAGAAATGGGTATTTAGGCAGCATAATTTTGAGCAACTTTAAGTTCAAATTTAGATGGGACCCACAGCACGATATTTATGGAACCATTTACGAATGCATTCTCCTTTGCAAGGAGATTAACGTGGTATATTCACATGTCAAATTCCATTAAGTTATAAATGATAAATATGTCTCCAAAGTGACCCATATAGAAATGAAAGTTAATGAATTGGGAGAATTTTTACTCTTGTCCCACATTGGTAGAAAAGTGGGAATTTGAAGAATTAATAAAATCTCAAATATGCACTAAGGCTTAGATGCTTTGGGGGTATCCCAAATCTTTGAAGGGGAGATAGCCTACACTATGCATATGTTGGGCTTGGGCCAAAAGCCCACGCGCATGCGTGCACACTATTCGTTCGTCCGATCGGTCGGTCGGATTGGCTCGACTCGGCTCGGTCCGGGTCGGGCCTGGGCTTTAAGCCTCCTTTCTTTTGGGGTAAAAAATTATATAATTTAATTAACTTTCAGGCCAAAATTAATTAATTAAATGTTAAATTGCAATTAAGTGTTTGATAGTTAAAAAGACAATTTTTCCCAATAGTCGATCTTATTATATATACCTATTATCCCTCCGAAAATAAAACACTTTTTTTTCGAGAACAATGCAACACTATTTTTCCTCCATTACTGCATACAATTTATCCACATCATTTATATTGTTTAGTTGAGTAGAAAATACAGAATTATGTTCACTAGAATTAATCATTGTTGTGGTGCTTGAATAATTTGAAAACATGTTCTATCGTGGGAGTCAATTATTCAATAACTTTAAAGCACATTAGAGGGAATAAATTTATCTTAAGGAAATGTTCTAAACAGGGCTCTGATTTATTTTCTATCTTATATCATTCTTACATTCTGCAAATTTAATCTACATCAAGTAAGTTTCTGACTTTTATTTATTTTTGCAATTTCTATAAACACTTAATTTAGCAATTCTATTTTTATTTCGCATCTATAAAATCAGTAGATAACAATCTTAAGGAAAATTTATAGTTTTACTGTTTCATAAATTCTTACAGAAATATTCATTTATTGTTACATAAATTTATTTTCTATAATGTTTATAATATGTTTATTGTTTCGAAAATAAATTTTCATTTCCAAATTTTTTTTTCGGAAATCTATTTTGTACAAATTTTTGTAAACTCTTTGAATTTTTTTAATCAAATCTGTTTTGTACAGATCTTTTATAACTCCATAAAAAATAGTTATATACAGATTTTTTACTTATTTTAGAGAAGTAAAAAATAGTGGTTTCTATTTTTAGTTTGTTTTCATGTTATATAAATCAGAATATTTTTTAAAATTCTTATTAGAATTCGTTTAGTGTTAATTAGAATTTGAGAAAATGTTGTACAAAATTTTTATATTCTATTGTGATAAATTCATTACAAATAAATACTATCATTGATAAAAATTATATTTTTGTAACAGAAATGGAATCACAAAGTACGAATATTTTCGCATACCATGAATGTGATATATACGACTATTGCTACCCCCGTGAACATTCCATATGGGGAGAAACCGAAAAAAATTATCGGGGGCGATTTCAAACACTGGCAAGGACAGATTTACTTCTATCTCACAACCTCCCAATTGGCAAGATTTGTGTATGAGGATTGTCCCTCTTTGCAAGAGGGATATGAAACTGAGAAAGTTTTTGTCGTTAAAGCATTAAAACATTCTAACTTTCTGTCCTGAAACTACATCTTAACATACTTGGACAAGACGGTGTACCATGTGTACAACACCAGGAAAATTGATAAGGAACTGTGGAATTCTTTGGAGAAGAAATACAAAACAAAAGATGCAGTTATGAAGAAATTAATAGCGAGACGTTTTCTAGAATTCAAAATAATTGACTCCAAGTCGGTTACTGCACAAGTTCGGGAACTACATGTTATTCTTCTTGACATTCATGCTGAAGGAATGCCAGTCAGTGACACTTTCCAAGTCGTGGAGATAATTGAAAATCTTCCTCCATCTTGGAACCTATTCAAAATTTTATCTCATGTATAAACGTAAGGAGAAGAACGTTGAAGAATCGACAGTGCAACTGCGGATTGAAGAAAATAACCGTGAATCTCAAAAGAAAAGTGGGAAGAAAATCATGGAGTTCAAGGTTAATGTGGTGGAAGGACCACATAACAAAAGAAAGCATGACGGTGAAGGCAGGTTAAACAGAGGAAAAAGTTCAAGGGAAAATGCTACAATTGCGGCAAGCCAGGATATCGTTCAAGCGAATGTCGTAAACCAAACAACCCCAAGAAGCAGAATGCACAAGCTAAAGTGACGGAGGGTGATAAAATCTTCGATGGTATTGCTGACATAAATTTTTTTATTGTTATCTCTGAATGCAATCTGGTAGGAAATACCAAGGAGTAGTGGGTGGACACTGGGGCCACACATCACATTTATGCAAACAAATAAATGTTTACTACTTACAAGTCTTTGGAAAATGAGGAGAACCTCTTTATGGAGAACTTTTCGAGTTCTAAAGTCGAGGGACAAGAAAATATCATTATGAAAATGACATCAGGAAATGAACTTACTTTTAACAATGTGTTGCACGTGCCTGGCATCCGCAAGAATCTGATTTTTGGATCGCTTTTAAGCGAGAATGGGTTTAAATTAGTGTTTGTTTCCAATAAGGTTGTGTTGTATAAAAATGATGTGCATGTGCGAAAGGGCTACCTTACTGAGGGGTTCTTTAAAATGAATGTAATGACATTAATATCTAAGGCATCCAAAGTGAATTATATTAGTAGTTCTACTTACTTGACTGAGTCATCAAATATTTGGTATGCTATATTAGGACATGTTAATTTTGGCACCTTGAACAGATTAATTAACTTGGAGTTTTCGCCAAAATTTAATATTAATAAAAATAATAAATGTGATATTTCTGTGGAATCAAAATTAGCAAGATTACATTTTCATTCTATTGAAAGGATCACTGAACTATTAGATTTAATTCACACGAATATTTTTTATTTTAAGTTTATACAAGATAGAGGTGAAAAAAAGTATTTTATTACTTTTATTGACGATTGCACAAAATATTACTATGTTTATTTATTATGTAGTAAGGATGAGACTATTGATATATTTAAACAATACAAGAATGAAGTTGATATCAATAAGCAAAAAGATAAAGGCTATAAGGAGTGATAGAGGAGGTGAATATGAATCTCCTTTTGAGGAATTTTGTTCTGAACATGGGAATTATCCATCAAACCACCGCTCCTCATTCTCCTCAATCGAATGGTATTGCTGAATGTAAAAATCGTATATTGTATGAGATGATGAACTCTCTATTAATAAGTTCAGGAGCTCCACGGAACTTATAGAGGGAAACCATACTATCTGCTAATTACATTCTTAATAAAATCCCATACAAGAAAACTCACAAGACACCTCATGAGTTATAAAAAGGTCAAAGACCTTGCTATAAATATTTATGAGTATGGGGGTGCTTAGCCAAGGTGATGTTTACTAAACCTAAAAGGTAAAAATAAGGCCAAAGACCATTGACTATGTGTTTATCGGCTATGCTATTAATAGCAGTGCATATCATTTATAAGTTTTAAAATCTGAGATTACAGATATTCATATTAATACGATTAATGAATCGAGAGACGCTTCATTTTTTGAAAATGAATTTCCATATAACATAACTCAGGAATCAGGTTCATCTAAAAGGAAAAATGAAACTACTACAAGTGGTACTCATCAACCTATTGATCATAAAAGCAAAAACTTTAACTTCCTTCGGTCCGAATTTTTTAACCTATTTGCTAGAAAATGAACCTCAATCGCACAAAGAAGTGATACCCTCACCCGATGCTTCTAATTGGAAAGAAGCAATTAACAGCAAAATTGAATCCATTTTGTAAGGACAAATTTTCAATCGAGACAATTTGTTTGTAATTGTCATAATTTTGGACAAAATGTTTGAGTCATAGGATGGACTTTGAGTTGATGATCCCATGAGCCTATAACGTTATTTGATAAATACGTAGCGATAAAGCTTCAAAGAATGCATATTCTAATCCGTGTTTACCATGCCACATTTGTCTTCATGTATCGAGGATCTCACAGGTATGAACGTATATAGTTTATGAGTCCTTGGAATTTTTATTAAGGGTGTTCTGTTTTCAAAATCATTTGGAACTTAATTTTTTGAAAATATGTTTTCTCAGTAGGCGGGGTTTTGAAAATTCGTTAAGGTCGTTCAGATGACATCTCAATGTCGTTCAAAAGACATACCAAGGTCGTTCGAAGTATGTTTTAAACGTGCATCAAATAAAGCTCATTGTTTTGGTTTTTCAAAGGTCATTAAAAGCGAGATGAAATCTCGTTCAAACGAGATCTCTATTTCGTTCGAACGACAACCTTAAATCGTTCGAATGATGCGCCGCCTTAATTTTACTATAAAAGGTTTTCCAAACTCAATTTTCTATTTCAGAGATGAACTTTTGACGAAAACGAAAAGCAGACTTATTCTCAAAAGTTCCAACTCCAAAGTTTCATCCTTTTGTTTACAAGATTCTAGATTCATAGCTGATATACTTTGAGATCTTGTTTGGGAACCTTATTTGTTTCTTCCATCATTAGAAGAACTTATTTTCATGTGGTAGACTCCGTACGTGTTGATTGCAGTGAAGAAGTGGTGGACTCCATGTTTCGAATCATAGACGGTTGTTGAGTTCCATCGGTGGATACTGAGGCACACGTAGAGTCATGTGTTGTGGACCTGGCGTAAGTGGACTTCTATGTTACACTATGAAGGAGCGGTTGAAGAAAATAAGAGGCATCAAGGCTTGTGGGGGATCGAGTCATTGAGTAAGATTGTATTCTTCCTTTGTAATTTACGTATCATAGTGATTGTTTAGCTGGGTCGTTTAAGTTTTTTCCCCTTTGTGGTTTCCTCATATATCGGCGTCTTGTGGTTTGATTTATTTAATTTATCGGTGTCGTGTGGTTTGATTTATTTAATTTATCTACTATTACCTAGAGTAAAAAGATAAAATTTGGTAAATCAATTTTCACAAGAAAATTTTAATCAATGCAAAGTTTAATTGGGTGAATTTTGTTTAAAGGTTCAATCTTTAAAATTGGAAAAGCATAAAAATATTGAACTTTTGTTTATTTGAACCGCCCATAGCATTCTTAAATTGGTATCGGAGCTTTTAGCTTGGTTTTACCCTTTTACAAATTGGTATTAGAGCGGGTTGCACCAACTTATTGTGTAAATCCTATTTTGTGATTTTTGGGTGGTTATTTTTATCTCTCTCTTAGTTTGTTTTTCTTCTCGGTGGTAATGGCTCACATGTATCTAATGCTTTGAGTATTAAATCCAAGACCATTGTTTGTTTTAAAGGGTCAACTAAAACCAAGGATGTTAGAAAAGGTCAACCCATAGCTAACATTTCTCTCGTTTACACATGTTCACATTGTGGCAGGAAAGGTCACCTTTGGCGTTTTTGTTATGATCTTGGAAGAGGCTCTAGGAAGTTCAAGTCTAGTGTCACGTTGGTTCCTAAAACCCCTATTCGTCACTTCACATCAGTTTGGTTAGAAAATCAACTTTAGAGGCGCCAAATGGTAGACTCGTTGATTCTCACATGCTTCCATATGATTCTTCTCTTGTTATATCTTATGGATGATTGCTTGCATGATTTTATTTGGCATAATCTAGTTGTGCTTCATGATATATGTTTGCTAGTGTTATGACATGTATATCTTTTGTATTATATTTTTCTTCTTATTGAGTCATATTTAAAAAATACAAAAGATTTTATTTTGATAAGTTTTTTTTTTAAATACAAAAAGATTTTTTGTTTGTGTATTTTAGTTTTACACATTTAATATGGAATATTGGTGTATTTGAATCCAATTCAGTATGCATTTTCCATGTGGCTAGGACATTTGGTTATGACTTTAGATGCTTAGATTGTTCTTAACCATGTCAATGGCGTTGTTTTGAACTTGACTTGCTTCATGAATTCGACTTTGTATATGCCTTCACATACACATGCATGAGCTTTATTGGATTTTGACTTCATGATGTACATTTGAGCTTGGTGAGATGTTCTCCCATCAATTTTATTATCTACATGTTTATGTGACTAAGGTGGAGTTGTGTATGTAAGAATTGCTGCCCGTGAGAGTCTATTTATTATTGAAAAAATAATGCGTGTACACAGAAAAGGGATGCGAGAAGAAAGTGAACTCGTCGTACAAGCCACCGTTTGAAAAGAGCGTAAGAAAAAATTAAGGAAATAAAAAGAGCAATTTGCCTAAAAGGGGCCAAAATAGTTTAGTTTGCTTGATCATTCAAAAGAAATCACTTAAAAAGAAAATAAGTGAAAAAATAGAATATATGATCATTTTTATCTTTAGAGGGAGTTTAGTTGAAGATCAATGGGTTTGCACAATGATACCTAATTATGCTTATTTTTTCATGACCCTATTTATTTGTAGAATCATCAATATTCTAGATGATGCGAGGGAAACCGAGTGTTCGTGTAGGGACATTGTCGTTGATTTTGGCTCCCGCTCTACATGCAAAAGCCTAAGCTACTACTACACTTGCGAGCCAAGCACAGCGGTAAGTCGGGTATCGTAAGAAAGTCACAGGGAGTGATTGAATTTTAGATGTTAATTGTTTTAAAACTTCAGGAATAAAATTGTAAAATAAATAAAAGAA
This sequence comes from Sambucus nigra, assembly GCA_949130495.1. Taxonomy (NCBI): domain Eukaryota; kingdom Viridiplantae; phylum Streptophyta; class Magnoliopsida; order Dipsacales; family Adoxaceae; genus Sambucus; species Sambucus nigra. The sequence continues at coordinate 117,483,586 of OX422222.1, read as the reverse complement.
AAGGTGATGGTTGGAAATGGTGGAAAAAGAAAAGAATAAGTTACGCTACACAAAAGTAAAGCGAGGATTAGGATTGCATCATACCACACGGATCGAAATAACTACTAATCAGGATTCCGGCTCGAAAGCAATTTAATCGAGCATTTACAATTAAGCATAAACATCACACAATAAGGAATTCAATCCAAAGTTGCGATATTAAACCTTTAACGGAAAATGATTACACGCGGATTAAATTTGAAATATCGCTATAAACACTAACGTTGTGTGACAAATAAAGTTAAACGCATAATAATCCGACTTTAATACACGAGGTTTCAATTAAATGTAATTTTACACAAAACCCTAACTTTCGAGGTCCAAACCCGTAAATGGCGGAGCACAACCCTATTTATCTAAGGGCTAAGCATGAATAAACTAATTAACAACTAATTTAACTATAAAAGAAATAAATAAATAACTACAAATAATTATCTAGGCAACTAATTAAATGACAAGAATGGAAATAAGAAATAAATGCAACTATATTAATGGAATGGACAATGAAAACCAACTTACAAAACCCAAAAGGGGCATAACCCCAAGGAGAAATGAATAAAAGCTCCCAAAAACAAACCCTAAACTAAGGTAAAATGAAAGATATCTGATATTTACAACAAAATTCCTTTATATAGTAAGTTGGGATAAAATTAGAAAAGAAAAGAAAAGGCAAAATATCAGCTGGAAACAGGGGATCGATCGATCGATCCCTTTGATCGATCGATCGATGGTTGAAAACTAAGCCCACTATCTCAGCTCGAAGAAAAATATCTAAAGGCTCGATCGATCGATCCTTTTGATCGATCAGTCGATCAAGCAAGGCTTCTTCAAGCTGCTTGCTGTTTTAGTTTCTTTGTTTTTCTCTTCCGCTAAAAATTCTGTAACTTCTTCATATGGACTCAGAATCGTGCACCGTTCATGTCCATGCGAAGATTCCGAGGAGGGAAACAGCTTCCATGAAGATGTTCGGCCAGGTGCCCAAGCTATGAATTGACCGAATTGCCCTTGAACGTGCAATTGTGTACGGAACTTCGCCGAAATGCGTCCAAACTTCATGCTAAGCATCCAAATACCTACAAAAGCTCAATTAACCCCTGAAAAGCATGTATATATAGAAATACGAGTTTGTATGGTTAACGAGCATAAATATAGGGATTAAGATACCCGAGAGGGCTAATAACGCGTAGGTTAAAGGGTGAAATACGCAATATTTGCATCGTATCACTAGACTTGTGTGCATTGTACTTGTTTTGTTCATTAAGTTCAACTTTATTTGTCATTTTAGGATAAAGCTTAGTTTGATAATGTTTTGTGGCCAATTTGAACTTCTTGAACATATTTGAGTATTTGGGTTATAATTCATTTTTGTCTAGTTCACGCCCATTCAATCCATCCCACATGTTTGGACACATTGATACTATGCTAGTGTGTAAAGCTTGTGTGTTTTGTGTCATGTTTTGTGGCCGTTTATACCAATATATCTGTGCCGGATTTTACTTAATATATTTTGCATATATTATATATGTTATAGGATTTTGAGTCTTTGCAATTTACATTTAGTCCATATTTATCACATGCTTGATCTTTTGGATTATTTGTGCTTGATTTGTCATGTTGCGTGCTTGCTACACTTTACACCATTGCATGATTTATTCCCACTTCCCTTTGCTTAGTATTGGTATTTTATTATCTCACATATAGGGGAGATTTGTCTTTGGGGATACTACACTAAACTAGTTGACTTGTCATTGTCTTTGACCGTGATAAGTCCAACTTGTCAAGGTCTTTGACAGTGACAAGTCTGGGGATGATAACTGTCTTTATCACAGACTTGTCACGGTCAAAGATCGTGACAAATTCATTAGACCTGTCACGGTCCTATCACGGTGTTTGACCTTGACAAGTTTCATTACAGTCAAAGATCATGACAAGCCCGTGACAAAACTAAAAAAATTATCACGTTCAAAGATCGTGATAAGTTTCTTTGTCACGGACTTGTCACGATTTTTTAGTGTGACAATTCTGGTCAGAATTTAAAAAATAATTGCTGGGCATTATGGCCACTACCACTACCCAACAGTATATTTGTACCTATTATACACTACACTAAAAAGGCCAAATTTTCACCTTTCAGTCGGTCACCCTTGTCACGGTCATTTACCGTGATAAAAAAACACACTTTTTTTATCATGGTCAATGACTGTGACAAGTCCGTGATAGAGGCTTGTCACGGTCAATGTCCGTGACAAGTACACTTGTCACGAACTTATCACGGTCATTGACCGTGATAACCTTATAAAGTTGTCACAGTCAAAGACCGTGACAGGTCCGTAATAACTTAGTCAGTAAAAAAACCTTCCCTCTTCTTTTTTCCCATCGTTTTCACTTCCCTCTTTTTTTTTCTCTCTAAGTGACTGCTCTCTCTCTCTAAGAGATTTTCATGTTTTTCCTCTCTTTCTCTTTCCTTTGTATATATGTGTCTGTATATGTGGGTGGTGTGTGTGTGCATGTAAAGATGTGTGTGTGTGCATGTGTGCGTGTGTGCGTAGTGGGGGGAGGGAGTAGGGGATATGCGTGTGGGGTGTGTGTGTGTGTGTGTGTATGCAGGTGTGTGTGTGTGTGGTGGGGGGGAAGAGGGGCGTGGTGGGGCAGGGTGGGGGTTGTGGTGTATGTGTGTGTTGATTGGGGACTTGAAATTAATATTTAGTTTAGGACTTGAAATTAATGTGTAAATACCCAAATATATGTTGTACCCTTAAGTATAAATACTCAAATATTGTTGGCTAATACATAATGATTCTCCCCATGTTTAAGAGGCTTAAAGTTCAATTTGAGATTTTTCTCACGGAATCATCATAATAGTAATTGGAATTGGGACTTATAATTATCATTGTTAATTTAATTATGACTTTAATTGGATATAAATGAATTAGGAGCCTTTAGATTCCCCTTATAAATTGTTGGTTTTGAATTAGTAAGTAGTTAGTTTGAATTGATGTTTAGCATTTTTAGTAATTGTATATATTAGATGTTGTTGTTTTGGAATTCAGAATTAAGTTGTTAAACATTAATATTACATCGTGAGAGTTGAAATGGACAAATTGGTTAATAAAATATAGCTTTAATTGTATAGCTTTAATGATGATATATTTATAAGACGTGATGAAATGAATTAATTGAGTAGATGAATTAGAAGGAGTATGGGATACACAATTGGTTGTTTATTGTTGCTGTTGCTGTTGGATTATAGTGGACCGATGTTGGGTTGGTTAATTTTGGAAGTGGCATGACCACTAGATTATTGTCCAAATGGGGGGTGGAGTTTTCAACTTTTTTCTAAAATTAATTTGTGTCACGAAAAATATATTATTAATTCATATATATAGTATGTTTCATTTATGATAATTCAATGAAACATACGTGAAATTACATATAGTGAGCATAGATACTAGCCTTCTAGTTCTTATGTGTACGCATTTAATAACCCTTAGACCCGTTCGAGAGTCATTACCCTTGTAATGAGATCTCTCGAATTGTACCGTTTGGATAGTTTGGGACTGCATAATTTATGTATAATAATATTCTTAGTGGCTTAAACTTGTTACTTTTGGAGGAAGTTCTGCATTTGTATCCTAATGTTCTCTGGGTACATACTAGATTGACAAGTGTGAGTGCTATTTCAATTGATAAATTTAAATAACAATCACACTTGCGAATCTACGCTGTGTACTTGGAGAACTATGGGCATATGTTGCTGAATTTTTCTCAAATCGTAACAATGTGAATGAGTTGTTAAGTATATTATAGAAATATTCTTGAATGGGATAGGACCACTCACCCTTTAGATGAGATGGAGGAAATAGTAATTAATATTATAAATTGAATTTGAATTTGAAATTTAAAAATCGAATATAAATAAGATATAATTAAATGAAACATACTATAAGTCTAAGTTTTGTTTATACTAATCCACGATTATACGTTTCTTACCTTTAATGGGTGATTATTTGTAGTAGTTGTGATGGGATATCCTAAATACAAAGAGTGGATGGGTGAGACAAATAGAATGGGGGATGTGTTTTGCAGAGGTGCTAATGAATTTGTAAAATATGTAAAGAGATGTCATAATGATAAAAAGTTTGCGTGTTCATGTACTAGGTGTCAGAATGGTAAGGTGTTTGAGTAGAAAACAGTTGAACTACATTTTTTAAGTTGAGGTGTGCAAGAAAATTATCGATTTTGGAGTTTTCACGGGGAATTGAAAGTTCCCTTTGCCTCGAGCAACCTTTAACCTTCACAGTCCTTTTGTTAGAGGATTTAGTTGATGAAGCTTACGGCGTTCATGAAGTGGAAGAGAATGAGGTCACAGAAGATGTACAAGATTCAGGTGCTCATGAAGATATCAGGATAAACCTTGATGATAACTACCAAAGTTTAAAATTTAAGGCGACCCAACCGTTATACTCTGGTTGTGAGAAATATCAAACAACTTTATATGCCATGGTTGGTTTGCATAGTTTGAAGACCCAATACAGTTTGTCTGGCAATAGCGTGACAGAAATTCTGAATTGGGTTAAGGGCTTGTTACCCAAGAAGAATACACTTCCAAATAGTTATCATGTTATGAAGAATAGTTTGAAAATTTTGGGAATGAAGTATAAATCGATTCATGCTTGTGTGTATGACTGCATACTATACCGAAAGGAGTATGAGAATTTTTACCGGTGTCCAGTATGCGATGAACCTAGATATGTCCAATCTACTGGCAAGGAAGGAACAAGTTCAAAAGTGTCTCAAAAAGTGTTGAAATATTTTCCCTTTGGGCCTAGATTAAAGCAATTTTTCACAGTACCATGGATAACGGAGGCAATGACTTAGCATGCTAGGGAAGAAGTAGGGGATAATATCATGTGTCATCCTATTGATTCTATAGCTTGGAGGAGGATGAGTTATGAGTATCCCAATTTTGCTCGAGAACAACGTAACATTCGTTTGGCTATATCAACAAATGGTTTCAATCCATTTGAAAATCTAAGCACCAATCAGAGTGTATGGTCAGTGATCCTAGCCCCGCTTAACCTCCCTCCTTTACAGTGTATGAGACTTGACTTTTCAATACCGTCTTTGTTGATACCCGGGCCAAAGGCACAAAGTTATGACATCGATATCTACCTGGATCCTTTGGTAGAAGAATTAAATGAGTTGTGGGAAGAGGTGTGAAATCATTTGACACTTTTAGAAAAGAAGAGTTTATGCTGCTATGTTGATGTGGGCAATTCATGATTTTTCAGCTTATGGGACATTATTTGGTTATGTAATACACGGTTATTTAGGGTGTCCTATATATGGAGAGGAGACTAAATCTCTTCATCTCCCCTCTAGCTCAAACAATTTATACCATTTTCATAAGAGCTTTTTACCCACCCCTACCCCCCGCTCATAGTTTCAGATTTGAGAAAGGTTCTAGTTTTTTATCGGGCGGTGTTGAACATAGGCCACCACTGAGAAAACTTTCAAGTTCAGAAATTTAAAGTAAATCTTCTGATTGTGACCCTAATATGCCAGGTAAGAATCCTAAATTTAAGAATTTCAAGCATAAGAAGACCCCAACTAGGAATGAAACTGAGACAAGAAAGGCATGGTCTAGGAGGTCAATTTTATTTGACTTGCCTTACTGGAAGAATAACCTGGTGCGCCATGTATTGGATGTGATGCATGAAGAGAAGAACATCGTTGAACATATTGTGGGCACATGCCTTGGGGGAGTCATTCGAAGGATGGAGAAAATGCACGCCAAGACCATAAATCGTTGAAACTTAAGACACAACTATGGTTGAAAGAACATAGACAATAATTTCACCTGGTGCATTTACTTTGACGAGTGGGGAAACGAAGAGGCTTTTAGACACAATATATAATTTGAAGGTTGCATCTAATTTTTCGTCCAACTTTAAAAGGATTTTGAATTACGCTACCCATGATTTACATAAGTGAAAGGTCCATGATTGGGTTGTGATCATACAATTGGTTCCTCTGTTATTTAAGCACTATTTCTCCAAGCACAAGGATTTATGGAGGGCTATTATGCAAATTAGTATCTGCTTCTCACTTTTGTGTGAGAAGGTAATCAATCGAGAACAAACAGTGGCCGCAAAATTGGCGGTGATCGAAGCGATTTATGTATTGGAGAAGTACATTCCCCCATCATTCTTTGACATAAGTGTTCACTTGTTGGTACACCTATACGACAAGGCACTTCTTTGCAGTCCAGTCAGATATCGGTGGATGTATCCATTTGAAAGATTGATGAAATTTTTCAAAGATTACATCAAGAATACACGATACATTGCAGGATCAATTGCAGAGGAATACATCACCATGGAATCATCAATCAATACTCGGGAATATATGCCGGACTCGATTAGCGTTGATGACATTGATGAGTTCGTTGATGAGGATGGTCATGTGATGGGCAAACGAGTGAAACTAACGAGTTTGCAACATGAACAAGTAGCTCGTTATCTATTTGACACAGATGAAGATGTCGAAGAGTGGAAAAGGTTAGTTTAAATTATTTTTCGTTTTACATTATTTTAGATTATTTATACATGATTAATTTTGTAATAAGTTCGTCACATTAATTTTATGTAGAAAATATGAAGCCTATGAGAACAATAAAAGATGAACAATAATGGCACGATCAAACAACGAATTTAGGTTGTGGTTGTCACATGAGGTAATTATAATGAAAATGGTTGTTATATAACGTTACATTATAATAAAACTTTACAATTAACCTAATTAATTTATCTATATTCTCAGCTGTTAAATACGGGTGATGCGACATCAAGGCTTGCTCGTCTAGCCACTGGAACCTTGTTCATGGTACAAGAGTATAAAAAGTATCGATTGAATGGTTACGTATTTGGCGTAAGGGTGTTCGAGGAAAGTACAAATGTACAGAACTCAGGCATTTCATACAAGGCTCTTACTTTCTTTCGAGCGAGCGCAAAAGATAAAAACCTCATTGAAGCTGAAATGACTTACTATGGTGTGATTCGAAATATATTTGAATTGGACTATGTAATCTTCAAAGAGGTTGTATTTTACTATGATTGGGTAAGAGTTGAGGATAAAAATGCTTGTAAAGTTGATCCTGGCACCAATTTGATCATGATTGATTTGTCCAAGTTGAAAAGCAACGGACACATGAGCGATGAGCCGTTTGTTTGTGCATTTTAAAAGGTCAAGCAAGTATTTTACTCGGAGTATATCAACAACGAGATGTGGTCAATCGTCCTACATGCGCCAAAGCATTTAAACAGTAGTGTTGATGACTTGGCTGCTCCTACCGAATATCCATCCATTTTTCATGATAACCCGAATTTGAAATAATTTTTACATTTATATTAAGTATTCCAATTATCGGACAATAGTTTAATGCTTTTATCGAATATCATTTTAGTTCTTTTAATTCATTTATACTTGATCATTTTCTCTCTTTCTCTCTTTCCTTTGTGTGTGTGTGGGGGGGGGGGGGGATTTTCAACTATTTTCTAAAATTACTTAGTGTCACGACCCATTCGAGAGTGACACGATAACATAAAATGTTTGTATGTCTTCTTTATGTGTGTGTGTGTGTGTGTGTGTGTGTGTGTGTGTGTGTGTGTGTGTGTGCAGGTGTGTTTGTATTCTTCTAATTCATTTGGATTTGTACTAATAACAATAATTTGTATAGAAAATGTCTCCTTCAGGGATTAAGGAAAGGATAATGATGATGTCCTCTTATGGACTTGACGGTAGCGGAGGCGATAAGGGCTCCTCGGCCTCTAGGCTCCCCTAATGGGGCACATTGGTAATGGTCATTGAGAACAAGACGGGATTATTGACTAGATCCCTCTAGCTCATGAAGATGATTATCGGCCCGGGGTTCACCAGTTGGAGGGAGGTGCCAAATGAGCTCAAGTTAGTTATTTGGGAGGCACTACAGGTAATGTATTTATATTTCAATTTCAATTTCAATTTCAATTTCAATTTCAATTTCAATTTCAATTTCAATTTCAATTTCAATTTCACTTTATATTTATATTTATATTTATATTTATATTTATATTTATATTTATATTTATATTTATATTTATTCGCGACTAACACTTATATTATTTTTGTTTTTGCATTTGTTTGACAGGAGCAATTCAGCTTGCCCCCAGAACTTCGCAATTCTATTTTGGAGCAGTTGAGGGAGCAACACAAGACATGGAAGAAGAATTTATTGGTACGGTACTTTGGGAAGACTCGGGACTCCATTATCAGAATGAGTGAGTCTGTCCTGCCGAAGGAGCCGATCACATTGGCACATTGGTAAAAGTTCATTGACAATGATATCGAGGAACGACAATTGGCATCTCACCAATCAGGGAGGGAAAATCGGGAAAAAAGACGGGCGTGCACTACTCCGGATGGACCTCTTACGCCGACGTGGAGCACAAAATGGTAAGTTTTTATTTTTCTATACTTATAGAAATATGTTATTCCTCATTATTTTACTTTTTGTTACTTACTAATTTTGCATTATTTTATTTCAGTGGAGGGGGAGGGGCCCTGGGGGTAGGCCATATAAGCTCGATGCCTATGTGGCAATTCGAACGAATAAGGGAAATGATAAGGAGGTATCCCCGAGCGTCCCGACCACGATTGTAAGTAATCCAACAGTTTAATTTTTGTGAATTTCATTATAATTTTTTTATTTACTTATTTATCTAATCGTGTGCTTTTTATCGTTTCAGGCAAAGCTTAAGGAAGTGCATGAGTCGCAGTCTGATGTCGATAAGGCATATTTATCCACGGACGCACTTAGCCAAGTGCTTAGCGCTGGTCGCAAGGGGAGGACTAGGGGTGAGCTCATGGGTGGGCAAATCTAGGATCACCGGAATGGAGACGAACAACAGTGGGTTGGCTCGTCAGGTGGACACGCATGACGTGAAGCTATCAAGGTTGGAGGCGACAGTCCTAGATATGTACGCATTCATGAAGCATCACTTGGGGGAAAGGGAAAGGGAAAGGGGAAGGGGAAGGGGAAGGAGAAGGTGGTGGAGGGGAGGGGGAGGAGGACGAGGACGTGGACATCGTTTCTTCATCGTCGATACGCACAGACTCACCGCTTGATGTTCAAGTCCCCTACTTGGCTCCCGTCCAGTGGCCTATGTCAATAATCGATTGGCCGAGCGTGTTTTTACGCGACATATATGATGGTCAGCGGATAGTGAGGGGGTTGAAGGACTCGAATACCGTCGAGGGTATGCCGGTTCATGGACGTAACCTTCAAAACATCGACGCCAAGGTGCTCATCATGCATATGATACTCAAAAAGGAGAACTCCGCATTGTGGTTGCACAAACAATGCGGTGTGAAGCATATTAAGGGGTGTCTCAATGTGTATATCGTGTAGTCTTACTTCCTCCTCGAACCTACCCCAGACACTATGTCGTGACATTATTTGTATATATTTTTATTTGGACACCTGGATTATATTTGAATTATTTTGATTTGTTACACTTTGTTTTGGATATGGATTGTATTTTTATTTCATTTGGATATGGAAATATATATACAATGAATTGGTGCATTATTTCTATTTTATTTGGATATATGCAATTTTAAGAGGTACAATTTTTCTATAATAGGTACAAATATACTGTTGGACAGTGGCAGTGGTCAAACTGCCCAGTAGATTTTTTTTTAAATTCTGCCCAGATTTATCACGGTCATTAACCGTGACAAGTTCGTGACAAAGAAAACTTGTCACAGACTTATCATGGTCAATGAACGTGATAATTTTTTTAAGGTTCTCACGAATTTGTCATGATCTTTAACCGTGACAAATCTTGTCAAGGTCAAAGACCGTGACAATTCTAATGAACTTGTTAGGGTCAATGACCGTGATAATTCGGCAGATTTAGTGTAGTGATAGAAAAATTGTACCTGTCCAAACAGCATATATCCAAATAAAATTGAAATAATGTACCAAATCATGCCTTATATAATCCATATCAAAATAAAATAGAAATGTAAATATCCATATCCAAACCAACATGTAATAAAATAAAATAAATACAAATACAACCCAATATCAAATTATAAAAGATATAAATAATGTCATGAAGAAGGGTATTGAGCAGGTCGGAGGAGGAAGGAAGGCCACACGATACATGAATTGACACACCCCTCAATATGCTCAAAACCTCATTATACGTGCAAGCACAAAGGTGAGTTCTCCTTTCTGTCCACCACATGTGTGACGCGCACTTTTACCTTAATGTCTTAGAGGGGACGTCCATGAACCAGCATGCCCGAGCTTTAACCCGGGTCCCTCAATCCCCTCGCTATCGACTCTCCACAATATATATCGAGTAGAAAAGCGCTCGGCCAACCGATTGTTGACATAGGCCGCTCGAAGGGGGTCACAATGGGAAATGGATAATCATACACTACAAGAAAAATACCCTTTTACGATGCTCAAAAAAATAATTTAATGACATTTATTACATAAATGTCATTTAAAGGTCAATTCTATTATTAATGTGACAAATTTAATATAAAATGTCATTTTATATATATTAGTATTATTTTTTATGACGCTTTAAATATAAAAATCATATTTGATTATAGATATCATGACCTTTTTTTGTAAATTTTTAAAGTGGATACATATTATGACCTTTTTTTTCTCTCCCAAAAATTTTAGAACGTGCTATTTCTTCCCCCTAAATGGGCGAACAGCCCAACCCTTGGAACATACTACAGCCCCGGGTGGCGAAGAGCCGACATCGAGGTGCCAAACCTTCCCGTCGATGTGAGCTCTTGGGGAAGATCAATCCTAGCAGGAAAAGGAGGGAAACGGATACTCAATTTAAAGTGAGTAAACAGAATTCCATACTCGATCTCATAGATACATATCGAATTTTGCGGAGCCCAAAAAGAGACAACCCGCTCTTCTCACCTCACTCTCTCATACCTTCTCTTCCCACCGACGACTCCTCATGCCGTACCCCCTTTGGTTCTGCCATATTCTGCTCTCCCCGGTATATATCTCTGCTTCCTTCTATCCACCTCTGTGGTACATTTTACTCATCTGGGTTTCTTTTTTGGGGGGGATTTTTTTGATGGATTTTGTTTAAAATTTCAAAAATCTTAACATTGGAAAAATAATGTGATCAAACTCGGTGACTCATACAAACATGTGTATGAAGCTACTAGGAAAAGAGTAAAAAACCTTTGTGATTGCCGCCTCTACATTCCTGAGGTATTGAATCTTCAGACTCGGTTGTATTTGGAACACTGTGCCCATCCATATCAAACATCCCAAGGTATATAGCTTGCTTCTATCCTCACTGTTATATCTTGAGTAACATATTCCATAAATGAATAACCACCATTCCATCAATACAGTTATCTATTATGTATAATATTGAAGAAATCATATGTATCTTTTATGTATAATATTGGATTGGCATCATTCAATTTATAGTTTTTGTAATCTATAGATCAACTTTATAATCAGTTCTATTATTTTGATTTTCTGATTTAGATTTTTTATTTTCATTGTTTTATAGATTCTGGTTTAGAGTTTTCTTATTAAGCAATCATATTATTATTTTGGTTTAATTTGTGCATCTATACATTTAATTTGTGCGTCTCTGTATGTATATTTATGTGGAAATAAGAATTTTAATTTATGTATGTATGTATATATATATATATATATATATATATATATATATATATATATATATGTATGTATGTATGTGTGTGTGTGTGTGTGTGTGTGTGAAAATATGATTCTTATTTTTCCATATTAGGGTGTTATTCGGATTTTTATGCTAAAAGACTATATTTTAACTCTTAGGGCTCGAGATGATGGTTAAATTTCATGTATATTAGACATTAATTGTTTTAGTCTAAAATAGTTCATATTTACCTAATGCCTTTATTATTAGTTTGTATAGTTGGTTAAGTTTGTAAAATAGCGGCATGTATTTCATTCAAGACTAATGATTCTTCACCAAACTCATCCAGAATAGGTTCTCTTTATCATAGCAACATCTTTGTAGTTCTCACATTGTAATACTCAATGCTTTTCGAATTAGAAACTTAAAAATAGTTCCCAATTTTATAATATGTTTGAAGATAAAAAAGTGTATATTGTGATTTTATTGAAATGAAAAATATAAAATATATATCAATGGACAAAAACCAATTTAATTCTCTTCTGTACACTTGAGAACTATGAAGTTTTTATGCTTAACTCAATTTTATATTCGACTTTGAAAGTTATGGTTGTTGATACTTTTATATATATTCCTGTACGATTAATATGACTTGAGGATAGTGTTATTATTTTGTACGAAAGTCATATTCGTACAATTAATATTTATAGTCTTAATATATGTACACTTTAAAAACTAGGAACAAACAAGTTGGGGAGGTTTATGCATAGATTATCAAACGAGAACTTGCAAGGGTTTAAATATTTTTCTTAAATTTGCAGAGAGAATGATGTAAATAGTAAATTTGTACGGTGTCCATGTACATCATGTGCAAAGTGCTTTAAATGGAATTTAAAAGAAATTAAAGGTCATTTATATGAGATATGTACGTACCAAAGTTGTCGTGTATGAATATGGTACGGGAAAGCTGCTCCTAATTCAAATTTCTCACATTTCAACATGGGTGACCCAATCCATCACGATAATGGCGGAAAATCCAACTGATGTTCACTCTCCCGGAGCTAATCTTCCTGTATCGGTACCTAACGCGGACATGTATGTTGTTAAAAAGGCACACAGTTCACATGTTGCTTGGCCTAAAGAGTTTGTGTTGTCATATGTTGATGTAACTTCCCTTACTTTTTTTATATTCCATGGGACCATGCCACATTTAACAACTCAAGTTCATTATCAAATCAATGTTTTATTATAAGCTATACATAAGTTCCACTCTTCTTTGCTCATTGTTACGCTTGAGTTCATTATCAAATCCTAATAGCTTGGTCAACCATGTAAGTTTTTGTGACTTTTCTCCAAAAAGTATATTAAATTTTCTAAATAGGGTCCAATTTGCTCCAATAGACATGCCTACGATAGGCTGTTATGTCTAAGAAGATGAGCCTTTTCTAAGTGATGTGTTGAGGTCCTCCTCAGATCCATGTCTGGTCACTTTGCTCTTGTCTTCAACACTTTTAAACTTTCTTTGAGTCGTTCTTCATTTAGATTCAAGGCTATATGGACTAATCACCCTGATTTTAAGAATGTGGTTTCTAATTCTTAGGAGATATTCCAAGCAAAGTGATCATACATGGATCGCGTGGTCGTTCCTCTTATTTTTGTAAAATAACATCTGCCACCCTATTGTCTACTCATTTCTTGCAATTAACTTTTCAATCAACTCCCAACATTTTAGTAAGTCATTTCTGTCGAATATTGGTAGTCACCCCTTAACACCATGAAGCGATATGTACAGATAATAAATTGACGTCCCAGTAGATAATCCTTCCACTTAATAATGATGGCCATCTTAGTGGAAATTATTTTTTCCTCATGTAAGAGTCCAAAATCCTTAGGTCCCAACGCTTTGCTAAGAAATGCAAGAGGTATGTTATGATGCATTAGAACATCCCCAACACCTTTGCTGATGGAATAAGTCTCCAATAAGAAGGGTTTTGTAAAATCTAATAAGGTCAAAACATGCACCTCTATCATAACAGTTTTTAATTTGATGAATGCCTCCTCATCTGCAAGTGACTCCTTTATTTATTTATTTTTTATTTTTTTTATTCAATGGCTCCGTACATCATCTTACAATCCATATGCCTCAAGGCCACATGAGAGTTTTAACAACCTAAAATTCAAATATACTGATTTTATGATACAATAAATTTGCACAGCAACAAACAAGAATAATTGAAAATGACAAGGAAGCATCGGCTCCAAACCCCTTGGAAGGCTTGTGCTAACTCCCTCCCTTCATTGCCTTCACACCATCTCTTGGGATTTTTACTTGGTGTTTCTCTGTTTTTGTTATTCCATGGGTCCCCAAGCCTGATTGTACTTTTCATTTTTTGTCGTTTTGTAATTTTTCTACCATTTGATGTTTCAACTTCATATTCATGATGAGTTACCTTCCTACTATGCTTAGGAATACTCATCACACTTCTCGTGTTCCCTTTCTCCACTTTCTTCAGCAAGTTTGACACTGGTGTTTGTGTTGCTCTTGTGTAAGGCAAATCCTTTTATTCATCTTCTGCCCTGGCTAGTGTATGCTGACCTCTTTTCCCACCACCAGAATTTGTCATCTTGATCGAAGAAGTGTGGTAGTTCTTCTTTGAATCCACTTCTTATTCCTCTTGCGGCTTGTCACCCATTACTTTCCACTGCAATTGCAATACCGCCCTCTGACTCTCTTCTTTAGACTTTTGGATATTTAATTCCTCTTGTAGTTCCCTACACTCATCTTCGTGACAACACCTCAAAGCTATTACCTGAGCTTCATGTTCATTCCTGAGTGAAATTTTTTTCTCTTTCAAGTCATTTTTAGCTTTAAGTTTGACACGCTTTAGTTGTTCACTGTGGTTGGATATAAGACTCATTTCCTTCTTATCACAATCTTACTGGATACGAGTAACCAAAGTTACGTGTTCTTCCTGTGTACGCATCACATACTGCCTTGATTTCTCTTTGCATTCTGCAAGCTTTTGGCCACATTTTCTTTCCATTTCTCCAATAGCTTTGGCCGCCTTTTCCTTCTCAAGATTAACACCCTCCAACTTCTCCACTTCATACTTCCTCCGAATGTTATTAATAGCCTCATCATTTTTCTGAGATATTTCCTTCAAATGCCTTGATAGTTCTAACTATTTACTTTCTAACATTTGATCATATTGTTTCTTAGCTTCAGTGAGGTTACTTTCAGCGTCAGCCAGACATCTTTGAATCTCTGTTTTGTTATCTTCAAGCTATTTCTCCCTGCCCTTATATTGTAGAAGGAGTTGTTCCTTCTCTAATAAATTTTAACCCTCATGAACTTGTTTCACCAGTGAATCTAAATGTTATTTATGCTTCTCGATCTCCTTCCGCATAATATCTACTTCTTCTTTGTCTTATAGTATCTTTTTTCTCAGTTTCTAATTCTTAATTTTTTAACAGTACATCTTGCATTTTCTTCTCGGATAATGTAGAAGTCTGAGATAGAGTGTATATCTTCTCCTTCAATGTGGCAATCAATGTCTCCATTTCAGTTTTCTTTGAAAGAAGATTTTCTGCTTCAGACTCTAATCTTTGAATTTTTTTCTTCTGTTGAGCGGCATTCTTCTACATTCCGTACCATTGCAAATTCTTGTTCTTTCTAGAGTTCACTGATCTTTTTTTTCAAGTCCTGATTGATCAGCTGTAATGCATATTTTTTCGTTGTAGCATGTAAAAATTGATCATGAAGCCGGACAATTTTTTGTTGAGCATGCTTAACAGTAAGACCCATTTCCTCCTCAACCAATTTAAAGCAAGAATCAAACAATGTGTTAATCTGTACCCCCTTATCTGAAAAAATAGACTTTGACCATCCAATCTAGTCATTTTTTATGCCATCATAGTAATAAAATCTTCAAGGTTCTTTATCTCCCGCAGTGATGTATTTAATTCATCGGCATACTTTTTGTTGCTAGATATAAGATCACTCTTCTCAATCTCCAAGTTCTAGTTAGAGCTTCTAAGATGTTTTGAGGTTATCATCCTTTGATCTTAAGTCGAGATTTAACTCTCCCAATTTAGAATTTAAACTCTCAATACTCAATCCATTAGATGCTACAGTTGCTTCGGAATTCTTGACCATAACATCTTTTTCCCCGATTATACAGGCAACTCTGCATTGTTCATCTCTAAAAGATTTCTCCTTTTCCTTTTTCTCAATGTTGAGTTCCTTCAGCTCTTTTTCATAATTCCTAACCGTTTGCTCTGAATATTCCAACCTCAGAGATTGAGACTTCGTCTGATCGTGATAATTATCAAGAGCTAATGAAGATGCAGACAATTTGTTTTTGAAAAATTCCTTGTGTTTTTTTAGCATTCTGAAACTGACGAGCTAAATATTAAAATATTTCAGTGAGCTGATCACATAAAGTTTTTGTGGAAGACAATTTCGATTCCAGTTCTTTCCAAAGTTTTTCATCCTCCTTCTGCTTCACTTTAAGCTTTTCAATTTCATTAAATGCATTCTGCAATTTTTCTTCCAGTATATGAATATGCTCTGTTAACTTTTTCAGCTTAGTGTTCGCCAAATTAAGGCCAGTTTTTGCCGAAGCTTTCTCCTTGACCAATTTCTCTGTAGTAACTTTGAGATTCATAAAACTTCCTGAAGAAAACAAATCTGAAGACGGGCGTGAAGATCACTCTGTGTGGTCTCTAGTTTGGAGGAATTTCTCCCTCTTTCAAATTAATTTGGTGATCATGAGACCTTTTGGTGAACCGATTGGCCAGACCCCTGATGGATTTTAGCTGAAGCATCGAAGCTAGCCTTAAACTTTTTCCATTGAAAGATTTATTTATTGAACCTTCAATTCAACATTATATTGCTTCCACCATTTACTCTATTGTTTCCACATATTCCATCATCTTTCCACACAGGTAACTGACTTTTTACAATAAATTTGCTACCAGCATAGCCGATTTGATTTGTGTATCATTTCATAAATTCACCTACCTAGGGATTTTGCAATAGGTTTTAGGCCTAATATTTAAGAATGAAGGGAGTAGGAAACATTACATTAGATCCACACATTTATATCTTAGGCATGTGTATGTCGTAGATATTTTGGTCTAGTCCTGTTAAACCTCTAGAGTCTTTACTTAAATTACTTTCAACTTCGGAATTATGTTCTTCTTTTCCAATATCCATAATCAGAGGTGCACTTGGGATATGCAAACATGCATATATATAGGCCCGCTATTTCAGTCAATTGGGTAGTTAGATATAATATGCCCTTATGATAAGGGTAGTTTCATCAATTTATTGCTATCTATTTAAGATGTGAGTTTTTTTATTCTTGTTCTACAAATAACCAACATGAACAATTTCTAATGCAAAACTACCTAGAGCTATATATTTTGTTGCAAGGACTCCCATGTGTCGCTAAAATAAAATTCATTATTTTTTCTCGTTATAAATACCTGGATTGTGGTATTTGCAACAAAATGCAATAATTTATGGGATTTTTTACGATAATGACAGTTCAATCAACGTTTTTTAAATATAAGTGTAAATCAATAATTTTTTTGATGTCTCTCTATAGTTGATGCTTTGTTGACTTCATTTATCATCGCCATTGTGGAAAACATTAAATATTTATACACACGCACATCTGTTGGAAGCATGTCTAAAAAAATTTTGCAGGTGTTGAATGGCAGATTTCTTTGTTATTAAAGATATTATCAATTGAAAACTGAACATTATATTATTTCTTGAGCAATCTTAAGGAATGAAGTTGGACGAATCGATCAAGATGATCACAAATTGAGCCTCGTTGCAGCTCAGCTAGCCTCGGATGTCGCTGATGTGAAATCAGTCGTTGCGAAAAGGATCTCTGTGATACTGCAGAACATGACATCTCTCCTCACTGCATTCATTATTTCATTCATAGTGGAGTGGAGGGTCTCACTTCTCATCTTGTGAACCTTCCCTCTTCTTGTAGCCAATGAATTATCAACAATCAATATAGAAGTTGAAGGAAGTTTGCAAGAAGCTAGTGGGATTACAAATAAGTCAACTGATTCCTTTATGTTGAAAGGCTTTCTTGGAGGAGCCAATGATGTCACACAAGAAGAAAATTCCAAGGTTCGGCTTCAACACATTTTGGAGACTAAGAAAGCTATGCTTCGGAACGATCAAGCTATGGCTTATGATCGTGTTCTTGTTACCGGATTCAAAATGGACAATATGGATGACCTCATCTTATTTGCGGATAATTTTGGAGCCTCACGTTTCAAGGAAGCATGCACTCCAAGGAGATGTGCAAGAAAAAGCTCAAGGATGACCTTTAGATGGATGAATTATACTTACATGTAAAAGTAGTGCCTCAAGTGAGAACAATAGGTTAAATTTCTATAGTAATCTTGTCTCTACTGCTGCACTTGTGCCAAATGGCACTTTGGATGCTTCATGTGACTTGACTACAAGCCTGGAAAATTTAGAAGGAAACAAAGATAATACCACTTGTGCAACTGATTAGATCCCGTCAACTCCAACAAAAGTTCAGGTGCAAATTCCATGGTAAAACCAGATCCCTCAATATATGTAATATTTATAGTTGTCATGTTTAGGATAATAATAATAATACGAACCCTTTTCATCTAGAGTAACAGTTTCCTATTTTCTGAAATATTCTTTGTATTCATTTGTAATGCTATTAATTGAACTATTATGTTATGCTGGGATCTAAAAAAACAAATTATAAAGATGAAATATGAAACCATATTAGAGGTAAGAATATGGGCAATCCTGGGAGCCAATTTGTGAGGAGTGATAGATGATAAGCTTGGGTAGAAAACACGAAGATAAGAATAATTAGTTATAAACTTGCTATAGGTTATGTGTCTAAAAAGAAAATATACAATTCTAGGCAATTTATCGATTCAATTTTGTAATCAAACAACAAATATACAATGGATTGTTGTGTGAAGTCATATGTCATTGATACAGGTGCTTGGTTTAACAAGTCTAAGAGGATGTACTCTGAGTAACAGTGATGCTAGTGGCTAAACCACGGTTGATTAGTTGGTCAATATCTTCTGATCTGACTTGAGATTAATTTCTTTTGCCCAACTTTGTTGGGTCCACTTATACAGCGGGCAAGCTTCCTGATATATTTTGATACTTTTTCTCGTATGTTTTATTCTTATTTGATCATCCATTAGGAAAAATCTTCAACTTGTTTTTTCATGTTTCCTTGTTAAGTTGTTACATCTTATTTTAGTTACCTTTAAGCAGTTGCCAATGTGATTATATATAAAAGTTTTCACACTGGACATGTGGATGAACTGGGAAAAGGAATGAAGCGGAGTTATACTAATGATAAAATCGATTACATATAATGATCCAAAATAGTACCTTAATTACATAAATTTAGCAACATCAATAAAAGTCTAAAATAACATAGTAAAATTGATTTTATATGGGAGTCGTTTGTCAAAACAATGCGCAAAACACTAAGACAGTTTCAATTTGTCATATTACTGGGCAAAGAGGTAAGAATATGGGCAGATCTGGGAGGCAATTTGTGAGGAGTGGTAAAACGTTTTGTTCAACATTTCATTTCCAAATTGAATTATAATTTATGTTTTGATTTGATTCGTTAACAAAAATTATTTATTTGTAGGTACTATGGATATCCTGGACACTCGTGCGTGGATACAGCCCGGTCCAATAGACGCATCTATGTTAACCCAACATCAAGAGAACTGGTCTGAGGCCATGGGGTAGGATATGATTTGGGGGTCGTGGCATCCCGACGCAGTTATTCAAGGCATAGGCGAGACGAGTTAGACAAGTTGCATCCACTTGTCCCATTACTTATGGAGGTAGTCTTCTAGGAGTCGCACCAGCAGCGGTACTTCACCCTAGATAGGTTACTGATACACTGAACACATATATTGATAAATTGGGTCTCTTTGCGTATTGTTGTTGGAGTTTTTTTTATTTCTTAAATAGGGCAGATAGTCCTATAAACAAAGGAAGCTCTGTCCAAAATTTTTAAATTATTTGCAATTATTTATGTTATATAAAAAATCTTTTCGACTTAAATTTTACACGACTTAATACTTTGGAAAAACTGGAATATGTACCACAAGTTTACATCATGTGATTAACATACAACAGAAATCGATCACACATTTAGCGAGTCTACAGATACATGTATATGTACATACAAGCATATCACAACATTAAGACTCTTAATTTATAGAGAACAACGTTTATATCTTGACTTTGCATCGACTCTCAACCTCATAATAAGACAAAGTAGATAGTTTAAGCTCACGAGTCACAACAAAATACCAAATCAATGACAAAATAATATATAGATGAATACAAAAATGCCTCTACCCCTAGTTTACATCAAATGGTTTAACAAACAACACTAAACGATTGCACATTCTAAAAACCCTACAGGTACAATGTATATGTACATATTAGCATTAAGAAATATCACATCATTAAGGTTTCTCATTTACATAGTAAAATGTCGAACAACTAGCACTGACTCTCAAACTCATCTTAAGATAATGAAGATACCTTAAACTCATCAATCACAACATTGAATCAATGACAAACAAATTAAAAAATAACTCAAACCTCTACCGCTGGTTTATATCATATGATTTAACAAACATCATAAATATGATCGCTTACTCTAACATGAAGTAGTAAGAAAATAAACTAATCTATAAATTGAAGTGAACAAATTTGTCTGTGATACCTTTCCGAAATTCGATGGAGGCAGTGACACTAATGTTTGACCAAAATTTGAAAATTTTAAATGATAAAACTTAAAAATTGGGCTTTGTGGATGAAAATGCAAAACAACAATCAAACATTACGAAAAGAGACAAACACACCTCATACATGATTAGATTAACTTGTACAAACAACTCGTGTAATTATGAGACTCATGGATTCATATGTAGTTCTAAATTTAAATTTCTAAGTAAATTTTCTTAGAGCTGGGGTTGGAGCATGGAAACGCCAGATAAGAGCATAACGATCCGAAAAGAGGGATGCAAACCTCACAAAGGACTAATGTAAGAATATTGTTAGGTTGTGCGGGTCGTGTGAGATTATTATTATATTTTTTTAAACTCGGACATGAGTATGTTGAACCTTTATGTTGATGGTCTTAAATTTTTTATCTTATATATGTTGAATCTGTGGAAGGGATTTATTTGTGGTTTAGTTGTGCCTTTTGTTGTTGCTAAGTTTATTTTAATGCTAAAATAGGTTGGATTTCACGATTAAGCAAAGGAAACTCTGTCGAAATTTTCTGAAATTAAAGTGTTCTAAATTGATTAAGTCGAATAGACACGCATTTGAAAATGGGTATTAGTGGACGAAGAAGTAAAAGAACTAATAATAAATATACCAGAAAGCGAATATACACGCATTTTCTGCCCATTTTTTAAAAAATTGTTTACAATTATTTGTGTTATATAAAAAATCTCTTCGACTTAAATTATACACAAATTAATACTTTGGAACTGGAATTCATGTGTTATATTGCACTAGAGATTTACATATGATTTTTGAACTTATGCAGGTTCATCTACTTAGAGGCATGTGAAAGGTGTATCGCTATCACACAACATGATAGTGAACGTAAGCAAGAAGATGACTTCAGCGCATTGTTGCCTAAAATTATGAAGCGATTATTATTACGGAGGAACACTTAATTTTGATAGACAAATTTAATTTAGTTGACGTGTTAGCTCAATCCGATTTAATGTAGTTTTTTTATGTGAGACAAAAAAAATATATTGGTGAGTGTTGTTGTATTTCTTGGCTAAATGATATAATCTATAATGTATCAATTGTTACTTTGAATGTTGAATAAATGATTCTACGAATTTTGGTTTGTGTTTAGATTTATTTGTTAATTATGACATTAATATTGGTTATCAATTTTTTTTATTATACGTTTAAATTTTAACCGTTTATATTAATCCCTCATGCGATGAAATATTTTATGAACTTTTTAAATATTTGAAAATTGTCTGTTACGACGCTTTTTATACCAAATATGACAACTTGTAGAGTATATTATGACCCTTTTTTGTAGCAGATATGACAATTTTGAAAAAAAAGTCATATCTAATTGTTACCTAATATGACACTTTTTATGGACATCAATTATGACACCCAAACTTATGACTTTTTTTTATTGAAAAATAAAGCATCATAAAATGCATTTTAAAACGCTAAAAAATGGCATAAAAAGGTGTTTTTCTTGTAGTGATATGGCACCCAGTCCATGCGTATTGGCGATGAAGTAGTGACGTCCTCATCTACCTCTACTTAATTCTCCTTCCCCTTATCCTTGCCCAACTAACGCTTCATGAAGGCGTACATATCTAGAACCACTGCCTCCAACCATGATAGCTTATCGTTATGGGTGTCCACCTTATGTGCCAACCCGGTGTTGCTCTTCTCCATTCCGATGATCCTCTGCTTCCTCACCCATGAGCTCACCCCCTAGTCCTCCCCTTGCTATCCGCCCGAGAACTTGACTGAGTGCATCCGTAGCAAAAGATGCTTTGTCGGTATCAGACTGCGACTCATGCACTTCATTAAGCTTTGCCTGAAAAGACAAAAATTACATGATTAGTTAATTTAGTAAATAAAAAAAAATATAACGTAATTAAAAAAAAAATAAACATTTATAACTTACAATGGTAGCTGAGATGCTTGGGGTCACCTCTTTGTCCTTACCTTTTTCATTTGAATTGCCACACAGGCATCGAGCCTATGTGGCCTACCCCTTGGGCCACTCCCCGTGTCCTGAAATAAAATAATACATAATTAGTAAGTAATGCAAAGTGATGCTAAATTATAATAACATAAAACTAAAATTAAAGAAAAAATAAAAACTTACCATCTTGTGCTCCACCTGGGCGTAAGACGTTCGCCCGGAGTAGTGCACGTCCAACTTTTTCGTCCGATTGGTGAGATGTCAATTGTCTCTCATTGATCTTATTGTCAACAAACTTTTGTCATTGTGCCAATGAGATTGGATCCTTCAGGGGGACGGTATCACGTACTCTTAGAATGGACTCCTGGGTCTTCCCAAAGTACCGTGCCGCATATTCTTCTTTCACATCTTATATTGATCCCTCAATTTTTCCAACCTGGAGTTGCGGAGATGTGGGGGTAGGCCGAATTATTCATGTCAAATAAATACAAACCAAAACGAAAGTAAGCGTTAGTTTCTTACAAATATAAATATAAATACACTACCTATAGTTCCCCCCCAGATGTTCATCTTGAGGTCAATAGGCACGACCCTTTAATCAGTGTACCTCGGGCCAATGATTGCCTTCAGCAACTCTAGCGCTATGGAAAATAATATCATCTTATTCTCGATGACGGACCCCAATTTTCCCCATTTTGGGGGCCTACTGGCCAAGGAGCCCTCGCCACCTCCACTACCGCGCCCAGATGAAGCCATTTTCTGCAAAAATTGTTATTGTTAGTAATTAATGCTCAAATCCAATAATAACAATTCATACCAATACCAATATCAATTTCAATGTATACCAATACCAATATCAAATTCAATTTATATACATGCACACTGCCCCCTCCCCCTCCCCCCCCCCCCCCCCCCCCCACACACACACACACACACACTCTCGGGTTATGGACTTTGAATTAATGCTCAAATTCGATAATACCAATGCATACCAATCTCAATATATATAAATTTCATTTTATACCAATACCAATACCAATTTATACCAATACTAAATTCAATTTACACACGCACACTCCTCCCCACCCCACCCCCCACCCCGTACGCACACTCCCGGGTCATGGACTTTGAATTAATGCTCAAATCCGATAATAGCAATACATACCAATACCAATATCAATTTATATAAATTTCAATTTATACCAATACCAATAAAAATTTATATCAATACCAAATTCAACTTACACACACGCACACTCCCCCCCCCCCCCTCCCGCGCGCTTGGATACACACTCCCGGGTCATGGACTTTGACTTGATGCTTAAATTGATTAAAATCCTAATTAACATATTCACTTGGTTAAGCATTAAAATGATCAAGTACAAATGAATAAAAAGCATTACATTATCGTCCGATAATAATCAAGCACTAGAATAATACAGCTACTGGTAATTACAGATATTTTAATACTTATTGCAAATCTAAAAATTATTTCAAATTTGGGTTATCATCGAAAATGGATTGATATTCGGTAGGATAAACCAAGTCATAAACACTACTATTTAGACACTTTAGCGCATGTAGGACGATTGATCATGACTCGTTGTTGATATACTCTGAGTAAAACACTTGCTTGACCTTTTGAAAAACACAAACAAACGGCTCATCAATCATGTGTTCGTTGCTCTTCAACTTGGACAAGTCAATCATGATCAAATTGGTGCCAGAATCAACTTTATAAGCATTTTTATCCTCAAGTCTTATCCAATCACAATAAAATACAACCTCTTTGAAGCTTACATAGTCCAATTTAAATATATTTCGAATTACACCATAGTAAGTCATTTCAGCTTCAACGAGATTTTTATCTTTCACGCTTGCTCGAAAAAAAGTAAGAGCCTTGTATGAAATGCCCAAGTTCTGTACATTTGTATTTTCCTCGTACACCCTTGCACCAGATATGTAACCATTTAATCGATACTTTTTGTACTCGTGTGCCATGAACAAGGGTCCGGTGGCTTGACGAGCAAGCCTTGATGTCGTATCACCCATCTTTAAGAGCTGAAAATATAGATAAATTAATTAGGTTAGTTGTAAAGCTTTCTTGTGATGTGACATTTAATAATAGCCATTTTCATTATAATTACCTCGTGTGACAACCACAACCTAAATTCGTTGTCTGATTCTGTCATTCTTTTTTGTCTTTTATTGTTCACACAGGCTTCATATTTTCTGCAAATATCGCGACGAACGTATTACAAAATTAATCATGTAAAATTAAAATAATATAAAAGTTGCAATAATTTAAACTTACTTTTTCCATTCTTCGCAATCTTCATGTGTGTCCAATAGATGACGAGCTACTTGTTCATGTTGCAACCTTGTTTATTTCACTCGTTTGCCCATCACATCACCACCCTCATCGACGAACTCATTATTGTCATTCACGTTGGTCGAGTCAGGCATATATTCCCGAGTGTATATTGATGACTCCACGATGATGTATTCCTCTGCAATTGATCCTTCAAGGTATCGTGTATTCTAGAGGTAATCTTTGAAAACTTTCAATAATTGTTCAAACGGATCCATCCGACGATATCTAACTAGGCCGCAAAGAAGTGCCTGATCGCATAGGTGTACCAATAAGTGAACACTTATGTCAAAGAAAGATGGGGGGAAAGTACTTCTCCAAGACACAAATAGCTTCGTTCACCGTCAATTTTGCGGCCACTATGTGATCTCGATTGACTACCTTCTCACATAAAAGTGAGAAGCAGATACTAATTTGCATAATAGCCCTCCGTAAATCCTTGTGCTTGGAGAAACAGTGCTTAAACAATAGAGGAGCCAATTACATGATCACATGCACATTGTGGGCCTTACACTAATGTAAATCATGGGTATCATAATTCTCAATCCTTTGCAAGTTGGATGAAAAATTAAATGGAACTTTAAAATTATATATTGTGTCTAAAAGAACCTTCCTTTCCTCACTAGTCAAAGTAAATGCACCAGGGGGAATTATTGTCCTTCTCCTACTATCTTCTTTCAACCATAGTTGTGGCTTAAGTTTCACCTATTTAAGGTATTTTTGTCCATTTTCTCCATCCTTCGAGTGACTCCCCCAAGGCATGTTCCTACAATATGTTCAGCGGTGTTCTTCTCTGCGTGCATCACATCCAATACACGACGCACCGGGTTATTCTTCCAATAAGGCAAGTCAAATAAAATTGACCTCCTAGACCATGCCTTTCTTATCTTAGTTTCATTCCTAATTGTGGTCTTCTTATGCTTGACATTATTAAATTTAGGATTCTTACCTGGTATATTAGGGCCACAATCACAAGATTTACTTTCACTTTTTGAAACTGAAAGTTTTCTCTATTGTATCCTATGTTTAACCCTGCCTGGTAAAAAATTATAACATTTCTCAAATCTAAAACTATGAGCGGGGGGTAAAAACCTCCTAGTGAAATGGTATACAATTTTTGAGCTAGCGGGTAGACAAATAGATTCAGTCTTCTCTCCACAAATAGGAGACCCCAAATAACCATGTACTACACAACCCGATAATATCCCGTAAGCTGAAAAATCATGAATTGCCCGCATCAACATAGCTTTCAGCGTAAACTCTTCTTTTCTAAAAGGATCAAATGCTTGCACACCCTCTTTCCACAACTCATTTAATTCTTCTAACAAAGGAGTCAGGTAGACATCGATATCCTCACTTGGTGCCTTTGGACCTGGTATCAACAAAGACAACATCGAAATTCAAGTCTCATATACTTTGAAGGATGGAGGTTGAGTGGGGCTAGGATTACTGGCCATACACTCTGATTGGCGGTTATATTTCCAAATGGATTGACACTATCTGTTCATATTGCCAAATGAATGTTATGTTATTCTCGAGAAAAATCGGGATACTCAAAACTCAACCTCTTCGAAGTAGTAGAATCAATAGGATGAAGCATGAGATTAATCCCTTATTTTTCCCTAGCATGCCAAATCGTTGCCTCTACTATCCATGGTACTGTGAAAAAATGCTTTAATCTTGGCCCAATGGGAAAATATTTCTACATTTTTTGAGGCACTTTTGAGCTTATACCTTCCTTACCAGTAGATTGGAAATATTTTAGGTTCATCGCATAGCGGGCGCGGATCGATATTTTCATACTCCTTTCGGTATAGTATGCGGTCATACACACAAGAATGAATTGATTTATACTTCATTCCAAAACCTTTTAAACTGTTTTTCATAGTAGGACAGTTGTTTGGAAGAGTATTCTTCTTGGGTAGCAACCCCTTGACCCAATTCGAAATTCATGTCACACTATTACCAGACAAATCATATTTGATCTTCAAACTATGCAAACCAACCATGACATGTAAAGTTGTTTGATCTTTCTCACAACCAGGGTATAACGGCTGGATCGCCTTAAATTTTAAACTTTGGTAGTCATCGTCAAGGTTTATCCTGATATCTTCATGAGCACCTGAACCTTGTACATCGTCGGTGACCTCATTCTCTTCCACTTCATGAACTCCATATGTGTCATCAACTAAATCCTCTGGCATATTATTATATACATTGTCATCCTCCCCTTGTACATTTATCCTACTTGTTGAAGGTTATTGTGAAGGTTGCTCCGGGATAAAAGGAACTTTCTTACATTCCCCATCTTAACAAATTTAGTTCCACTTTTTATAAATTTAATTCATTTTTTCCCTAAGCAACCCTCACAACAAACTTATAATATTCGTGCATTCAAATTCAAATTTATTCGTGCATTCAAATTCAAATTCAATTTTAATTTAAAATTAAAATTCAATTTATAATTGTTGATACCGAAATCTTCCACCCTACATGGACAAATTACAAGCCAGCACGTGTAATCCAATATGTCACAAGTCCAAGTCAGCATGATAGAAAAGCCCGATCAACTGGGAAGCCTGATCAATAAATTTTGACCAACTGGGAAGCCCGACCAACAGCCGAAAGTCCAATATGTATAGCCAACAATGCGCCAACGATTTTACAGCCTATATTGCCAATAAAGCAATAACCCTCATATATTTAATTCTCATTATGTATTGAAGTAAATGCCTAACAAATAAAGCATTCCATACTTTCACATGACAACTATCAAGACCCCTCTTGGGCTATAAATACATTGTATCACCCTTATTGCAAAGGACTGGAAAAACAACTCAAGGCAATCAATACAAAACAGTGGACGTAGGCTATTCTTTCGAGCCGAACCACTTTAAAATTTCTTGTGTCTTGCTTGTTTACTTATTTCATCTGTGATCGATTAATTAGGCCTAGTCTAGTTTTTTGCATCAACAGATTGGCGCCATCGGTGGGAACTTATTACTAAATGTTTTCACTCATTCATCATCCATAGATGAAATTCTAGAATCAAGTACCAGAAACGAAGGAATTCCACCTAATCCCTATGCCCCCTCCAAACAACAATGATCTAAGAGGCGTTTTGGCTAGTTTGGTCAAGGGTCAAGAGGCTATGCTGGATACTATATGACAGTTGGCCCAAACTCTGCAAACTGGAGTTCTTGCACAATTTAATCAAAGGAATATGACACCGTCACCAACAAGGAGTGTTGCCTATAGCCATTCCAGAACTTTTTATGGATCCTTCATACCTCCTTAGAGCAACTTTTTCTATTAGGATAACTAATTACACTGATGGACAATCCTTCATCCCAGAAATATTGAGTGCCTTAGAATGGCTAAGTAGGGCCTCTCCTTTCGATCGCTTGGGACCCCATGGAAATGCTCTACAGGTTGCGTCGAGAAATACTCAACGACCAAACTATTTAAGGGAAGGTTTAGCCCAATCCATATTAGGCACCCGACGAGCTAATAGATACAGTCAGAGGGAAGGTTTGCAAGAAGAAAGTTCAGCACGATCTGCTGGTCGGCATAAAAAAGTTGTAACCCATGTTGCTGGTAGTGATGCCTGGAAAGGTTCCATTCAACGTTTGGAAGATAGATTCGGAGAAATTACCAAGGTCAAGAATCCCCTCTAAAGATGTTTTATTAAGGGATCCCCCTTTCTGCAAACCATCATAGATTTCCCTACGCCGACCAAGTTTAAATCTCCAGTGGTCACTCCCAATATGATCGAAAGACTGATCCATTTCTTCATTTAGAATAATGCTAAG
Organism: Sambucus nigra; assembly: GCA_949130495.1. Taxonomy (NCBI): domain Eukaryota; kingdom Viridiplantae; phylum Streptophyta; class Magnoliopsida; order Dipsacales; family Adoxaceae; genus Sambucus; species Sambucus nigra. Next base: position 117,454,863 of record OX422222.1, on the reverse strand, counting down.
CAGCTCTTGATATCTATGTTGTTCCTGATGAGATGAGATGTAGGGCATTTTAAAGAACAATCACTGGATCTGCTCAAATCTGGTATAATAGTCTTCCTCGAGGACATATTTCTTGCTTCCAATAACTCGTTGACCTATTTATTGGTAATTTTTGCTTCGGAGCAAAACCAGTGAAGCGAGTAGCTCATCTGTGTAGTGTGAGACAGAAGACTGGGAGAAAGAACCAGGGATTACATCACTCGTTTCAACAATGAGAAATTAGAAGTCATTGATTACGAGGAGAAGACTGCAATTACTGCCCTCATGAGTGGTTTTCTCCCCAACAAACTCTATTATACTTTGGCCAAAGATCCCCTGAAGACGATGACAGAATTGATGGAAAAAGCAGCGAAGATTATGAACGCCGAATAAGCTATGGTTGCCAAAAAAAATTCAGACGCAAAGGAGAAAGTAAAGACAAAGGGGAAGTCAGATAAGAAGAGCACAAGAGTCACAATGAACGCAGGAATTCGAAAGCAAAAGGAAGCATAGAACGACTCAAGAAATTCACTAACGGTGGATATATATCATGTGTTGGAGGAAATCAAGCACAATAATGATTTGAGTTGGCCTGAAAAGTTAAGGTCACCTCCTGATAAGAGGGACAAGTCCAAGTATTGTGAGTTTCACAAAAATCATGGTTATACTACCAACCATTGTATTGCCCTCTAGAATGAGATAGAAGCGCTCATCCAAAGAGGAAAGTTGGATAGATTTATTAATCGATAGGCCAGTGGAAGTACTGGAGGTAAAGGTCGGCAGAGATTTAAATCACCTGTTAAGCCTAGAAAAAATAATAAGAGGAACCACGATGAAGATCCAGAAGATGATCCTGATCTCCCCAAGAATCCTAGACAACCGGAATGTGATGTATTCACACTCAGTTTTGGATATTTTGATTTTCAGAGGATTACAGGTAGAGATGCTGGAGGTGGAGATTATACAGATGAATGGAAAGCTTACCTCAATGAGGCCCAAGCTTGTTCCTATATCCAACGAATTAACCTCGTCGAGGAAGACCGACCAAGAAAAGTTAACAAGGATAAGCTCGTAATTGGCTTTTACAAAAATGATTTATCTGGGGTCTTGTATCCTCATGATTATCATTGAGTTATCAAAGTCAAGATGAAAGAAGTATTGGTAGCAAGAACATTAGTGGATAACGGTAGTTCGGGAGACATCATGTTATATCCCTATTTTGATAGTTTGGGTTTTAAACTCGGTCAACTGGAGCCTTATCACATGCCACTCATTAGATTCTCGGGTGAGAAAGTGTTTCCATTAGGGAGTATCAATCTGGATATGTTGATCGGGACATGGTCGGCGAGCAAGACAGAGAAGGCGATATTCTTTGTAATGGACAAAAATGTTCATTCTGCTTATAATATGATTATGGAAAGAGTTGGTCTAAAGAAGTTCGAAGCTATACCCTCTATTATTCATTAATGCCTGAAGTTTTCGAACAACTTTGGAGTTGGAGTAGTGAAAGGAGATCAAAAAGTAGCTCGGAAGTGCTACTATTCCTCTGCCGAGGAAGAAGATATGTTGGAGAGAAAGAGGAAAATAACCACTTATCAAGTGGATATATCTGAGCCGAACAACGAATCTGAGGTTGAAACCTTAGATCCACGAGATGAATCTGAGCTTGTAAAAGGCTAAGTGATGGAGGAAACATAAATCATTATTCTGGACAATGACAAATCAGAACGAACAACTCAAATAGGAGCGTCATTGGAACCGGTTCTTAAACAGGAGTTGATGGTTTTCCTGAGACAAAGGAAACAGATGTTCGTGTGGAGTCATGAAGATATGCCAGTCATAGACCCAAATTTCCTATGACAAGAGCTTATTGTGAATAAGGAGGTTCAACCCGTGAAACAACGAAGAAGAGTTTTTAGCCCAGAGAAGAACTAGGCAATACAAGAAGAAGTAAAGAAGCTTCAAAAAGCTTCCTTTATTGAAGATGTGAAGCATTCGGATTGGTTGGCCAACATAGTTATGTTCAAGAAGAAGAACAATAAGTGGAGGATGTGTGTGGATTTTACTAACTTGAACAAAGCGTGCCCAAAGGATCACTTTCATTTTCCATGAATCGATCAATTGGTAGATGATACTTTCGGGCATGAGCTGCTGAGTTTCATATATGCATATTCTGGTTACAACCAGATCAAAATGAAGCCAGAAGATAGAGAAAGTACTTTCTTTATAACTCCTCGAGGAAGTTATTGCTGTAATGTTATGTCATTTGGTCTGAAAAAATAGGTGCTACTTATCAGAGACTGGTGAACAAAGTATTTGAGGAGCAGATAGGTAAGAACATGGAGGTGTATATTGATGATACGCTCACTTAGAGAAAAAAAAAGATATTGATCATATTACCGACCTCAGCTAGACGTTTGATGAATTGAAAAAGCACCAAATGAAGCTAAACCCCACCAAATGCGTCTTTGGAGTGCAGGAGGCAAGGTTTAAAAAAATACGGGGCATGATCGAGGCCAAGCCTTAAGCCTTAGAAACCTAGGCGGACCTTAGGCGTAAAAAGGCATGAAAAGGCATTTAGGCCTTCTTAATATATTTTAATATTTTTTAACCATAACAAGGCTATTAAAATACTAAAATTGTACATATCATAAAAATATGTCTGAATATATGCAATTAAAATACTATTTGATTATTTTGGATGAGATAATGGTCCGGTTTGCAAACAAATTCTTTAAAATGCGATATCGTTTCACTAAATCATTGTTGTTTTTAGAAAAAAAGTGCGCTTTAAGGGTTTTACCAAGAATAAGGTGTAAAAAGCGTAAGGCGAGGAGTTTCTTCCAAGCCTCAAGCCTAGGCCGAGCCTAGGCAGGTTTTTTAGAACAGTGGCTGGAGGGAATGTTCCTAGGGTATATAGTTAATCAAAGTGGAATTAAAGCTAATCCAGATAAGATTAAAGCCTTAATAGAAATGCAATCTCCGACCTGTAAAAAGGATGTTCAAAGGCTAATTGGGCGTGTAGCAGCACTCAACAGGTTTGTGTCCCGGTCAATGGAGGATAAATGTTTTCCATTCTTCAAGGTACTTAGAAAAAACTTTGAATGGAATGATGAATGTGAAAAAGCCTTCCTGGAGTTGAAGAAGTACCTGGGAGCACCATCACTACTCTCCTGACCCGTGTTGGGAGAAAAGTTGTATTTACATCTGGCTGTTGAGTCAGCAATTAGCTCTACCTTAATCAGGGAAGAAAATGGAGTTCAAAAGCAAGTTATTACACCAACAAATATTTTCGAGGAGCATAAGTGAGATATCCCAGACTCGAGAAATTAGCACTGGCCTTAATTAAGGCTAGTAGACGAATGAAGACATATTTGTAAGACCACACCATAGTGCTATACACTGACATGCCACTAAGGCAGGCTTTGCATAAGCCAAAGAAATCTGGAAGATTGATGTATTGGGTTGTGGAGTTGGGGGAATATGACCTTGTATGGTAACCAATGACTACTTTAAAAGGCCAAGTTGTGGCTAATTTTATTGCAGAATTCACTTATCCAGAGGTCCCCGAGCAACAAGGGACTTTAGCCAAGGAATATGCAGGAGTCAGCAGACTTACTAAAGATATTCCCGACCAACTCCAAATAGGAGAAACTGTAGAAAACAATCAACCAGAACCCTCTAGTGGGGTACAAAAGATGAAGGATAAAATCTTCCATCAAGGGATTCTGACAAACCATGCGTTTGACAACAATATTCCCATATGTAGTCTGTATGTTGATGGGTCATCTTATGCAATCGGATGTGGAGCTAAAATCATTCTCAATACTCTAGACGAACTAGACATAGAGTACACTCTACGATTCTAATTTCAAGCCTCCAATAATGAGGCAGAGTACGAAGCTGTGATTATTGGTTTAAATCTAGCTAAATCACTGAATACCGAGCAAGTTATGGTATACAGTGATTCGCAGTTAGTCGTAAATCAGGTGCTGAGCTTATATGCAGTAAAAGGAGAATTGGTGACCAAATATTTGGTCGAAACTTTGGAAATAATTTCCACTTTACTAGTTGTTCAGATGGTCAGAATTCCAAGATTGGAGAATGCCCAAGAAGATGCACTTGCTCGGTTAGCTTCAGCAATCAGAACGGAGATACAAAGAATTATTCCTATTGAGCTACTTGCTAATAGGAGCATTGATGAAGATCTAATGGTCAACTGCATTGTAGTTGATATAGGGCCATCTTAGATGGACCCCATAAGAGCATATATTGAAGATGGGATTCTTTTAGCTATCTACTTGAAGCTAAGAGGCTGAAATATAAAACTGCAAGATATGTGCTAGATGGTGGTGTGTTATATAGAAGAGGACTAACTGTTGGTCTACAACGGTGTGTGCATCTAGCTGAATTGAAGGACTTAATTGAAGAAGTTCATGAAGGGTCCTGTGGAGCCCATGTAACAGGAAGAACGTTGTTGCAGAGAATTCATACACAAGGAGACTACTAGCCAACTATGCGAGAAGATATTACAAAGAAGTGTGCTAAGTGCTAGAGGTTTTACAGCATACGCAAGGCTCCACAAGATCTCCTAACACCAATCACATCCCCTTGGCCCTTTACTATGTGGGGGATTGATTTGGTCAGGCCTCTACCGACCACCCGAGGAAGGTTTAAGTACCTAGTTACAGCTGTTGATTACTTTACTAAATAGGTGGAAGTAGAACCGTTAATCGATATGACCTATGACAGGTTTATCAGTTCATTTGGAAGAGTATCATATGTAGGTATGGCTTACCCTATGCCTTTATCACTGATCATGGTACACAATTTGACAACGACGAATTTGCTACTTATTGTGCCCAGTCCAACGTCCAAAAAATACACTCTGCCCTTGGCCATCCTCAAAGCAATGGACAAACGGAGGTAACTAATAAAACTTCGCTAAATGGGTTAAATAAAAGGTTGGAAAATGCCAAAGGGAATTGCATTCTGTCCTGTGGGCTTCCCGAATAGCTACTGGAGAAACTCCCTATCTATTAGCATTTGGTACTAAAGCCGTAATTCATGTCGAGCTAAGTTTACCTACGCATAGATTTCTTAACTTCAATACCCCATTCAGTGATTTGATGAGAAGGCCAGATTTAGACATGCTAGAAGAAGTCCGTGAAGATGCATCTATAAGGAATGCAACTTATCAATAAAGAACTGCACGTTTCTATAAAAATAGGGTCATACCGAGCAACTTAAAAGAAGGTGATTATGTTTTGAAGAAAGTTATTCAGAAGAGCAATAAGCTGGAAACCAATTGGCATGGGCCTTATCATATTACTGCAGTTGTCCAACCAGATACATATCGGATTGAGACTTTGGAAGGGGAAGAATTCAAGAACCCGTGGAATGCAGAATACCTAAAGAAGTATTATCAGTAAATGTAGTTATGTTGTACTCATTTCACTTCAAATTTAATAAGAACATGACTTTCCCAAGATTGTTATTTTTTTCGGAGTACTATTGTTATGTACTACACTATGCATCAACAAAAATCACCAATAAAGTTTATCGGTATCAACAAAGGCCACTAACAAAGTTGGTCGGTATCAACAAAGGCCACCAATAAAGTTGGTCGGCATCAATAAAAGCCACCAATAAAGTTGGGCGGCATCAATAAAATCCACAAACAAAGTTGGTCAGGATCAATAAAGGCACCAACAAAATTAGTTATCAAACATACAAAACCACATAAGGTAAAATTGTAAGTCCCAAATGCTTGGTTAACGAAGACCCAAATGAATAATTTTTATCTAAACTGGGCTAAAAAATGGGCAAATGTTCCACTCACACTTGTGAACTAAGGTAACTAATGCAATTACCATAAAATTTAGGTACATTAGTAGAACCATGGTGAAACATTGGTAATTGGTATAAAACTTAGGATAATTTCAGACTATCAATAGAACCGATGAAAAATTAGAGATTAACTAAAAAAGTTGATCCATTCATAGTCAATAACTAAGAAACATTCAGAGATTAACCAAAAGTTGATCCATTCATAAAATAAACTTTTCATTAAAATTAAATGATTACACATTGTTAAGGAAAAAACAAAATACAAAGCCTTATTCTACAAGACGCTTTCCTTCAACCTTAGAAATAGGATCCATGCCAGCAGGGGGATCATCCATGGTAAAAGGAGAGTTGATGAAGTTAAAATCTTAAAGCATTCTGGTATTGCTACTACTAGGATGATCAAGCAGATGAGGTGATTGGATGATATCTAATTCATCATACTGCTCGTAATCTCCCAAGTACTTGGAAATCAATCATTAGGGAATACGGTGAACAGGAATTCAATTAACATCTAATTTGAATGGAGGATTGTCAAGATGCAATAATACCGAATCATACCAATCCCATAGAGAGTTGTTACCATCCACATTCATCACAGTTAAAGCGTTTATCCAACCCCATTTGTAGGATTCTTTATGGGCATGTTGAAGTCTATCGTCAAAATGTCCCAAAGCTTTATTAGGCCCATCCATTCAAACTTGTTTGGGCTATTTGTGGAATTGAAAAGTTAATTTACCAATTTGTGATTGCAGCTTCTTCACTACCCCATCCTTAACCTCTAATTGGGAAGATTGAGTGGATAGTTGTTCAGATAAGGTCTGCAACTTTTGGGGCATCTCATCAATAGCTTGGTTTTTAGCTTTTAAATGTGTAGCTTGATTGGAAAGGGCCTATTGGGTCCTAATTTTCTCTGTGTTTCCTTGGCCAGGACTATTTATAGCTCGAGAGGAAGACACAGATTAAATGTTTTTCAAGGCCTCCAATTCATCTCTCAATGTTCCATTCTCTACCTCTAAAAAGGAGTAACCTTCATCTGTAGTAATAACAACAGCTCCGGAGGCAAACTCCAAAAAATTCACTTAATCCCTAAAATTATTATTCTCCTCTTCTAGGAGTTTGGAAACATTCCTAGTTTCTTCAACTTCAAGCTTAAGTGAAGCTTCCTTTTTATTATAAACAGAGACAAAATCATCAAAACCCATAAATACACTTAAGATCTGGTATTTCTACTCATAGCTCTGGTGCAATAGCGTAGTGGATTCTTTATATTGTTCTTGAAGTTCTTCTATCATTTCATAATAGGCAACATTATTTGCTACCACCCGATAAAGTAGTTACATAAAATACTTTTAGGATTCTTTAACCTTCTCTGAGGCATCATCACCGAACAACTGAGTGATTTTTTCTTCAGACAAGTCCCTATGACTAGCTTTGAAAAAGCATTGCATTTCCTCAGTAGCTCGGTATCATGGGAAGACAGTTATTCCATCTTCATAAGAAACTAGCAAGACGAAATAGGCACAAATCAACAACAAGGATGGAGAACATGTATAATCAACAGGAGACAAAAAAGGAACAACAAAAGGTTCTTTTATTGATAATAAAGAGTTCAAGTACAATTGAAATAAAGAAAAAAGAAACGATAAAAGCGAAAGAAAAAATATCGAATAACTTTACACCTTGTCCCTATCATTTTCAACCTTCTTACTCTGCTCAGAAGAAGGGGCTCCAGGATGGAGTTTCTCTGTTTGTTCGACTGAAGGAAGAGAAGACTCAGAAATTTTAGGTTGGTCGGCAGCAAACTCAACCACAAATGAGGATTCTTTAGAAGTAACTTCATCTTTAACCTCATCCTCTATGACTGGAGGAGGACTATAAATCTACCTCTGAAAAATTTCAGAGTCTTTAGTTATGTTCAATTCTTGAATTGAAGTAACCCAACCATCTCTGAAACATTTTGCTTCACATACTCAATTCGAGCAGAAGTAGCAGAAATAGCTTTGTTCCAAACCCTTATCCCAATTAGCACTAAAGGAGGCCTTCACAACAGACTTTATCTTAGCTCTGGCAGAGGATACAAGATCTTTAATAGCCTTTGCCCGGCGCTTAGATTCCTCTGCCCTGCGCTCCATCTCATCTTTCTTGCGCTCAACTTACTCTTTCTAGTGCCCAACCTCCTTTGTCATGCGCTCCGCTTCAAGGGTATCTATATCAGACATTTGATGTCTTCAGTTTCTCTGCCCAGGTTCTCTTCTCAACCTCCAAGGACTGTTGAGATTCAAGCAAAGACTTTTTCAAACCAGACGAGGCTTCGTCCACGTTACTTGAAGAAGAAGCCTTAATTGCATCATCCTTCTCCAGCATATTATTGAAATGTACCAAGAACTACAAAAGATGAAGATAAAAGTGAGCATTTGAGGAATATAAAAGACATCCAAACTAAGAAAATGGAAATTACTTATTGATGCAAGGTTCTGAGCATTCAATTTAGAAACCCTCGTTCTAGGGAGCATGACATCCACCCCCATGTGGTTTGGAAGAGTACCGTACTTGATCAACCTCTATCCAAACCAGGAGTAATAGATGTTGGAGGAATAATATTAGAAGAGGGAAAATGAGCTAAGGACAGTTGATCGGTCACTTGGTCGACTTATTTCTTTGTAAGCCCTCTCCTAAGTCTCCTCGGAGGAACTTCAACCTCTTTGGGAGCTACATCCTTAGGAGCCAGGTCTTTGGGGGTTAGATCCTTAGGAACTGGACCCTTGATGGGCTGGGGATTTATAACATCCCCTGTTTTATTCTTGCCTCCTTCAACAGATGATTGGGAGCCAGAAGCACTACCGTTGTAAATATCAGGAAACTTTCTCTTTTTCATGATTTTAGAAAGAAGAGTGTTTGAGTCAGAAGCAACCTCTTGACCAAGTCCAGTCACAAGAATAGGAGAAGCACTAGGTCTGGCAATAAAAGAAGAAACAAAGTTTATGTACTGTAGCAGATAGGAGGTAGACCTAACGTGCTCTTCAGCAACTACCTTGTGAAGTCCCCAGATAAACTTCAACTCTCTTAAATTTACTTCACTCTCTTTGGGGCACTTTCTTTTTTGCTCAACTGCAAATCAATTTATAAAACAACAGTCAATATGACATTTTATCAAAGATAAGCAAGGCAAATTTACTAAAACATAAAACAACATATTCCATTGCTAAAGAGCGGACATCTAGGTCCTTGATATTTAGCGCCTCCAACTAAAGAGGCATGTTCCCAATTTTTTACAACTACCCCGTGATCAAAATAATCCCTATTAAAATCAAGGAGATTAACTACCAAAACTTTACTAATAGCCCTAGTTTTCAAAAAAAATATGGTATCACTAGTTACCCATTTATAACAAAAAATTATTTCTGGAATCCCTAGATGGGTTACATAGATTTGATTTAACCTATAAACACCATTTACAACTCTCCATGTGTTAGGAGCCACTCTTGCAGGTACAATGTCAAAATATTGATAAAACTCCAGACACAGGGGATTGGGAGGAAATGTGAACCCACATTCAGCAATAAAGATGGAACGGAACCAATGTCCCTCAGCAAGAGAGAAAAAATTAAAAGGTAAAGTGGTGTGTTCCAGTACAACCCAAGATGGAATATTAAAATCGATTCTGAACTTATCAAGTGAATCAATAGAATAAACCATGATGAAGAAAACAAAGAAGAAGAGAAGAAAAATTCTTACAAAAATTTACGGATTCAGCAAGAACTGAAGACAGGAAAGAAAATAATCGCACAAAAGTTCAAAAAACACAACAGCGGAATCAGAAATAAGAGGTAGCAAATGATCGAAGTTTTACTGATCTTTTTATGAGAAGCATCAAAAATTGGGAAAAATAATGATTAAAGAGAATGATGATTGGGTTTACGACGGCTAACAAGGGAAAAGACAAAGATACCCCAGAAATATTCACTAAAAACTTAAAATATTTACAAAATTGCCATTCACGCCCAAAAATCGTTAATTAAGTGGGTAAATTTCACAAATCTGGAAGGTCTGCAGCCAACCAAACAGCCCGAGCTATGATCAAAGCATAATATTTCACACTTTCGCATCAGCTGCATAAAACATTAGGGGCTTCTGTTGATACCAAAATCTACCACCCTACGTGGACCAATTACAAGTCAGCACGTGTAATACAATGTGGCACAAATCCAAGTAGTATGATAGAAAAGCCCGACCAATAGATTTCGACAAACTGGAAAGCCCGACCAACAGTCGGAAGTCCAATCTGTATAGCCAACTAACCGCCAGTGGTCTTACAGCCTGTATTGCCAATGAAGCGACATCAGTCATATATTTAATTCTCATTATGTATTGATATAAATGCCTAACAAATGAAGGCATTCCATCCCTTCATATAACAATCATCAAGACCCCTCTTGAGCTATAAATACATTGTATCACCCTCATTACAAGAGACCGAAAAACAACTCAAGGCAATCAATACATAACAGTGGACGTAAGCTATTCCTTTTAGCCGAATCACTTTTAAAATGTCTTGTGTCTTGCTTGTTTTACTTATTTATTCTGTGATCGATCAATTAGGCCTAATTTAGTTTTTGCATCAACAGTAATATTAATTTTATTTCCTCCATCTCCTCTAAAGGATGAGTGGTCCTATCTCATTCAAGACCGCATATTTCTATAATATACTTAACAGATCATGCACATTATTCCAAGTTGAGAAAAATTCGACAGCATAACCCCACAGTTCTCCAAGTACATGACATAGATTCGCAAGTGTGAGTGTTATTTAAACTTATCAATTGAAATAACACTTAACATCGCATCATCTAGTATGTACCCAGAGAACATTAAAATACGACTGCAGAACTTCCCCCAAAAGTAACAAGTTTAAGACACTAAGAATATTATTATACAAAAACTATGCAGTCCCAAACTGTCCAACCGAGACAATTCGAGAGATCTCATTACAGGGATAATGACTCTTGAACGGGTCTAAGGGCTATTGAATCTGCACGCATAAGAACTAGAAGGCTAGTAGCTATGCTCACTATATGTAATTTAAAGTAGGTTTCATTTAATTATGTCTTATCATAATTCGAGAGATTTCATTTAATTATGTAATTTAAAGTATGTTTCATTCAATTTAAAGTATGCATAAGAACTAAAACTTATACCAATATCAATGCCAATTCAAATTCAATTTCAATTTATACCAATATCAATATCAATACCAATTCAATTTTAATTTAGAAAGTCCTATAAAATTACAATGTATACAAATTAAAAATGTTATTTACCAAACCAAGAATCAACATGTATCTCACACTCCTTATATCGTCTACATGATAAAAAAATATTAATAATAAGTTCTCAAATAAGGGTTCATACTGTGTTCTTGCACAAAGAGGAACACGTAACTATTTTATAAGAGTGTGTTACATCATAAGGAGGCCCATCAATATATTCAAATGTCCACAGTCATTTATAATATTATTACATGGCATAAATAAGGTCCGCATGATAAATATTGAAATCCCACACACACACTAATTCATACATGCACACACACACTGTCCCCCCCACACCCTACCCCTACTGCCCCCCGCCCCCATTCCTTCCACCACCACCCACACCCTACCCCATGCCCCCCTCCACCACCACTTCCCCCACCCCACACACCCCTACACACACGCGTGCATGCAAACCCACATATACACACACACACCTACACACACAAGCAGTCCTACATATACACACACATATACACATATACAAAGGAGAGAGAGAGAGAGAGAGAGAGAGGGGGAGAAATTGGTGGGAATAAAAAACAGTGGGAAAAAAATAGGCTATAGGGTTTTTAGTAAAGAAAGTTGTCACGGACCTGTCAAAGTCTTTGACCGTGATAAAAATTCATGTTTTTTTTGTCACGGTCAATGACCGTGACAAGGTTAGCCGACTCAAAGGTGATATTTTTTCCTTTTTGGAATAGTTGGAGTATTTATTTATGCAATCTTGCTTTGTCCATTCCTAAACAAAAGGGGGGGGGGGGAGAAATGGCATATTTTCTTTGTTGGTATCTTTCCTTTGCATGATTAGGATATCTTTACCTTAGGAGGAGACGTCTTACCTAGGTTGAAATTATTTTAGACATTACTAAATATTTATTTATTTTCGAATTTATACTTGTTATATTCTCTTTTCATTTTAAGTTGTGTTTAAGTGTTCAGGATTACAGGTTAAGCTTAATGCGACAAAGTTTTCAAGCAAAGCAAAGCTACTCATGTTTATGTGATTGTCGAGCATCTGTACTTTTTCCTTTTGGGGGTTAGGAAATGAATCTTTTTAGAGAGCTTGGCGGCGTATATGTTTTTTATTTTGTCTTTGTCCCGAAATAGCCAAAGGGGGAGATTTGTAAGGACAAATTTTCAATCGAGTCAATTTATTTGTAATTGGCATTATTCTGAACAATAAGTTTGAGTCATAAGATAGACTTTGAGTTAATGATCCCATGATCATATAACGTTGTTTGATGAAGACTTAGCGGCCAAGCTTCAAAGAATTCATATTCTAAGTCGTGTTTATCTTGCCACATTTGTCTTCATATATCAAGGATCTCATAGGTATGTACGTATATAGTTTATGTGTCCTTGGAATTTTTATTAAGGGTGTTCTGTTTTCAAAATCAATTGGAACTTAATTTTTCAAAAACATATTTTTTTAGTATAATGTAGGCGGAGTTTTAAAAATTTGTTGAGATCATTTAAACCATATGATAATTTCGCTTGAACGATGTATCAATGTCATTCGAAGTATGTTTTCAAACGTGCATCAAAAGAAGCTTACTGTTTGGTTTTTCTAAGGACGTTAGAAGCGAGATGAAATCTCGTTCAAACGAGATCTCTATCTTGTTCGAACGAGAACCATAAATCGTATGAATGACACGCCGCCTTAATTTTTCTATAAAAGGTTTTTCAGACTTAATTTTCTGTTTAAAAGACAAACTCTTGAGGAAAACGAAAAGCAGAGTTGTTCTCAAAAGTTCCAAATCCAAAAGTTTCACCATTTTGTTTACAAGATCCAAGATTCATAACTCATATACTTTGGGATCTTGTTTAGGCACCTTATTTGTTTCTTACATCGTTAGAAGAACTTATTTTTGTGTGATGGACTCCGTACGTGCTGATTGCGGTAAAGAAGCGGTGGACTTCGTGTTTTGAATCGTGGATGGTTGTCGAGCTGTATTGGTGGATACCGAGGTACACATGGAGTCGGGTGTTGTCGACTTGGCTTAGGTGGACTCCCGCATTACAATGTGAAGGAGCAGTTGAAGATAAGAAGAGGCATCAAGGCTTGTAAGGTATCGAGTCATTGAGTAAGATTGTATTCTTCCTTTGTAATTTTCGTATCATAGTGTTTGTCCGGCTGGGCCGTCCGAGGTTTTTTCCCTTTGTGCTTTCCTCATATACCAGCGTCTTGGGGTCTGATTTATTTAATTTATCTGTTATCACCTAGATGCAAGTTTAGGGTAAAAAGATAAAATTTGGTAAATCAGTTTTCACAAGAAAGGTTTAATCGGTGCTAAGTTTAATTGGGTGAATTTTATTTAAAGGTTCAATCTTTAAAATTGGAAAAAAATAAAAATATTGAACTTGTGTTTATTTGAACCTCCCATAGCGTTCTGACATTTTGCAAAATCATATATGGGAACTAGTGGATCTTCCACCAGGTTCAAAACCGTTAGGCTACAAATGGATCTTTAAAAACAAGTTGAAGGCCGATTGATCAATTGATAAATTCAAACCAAGACTTGTAGCTAAAGGCTATAGGAAAAAGGAAGTGTTGGATTACTTCGACACATACTCACCTATAAGGAGGATTACATCCATTCGAATGTTAATAGCCATAGATGCCATTAATGGACTTATAATACATCAAATGGATGTGAAAACCACTTTCTTAAATGGTGAACTAGACAAGAAAATTTATATGGAGCAACCTGAAGGGTTCAAGGCTCCTAGATAAGAAGGGAAAGTGTGTAAGCATGTGAAATCACTTTACAGATTAAAACAAGCGTATGTTATCAAATGGTTTCAAAATTAATGAGTGCGATAAATGTGTTTACTTTAAAAGCAGTCAAAATGGATATGGCATTGTATGCCTCTATGTTGATGTTATGCTAATCATGGGTAGTAACCTAGAAATTGTCAAAACTATAAAACATATACCGACTAGTCGATTTGACATAAAAGACTTAAGTGTCTTCGATGTTATATTAGGAATTAAAATTTTTAAAACATCGGATGGACTTATATTATCTCAGTCTCATTACATAGAGAAAATACTTGAAAAATTTAAGAAGTATGATATTCGTCCCACCAAGACACCTATAGATGTAAATTTACATCTAGAAAGAAATAGTGTTGAAAGCATATCTCAACTAGAGTACTCTCGTATTATCGATAGTTTGATGTATATTATGAACTATACACGACTGGTCATAGCATACTCGATAAGCAAGATAAGTTGATATACGAGTAATCTAGGAAGAGACCACTAGAAGGCGATATTGGGAGTTTTAGGTTATTTAAAATATACACAAAACTATGGACTGCACTATTCAAGATATCCGGTTGTACTTGAAGGACATTGCGATGCAAATTGGATATCCGATACAAAAAACTCTAAGTCAACAAGTGGGTACGTATTTACCCTTGGAGGTGCAGCAGCCTCTTGAAAATCCTCAAAACAATATGTATTACTAAATCAACAATGGAATATGAATTCATTGCACTAGATAAATGTTGAGAAGAAGTTGAATGGTTTCGAAACTTCTTAGAGGATGTTCCAAATTGGTCAAAACCTGTGTCCGTGATATGTATACATTGTGATAGTCAATCAGCGATTGCACGGGCACAGAATCACATGTACAATACAAAGTCACGACATATTCGTCGTAGACATAATACCATTAGATAATTTCTCTCGAATGGAATTATCTCAATTGACTATGTACAGTCAAACGATAAAATAACGGATCCACTAATGAAAGGTGAAGAAAAGCTTTAGGGTTAAAAAGCTTGTTTAGAAGGTTAATAAAAGAAGTTATAAATTGTGTAAACTCCGAATAAACTTCTTGGGCAAAACTCTTTTAAAAAAAACATAAGATTTCTTGTAAAAGCTTTTCTGAATGTATGGATTAAATTTGATAGTTGATTACCTTATTTTTAATTTTTAAGAAACATCTACTAAAGTTACCATGCAGTTGATCGAGGGTGAAGAGTAGCACGCGTCAAACGCTGATCGCCTCAATACAAACAAACCTAAGTTACGACTACACGTGCGATACAAGTATAGCGGTAAGTCGGGTATCGAATCCACAGGGAGTGTTGGTATATCTCGTAATCGGATTATTAATTCGGGAATAAAATTGTAAAAGGGTGATGTATGCTAGTAAATAAAAGAAAAGAGAGAAGTTAAATCTAAAGAAAGGTAAAGCGAGGATCGGGATAACATCTGTGGAGGCAATTATTATGCAACACAGATAAAATATGAAAGAGGTAACAACCAAGAAAAAACAGATGAAAGACCAATCACAACAACGGGGATACGTGGTTCAGCAAAGAAGTGCCTACGTCCACGGTGGTTCAGTCAGTGTTATTCCTCTATATTCTGAAGAGTAAGTACAGAGAATACAACTTTTCCTTTTCCCCGGACTTGGGGTTTAATTTATACATGTATGTCTTAGAGTAGTGGGGGTGATAGGGTCCTCTTTTTTAGCCATCTCCCTTTCATGGGATCATGTACCCCCACAACTCCTCTTCATGGCATCGTGGAGTAAATGGACGAATACCAGAAGTGATGGGCCTGGGTTTTGGGCCGCTGAGGATGGGCTACTCGTCCAGGCCTTATGGTGATAAAATCGGTGTACCCACAATTGCCCCTGAATTTGTCGGGCCATTTTTTATGGGTCCGATGAATTTAGATGATCAGTAATGATGGTTGATTTCTTTGAAAACTGTGAAGTTGCTTTGGCGGCACCCGCTTCGCTATCCGTGCGTTATGATTAGTTTTGAAGGTTTGTTGGAATAAAACACATTTTTTCGTCGACGTTCCAGTTCTTCCAGCAATCTTCTATCTTTTGAGAACTTTTGAGTTTTGTACCTTCTGTTTTCGGTCTCCACTCTCGTCGCTTCTTCGCCTTTTGATCTGATCTTCTGTCTTGTAAGTCTTTTGTGCCCTTTTTCTTGAGTTTATAGTTTTTCTTGCATTTTTCCAATGGCAAAGATTGGAAATAGGTCGGTAACTGAGTTTAGAAAATTCTATGGTATTCCTGAATGGGTAGAGATTGAGTGTTGTGTCTCGCCGCCCATGAACGTTAGGGACATAGAGGATGCACATTGGATTCACGTCCTGTTGCTTTCTCAGGGGGGTCTCACCTTTTCCCCTAATGGTTTGTTTCTGCACTTTTTTAGTTATTTTGGTATTGTTCCTGCACAATGTTCGCCCAACGTGTGGAAAATAGTGAATGGTGTGCACAGGATAAATCAGTTGTACGGCACGAGGTTAGGGCTTGCCGAGGTCTGTTTTTGTTATTCTTTTTCTCGAACGAGTTCAGGGGTCTTGTACCTTAAGGCCAGGAGCCCTGATAGGGTATTGGTAGTAAATTTACCTGATTCCCATAAGGACTACTGGCAAGAAGGTTTTCTCGCTAGAAACTGGCAATATTCCCCTCAATTTGAAGGGTCGAGGTCCGAGAGGTTCATTATCCCCTTTTATGGGGAAGAATATATAGGTAGATGTTGTATTGTTGTTTCAACCTTTGCTAGCTTTGTGATTTTTCTAACTCCTCATTGCTCTTTCCTTTTCAGCGAAGATAAAGAACTTGGAGCCAGCTCTCAGCGAGGTTCGTATCTCGGAATTGGTGAAAGCTTGGAACATCAGGGAACCTTTGGGTGACGGCGAGCACCCTAGGTCTGCTGCTTTTCTGCTTGAATACAAGAACACAGGCTCCAGCTTCATAGCCCGACCTGTGGAAAGTGTTCCGGATTTTGACTCTTCCGAAGAGATTTCAGCGGAGCCCATCCAAGTGGACGAGGATGAGAGCAGCTCGGAGAGCGAGCCTGCAGGTGTTGTGAGTAACTTGGGTGGAGGCAGTGCTGATAGTAGTAGTTCATCGAGTTCTACCAGCAGTTCAGGTGAAGAAATGCCTCCCAGGAAGAATCTGATCCGGGATGATGATGATGATGATGATGTGCTTCTTGCACAGAGGTCCAAGAAGTCGAAGACTGTTTCCGGGGCCATAGCTACTGGTTCTCAGCCTTCCTCTCAAGAGCAAGAGAAGAAGAAGAGAGAGGAGGAGCAGTCGAGGGAGAGGGAGAAGAAAAAGGAGGAGGAGAGGAAGAAGGTGGAAGAGAGGAAGAGGAGGGAGAAAGAGAAAGAAGAGGAGAGGAGGAAGATGGAGCTGAGGACTAAGACCGTTCAAGCCTTGGTCCCAGTATCTGCTTTGCCTGAGGGGGCTTCGGTGGCTACCTCTCCTCAACTCGCCCCTGCTCTGCTTGAGAGGGCAGTCCTCCCTGCAGATCGCGAGAGGGCGTTAGGGTCTGATCAACTGGCCTTGCAGGCTAGCCAGAGGCTTGCCTTGGTAAGGTTTCTCTTCTATTTCTCAACTTCTTTTTCGTCTGTTTTGATGGTTTCCTCTTTTCTGATCTTTCCCTTGTTTTCTGCAGTTTGTGACTGACTTCGTTGTGCTCTATCGCTCTCGCGACGAGCTGTTGAGAAGGAACAGCGAGCTGGAGCAGCAGAATTCTACTCTGGTGGCCAGGGGTTCTCAGCTGGAGGCCGATCTGAAGGCTGCTGACGCGGCTCGAGCTTCTTCTGACTTGGCCCTTGCTAATTCTGCTCGCGAGAGAGATAATGCTGTCAAGGAGCTTGGCGAGCTGAGGGAGTCGTATGAACAGGTCTGCTCGAGCAAACTGGATTTTGTGGAGAAGAACAGGGTTCTTGCTGAGCAGCTGGAGATGGAGAAAGCCCAGGCAGCCACTGTTAAAGAAGATTCATACAATTCTGGCTGGGCTGCTGCGTATGAAGACGCCGAGGTTCAGATAGGCTATATTAGCCGTCTGAACTTCAAGAAAGGGTGGAACAAGGCCCTTGTGGCTGCAGGGGTGGATGTTGCATCTCCACTCTTCGATGAGCATGATCCAGGGCCAAAACCGGTAGTGGATGAGGATCCATCCCCAACTGTTGAAGGCACCTGTCCTGTTTCTCGGGCGACCTCTTCTGATGCTCCCTTGGTCGAGGAGGCAGTGGATACCCCTGCGGAGGGTAATGCCCCTGCTGATGCTAATAAAGACAAGGACCCATCCTCCGAGGTTGCTAAGTGATAGGGTTTCTTTGTAATTTTTTCTTTCTTGTTCTGATGTAACCTCGCTTGGTATAAATAAAAAGGCTGCGTTTTTACTTGTGCTGATTTCATTCTTTTCTCTTCTTTTCTCTGTAGTTGGTTGATGTGGATGATTATATTCCTGTCACCTCCCAATTGGGTAGAACTCTGGGTCCTAATGTAAGCCCTGCAGTTCGCCAGGCTTTTGCTAGGCTTTGTAGGTTTGCTAAATCAAGGAACCAGAAGTATAAGGATCAGTCCGAGCTGGTGGCTAAATTGAAGGACAGGCTTCAGGAAATGGGGGAGATCGGAGCTTCAGTGCAAGAAGAAATCAGCGAGCTGAGAGTAAAGTTACTGGAGGCCACCGAGATCAATCAGGTCGTGGAGTTTCTTCAGCGGGAGAATGACGACCTGAGGCGTGAGGTCCTGAAGCTTAAGGAGCATTCTCCGAGCACCGCGTCGGCAGTCTTGCAAGGTTCTTCCTCATCGCGAGTTGCTCGGCCACCCCTCCCGCGAGCTGGTAGGAGTACGCGGGGTAGGAGTAGGGGAGCTGAGGAGCAGCGTGAGAGGGAGATGGAGGAGCTGCGCGGTGATGTTCAGCGAGCTTACGTAACTGCTGCTGGGCTTCAGAGGGACGTCACCCGACTGCGGCATTTATTTAAGAAGGGCCCTCACCAAGTGTGGACTGATGGCTATGATCAGGGCTGGCTAGATGCTCCCACAAGGTTATCAGAGTTCGAGCAGCTTTCCTTTATCAGGGGGTGGTTGAGTGCTCTCAAAGAGCTGCAGGTGCCGAGAAATTCGATGTTGTGGTATCGGCATGAGATGTCTTCCTCTATTCTGATGCCCAATCCATTTAGGCGAGATGACCGATGGATTCCTATCGATGCTATTCCTCGGCGGCTACTGGAGTTGGACACAAGTGAAGTTGTAGAGGAATTCGATCCTGCCCCTGATGATGGGAGGAGAGCTAAGGTTGCTGACTACCTTGCTCGGAGGCTTCCCCCTTCTTGATTTTTGTTTTTTAATAATTGTAAATGCTTTGGGCGAGTCTTTGCCGACTAAACATGTACCATTATTGTTTGTAAATATAAAAGATTAATGGATATATTTGAGTTTTGGGCGTTTTGCCGACTAAACGTGTTTATCCAATCTCTGTTATATTTTTCCAGCTTTATAGTGTCCGCCCAGTCCAGTATTAAGAATACCATTGTGCTCTCTCTTTACCTTTTAGGTCGTGTCGTCACACTTCCTTAGGTCTAAGAGGGGCAATTGGCGAGGACACACCTGTTTTTGGATGTCTTCATCCGGTCAGGATTTTAACCAAAGTAGGTTTGATGCCTAAGAATGCTCTGTAGGGCTTCATATATTGCCATGGGCAATGCTAAGAGGTCTGTCGTGCTTTCGTGACGATGACCCGAGGAGGGGTGTTCCCCTGCTATGTCAATTATTATACCTGTGATTTGAAAAGGATGTGCAATAAGATATAATTGTTATACTTTTAGAGAGTAATCAACTGAGAGATTTTTATTGGTGAGTCAAGAAATAAACTGTCTTTTCCCAAAACGAGTACAATAAAAGATCTAACAACAGAACTCCTAAAAGTAGAATTTCTTGAGATTAGCTGCGTTCCATGCTCGTGGGATCTCTCTGCCCTCCATCGTTTTCAAATGATAGGCACCTTGCAGGTCGTCTCTAATTATTTCATAAGGTCCTTCCTAGTTTGGGCCCAGTTTACCATCTGATGGTTTCACCGTGTTGCCCAGGACCTTTCTTAGGACATAGTCTCCAATTTCGAACTTCCTCGGATTGACCTTTTTGCTGTAGTGCTTCGCGAGCTGTTGCTGATAATTCGCTAGTTTTACTAGGGCAAGTTCCCTGAGCTCGCCGGCCAAGTCGAGTTTAGCGAGCAAAGCCTGATCGTTCTGGTTCTGCTCGACAAGGTCGGATCTCATTGTAGGCAATCCTGCTTCTAATGGGATGACCGCTTCCATACCATATGCTAGTGAGAATGGCGTCTGACCTGTGGCTCGTCTGGGAGTCGTTCTGTATGCCCATAGGACATGTGGTAGCTCGGTAGTCCATGCGCCTTTTGCTCGTTCTAACCGCTTTTTTAATCCAGCGATCACTGTTTTGTTGGAAGCCTCAGCTTATCCGTTGCTCTGAGGATAAGCTACCGAGCTGAAGTGGTGCCTGATTCCGTGTTGGTCGCAGAAGTCCTGAAAGGGGCCACTTTCGAACTGTGTCCCATTGTCAGTGATGATGGTTCTGGGGATCCCGAATCGAGTGATTATATTTTTCCATATGAATTTCATCATGTCAGCATCTCGGATGTTCGCCAGAGGTTCTGCCTCGATCCACTTGGTAAAGTAATCGGTGGCGACCAATAAGTATCTGCGGTTGCCGGCAGCGGTGGGTAGTGGTCCCACGATGTCCATTCCCCACTGGGCAAAAGGCCAGGGGCTGGTTAGGGATTTCAATTCGCTGGCAGGCTGGTGGACCTTGGGGGCGTGAAGCTGGCATTTTAGGCATCTGCGGACATATACTGCGGAGTCCCTTTGCATATACGGCCACCAGTAACCTTCTTTCATTGCTCGGAAGGCTAGAGATCTTCCTCCGATGTGGCTTCCGCAGATTCCTTCGTGGAGCTCGTGAAGTACTGTCTCGACCTCGCTTGGGTGGACGCATCTAAGGTAGGGGCCGGAGAAAGATCTTTTATACAAGACGCCCCCCGTGGATAAGTGAAAGCGAGCAGCTTTGACTCTTATCTGGTGGGCGGTCCTTTTATCATCTGGGAGCGTTCCGTCCTTCAAATAGCCTCTTAAGGGATCCATCCAGCTAAGGGCTGGTTCCAATTGGAGTATTTGTTTTGCTCTTGTTAGCTCGCAGTTGGGGTGAATGCTCGGGTAGCTAAGGAAATCGATAGGGATGACCCTTTTAAGGTTGGAATCAACTGTCGAGCTCAGGGCTGCCAAGGCGTCAGCGTGGCTGTTCTGCCCCCTGGGAAACTGCTGGATGTTGATTTCTTCAAAGTTTGTCATCAAGTTTCTTACCACCGAGAGGTAGGCTGCCATTCTCTCGTCCTTCGCGTTGTAGTCTCCACTTATCTGATTGGAAACTAGTTGCGAGTCTCCGAATACCTGTAAATGCTTTGCTCCTAGAGTTTGCGCCCTTTGGAGACCTGCAATTAAGGCTTCGTATTCTGCTTCGTTGTTGGAGGCTGCAAATCCCAGCCTAATTCCTTGCTCGAGGACTGCATTTTCTGGAGTGATGAGAACAATTCCTATTCCTGCCCCCTTTGAGTTGGAGGCTCCATCAACGAATAGCTTCCAGTTTTCCCCTCCAGCCTGGCTGTTTTGTTCTGTTGGGTTAGGCTGGTCGAGAGGTTCTTTGCCCGTGAATTCAGCTATGAAGTCAGCGAGGATTTGTCCCTTGATAGCTGTCCTTGGTTGAAATTGGATGTCAAACCGGCCGAGCTCGACTGACCATTTAGACAGCCTGCCTGACAAATCCGCCTTCCTTAGGACAGCCTTGAGGGGGTGTGATGTAAGGACAACGATCGTATGAGCTTCGAAGTAATGCTTCAGTTTCCTCGAAGACATTACTAGGGCAAATGCGAGCTTTTCTAATGGCAGGTAGCGCTGCTCGGCGTCTAGTAAGGTTTTGCTCGCGTAATAGACTGGGTGCTGGATCCTTGCGACTTCACACATCAGCGCTGAGCTGATAGTGTGGCTGGATATAGAGAGGTAGAGGTATAAGAGGTCCGTTTGATGTGGTATGACAAGCAGTGGTGGGGAGCTTAGGTAGGATTTGAGCTCGCCTAATGCTTGCGAGCAATCTGGGGTCCATTCTATCGTTTTGCTGCCTTTTAAGAGTTGGAAGAAGGGCTTGCATCTCTCGGAGGATTTAGAAATGAAACGATTCAGAGCAGCGAGCATTCCAGTGAGCTTCTGTACATCGCGGATTGTGCGGGGAGGTTGCACCCGTTTAATTGCCTCAATCTGGTCCGGATTTACTTCTATGCCACGCTTGCTGACCAAATACCCAAGGAACTTTCCTGACTGGACACCGAAGGAACACTTGCTCGCGTTGAGTTTCATTCGGTATTTCCTGAGGATTTCGAAGGTACTTGCCAGGTCAGAAAGGTGGTTTTCTTTCTCCTTGCTTTTGACGAGCATGTCGTCGATGTAGACCTCCATTGTGTTTCCCATCTGTTGTTTGAACATTTTAGTAACCAGCCGCTGATAAGTTGCCCCTGCATTTTTAAGCCCAAAAGGCATGACCTTGTAACAGTATAGACCAACCATCGTGATAAACGCCGTTTTATCCTGATCTGGGGCATATAAGGGGATCTGGTGATAGCCTGAGTATGCGTCCAGGAAACTCATTCGCTCGTGAGCTACGGTGGCGTCTACTAGTTGGTCTATTTTTGGAAGAGGGAAGCTATCCTTTGGGCAGGCTTTGTTGAGGTCAGTGAAGTCTATGCAAACTCTCCATTTACCGTTGCTTTTTGGAACTACCACTGGGTTGGATAACCATTTGGGGAACTGCACTTCCCGTATGGATCCTGCATCCAGTAGTTTTTCGACCTCCTGTTCTATTGCTTTGGCTTTCTCGGGAGCAGTTCGTCGTGCCTTCTGTGCTATCGGTTTGAATGTGGGATTGACGTGCAACTGATGGCAGACCATATTGGGATCGATTCCTGGCAGCTCGTAGGGTTCCCAAGCGAAAACATCTATGTTGCTCCTGAGTAAGGTTAACAAATCCTTTTGCTCTTCGTTAGTGAGTGAGGTTCCGATCAGGAAGACTCTGATGTTGTCGCCTTCCCTGGCAATTACTTCTACAACTCGTTCGGAGGGGTGGAGCCTGGTCTCTTCCACTCCGGGCCTTCCGTATTTTAATTGCTATTTGGAGGGGATTGCACCTTCCTCCATTCTCTCGCTGGTTCGAACGTCTTTTTTTTCTGGCTTCGGTCGGATGGCCGCTATGAAGCACTTTCTCGCCATCGCTTGGTCGCCATGTATCTCCATCACTCCCCGCTCGGTGATATATTTGAGTTTCTGGTGGTAGGTCGAGGAGACTGCCTTCATTGCATGAAGCCATCCCCTGCCGAGGATGGCTTGATACGGTGAATCGATGTCGACCACCAAGAATTCGATCATTTTCGAAACACTTCCAGCGAGCACTGGTAGTACTATCTTGCCCAAAGGCATGGTCATTTTTCCAGCGAAGCCCACCAGAGGGACAGTGGTTCCCTTCAGGTCGGCGATGTCCAGCTTCAATTTTCTGAACAGGTCGATGTACATTACTTCGGATGAGCTTCCTTGATCGACGAGCAGCCTGTCGATATCAAAGTTGGCTATCCTGAGTGTAATGACTAAGGCATCATGATGTGGGGTCCTTACTCCTACAAGATCTTCATCCGTGAAGATGATGTGCTTGTTGTAGTTGATGTCCTCTGCTCGGCGGCGTTTTCCTGCCTGTGATTTCGCTGGATCAATTTGAAAAGCTTGCATTACTGCTGTCAGCTTCTTTACCTCCATCCGAGCTGAGTTGCCCTGGATTTGCTTAACATCGGATACTCCATGGATTACTGCGAATTCGTGTCCGGTGTCGTCTTCTAATACGTTGTCGGGTTTTGCCTCCTTGTGGACAGTCACTCTCTCTACCTTCCTTTCCACAAAGTCATTCAAATGTCCGGATTGGGCCAACTCCTCGAGGTGGGACTTAAGAGCCTTGCAGTGCTCGGTCTTATGTCCTCCCTCTTTGTGGAAGGTGCATCTCAGCGCGTTATTTCTTTTCGATGGGTCTCCTCCCATTTTCCGGGGCCATTTGACGAACGGCTCATCCTTTATCTTAGCGAGAATTTTGTAAATTGGTTCTTTGAAGACGGTGTTGACTGCCTGGAACGACTTTGCAATGTCAGGACTTCCTCCATTCTTGGGGCCATTCTTGCTCCCATTCTTCCCTCCTTTTTTCTGGTTATCAACTTTCTCACTTCCCTTCGTGGCGAGCTTGGCTCGACCGTTTTCACCTACGTTAAGGCGGGTGACATCTTCCACTTTTGCGTATTTCTCAATCCGGGCCATCAGGTCATCAATGGTGGTTACTTCCTTCTTTGTCAAGGACTGGTAGAGGAGGGAAGAGCTGGGTAGCCCAATTTTGAATGAAGCCACTGCCACCTCTTCTGCGCAGTCCTCGACTTCGTTGAATAATTCCCAGTACCTTTTCGCGTAGTCTCGGAGTGTTTCCTGAGGAGTTTTCTTCATCGTCAATAGAGCATCCATCCTTTTGGGATGGGAGCTGCTGGTGATGAACCTGGCCGTAAAGAGCTCGGCCAGGGATTTGAAATTTCTGATGGATCGGTGAGGGAGTTTCTCGAACCATTTCTGGGCCACGTCATGAAGGCTCGAGGGGAAAATACGGCACATCAACGCATCTCGGTGATTCCAGAGGGTCATAGCCTGCCGGTACTGCCTGACATGATCAATGGGATCAGTCTTCCCATCATAAATCTTGAACCTTGAAATAGCAAACTTTTTGGGAGCTTCTTCTTCTTCAATTTCCCTTGTGAAGGGCGATTTCATCTGGGTCTTGAGGGCTCTCCTGGCGAGTTCTCTGGTCGACCTGGTGCCGCGGTGAGCTGGATGTTGGTCCATTTCTCTGCGGACTAGGTTCCGTATGTTGTCGTCGCTGCGAGCAGGGCTATGATAGCGGCGAGCTTTTCTCAGCTGCTCGCGGAGGTCGTCATCTGAGTCGCCACCTTCGAACCCTTGATGTTGCCGCCTAGGGCTCCTTCCTCGGCTGCGAGATTTGCTCGCCTGAGGGCTAGGAGTGCGATAGGGGCGCCTCCTGGTATCAGGATGTAGTTCTTTTTCCAATTTTTCCAGTCTTCTTTTCAGGCGAGCATTCTCAGCCTCATACTTACGAGAAGACTCCCTCTGCTCGTGGAGCCTTGCTTCGTACGCATCGATCAATCTGGATATCTGAGTGGACCTTGCTGGTCCTTGACTTTCTTCTGAGGCTGGCCTTTCTAAGCGAGCCCCTTGATCGGAACGTCGGACTTCAGACCTAATCCTGCGAGGAGCGGGTGGCTCCTGAATGGAGCGGGTGGCTCCTGAATGTCTCCTGCTTGAGGAGCATTGCTGCTGTGACCAGACATCTTAGATTTTTTCTTGATGTGGGCTCTTCTTAAGGAAAGATAAACGCTTCCCACAGACGGCGCCAATTGTGGAGGCAATTATTATGCAACACAGATAAAATATGAAAGAGGTAACAACCAAGAAAAAACAGATGAAAGACCAATCACAACAACGGGGATACGTGGTTCAGCAAAGAAGTGCCTACGTCCACGGTGGTTCAGTCAGTGTTATTCCTCTATATTCTGAAGAGTAAGTACAGAGAATACAACTTTTCCTTTTCCCCGGACTTGGGGTTTAATTTATACATGTATGTCTTAGAGTAGTGGGGGTGATAGGGTCCTCTTTTTTAGCCATCTCCCTTTCATGGGATCATGTACCCCCACAACTCTTCTTCATGGCATCGTGGAGTAAATGGACGAATACCAGAAGTGATGGGCCTGGGTTTTGGGCCGCTAAGGATGGGCTACTCGTCCAGGCCTTATGGTGATAAAATCGGTGTACCCACAACATCCAACCATACAGTTTGAAACAACTACTAATCAGAATTCCGGCTCGAGAGAAATTTAATCGAGCATTATCAATTAATCATAAACTTCACACAATAAGGAATTTAAGCCAAAGTTGCGAGAATAAACATTTAACTGAAAATTGGTCGCACGCGGATTAGATTCGGATTATCGCTATAAACACTAACATTGCATGAAAGAGAAAGTTAAACGCGTAATAATCCGACTTTAATTCGTCCGGGTTCAATTAAACGCAATTTTGCACAAAACCTAATTTTTGGAGCTCGGGGCCCGTTGATGGCGGAACGAAATCCCGACCCTATTTATCTAAGGGCAATACATGAATTAAACTAAATTACAACTAATTAAACTAGAAAATCAAGAAATAAAGCAATTAAACAAATTAACAAAGCATGAAACTAATTTACAAAGCAACGAAAATAAAGAACAAAACTATATTAAAGGAGATGATAATGAATAGTTCAATCTTACAAAACCAAATGGATGTCCCCTTAAGAACAGAAGAAGATGAGATCTCAAAACCAAACCCTAACCTAAAATGTCTTTTAAAACTAAGTATATGTGATATTACAACAAAATTGGGTTATATAGTAAGTTGGGAGAAAAGAAAAGAAGAAAGAAAAGAAAAGCAAAATATCTAAAAAAAACAGGGGATCGATCAATCGACCTACTTGGTCGATTGATCGATGGAAAAAAACCAAGCCCATTGTTACCCCACGAATTGCAAAAATTGAAGGATCGATCGATCAATCAAGCAGGTGTGAGCCTACTGCATTCCTTTTCCTTCTCTTCTCCCCTCTTTTGGTTTCATTGTTTTTCTCTTCCGCCAAAAGTGCCATAACTTCTTCGTTAGGGATCCGAATTGCCCACCGTTTGTGGTCACGCGAAGCTTACGAGGAGGGATACAACTTCCGTGAAGATAATGAGCCAGGTGACCAAAATGTGGATTGACTAAATTGCCCTTGAATGTGCGATTACATACGGAACTTGAGCGGAATGCGTCTGAACTCCATACTTAGTACCTAAATACCTACAAAAGCCCAATTATACCTCATATAGCATGTTAACAATATAAACCGAGGTTGTCTGATTAATGGGCTTAAATATAGAGATTAAGGCACCCGAGGGGGCTAAAATACGTAGGTTCGAGAGATAAAATACGCAATATTTGCGTATTATCCCACCCCTTAACTTACACATTGCTAGTCCCTAGCAATGAAATAGGATGCAACAAGATTTACAAGAAAACAAAAAGCAGGATAAGTACAAAAATATGGTATAAAAGCACAAGGCCACTTTCGCGGGTGATTCGATTGCATTTAGCGTATGCAATAAGCCGTTAAACCCATAGGTTACCCTAGTGGACGAGTGTCGTCTCGTGAGGGTTTTCAGGGATGAAACCCATAAAAATCATAAAGTCTGCTCAAAATATTCCCAATCACATGCGACAAACTCAATAATACGAACAATATTTCAACATGTTATTATCATAGCAAACGAATTCACGTGAAAAGTCCGTAGTTATTAACATTATCGAATGCACCTCAATGAATTGAAACCTTAAAATGTGGGAGGGGAGTGAGCACATGCAAAATATGATTTGGCAAAAATTTAAATAAATTGGATAATAAATATCAAAGCATGCATAAAAGTCAATCCTCACGGGCATTACACTCATCAAGCAAATTCACTCGAAACAGGGAGGTAACACACGGAACATGCGGGCATATAGAGTAAATCTAAATGGAAACTAGGTCGCATACATGTCACAAATGAAGAACGCTATATAAAAACTAAAAAAATATAATCTCAATGAAAGATACAGCTCATTAAAGGAGGCGAAATGTATTTTCACACGTTATCAAAACTATTATGACTTTTGAATTACATCAACCTAAGATCATATAGGAATTTACTAGGGTTTTAATGTAGGCTAGGCTAGGGTACGAAACGAAAGAGATGTATATACGGATTCAAAGGTGTTTGGGGATGAAACTCGGGATAATGGGAAAATGCGAACAATAACAAAATTCGACAATTGATTTCCAAACGAGCATTAGATATAACAATCGAGAGAGTAACAAGGATTATTGAATCACTATAAACAATATATAAAAATTTCTCTTTCTTTTTCTTTTCTTCTTTTTCTCACTTTTCTTTTGTTTTCTTTTGTTTTCAACTTTCTCTGTTTCTTCTCTTTTTCACTACACTTTATTCGTTTCTCACTCTTTTCATGCTCAAATTACAACCACAAAACAACAATATCATTCAATCCCAAGTAATAATCCAAACAAGGGTACGTAAGGTAATATGTATGGTATAAAACTCCAATTTGGAGTTGGTTAGTGTATTTTGGGTAATGAAATGAAAGGCTAGTATTTAGGCTCAAGTGGGTTGACTAGGGAACATATAAAAGGTGAGATCAAGGTCATATGGGTGATATACAAAGATGGCCTACGATCATTTCCAAAAGTTTACGCAATTCTCGAGTCAAAACAATATATGAAAATCATGATCAAGTAACACATTTCAAGTATGAACGATCAAATAAAAGAATAGTGAGATTACCGACGAATTCAACGTTTTCAATGAGAAAAGAATAGTGTATACACTCACAAATGACGAAAGGTACAATGCTTACTCGGTGTAAGTATATACAATGCAACAAAAGATTACTGAGTTGTAAAAATCTTAAACCAAATCAATAAAACGATAAAAGTGCATGTGCTCATGGGGTTAAAGTTTAATTCATGAAGTTATTCATAATATCAATAAGTGAGACTAAACTCTAATAACTTCTAAAATCGAGAACATGCATCATTGAGTTATCTATTGGATCGGGCAATTATTGAAATTTATCATCGAAAACAAGGGCAAAAGACCCATAAAAGGAGAAAAAAGAAAGAAAATCTTTTTGAAAATTTTCAATTTTTCTAAGAAAGGCATACTAAGTAACTAACATGTGAGAAAAAACATGGACTAAATAAAGAAATGGACAGAATATCCCACACCCCCTAACTTAAAACCTGACATTGTCCTCAATGTTAACTAAGAACCAAGTTTAAGAAGGAAAAGAGCGATATTATCCAAAATTGGAGCATTCCCCATAAGAACAAGTCCAAAGAACCTACAAAACAAGTTAGTACCGAGCATAGCAAAAAAAAATAACAAAAAGTTAACTAATTAGAAGAGACTAAATTAAAAGGGAAAGACAAAAATATAAAGAACGAATAAAAAGCTAACTATATACAACCTACTATTTAGGCTTCTAACTAACTATACACTAGAAGTCTAAATTTTTGAGGGTCCACCCAAAATACAATTTGACTTTGGAGGAACAACGGTGGACCCTCCCTTTCATGCATACCTCCCGAAAAATAGGAATTCCGTTCAAACGACGAAAGGCATGTAGGTGGTGGAAAAGGTGAACCATCCCCAATTAAAAATTTGGGAGGGAGGATGGGGAATTTGGATAGGACGGGTGACAAATACACAAGGGGACCAAAAAAAACTGAATTTCCTCCCCAAGATTTAGCAAGCGGAATGGGAGGTGGCTCACATGAGGGCAAAGATGCCTTCATGGAAAGCAACTCGATCAAGTACACGTCGGTGAAAGGGTTGAACGTTTTAAAGTTCGGTACCGATTCATCGGGTACTTGAGACGGTGTGATAACGGAGAATGAAAATGGGGAGGAAAAAAATTCAAAATCAATAGATGAGTTATCCTCACTCAAAGTTGGAATTTCAAAGGAGATAGGATCATTTTCAATGAAACTTTGTTCTTTGGGATCCAAAGAAGAAATCATCTCATTGCAAATAGATACTACATCCATTTCATCCTCGTTTTCATTCTCAATTACAAAATGGGCCAAGTCAAGAATGATTTGTTCCAAAGTAGGCACAAAGTCCTCAATTGGTTCAAAACATTCCTCGACTTCAAAAGTCTCGGAAGAGAAATGGTCGTCGGATTCGAATAATAAATCCAAGTCTTGCTCCCAACAAAGATGTTCTTCCCGATAACATTCTTCATACCTCTCGTTCTCAAGCATGAGCAAACCCTCGTCGAAAGTCATAGGCCGAGGTGCGGATGCTTGAAAATGAGGAGATTGAAAATCATTATCGGCACAAAAGTTAAACTCGTTATTATAAGAGTTTTGAAAACTATTGCAATTCGTTTCAAAATTTCTATTATAAGGAGGTAAAGGCCCAAAATCATTATCATCGTCCTGAAAATCTACGCACTCCAAAGCTTGACTTTTGTAATACTCTCCCAAAGTCATTTTAGATGTTGCAATTTTTTAGGACTCTAAGTATTGACCAAAAGTCATAGGAGTACGGGGATTTTGAGAATTATCATAATGATTACCGAAAGGATTGGAATAAGAAATGCTTACCCCAACAAAAACTCAAGATGGATATTTCCACAAAGATGATGCGCGCAAGGCAAAATTCAGCGGTTCTTGGCGCTCAAATGTAGAAATCCTGCAAAAAGGTTAAAAAAAAGAATACAAATACAAAAGAGATAATACTACGAACTAATAAGACAATTACAATCTATAACAAAACATCCCCCGACAACGGCACCATTTTGATCGAGGGTGAAGAGTAGCACGCATCAAACATTGATCGCCTCAATACAAACAAATCTAAGTTAGGACTACACTTGCGATACAAGTATAGTGGTAAGTCGGGTATCGAATCCACAGGGAGTGTTAGTATATCTCGTAATCGGATTATTAATTCAGGAATAAAATTGTAAAAGGGTGATCTATGCTAGTAAATAAAAGAAAAGAGAGAAGTTAAATCTAAAGAAAGGTAAAGCGAGGATCGGGATAACATCCAACCATACGGATCGAAACAACTACTAATCAGAATTCCGGCTCGAGAGGAATTTAATCGAGCATTATCAATTAATCATAAACTTCACACAATAAGGAATTTAAGGCAAAGTTGCGAGAATAAACATTTAACTGAAAATTGGTCGCATGCGGATCAGATTCGGATTATCGCTATAAACACTAACGTTGCATGACAGAGAAAGTTAAATGCATACTAATCCAACTTCAATTCGTGCACGTTCAATTAAACGCAATTTTGCACAAAATCTAATTTTCGAAGCTCGGGGCCCGTTAGTGGCAGAATAAAATCCCGACCTTATTTATCTAAGGGTAATACATGAATTAAACTAAATTACAACTAATTAAACTAGGAAAGAAAGAAATAAAGCAATTAAACTAATTAACAAAGCATGAAACTAATTTACAAAGCAACGAAAATAAAGAACAAAACTATATTAAAGGAGATGATAATGAATAGTTCAATCTTACAAAACCAAATGGATGTCACCCCAAGAAGAGAAGAAGATGAGCTCTCAAAACCAAACCCTAATCTAAAATGTATTTTAAACCTAAGTATATGTGATATTACAACAAAATTGGGTTATATAGTAAGTTGGGAGAAAAGAAAAGAAGAAAGAAAAGAAAAGCAAAATATCTAAAAAAAATAGGGGATCGATTGATCGACCCATTTGGTCGATCGATCGATGGCAAAACACCAATCCCACTGTCTCCCCACGAATTGCAAAAATTGAAGGATCGATCAATCAATCCCTTTGATCGATCGATCGATCGATCAAGCAGGTGTGTGCCTACTGCATTCCTCTTCCTTCTCTTCTTCCCTCTTTTGGTTTGATTATTTTTCTCTTCCCCCAAAAGTGCCATAACCTCTTCATTAGGGAACCGAATCGCTCACCGTTCACGGCCACGCGAAGCTTGCGAGAAGGGATAAAACTTCCATGAAGATAATGGGCTAGTTTCCTAAAATGTGAATTGACTAAATTGCCCTTGAACGTGCAATTGCGTAGGGAACTTGAGCGGAATGCGTCTGAACTCCATACTTAGTACCTAAATACCTATAAAATCCCAATTATACCTCATATAGCATGTTAAAAATATAAATCGAGGTTGTCGGGTTAACGGGATTAAATATAGAGATCAAGGCACCCGAGGGGGCTAAAATGCGTAGGTTCGAGAGATGAAATACGCAATATTTGCGTATTATCAGCAGTCCCAATCACAACAACCGTTAAGAACATTCAAAGAAATAGACACAAGAATTTTAAACGTGGTAAAACCCTTAAACAATGGAAACATCCACGGTGCCCTCTACGGTACAAAATAAAATTCACTAGAATAAAGAATCAAGTTACAACACTTAAGCAAACCACAAATATCATAACCTAAGTTCAGAATATACCTACTTGAGATTCTCCACTCCAAAGGTAATCTGAATTGGACTGATCTTTTCTTGCTGTTTCTTTGCTTTTTTCTTAATTTCCTTCTCTTTGAATTCTGATTCCAGTAACTCGTTCAAAGTCCAAGATTCTCAGACAGAACCAAAGTGTTTAAGAATTCGTGTGAGATATTATTTGTGATGTGCTACTACATGCAAACATGCTACTCACCCTCTCAAAATTATGTAAACATTCCTAACAAATTACAATAGTTCTAAAATGATAGGTTATTTCTGAATCTGTATTTTCAAGTCAAGACTTCTTAATCTTTCTATAAATCCACTGATCTCAAGGATACCTTGCTCAGAAGACGGTTTAAGGTCTTAAACAATTTCAGTATTTTGAAAATATTTTTGAAATTATAAACCTCCAATTGAGATCCAAACTAGACTAGAAGTCTATTTTGTAAAAACAAATTCAGACTTAACAAGCAGAGGCTGATTCAACATATTTTGACATAAAACTTCTTTTCTCAGATCTATGGTTATCCTTTTAAAACTTGAACAAACGTTCTTTGTGTTCCTTTTATTTTTGTACACACGTATTTCATAAAACATGAAATAGAAAACCAAAAACACAAACAACTCACTAGATCCGAAACTACTTTGAAACTTAAAATTTTCAATTTCAAAATTTGTTGAAACAAAAGATCTAAAATACTAGATCTAAAAAGAGTAAAAGAAAATAAATCGTATGATGTTCTCTTTTTAGAAAAACTCAGTTTCAACAATGAAACTTAAGTTTCTCTTAGAGATGAGTTTTGAGATAATCAAGAACTTGAAGAGGTCTTCAAACGAAGAATAAACTCAACACCAAAAACACAAAAATAATAAAATGTCTAACTCTTAAAAATAGGTTTTCTGGTATATGGATCATTTCGATTTTGGTGTTTGGTTTGGGGAGAAATAACTTAGAGGATGAAAAAACTAGGGTTTCTTCTTTATTTTTCTCTCTCTTTTCTTTCCCTCTCTTCTCATTTCTCTCTCTTCTCCCCACTCTTTCTTTTTTCTCAAGTTTTACGAACTGGACAAAGTCTATAATGGCTCAACCTAGGGTCCTATTTATATTAGACGAAAAAGGATCTAGAACCTCGAACCCAATCTTATGGATGGGATTGATTCTTGAGTAATTGACTTTAATCCAATGGTTCATCACAAGCGGTGGGTTAAACGTTTGTTCATTGGTTTAAACTGGGTTCACAGGGATTGACTCGCTACACATACAGAACATTTATAAGTTCGATCCAAGTGATGAGATTGGTTATACAGAATGAGTCTTCCAGAGAGCACAAATCCAACTATTAGACTACCAACACGTGTACGAACCAGATTAAGGCAAAACGAGTGTTTGAAAATAATTACAGAACACACCTTGAATTCGCTAGCGCTTTTGGATTCTACACATGCAAACAATCAGTAATAAAAATAACTTTCTAAAATCTAAATTTTACCCACAACACTTTTAAAACCATATTTTAATTAATTCAAAAAACATTTGAAATTATTTAAAATGATTTAAAAATGTTGTAAAAGAATAAAATAGATTTTAAAAGACTTGAAGTGATTAAAGAGACCACCAATGCAAATAGGAATGAAATATTATGTAGTGCAGGTGTCCTATAATGGTTATAAGATAGAAATCACTTCCCTTTATGTTGATCTTGAGGATTTTCTTGGATAGGTTTTCTTCATTAAACTTGAGCCTTTGAGGAGATGGAGTTCTCATAAAATCTAACATATTTTGTCTAGATATCCAAATTAGTTGGAACTCCCATGTATGTAGACTCAAGTAAGTCAATATATAGTGTGTTCTCAATCTCCACCTTAGGATATTAGAGACAAAATTCCCTTGAGTATTCAAAACTCGTGGGTCAAAATGAAAAATCTTATTTATCCTATACAAAAATTTTAACTACCCATTCGCATCCTAGAACCGAAAATTAGGTAAAAAAATACATTACTCAACTATATACAGACCAATACCCTACAAAATAGGAACAAGCTATACAACGGGTCTGAAATTCTGAAATGCCTGTGACAAAATAAACACTAAATGGCATATTAGTTAAGTTAGAATCATGAATAGATAGAAGAATCGCTAAGCAATACTCAAGATCTTTTCCCCCAATTTTTCTCAAATATACAAGGGGTATAAATAAAAAAAATAGGGATTAATTGAGAGTTATCATGCCTATAGCTGTGCGCAAATACTCAAATTGTATGTTATCTAAAGGTTTAGTAAAGAGATCTGCGAGCTGCTTTTGAGTGTTCAGATATTCAATAATGAGATCTTTGGATTCGACAAGGTCATGGATAAAATGATGTCTAATCTTAATATGCTTAGTTCGTGAGTGCATTACATGATTTTTGGAAATATTAATAGCACTTTGGTTATCACAAAACATGGTTAATTGTTTTTCGGTGAGACCATAATCATTAAGCATCTGTTTAGTCCATAATAATTGTCAACAACAATTACCAGCTTCTATATATTCAGATTCGGCGCTAGATAATGAAATACATTTCTTTTTCTTACATGACCAACCTACGAGATTATTGCCTACGTAGTAGCAAGCACCAGAATTGCTCTTACTATCGTCAGAACAACCAGCCCAATCGGCATCGGTATATCCTACAATAGAACCAGTCGTATCGTTTGTGTAATAAATACCAAATATTAGAGTACCCTTAATATATTTAATAATTCTTTTCACACTTAATATGTGAGATTCTTTAGGGTTACTTTGATATCTAGCACAGATACAAACAATAAAGGATATGTCGGGTCGAGACGTTGTAAGATACAGTAAACTCCCTATCATAATTCTATAAAGAGTGGGATCAACACTTTTCCCATTATCATCCTTAGAAAGTTTAGCTGAAGCACTCATGGGGTTCTAGAAGGTTAAGCATTTTCCAAGTCGAATTTTTTAACTAAATCTGCAGCATACTTGGATTGAGAAATAAAAAGACCATCACTACATTGTTTTACTTGTAAACCTAAAAAATATTGTATTTCACCCATTAGAGACACCTGAGATTCGGTATGCATAATATCATAAAAATTCTCAACTTGTTTAGGATAGGTGGAACCGAAAATAATATCGTCCATGTATACTTGTGCGATTAAGACTTGTTGATTTTCCTTTCTAACAAACAATGTTTGATCATTTTCGTCGCAGACAAATTTGTGAGACACTAGAAAGGCAGACAGTCGCTCGTAGCTTGGTTCAAACCATATAAGGCGTTATTAAGTCTAAAGACGTAATTCGGATGTACAGGATCAATAAATACGTATACCTCTTCAGATAAAATTCCATTTAAAAATGCATATTGAACATCCATTTGGAACTATTTGAATTGTATATGACAAGAAATTACAAGTAGGATACGAACTGATTCTAGACGAGTAACGAGTGCAAAAGTTTCATTAAAATAAATTCCCTTGATCTGGGAGTATCCCCGTACAACCAACCTAGCTTTATTTCTAATGACCTCCCCATTTTCATCAGTTTTGTTTTTAAAAATCCATCTAGTGCCAATAACCTTCGAATCTTTTGGTCTAGGAACCAGATTCCAAACATCGTGACTCTTGAATTGGATCAATTCTTCTTGCATAAAATTTATCCAAAATGAGTCAGTAAGGGCATCATTAACATTTTTAGGTTCCTCAAGAGAAACAAAATAAGAAAATTATGCCACTTGTCGAAGTTGGGATCTAATTCGAACAGGCTCCGAAGGATTACCGACGATGGTTTCAGTGGGATAATCTTTAGAAATCCAAGTGGGTACAAAAGGAATCTCAGGTGGTATTGAGTCAGTGTCATTAGGAGGATCAACGGATAAATTAGGTTTGTCCTCATCAAATGCTACCGGTTGACTGTCACTTCTCCTTACACTCGTGAAATTTATAATTGCATTAATTGATTCCATAATAGTTTTGGTTCGACAGTTGAAAACACGCAAAGCCCTACCATTTTGGGAATATTCAAGAAAAAATCCTTTACTCTTTGAGTATCAAATTTTAAAAGTTACTCTCTATCTTTGCAGATGTAGCAAATACTCCCGAAGATTTTAAAATATTTTAAGTTTGGCTTTTTGTGGAACCATAACTCAGAAGAGGTTTCTTTGGAATTTTTTCTGAGGTAGATATGATTAATAATGTGACACGGTATTTGGACAGCTTCTACCCAAAAATATCTAGGGAGATTCTTAGAATGTAACATAAACCTAACCATTTCTTGTAAAGTCATATTCTTACGTTCAACAATACCATTTTGCTGCGGGGTTTTGGGAGCACTAAACTCATGTTTATAGCCATTAGCTACACAATACTCAGAAATACCAGATTCCTTGAACTCTCCACCTCTATCACTCGTAATTCCACACATCTGCGTATCTTTCTCATTCTTAATTTTCAAGATGATTCTTAAGAATTCATTGAAGGTATCTGATTTTTGTTTCATAAAAGTTGCCCATGTATATCAAGTATAGTCGTCCACTATAGTTAAAATGTAAGAGTTTCCACAGAAACTAACAGTTCTTGAAGAACCTATGATGACACACCCCAACCCAGTTACTTATAATTAAGTCTGAAAGTCAAAGTGAGTCAAACCATAATTAATCTAACCAAACCATAAACACGAGTTTTAATTTCAGAGTCATTATTGTAAAATCCATATAACTGAAAGCCTTTTTACAAGGTAAAAGTAGTCATGTCGATAAAAACTTTCTTGAAGGATAAGTTAACTTAATTACATCATTTACATTTACACAAAATCATTGTTTCTCCCGTTCCTAGCTAACCCAACCCGATTTCCTAGATTTGGCAGTGAATCGTGTTACCTGAAAAATGTGAACATAGGAACTATGAGCAAAAATAGCCCAGTGAATGCATCACTACAATACTACTGCGTGAATTTAAATACAATAAATCATGTCCATATAATTATGTATTAACTTATCCGGCTCATTCATAACGAATGACCAACTTTTCCGAATCATGATTCACATATCCTGTCTAAATAGACAATTATCCACCATTCCTGGTCGAGGAGTAACCCCTTGTCATTAATAGACAAATCTCCCCCATTTCGGGTCGAGGAGTGACCTCCCATTTCGGTAAATCGAAATGAACAATTTTATATTCATAACATTATGATCATATTCGTAACAGTATACAAATACATCATTCTAGTGAGTACACTAACCTTGGGTTGTCAACTATGTATTTATGTTTCCTTCGGGTGGAGCTGAACTGGGTTGGTTAGACCTTACACCTTAGGGACTTTTACGTAATTTGTACGTATTTTCCTACACTTTTTCTCCTCACTTTTCCTTCCTAAAGTCCCTAATTCTCTTTCCTCCAGGTAAAACCCTTTCATGGCTGATTTTGGCTGAAGGATAAGCTTATTTCAAGGGTATAAGGTAGGCCAAGGCTGCCTCCCATGCCAACCAATCAAATTAAACCATTTGGTTTAATAAAAGACAATTTACCACTTAAAGGGAATGGACAAATTTACCCCTTGTTCGTAAATTCGGCCTAACTTCTTACTCGTACATCCGTTTGATGCACCATTTATTGTGTTACAATACTAACTCACATGTCTACAATTATATAGTTTTCACCTCAAGTCAATTGTTAAGTTATAAAGGTCAAAACTAGTCTTAAACAGGGGCATTTCTATCGAAAACAACGAAATTTTGTGTTTGTAAATAATTCGACATTTCATGATTTATGAAAGTAGGATTAGACTAAACATAATCACTTAACATTAGATATAGTACTAACACATTCTTCATATCACATAAGGTAAGCATGATTTAAATATAATTTATCATAATTATATTCGGATTGTCACAACTCACCTCCCTTAAAAAAATTCGTCCCCGAAATTTAATATAAAGGTCACTTACCAAACAAATGGGGATACTGTTTCTTCATGTTATCCTTCGTTTTCCAAGTTTCTTCTTTAATTCCATGACTCATCCACATAACTTTAACTAAGGGAATAACTTTATTCCTCAATACCTGCTCCTTACGATCAATAATTTCCAATGGTTCCTTGATGTACGATAAGTCTTCCTTCAGTTCAATTGGTTGAGTTTTCAATTGATGAGATGGATCCGCCAAATACTTATGAAGCATAGATACGTGAAACACATCATGTAAACGGGATAAATCTGGAGGTAAGGCTAATCTATATGCCAGGTTCCCAATTCTTTCCAACACCTCATATGGTCCAATGCATCTTGGACTTAGTTTCCCCTTCTTCCCAAATCTCATAACGCCTTTCCATGGTGAAATACACAGGAATACAAAATCTCCCTTCTGAAATTCCAATGGATACTTTCTTTTATCTGTATAAAATTTATGCTTGCTTTGTGCTGTCTTTATTCATTCCTGAATCATTTTAATCTTTTCTGTTGTCATATCTATCAATTCAGGACCCAAAATTTCCCTTTCACCTACTTCATCCCAACACAAAGGCGTTTTACATCTCCTCGCATAAAAAGCTTCGTACGGAGCCATACTAATGGTAGACTGATAACTATTATTATACGATAATTCCATCAATGGCAAATGATCGTCCCAACTACCCTTGAAGTCAAATACACAAGCTCGTAATATGTCTTCTAATATTTGAATTATCCTTTTAAATTACCCATCGGTTTGTGGATGAAATGCAGTGCTGAACTTCAAACTTGTGACCATGGCATCTTGTAAACGAGGCCAAAACTTATAAGTGAAAGTTGGATCTCTATTTGATACAATTGACACTGGTGCCCCATGTAAACGGATAATCTCATCAACGTACATATGTGCGTACTTGTCAACAGTGTAGGTGGTCTTAACTGGAAGAAAATGGGTCGACTTCGCCAATCGGTCTATAATCACCCAAATAGAATCATGCCCCTTTGGTGATCGGGGTAATCCTGTAACAAAGTCCACCGTTATATGTTCTCACTTCCATTCCGAAATAGGCAATGACTGTAATAATCCCGCCGGCTTATGATGCTCCGCCTTTACTTGCTGGCATACTAAACATTTAGCTATGAACTCTGCAATCTCACGTTTTATATTGTTCCACCAGTAATACTCTTTCAAATCTCTATACATTCTGGTACCTCCCGGATGCATAGAGTAAATAGAACTATGTGCCTCTTCTAATATATCCTTCTTTAAGGGTGGATCATTCGATACACAAATCCTATTTTTATAACACAACGATTCATCATTCTTAATTTCAAAGTCACTCTCTTTACCATCCAGGACATCTTGTTTCTTCTTCTCAAGGAATGGATCACTGATCTGCAAA
The DNA here is from genome assembly GCA_949130495.1 of Sambucus nigra. Lineage (NCBI taxonomy): Eukaryota > Viridiplantae > Streptophyta > Magnoliopsida > Dipsacales > Adoxaceae > Sambucus > Sambucus nigra. The sequence goes on along the minus strand of OX422222.1, from coordinate 117,415,313 downwards.
TTTCGTATGCGTTCGGCCAATAAAGGTCTCACTGTGACATGTGCTAATAAGACTCCCCTTTTTGAAAACTTTAATTCAATCCCCATAGATGCCAAGTCATGAATATTTCCAACACGTGCACACTGTATACAACCAAGCATCCTTGATGATTTTCGACTCAAAGCATCTGCTACTACATTGGCCTTACCAGGATGATGATGAATGGTACAGTCATACTCTTTAATTAACTCTATCTAACGCCTCTGTCTCAAATTCAGTTATCTATGTGTAAACAAGTATTTCAAACTTTGATGATCTGTAAATATCTCACAAGTTTCTCCATAAAAGTAATGTCGCCATAACTTCAAAGCAAAAATAATAGCTTCTAACTCCAAATCATATATAGGGTAGTTTCGTTCATGCGTCTTTAATTGTATGGAAGCATATGCTATTACCTTCTCATTATGCATAAGAACACATCCTAACCCCTGAAATGAAGCGTCTGTATAGATCACAAAAGACTCATTCCCACATGGAATAGTAAGTGTATGGACTGAAACCAACCGATTCTTTAATTCTTTAAAACTCCTCTCGCATTTTCATCCCATAAAAACTTCACTTCTTTACGAGTCAACTTTGTCAATGGTAATGCTATTGCTGAAAATCCCTTAATGAATCTGCGATAGTAACCTGCCAATCCTAGGAAACTCCTAATTTCTATCACATTCTTAGGACTCTCCCATTCAACGATTGCTTCTACCTTCTTTGGATCAACATATATCCCATTTATCAAGACAACGTGACCTAAAAACATTAGTTCACTCAACCAAAACTCATACTTGCTAAATTTAGCAAATAATTTCTTCTCTCTCAAAATCTGCAATACAAGTCTCAAATGTTTCTCATGTTCCTCCATGCTATGCGAGTAAATCAACACATCGTCTATGAATACAATCACAAATGAATCAATGAAAGGGTGGAATACCGGGTTCATCAAATCCATAAAAACTGCTGGAGCATTAGTTAATCCAAATGGCATCACCAAAAACTCATAGTGCCCATATCGAGTCCGAAAAGCTGTTTTAGAAATATCACTATCCTATACTTTCAATTGGTGGTAACCTGATCTCAAATCAATCTTCGAAAATACTGTGGAACCTTGTAATTGGTCAAATAAATCATCTATATGAGGTATAGGGTACTTGTTTCTAATGGTCACCTTATTCAATTACTAATAATCAATACATAATCGCATTGTCACATCTTTCTTTTTCACAAATAACACTAGGGCTCCCCATGGCGAAACATTAGGCCGAATGAAACCTCTGCTTATCAAATCTTGTAATTGCACTTTTAATTCTTTCAACTCTGTTGGTGCCATTTTGTAAGGATCAAGGGAAATCGGACCAGTACCTGGAATTAATTCAATGGAAAACTCTACTTCCCTCTCGGGTGGCAATCCTCGCAATTCCTCTAGGAAGACATCAGAAAATTCTTCAACCACGGGTATATCTTCAACTTTAAGTGCTTCCTTACTAACATCAACCACATATGCTAAATACCCTGTGATATGCCCCAAGTGTAACCTCGGCCTTGAAAGTGTAACCTCGGCCTTGAGACACCAACCTCGGCCGAGGTGATGGCCAAGATATTGATCGACCCTGGATAAGCCATGGGCCCACGATATCAGCCCTCGGCCTTAGTAAGGTCGGCCCAGGCCGACCCTTCCACTTACATTTCCAATGGACACTACGCGCATCACAGGCATCAAAAGCATTCTCATATACCTGGGTATGGCAACCTCGGTCGAGTGTAGGCCGAGGTGACAAGAAGCCTTGGTGGCCCTCAACATGGAACCAGACCAACCTCGGCTTGGGCCGAGGTGACAAGAAGCCTTGGTAATCTTCATGGAATCAGTCCAACCTCGGCTGGGGCTGACCCAAGCATAATGTCTCGGCTGAGATCATGTCGAGACTCCCTATGGCACATCTCGAAAGATGTTTATCGAGCCTTTACAGCTCGGCCTCTCCCAGGCCGAGGTCATGCACCAATATGGAAGCCGAGCATCTGTTGACATTTGGATAAGGACACATGGGCACAAATCAGTTGTAACAAGATTATTCTCCACACGTGGGGAGAATATTTCATCATCATTCCTTACATGTGACAGTGATAGATGGCACTCCCACATTGGTGAGGCTACCACACACATGCTCATTACATGCATGGGGGTACATTACACCCCCTAGGTACTATATATAGGGGTCATCCCCTACCTTGCAAAAGGAGCCCAGATATTCAACCCTAGTTAAAACTCTGTCTAGATATACAGTAGAGAGAGAAAGCTTGAGAGGTTGTATCCATGGCCATTAGTGCCTTCATTCAGTGATATTACTCACCCACACTCACAGTGGACGTAGGCCAATTTAGGCTGAACCACTTATATACCGGTGCCCTCTCCTCTTATCCTCATCTCATTCTCTTATATCTTTATATAACTGTGCTGCCATTGTTATTCTTATATTGAGCTTGAAAACACCTTACACGGTGGTGCTAAATCTTAGCATCATCATTTTGGCGCCGTCTGTGGGAACGAGAAGCTATCTCTCCCTCTTCTTCAACTTAACCTCACCGGAGACTCTGGTGGTGAACCAGGAACCACCCCTTGCGTGGAACTGTTTCACCATTGAAAGAGGTCCTTTAAGGTATTAAGCTCACTTGCTGCTTAAGCTCTTTATTGTTAACACATGGCACCTGACTTACCACCGCCTCTTCCGCCGCCTGGAGGTGGAGGGCCTAGTTCCAGTCAGGCACCCCCCCAGTCCGAAATGGCCGAGGTAGCAGCAGCCTTGAAATCTTTAGCTGCAACATAACAAGCCATGAAGGAGCAATTTGCTCAACTTAGTCAAACTATGATGAGGCCACCCGGAGTCTCATCGGACATGATCACTCCGGCGGCTGTTCAGCCTCATCCTGATGCCAGGGGACCACCCCAGGCGCCAATGAAGGACCATCCTGCACCCCAGCGGAGAAGGGACGTTACTGACCCTAGGCGCTTGAGCCTGGGGAGGTAGGGAAACCCTTGCCCAGAGGACAGGTATGATGACCTAGAAGCTGAAGAATCCCCAGAAGACTGCTGGGAGCCGTATGAGGTGTCAAATGACACTATACGACCTCTTAGGCAGAGTCAAGGATGTCTCGGCCGAAGAATGTAAGAGGCCCAGTAAACAGGCTCGGCCTTTGATAGGTTGAGCAGAGGGTCGGCCTTCGAGAGGCTGGGCCCGATGAATGACCTAAGACAGAGGCTATCGAGGTCGAGGAGCGCAGCAGGCTCTCAGAGAGGAGGTAGGCAGGGTCGGCCAGACCAAGGCCGACCTTGTGAAAGAAGAGGCCGGGAACAGGAAGAGGTCAACAGCCAGCGTGTTGTGGCTGGGGAGCCCTCTGTCCACCGCAGGGAGGTGGCAGGGGATAACCTCGGCCAAGTTGATGACAGAAGACCCTGGAATGATTCTATCCAATGCCTTGAGGAGAAGATAGGAGACCTCATTAAAAGCAGGGACCCATTACAGAGGGGTTACTCAGAGGGCTCCCCATTTGTGGCTAGGATAGTGGGGTTCCCAACCCCAGCCAAGTTAAAGCCTCCTACAGTGACTCCCAAGTATGATGGCAGCACTAACCCTATGCACCATATCGAGATGTATCAGTCGACAGCAGACATTTACTCGATACCCGATGAGATGAAGTGTAGGGACTTCTCAGGGACCTTGACAGGGGCAGCGCATAGTTGGTTCACCTCCCTTCCGAAGAACTCAATTGAGAACTTCAAAGGCTTGGCTGAGCAGTTCATCCACAACTTCTTCTTTGGGGTAAGACCTCAAAAGAAGACTACCCACCTGCTGTATGTCAAACAGGCTAAGGGTGAGAGCCTAAGAGACTACATAACAAGATTTAACAAAGAGAAATTGGAGGTGGAGGATTATGAAGAGAGCATAGCCATGACCGCCCTTATAGGAGGCCTCCAAAAGGGGAAGCTATTGTGGAAACTGGCGGAAGACCCCCTAGGTCCATGGAGGAGCTGCTGGAAACCGCAGGGAAATTGATGAATGCGGAAGAGGCAATGGTCGCCAAGTATGAGGAGGAGAACCGCGATAGCTCGGGAAAGTCCCAAGGTAAGAAAGAGGGGAAGAAGAGATTAGGAGATGACAAGTTCTCTCATTACACTCCTCTGACTGTGAGCTGTGAGCACATCCTTAATGAGATTAAGACTGACCGGAATCTGAGGTGGCTAGAGAAACTGAAGGCCCCGCCACATAAGAGGAACAAAAACCTATGGTACGAGTTCCATCAGGATCATGTCCATGTCACAGATAGATGCTTCGCTTTAAAGGATGAGATTGAGAAGATGCTGAAATCTGGAAAGCTGAGGAAGTATGTTGATGGTAAGGCTCCTAAGGGTGGAAGAGATGACCCTAAGAAAAGAAGAGATGACAGATGCCGTGGCAATGTCCTGGCCAGAAGGCACGATGATTCAGAGGGAGATGATGAAGACGACCCGGATCTTCCGCCAAAGGATGACAACACCTCGGTGAAGAGGGTCGGTATGATCTCCTTTGGTGTTAGCACCATATGTGGGGGATTTACAGGAAGTGGCTCTGAGGTAGTCGACAGGAAGGCTCATGTAGCAGAGGCCAAGTCATTGTCCAAGATCGAAGTTGTGAATCTAACGTCTTCTGATGCAGTGCAGAAGAGAAAGAAGGTAGATATGGACACCCTCGTAGTGGGGTTCTACAGACTCGACATCAAGGGTATCTTAGCCCCCCATGATGACCCTTTGGTCATAACGACAAGGGTGCATGGGTGCGAGGTACGGAGGATCCTCATAGATGGGGGAAGCTCAGCAGACGTGATGTTCTGGCCTTGCTTCAAGAGCCTGGGTCTTAGCAGGGCAAGGCTGGTGCCCTATCATCACCCATTGATAGGCTTCAGTGGCGAAAAGGTCCACCCATTGGGCATGTATGAGATGGATGTACGGATAGGGGATGAGTGGCCTAGGAGGCTGATCAAGAAGATAAACTTTTTTGTTATGGACGAAAACGTCTTCTCGGCCTACAACCTCATCATAGGAAGGGTGGCCCTTAAAGAGTTTGAAGCCGTTCCGTCGACGGTCCATAAGATGCTAAAATTCTCGACTCCTTATGGAGTAGGGGAAGTGCAAGGGGACCAGACCACGGCGCGAGAGTGTTACTTCAACTCGGCCGAAGAGAGAGAAGCCCATAAGAGAGCAACCACCACTTACAGCATTGACACTCTTGACCCAAGAGACGAAACAAAATTGAAGAAGGGTGAGGCCATGGAAGAGGTAGAATCCATCGTCCTCAATGAGGACGAGCCGAAAAAAACCGTTCAGGTCGGTAAGGCCCTAGAACCAGGAATCAAGGAAGAGCTGGTAAACTTCCTCAGGATGAGACAGAGTGTCTTCGCATGGAGTCACGCAGATATGCCTGGCATCGACCCTGAGGTCATGAGCCACAAGCTCAACGTGGACAGAGATGCCAAGCCAATCAAGCAGAGACGAAGAGTCTACTCCAGGGAGAAGTACGACGTCATCCGGGAAGAGGTAAAAAAGTTGGAGGAGGCCGAGTTCATAAGAGAGGTTACCTACCCGGAGTGGCTCTCAAATGCAGTTATCGTGCCTAAGGCCAATGGGAAGTGGCGAATGTGTGTAGATTTCACTGACCTGAACAGGTCTTGCCCGAAAGACAGCTATCCCTTACCTAGGATAGACCAGATGGTGGACGCAACGGCAGGGCACGAGCTCATGAGCTTCATGGACGCTTATTCAGGATACAACCAAATCTTCATGGATGCTGAAGACTCTGAGAAGACAACCTTCATTACTGACAAGGGGACGTACTGCTACAAGGTGATGCCCTTCGGCCTGAAAAATGCGAGGGCAAGGTATCAACGTCTTGTCAATAAGATGTTCGAAGAGCAAATAGGTAAGACCATGGAGATATATGTAGACGATATGCTAACGAAGAGCCTGAAAGCATGTACTCACGTAGGAGACCTTGAGAGGACCTTCGATGTCATGGACTCATACAGAATGAAACTCAACCCAGCAAAGTGTGTCTTCGGAGTAGGAGCTGGGAAGTTCCTGGGATTCATTGTTAATCATAGGGGGATTGAAGCGAACCCTGAGAAAATTAAGGCACTGCTCGACATGAAGACTCCTAGGAGTATCAAGGATGTCCAGAGACTCACGGGAAGAGTGGCTGCCCTTAACAGGTTTGTTTCTAGGGCAATGGACAAGTGTCTTCCATTTTTTAAAGTTCTAAGAAAGGCCTTCCAATGGGACGAAGAGTGTGAAAAAGCCTTCAACCAACTCAAGTCCTACTTGGGGTCTCCCTTATTGCTGTCTCGGCCCATCACGGGGGAAAGGTTGTTTGTGTATCTGGCAGTCTCTGGATCAGCCATCAGTGCGGCCATCATACGGGAAAAGGATGGGGTCCAGAGGCCTGTGTACTTCAACAGTAAGGCCCTTTGTAAGGACATTTTTCACATGTCCGAAATGTTTCATTTATTTATGTCGTACGCCGCTACATTTGGCACGTCTCCTCACGATCTCACATGACGGCCTCTATCCGAATTCCGGGAATCAAGCATGCATTATCTCCACTAATATTTCCCACATTTGCCTCAATGACTTCACGTTCCAAGATTTTAGGGACTTAATGCAAGTGGTACGCAAGGGAAGTCAAAACAGTGAAAAAAAGGCACAATAGGAGAGTTCAAGGGCATTTTCGTAATTTCACATCCATAGTTCGAAGGTCTAGTCAACTAGAAAGTTGAAGATCTCGCGGCAACGAAGATACTGGAAAAAACGGCACCTCAATCCGAGCTACGGTGAAGGAGTTTTGACCTTTTGAAGATAGAGAAAATTCCTTAAAGAATGCTGTTTTTTTTGTACGCTGGATAGAATTTTAGAGTTTTAAGAACGTGGGACTCTTCATATTTTTTCCTATAAATACCAACTTCGGGGGAGTTGTTTTGCAAGACTTTAGGAGACGAATTTGAGAGTCCAAATACATCTAGTCTTCATATTTTTGAGTCCCAAGACTCATGTTTTGATTCACACATCATTGCCAAACCTTTGTGAATCCTTTTGCAACCCAAGAACACAACTTTGGTTTGTTCAACCCTTGTGGAGGAGACCGTTCTTCTTCTTCATTGAAGCCCTACTGGAAAGGGATAATTCCAGCCGTGACTACAGAATCCGATACCCGAGGGTAATTCTTAGTCAACTTGTATTTTCATTGTAATCCGATTGTAAGCCGTTTTCTTACAAATTATAGTGAAAATAAATGGTTTTGCCCCTGAGGGGGATTTTTCCTTAATTGCATGTGTTTGAATGTTCTTGCGTAGATTATCTATTTATTCAATCACATACTGCTGCATGTTTAGGGTTTGTTTGTGTTAAAAGGGTTTTATATATGGTTTGATCATTTGAACGCGAGCACACACGTTTCTCAAATTGGTATCAGAGCAGGTTACGCTAATCTATTGCGTATTCCTTTTTTTTTCCGCAAATTTTTTCTAAAATATCAATTTTCTGAAAAAATTGATTTTTGAAAAAGTGCGTGTTCAAATGGAGAAGTCATATTATAAAATGCCTGTTTTTGACGGGACAAATTATGCTTATTGGAAAGCCCGTATGAGGTCGGCTTTAAAAGCCATTGATGAACGTGTCTGGATTTTGGTTGAACGAGGGTGGACTCCTCCCACCGTGACTGTTGATAATGTGACCAACTTGAAACCTGACATTTCTTGGTCTGATGAAGAAATTAAATGGTCATCTTTTAATTTTAAGGGTCTAAGTGCTATTTCTGGGTCTGTCACACCTGATGAGTTCAAACGCATAATGACGTGTACCACGTCAAAAGAGGCATGGGATGTTTTACAACTCACCCATGAAGGAACTAATGCTGTGAAAGAGTCTAAGTTGCAAAACTTGACAACTCAATTTGAAACAATCACCATGCATGATTCTGAATGCTTTGATGAATTTTATGCTAGACTTTCTGACATTATGAATACTAGTTTTAATCTTGGTGAAAAAATTCCGAATGCTAGAGTTGTTAAAAAGATTCTTCGTTCTTTGCCTAAGCGTTTTATCCCTAAAGTCACTGTGCTAAATTCTATGGGTAATTTAAATACGCTAAAATTGGAAGAACTTGTAGGAGATTTGCAAACTTATGAAATTGATATGTTCCCTAAAAATGCTAAATCTAAAGATAAGGGAATTGCTCTTAAAGCCCAAGAGAGAAGGAGTGAGGGGTCAGCTAGAAAGAGGGTAGAGTCATCTAGAAAGAGAGAGACTGACACGTCAGATTCTGAGTGCGATTCTGACTTAGATGATTTGGTTCTTTTCGCAAAAAATTTCAAGAGGATTCTCAAATTTAAGAAAAATGGCAATTTTAAAGATAAAAAGAAATTTGAGAAAAATAAGTTTGAAAAGAAAAATGAAAAAGTTTCCAAAAATCCTTCTCTTAAAGAAAGTGAGAGATGTTTTGAGTGTGATGGTAGGGGTCATAGAGCTTTTGAGTGTGCCAATCGTCTGAATAGAGAGAAAGGGAAAGCTGTCCTTAATGCTACCCTTAGTGACGACAGTGAGGTCGAGACGGTGGATTCTGGAGATGAGTCACCGCATGAGTGTAACTTCACCGCATTCATGGCCAGCCAAGTGAGCACTCCTAGTTCTCCTCACGACGATGAGGATGATGCTTCACAGGGACACCTCGACAGTGAGATCCATGTGAGTGAGGGGGAGGATGACACAAGTGAGAGCGAGAGTGATATACAACGCGCCTACGCTGAGTTATATTCTGAGTCTTTTAAAACTAAAAAGCGTAACAAAGCGTTAGTTCTTAAGATCACTTGCCTAGAGGAAGATTTAAAGAAAGCGATAGAAAGAGAGTTCTCCACCTGCACCGCCCTGAGAGAGAGAGAATCTACCTGTGTCGAGAATGAGAATTTGTTTAGAGAGAGAGAGAGTACTCTAGAGAAAGAGAGAGGGGACTTGATCAAGCAAGTGGCTAGTCTTACGAGTCAGCTCCATTCCTCCGTGGAGACTCGGAAGAAACTTGAAGCCCTTGTTGCCCAGCTGACTCATGATCTTGAGAAAGCACGGGAAGTCAAGGTACAAATCGAGGACAGATCTGGGAAGATGGGAAAGATGCTCCTAGGCCCCGATTTAGGTTTTGGTGATCGTCAAGGAATTGGATATGATGGTGCCTCCACGTCCCAAATTGCACCTGGACCAGTTCCTGAGTTTACTACAACTCCTTATGGTCACCGTAAAAAACCTCGAAGGAGAGTTCGACCAAGAAAAGCAAACCAAGGTCCGCCTTTGACTGAGCTCTTTTGTACTTATTGCAAAAGAAAAGGCCACCTTAGGGAAACTTGCTATAGCATGGGTCGGACACGACGTACTACTGCTCCTCCACGACATACTGAAGAGTTTTCTAGTCTGAGAGAGCGAGTTGAGTTCTTAGCTGCCACGACTCAGAGTTTGATGAAAGAATTCCGACGGATGTCTTCGCCGTTAGTGAATGCTTCTTACATTCCAGCTAAAACCAACAAAGTCAAACAAAAGGTCATCTCTGCTTGGGTGCCTAAGAAAGATAAAAAGGCCTTTGTTGTTCATGTTGCTCTCAAAGCACATAATACCTCACAGTGGTATTTTGATAGTGGGTGCTCCAGACACATGACAGGTGATGCCTCATTTTTTACTACTCTTGAGGATTATCAAGATGGCAGAGTCACCTTTGGAGATGGGAGTAAGTCTAGCATTATAGGACGAGGTACTATCGAGTTACCTGGTTTTCCTAAGCTAGAAAATGTTTTGTACGTCAAAGGTTTGAAAGCAAACCTTCTAAGCATTAGCCAGCTGTGCGACACTAACTTTGCAGTAAAGTTTGACCGGGACGCGTGTAAAGTCTACAATCAAGCCGGTAAACTTTTGATGCAAGGGGTGAGGACCGAGGATAATTGCTATGGGACTGAGCCCACATCCTCACTTGTCTGCAACAGCGCCACGATCACTCCTATGGATCTGTGGCACCAACGTCTAGGTCACGTGAACGTTAGAGATCTCAATCGTTTATCTAAAAAGGACCTAGTACGTGGCTTACCATCTCTTGGAAAGTCAACTTCGACCGTTTGTGGACCCTGTCAGTTGGGAAAACAAATTCGTAGTCCTCATAGGAAGTTACATTCCATTACCACCTCTCGTGTTCTGGAGTTGATTCACATGGATCTTATGGGTCCCACTCGTACTGAGAGTCTAGGTGGTAAGAGGTACATCCTCGTGATGGTAGATGATTTCTCCAGATACTCCATTGTAGATTTTCTGAGAGAGAAATCCGATGCTGTAGATTTCTTAACGACCAAGTGCCGTGTCCTGCAAAATCAACACGGTGTCACTATTAACAGAATGCGTAGTGAAAACGGCACTGAATTCAAGGAAGCAAAGGTTGATTTGTACTGTGATAGCCTTGGGATCAAACATGAGTTTTCTGCTGTGAGAACTCCTCAGCAAAATGGGATTGTTGAGAGAAAGAATAGAACGAAGAGATGGCTAGATCTATGCTTCTAGGTCGTAAAGTTTCTAGGAGATTTTGGGCAGAGGCAGTGTCTACTGCATGCCACACGGTGAATAGGGTGTATCTGCGTCCACACACACTTCACACTCCTTATGAGTTGTGGACTGGCAAGAAGCCCAACCTGGCATATTTCCGTGTCTTTGGGAGTAAATGCTACATCCTACGGGATAAAGAGCAATTAGGAAAGTTTGACTCCCGAAGCGACGAGGGAATATTTCTAGGATATTCATCGAATAGCAGAGCGTACCGGGTTTTTAACCTGAAGAGCTCTAAGATTATGGAATCAATAAACGTCACCGTGCAAGATGACGAACCTCCGACGGTTATTGATCCTAACCTTCAGTGTGAGGATGAGGATTGTTCTGACAGTGATTTACCTGTTCCTCTCTCACACTCTGTGGACCCTACTCCTGTGTTAGGGGACACACCTGCTTGGGTTCGCAAGAGTCATGACCCTTCTGCCATTGTTGGTGATCCCACTCTAGGGGTCAAGCCTCGTGCTCAGCTAGAGAACGTTGTTAGCCATCTTTGTTATACGTCCAAAATCGAGCCCAAGAACCATAAAGAAGCACTCAAGGATGAACACTGGATATCTGCTATGCAGGATGAGTTGCTTCAGTTTAAAAAGAATAATGTCTGGGAATTAGTCCCCCGACCTAGTGAGACTAATGTGATAGGTACCCGGTGGATTTTCAAGAACAAAATGGATGAATATGGTACCATAATCAGAAATAAGGCTAGGTTGGTCGCTCAAGGCTACACACAGATAGAGGGTGTAGACTTTGGGGAGACATTTTCTCCTGTTGCGAGGCTTGAGTCCGTCCGTCTTCTGCTCGCCATCGCATGTCATCTGCGCTTCAAGGTGTATCAGATGGATGTCAAGAGTGCCTTTCTGAATGGCATTCTACAGGAGGAGGTTTATGTGGAACAACCAAAGGGGTTTGAAGACCCTCAGCACCCTGAGCACGTCTACTATCTGAGGAAAGCCTTGTATGGTTTGAAGCAAGCACCCCGTGCTTGGTATGAGAGGCTTACTTCCTATCTCTTAGCTCGTGGCTTCAAGAGAGGGGGAGTAGATACGACGTTGTTTGTCAGGAGAGATGACGGTTCTATTTTGGTTGCCCAGGTCTATGTGGACGACATAGTCTTTGGATCCACATGCTCCCATCATGCTCACCACTTTGAGGAGGAGATGAAAAGTGAGTTTGAGATGAGCATGGTTGGTGAGCTTACATTCTTCCTTGGTCTCCAGGTTCGTCAGCTAGAGGATGGGATGTTCATCTCCCAATCCAAGTATGCTAGAGACCTAGTGAAGAAATTTGGTTTAGACTTCGCTAAGCATGCACGTACACCTATGAGTACCACTACCAAGCTTAGTAAGGACACTTCAGGCAAGGACGTAGAGCAAACCTTATATCGGAGTATGATAGGTAGTCTCCTCTACTTGACTGCCAGTCGTCCCGACATCGCCTTTAGTGTTGGAGTCTGTGCGCGTTATCAGGCATCCCCAAAAGAGTCACATTTACTTGCTCTGAAACGTATTATTAAATACGTAAGTGGTACTCTCTCATACGGGATTTGGTATTCCTTTGATACCGATGACCGTCTGTCCGCCTACTCGGATGCCGATTGGGCTGGGGATGTAGATGGATGTAGGAGCACTTCTGGTGGGTGTTTCTATTTTGGTTCTGCTCTTGTCTCCTGGCTGAGCAAGAAGCAAAATTCCATCTCTTTGTCCACTGCGGAGGCTGAGTACATAGCCGCCGGGAGTTGTTGCACACAACTCTTGTGGATGAAGCAAATGCTGGAGGATTATGGGATATCACAGGACACCATGACCATTTCCTGTGATAACACGAGCGCGATACACATATCCCGCAATCCAGTTCAGCATTCGCGCACAAAACACATCAGGATACGTGAGCACTTTATTCTTCAGTTAGTTGAAGAGAAAGTCGTATCCCTGAGTTTTGTTCCTACCGACCGTCAGTTAGCCGATATTTTCACGAAACCTTTAGATGCCCTTAGATTTGAGAGTCTTAGGAAATCTTTAGGGATTTGCACAGTTGACTGAGGGGTTGGTCTATGTTTAGAATAGGATGCTTCTTCATGTTCATATCATATGCTTCCTATTGCTAGTCTGTTTTATATGTACCATTACTTTGTTGTACAGCTTTGTTTTATTCCTTTTGCTTTTTATATTTCTTTTGAAAAAAAAATACAAAAAGATTTTCCTTTAAGAAAAATTTTGAGAAAAGCACAAAAAGATTTTATTTCTTTTTTTCCAAATTTTTGAAAAAATCCAAAAAGATTTTTGTATTTTGCTTCTTTTATGGATGAGCATGTAAGATAGCCAAGTCACAACTTCATTCCATTTATCCATGTGACTGTTTGATAGAGATTTGAGAGGCTACATCATTTCATCCATGTGCTTTACATTGATTGGAGTCTTTGAGATGTAATTAGTGATATCTTCCTACATGTTTGACTCCTATATCCTTTATTGCACACATGCACGGCTATATTTGATTATTGCACTTGTCTATCTCATGTTGGCTTGCGTGTTTTCATCTCAATCATGTCTATACAATGTACAATATGCGATAAAACTTGACAAGATTGGAATGCATGTAAAAACCGTTTTGGTGAGACTGTGTGTTTTTGTATAACGGGGAGGGGCTGCGAAAGGTAATCATATATCCTTTGCGCAAAAGCCACCGTTAAAAAGGACCTAAAAAATGGAGGAATTTTAATATCCGAGGTCCAAAGAGGTTAAAAGAGCCCGAAAAAATTTAAAGGCAATAAAAAGCAATTCATGCCAAATATGGGCCACTTAGGTTTCACCATCAATTCTCCAAAGTTTGAGAATTTAGAATGCCTCTATTCAATACAATATCTGAGGGAGTTTGATTGGAGAATCTAAACGGGTTTGCACTTCCTTGAAAGTCCTGAAAAAGCATAAAATCATTTTGGACGTTATTGGTGTGAAAATCATTTTGAGCTTTAATTTGTTGATTTGATTGAGTCAATATCTTATATTGTCACTCTTTTACACCAAAGGAAGCATTTGAGTTCATTCACTAGGAATATCCAATATTCATCGTGCACATATGTCATGTTTGTATGCATTGATTTTCCTATCGAATTTGATCACACCACTTCATTTACGCTATCATTGACTTGGTTGCTTTCTGTTTATTCATGATGTGTTTTTATCCTAGTGACACCCCGCACTTGCTTATTTGATTTATTTCTCTAATTTGTCCATTTGGGGACATCATAAAAAGGGGGAGAAAGAATTATCATATTATGGGGGAGTTTGAATTCTGGGGGAGTTTTTGAGATGTTGCTTATATTTTTATCATATATTGATATCCATGTTATCTCATTTCAAACTCGATATGTCACGTGGTATTTGCTTTGTCTCATGTGTGTAGGTATGAAGATTGCAGATCTATATGTTGCACACCCTGATGAGAAAAGTTTTGAGATTCCTGAAGAATTAAAGAACAAACGATGAAGACTATTCATTTGTACCTTTTCCAGTTTTGGGTTCATGGGAGGGTAGATTTGTATAGGCAATTTCATATTTGATAATTCGGATTTTTTTATGTATGTACCGGCATAGACATAGGGGGAGATTTGTAAGGACATTTTTCACATGTCCGAAATGTTTCATTTATTTATGTCGTACGCCGCTACATTTGGCACGTCTCCTCACGATCTCACATGACGGCCTCTATCCGAATTCCGGAAATCAAGCATGCATTATCTCCACTAATATTTCCCACATCTGCCTCAATGACTTCACGTTCCAAGATTTTAGGGACTTAATGCAAGTGGTACGCAAGGGAAGTCAAAACAGTGAAAAAAAGGCACAATAGGAGAGTTCAAGGGTATTTTCGTAATTTCACATCCATAGTTCGGAGGTCTGGTCAACTAGAAAGTTGAAGATATCGCCGCAACGAAGATACTGGAAAAAACGGCACCTCAATTCGAGCTACGGTGAAGGAGTTATGACCTTTTGAAGATAGAGAAAATTCCTTAAAGAATGCTGTTTTTTTTGTACGCTGGATAGAATTTTAGAGTTTTAAGAACGTGGGACTCTTCATATTTTTTCCTATAAATAACAACTTCGGGGGAGTTGTTTTGCAAGACTTTAGGAGACGAATTTGAGAGTCCAAATACATCTAGTCTTCATATTTTTGAGTCCCAAGACTCATGTTTTGATTCACACATCATTGCCAAACCTTTATGAATCCTTTTGCAACCCAAGAACACAACTTTGGTTTGTTCAACCCTTGTGGAGGAGACCGTTCTTCTTCTTCATTGCAGCCCTACTGGAAAGGGATAATTCCAGCCGCGACTACAGAATTCGATACCCGAGGGTAATTCTTAGTCAACTTGTATTTTCATTGTAATCCGATTGTAAGCCGTTTTCTTACAAATTATAGTGAAAATAAATGGTTTTGCCCCTGAGAAGGATTTTTCCTTAATTGCATGTGTTTGAATGTTCTTGCGTAGATTATCTATTTATTCAATCACATACTGCTGCATGTTTAGGGTTTGTTTGTGTTAAAAGGGTTTTATATATGGTTTGATCATTTGAACGCGAGCACACACGTTTCTCACCCTTCAAGGGTCTGAACAAAATTATCCCCGAATGGAGAAGTTGTCTTATGCCCTAATACATGCCTTAAGGAAGATGAAGCCTTACTTCCAAGATCACTCCATGGTAGTCCTCACTGACTCCCCACTAAGGCAGGTTCTGCACAAACCTGAGAAGTCCGAAAGATTGATGACCTGGGCCATCGAACTAGGAGAATATGATCTTACCTACCAGCCTAGGACAGCCATCAAGGGGCAGGCCCTCGTAGACTTTGTCGCAGAATTCACCTGGGAAGAGGCCGAGACAGTGAAAGGATTAGATGACGGCGAAGAGACGAACCAAAGTGTCTTCCGAAATTCGGAAGAGACGGCACCAAACGTCTTTCGAGATCAGGAAGAGGTCATCTCAGGCAAAACCCGAAGCGGAATAGAAGAGAACGAAGAGGATCGATACCTCTTCGAGAAGGGGGTTATGAGAAAAGGGGTCTTCTCATTGGATACAGATGTATGGAGCCTCTTCGTTGATGGCTCTTCCTGTGATAGTGGAAGCGGGGCGGGACTAATATTCTCGGCTCCAGATGGCGCCAACATTGAATACGCCTTGAGATTCAACTTCCAGGCCTCAAACAACGAGTTCGAGTATGAGGCCATGATAGCAGGTCTCTTATTGGCAACAACTCTTCGAGTAAAGCGACTCCTACTCCATAGCGACTCAAGGTTGGTTGTCAATCAAGTATTGGGGGTATATGAGGCCAAAGACGAAAGGATGGCCAAGTACTTGAAGAAGGTAAGAGGATTGTTAGAATATTTTGAAGAGGCGAAACTGAAGAGAGTGCCTCGACTGAGCAATAATCACGCTGATGCATTGGCAAGGCTGGCCTCAACGGTGAAGACAGATATGGGAAGGACCATTCCAATCGAGGTCTTAGGAAAGGCAACCATCGAGGAGGACGAGGTATGTAGCCCTTGTCACAATGTGAACCTAGGAGACTCATGGATCGACCCGCTCGTCAGATACCTAAGAGAGGGAGAGCTGCCTGAGTCCAAGCTAGAAAGGAGAAAATTGAGATACAGGGCTGCCAAGTTCTCAATGATAGGAGATGTCTTGTATAAAAAGGGGTTTCTATTGCCTCTCCTCAGATGTGTGCATACCATGGAAGTACCCCGAGTCTTACAAGAGGTTCATGAGGGTTCTTCCTCTAGCCACATAGGGGGAAGGCCCTTAGCCAAGAGGATCATCACTCAGGGATACTGGTGGCCTACCTTGTCTAAGGACGCTGCAGACTATGTGAAGAGGTGCGACAAATGTCAAAGGTTCGCCACTATCCCTCATCAACCCCATCAGCCTATGACGTCAATCTCTTCTCCATGGCCATTTGCGGTATGGGGAATTGACTTGGTAGGACCTTTGCCAAGAGTTGTCAACAACTATAGATTCTTGATAGTTGCCATTGACTACTTTTCAAAGTGGGTGGAGGCAGAACCGATGATTACAATTACAGAGCAGAAGACCTTCCAGTTCATTTGGAGGAACATCATATGCAGATATGGCCTCCCAAACACTCTCATCTCGGATAATGGGACCCAGTTCAAGAACTCCTCCTTAGAAAAGTATTGCCTAAGAGTGGGGATTAAACAGTTCTTCTCATCTCCTGGTCGACCTCAGGCAAATGGCCAGACCGAGGTCACAAACAGAACCATCTTGGACGGAATCAAGAAGAGGTTACAAGATGTGAAGGGGAGATGGACAGAAGAGGTCTACGCTGTGTTATAGGCCTACAGAACCACGGCAAGGACACCAACAGGAGAAACCCCATTCATGCTGGCACATGGCTCAGAGGCCGTCATACCAACGGAAGTAGGACTACCAACTCATCGGATTCAGACCTACGACCCAGACAGTAATGGGGAAGAGAGGAGGCTAGACCTGGACCTTATCGAAGAAACAAGAGAAGACGCAGAGGTCAGAAAAGTAGCCTACCAGCAGCGGGTAGCGAAATTCTACAATCAAAGGGTGAAGTCAAGACTCATTGCAGTAGGAGACCTAGTGCTAAAGAAGACCCTACAAAATCCAAATAAGCTACACCCGAACTGGGATGGCCCCTACAAAGTAACAGAAGAGGTTGTGCCTGGGACTTACAGGCTAGAAAACCTAGAAGGAGAACCTTTCACTAACCCATGGAACGCTGATCACCTAAAGAGATATTACATATGATGTTGCGTAGAATTTTATGTAAATGTACTATCTTACTGAGAAGAAGTTATTAATAAAGATCAGTTTCCATAACAGTTTTTGCTTCATTCTTAGACCAGAGATATATTATGGGGATAACATCTTAGGTGATGACCTCGGACCCTCATAACATCACTCGGTGGTGACGAGGTCTGAGCTCAGACACCCTAGTTAGGTGACCTCAGACTCTTAACATCATTAATTTGGTGAGATTAATTATGAGGATAACGTCTTAGGTGACTACCTCAGACCTTCATAACATCACTCAGTGGTGACGAGGTCTGAGTTCAGACACCTTAACATATGACCTCAGACTCTTAACATCATTAACTTGGTGAAATTAATTATGGGGATAACATATTAGGTGACGACCTTAGACCTTCATAACATCACTCGGTGGTGACGAGGTCTGAGCTCAGACACCTTAATAGATGACCTCAGACCCTTAACATCATTAATTTGGTGAGATTAATTATGAGGATAACGTCTTAGGTGACTACCTCAGACCTTCATAACATCACCCGGTGGTGACGAGGTCTGAGCTCAGACACCTTAACAGATGACCTCAGACCCTTAACATCATTAATTTGGTGAGATTAATTATGAGGATAACGTCTTAGGTGACGACCTCAGACCTTCATAACATCACCCGGTGGTGACGAGGTCTGAGCTTAGACACCTTAACAGATGACCTCAGACCCTTAACATCATTAATTTGGTGAGATTAATTATGAGGATAACGTCTTAGGTGACGACCTCAGACCTTCATAATATCACTCGGTGGTGACGAGGTCTGAGCTCAGACACCTTAGTAGATGACCTCAGACCCTTAACATCATTAATTTGGTGAGATTAATTATGAGGATAACGTCTTAGGTGACGACCTCAGACCTTCATAACATCACTCGGTGGTGACGAGGTCTGAGCTCAGACACCTTAGCAGATGACCTCAGACCCTTAACATCATTAATTTGGTGAAATTAATTATGAGGATAACGTCTTAGGTGACGACCTCAGACCTTCATAACATCACTCGGTGGTGACGAGGTCTGAGCTCAAACACCTTAGCAGATGACCTCAGACCCTTAACATCATTAATTTGGTGAAATTAATTGTGAGGATAACGTCTTAGGTGACGACCTCAGAGCCTAATTACAATTCAGTGGTGAAAAGACCTGAGGTCAGAATTATTGACTGAGTATAAACAAGACATCACTACAACAAAATAAGGGAAGAGATCACATGGCATTCAGTAAAGGGAAGAGATCATATAGCATTCAGAGGCAGTGTTACAAATGTTCCTTGAATACAAAATACCACGGTGTTACAAGTTATGAGTTACAAATTACAAATTATTTGTTACAAGTTACAAAATCCTAAAGGTTTGGGGGGGGAACATTAACAGCCTCGGCCTGATTGGCTTGATCAGCATTAGTCACCTCGGCCGCGTCATCAGCATGGTCTTCCCCTCCGACCTCGGTCCCTCCCAGAGTTGCAGTCTCAGCTGGAGCAGCAGCCTCGTCCTCCACCTCTTGAAGTGCATGAGCAAACTGGGGGTCAGCAAAGCCGAGACCTACAAAGTCAGAGGCCTTTATAGCACCGATCTCCTTCTCTCTGACTTCATCCCATTTGGTAGTAGCCTTGATACCTCTTTCAAAATATTCAAAATCAAAACCCATGAACTCGTCAGAGGCTTTGTAGTCAGAAATTATTTGGGCCGAGGCATCTTCAAGAGCAACCTTGACAGCCGAGCTGACCTTCTGCTGCAGAACGTCATCTTTTGCCTTCAGGGCTTTGGCGTGATCTTTGACAAGTAGAGAAATGTCTTTCTCCAATCCCTTAACCTTATTTTCAGAGTTCTGCAGCTCTGATTTCAGATGGTCGACCTCAGCATTTAGGGCGCTCTGAACCTTCTCGGCCTCTTGCCCCTTCTGGATGAGGGGCAATTTCCTCAGAGTCCAGTTTGATAGGTGGTGCATATCAGTCACTCCCTGCACATTTAATGAAGAGGTTAAGCTGGAGAAAAGTCAGAAGTTGCACTTATAAAATTTTGACAAAGGGACAAGTCATACCTGGATGGCTCTGTGAAGGCCAAACTCAATCAGCAGGGGGTGTCCATAACCCTTTAAATGCACTTGTCATCCTCAGTTATTATAGAGCCTATGGCATCCACGGCCTGCATGCTGTGGCCGACCACACTATCGGTTAACTTCAGCTGATTCAGACGTGCCGTCAGGATGTCGGCCGAGGAGATTGGAATTGCAGCATCAGAGGCCTTCTTCTGCCTCAAGGTCGGCCTCTGATCCTCAGAGGCATGGGCTTTTGGGGCCCTCTTCTTTGAGGCTTGAGATTTGGATGTAGAGGGAGCTGGGGGAGGAGCATTCAGACCAGCTTTTTTGGCGAGTCTCGCTAAGCTCGGTGCGGCCATCTCCCACAGTTCGTCTGTAATGACTTGAGGTCGCTCTACAAAAGTTAGAAGATATGGGTCAGAGATCAGATATGAATGAGTTCAGAGGTTAAACTTAAAAGAAAAATCCTTACCAAAGTCAACAAGGGGACTTCCACCTAGGCCCGTGCCCGAGAGATAATGGGGGGTCAGCAAATGTTCGAACTTAACAAAGAGACCATGTGCCCCTTGGTCTTGCAGGGCCTTCACCTTCTGGATATTCTGAAGACTTAGACCAGGGTCAGCCCTGGCAGACATGGAGACCTTACCCCATCTGAGGGGTATCCTCGGCTCAAGTGTGGAAGAGGGAACGCATGGGCCAAATTCCCATGGTCCAGAGGCGAAAAAATAGCGGGGCTACCAATTATGGTTCGAGGTCTGAGTAACCTGGAGAATTTTCTTCTCAGGCCTCCGAGCCACAAAATGATAGTAGCTCGGATGGTTTTTGGCCGAGGTGGGGACATAACAACCAGTAAAGACCTGAATTGGGAGGTCAGAGTCGTGGACTGCCCTCCATAAGATAATGGCCCCTATGATAACTCTCCAGGCATTGGGAGATAGCTGTGAGGGGGCCAAGTTGATATAAGAGAGAATGGATCTGATGATGGGATGAATGGGTAGGCGAAACCCTAACTTAAACATCTGCTCGTACAGGCAGATTTCTCCATCTCGACCGTGATAGGCCCTCTCCTCCCTCGGAGGTCTCCTTAATTTTATGGAGGGACTAATGGAGTATAAATATCTGAAGCACAGAAGATCCACCTCAGTTATCATGCTCTCGAATTCGGCCGCCTGAGAGACGTCCACATCGCTTTCAATATCTTCATCATCATCAAGCTCAACGTCGACCGTAGCAGATGTAGATGGGTTACTAGAAAATCTCTGAACGAACTCTGCACCTGTGACGGCCGACAGGGGGATGGCATCAAGAATGGGTGGCACAACCACACTCGGCTCAACAATTTCAACCTCTGAAGAAGAGGCTGAGGTGCTTGAGCCACTATGGGATGAAGCTCGGCTGGAGACCTCGGCCTGATCAGGGGCCTGACCAGGCCGAGGTGTGAAATCCATGGCTTCCTGAAAAGAGTCCACAGACATGGGGTCTGAGGTAGAAGACTCAGACTCAGACATAGGTGTTGGATCAGCAGGAACCCCTGTCTGATAGAAGTTCTCCGGGGGGGTCAGGATATATCACTCTCAGAGGTGGTGGAAACAAGGGTCTAATGGGAAACTCTTGAGACCTACAAGCTTCCTCCTGAGCTCTCTCTATTTGCCTAATCTTTTCTATGGTCTTCTCTCTGAGAGAGGGAAAATCCTCAAGAAACTGGTATAAAGGTCTGAGCATCAGAGGACGACCCTAAACTTAAGGAATAACTCCTAAAACTACAAACAGGATTGACTTGTAAAATAAAGGGGTCTAAAGATCAAACTTAGAAGTTTAAAGAGAATATCGTTCGCCTGAAAATATGATGCTCGCCGGAAAATGATGAAACTCGTCGAAAAATGCAAACCAAATACCAGAAACAAAGGAAATGGAAAGGAAAAAGTACCTGGAAATGAATCGATGAATGAAATGAAGAAAACTCGCAAGAAAACCAACAAAGGCTTCGGCAGAAGAGCGTTGCGTAGAGAAGCTTTGGAGAGAGAGAAATCGCAAGAACAAAGCGTGCACAGGAATGATGTGATGAAGAAGTAGGGAAAAGGGTTTTGAAACCCTTAAATACGTGGGCACGTTTCCCAAGGCCCATCATTGCCTTGGGAGCCCCAAAGGACAGCTGACGGCACACGCTTACCAAGTAAGCACGTTCTGGCGTTGGACAGGTGTTAGGCAGGTATTGGCTTGGAACAGACAGACCTAGGATGCATACTAATCCCCTAGTCACCTTGCTCTCACATATGACTAAGGGCTGGGGGTGATTGATATGCCCCAAGTGTAACCTCGGCCTTGAGACACCAACCTCGGCCGAGGTGATGGCCGAGATATTGATCGACCCTGGATAAGCCATGGGCCCACGATATCAGCCCTCGGCCTTAGTAAGGTCAGCCCAGGCTGACCCTTCCACCTACATTTCCAATGGACACAACGCACATCACAGGCATCAACAGCATTCTCATATACCTGGGTATGGAAACCTCGGCCGAGTGTAGGCCGAGGTGACAAGAAGCCTTGGTGGCCCTCAACATGGAACCAGACCAACCTCGGCTTGGGCCGAGGTGACAAGAAGCCTTGGTAATCTTCATGGAATCAGTCCAACCTCGGCTGGGGCCGACCCCAGCATAATGTCTCGGCTGAGATCAGGCTGAGACTCCCTATGGAATATCTCAGAAGACGTTTATGGAGCCTTTACAGCTCGGCCTCTCCCAGGCCGAGGTCATGCACCAATATGGCAGCCGAGCATCTATTGACATTTGGATAAGGACACATGGGCACAAATCAGTTGTAACAAGATTATTCTCCACACGTGGGGAGAATATTTCATCATCATTCCTTACATGTGACAGTGACAGATGGCACTCCCACATTGGTGAGGCTACCACACACATGCTCATTACATGCATGGGTGGTACATTACACCCCCTAGGTACTATATATAGGGGTCATCCCCTACCTTGCAAAAGGAGCCCAGATATTCAACCCTAGCTAAAACTCTATCTAGATATACAGTAGAGAGAGAAAGCTTGAGAGGTTGTATCCATGGTCATTAGTGCCTTCATTCAGTGATATTACTCACACACACTCACAGTGGACGTAGGCCAATTTAGGCTTAACCACTTATATACCGGTGCCCTCTCCTCTTATCCTCATCTCATTCTCTTATATCTTTATATAACTGTGCTGCTATTGTTATTCTTATATTGAGCTTGAAAACACCTTACACGGTGGTGCTAAATCTTAGCATCATCACCCTGTACAACCCTTACTCAATAACTTTCTGCTCTTAATTGCTGAGACGAGACAATTAGGAACAACATTCCTTTCTCCTATAAACTGAAACTCGGGTTCACTGGGCAGATGAAATGTAACTTCTTTTCGAAAACAATCAATGGAAGCATGATATGATGATAACCAATCCATACCCAATATAATATCAAAATCCCGAATGGCCAACGGTATCAAATCAACATATAAATCTCGTACACCCATTCGTAAGACACAATCTTTATAAACGTGCTCAACCAGAATCACACTTTCCATTGGGGTAGAAATATATAAGGCATAATTGAGAAATGAACATGGTCTACCCAAATATGAAACAGTATGTAATGCCACAAATGAATGCGTAGATCCAGGATCAATGAGTGCATATAAATCTTTGTTTGTAATAAAGAGTTTACCTGTAACCACTTCTTATGTATCATGGGCATCTTGTAATGTTATTGCAAACACTCTTCCTCCTACCCTCGATCCAGTTGCTTGTTATGTACTTCTTCCCCCGTTGGCACTGCCTGGAGAGGATCCTTTATGAGCCCCCACACTACTGACTGAAATCGCTCTAGATAATATAGGATAATTTTTTCTCAGATGTCCCTTCTGATGACAGTTAAAACATTCTATATTCAGTATCTTTGGGCAATTTCTCTTTATATGACCCGATGTCCCACAAAAGAAACAAACATTCGGATCTTCTTGCGCCGAAACTCCTGAATCTCTCCCACCACTAACTTCACCCCTTTGCAAACTACTTCCCATACTTCTACCCTGCTGAAATTTCTCCCCTCCATATCTCGAATATTCTGTATCACTGTCTTTTTGATAATTCGGGTTGAATCTACTTCTCTTTACGCCTTGTTCTCGATTCCCTCTAGCTTCATTCACGTCCCTTCCTACTATCATGGCTTTATTCACCAAAGCTGAATTGTTAGCAATCTCTAAAGCCGACAATATAGATTTAATGACTAACTCAAATCCATCGAGAAATCTGCTGCACATATCTTTCTCATTCCGTATAAAAATCGAAGCAAACCGAGATAAGGCTGTAAGTTTATCTTCGTATTCTCCAAGTGTCATACTCCCCTGATTCAACATGAAATATTCCTTCTCCTGTTGTTTTTGATACATTGGGGGGAAATACTTATCATACAAAGCTTTGATAAAAGCATCCCATGAGATCACATTCCCACCTCCTGGAGTAATCAACAAATGTTTTGTGGCATCCCACCAGTACTTAGCTTCTCCTTTCAGCATATACGCCGCCAAGGTCACCTGTTGATTTTCAGGCATCCTCATTACCCCAAAGATAAGTTCAATATCTTTAACCCAGACTTCTAGCTCGGTTGGATCAACTGCTCCTTCAAACGATGGTGGGTTCATCTTAATAAATTTCTCATGTGAAGTACTCCTTTCTTCCCGATGTATCACCTCCTCGACCCTAGCCAATGCTTGTGCCTTCAGTTATCTGGTTTGTTGTTCTTCCATCTGAGCCATAAATCTAGCTTTCTGCTCTGCCATTAGAGTCATAGCACGTGCCATTTTTTGCATATTTGTTAGTTGTTCTGGCTCAGGTTTTACATTTATCTGAACAGGTTGCTCAACCTCTACTTTTGCTGGAATATTTGAAGCCTCATCTTCTATTCTCACATTTATATTCCCTCGTTCCATTCTCTTATATCTGAAATGAATCAAAGATATAACAACATGCAAATACACATATTTTTCCTAACAGAATCGTTAGTACCAAATAAAATATATTTCTAACATTCATTGCCAAATCTAGACTCTTCTCACTCCAGAAACTCTAAAACCTAGGCTCTCATACCAAAAGCTGACACACTCCAACCCAATTACTTATAATTAAGTCTGAAAGTCAAAGTGAGTCAAACCATAATTAATCTAACCAAACCATAAACACGAGTTTTAATTTCAGAGTCATTATTGTAAAATCCATATAACTGAAAGCCTTTTTACAACGTCAAAGTAGTCATGTCCATAAAAACTTTCTTGAAGGATAAGTTAACTTAATTACATCATTTACATTTACACAAAATTATTGTTTCTCCCGTTACTAGCTAACCCAACCCGATTTCCTAGATTTGGCAGTGACATCGCGTTACCTGAAAAAATGTGAACATAGGAACCATGAGCAAAAATAGCCCAGTGAATGAATCACTACTATACTACTGCATGAATTTAAATGCAATAAATCATCTCCATATAATTATGTATTAACTTATCCGGCTCATTCATAACGAATGACAAACTTTTACGAATCATGATTCACATACCCTGTCTAAATAGACAATTCTCCCTCATTCCTGGTCGAGGAGTAACCCCTTATCATTAATAGACAAATCTCCCCCATTTCGGGTCGAGGAGTGACTTCCCATTTCGATAAACCGTAATGAACAATTTTATATTCATAACATTATGATCATATTCGTAACAGTATACAAATACATCATTCCAGTGAGTACACTCACCTTGGGTTGTCAACTATGTATTTATGTTTCCTTCGGGTGGAGCTGAACTGGATTGATTAGACCTTACACCTTCGGGACTTTTACGTAATTTGTACGGATTTTTCTACACTTTTTCTCCTCACTTTTCCTTCCTAAACTCCCTAATTCTCTTTCCTCAAGGTAAAACCCTTTCATGGTTGATTTTGGCTGAAGGATAAGGTTATTTCAAGGGTATAAGGTCGACCAAGGCTGCCTCCCATGCCAACCAATCAAATTAAACCATGTGGTTTAACAAAAGACAATTTACCACTTAAAGGGAATGGACAAATTTACCCCTTGTTCATAAATTCGGCCTAACTTCTTACTCGTACATCCGTTTGATGCACCGTTTATTGTGTTACAATCTTAACTCATATGTATACAATTATATAGTTTTCACCTCAAGTCAATTGTTAAGTTATAAAGGTCAAAACTAGTCTTAAACAGGGACATTTCTATCGAAAATAATAAAATTTTGTGTTTGTAAATAATTCGACATTTCATGATTTATAAAATTTGGATTAGACTAAACATAATCACTTAACATTAGATATAGTACTAACACATTCTTCATATCACATAAGGTAAGCATGATTTAAATATAATTTATCATAATTATATTCGAGTTGTCACACATGAGGTCCATGTGGATAAGTTCTAGAGGCTTAGTGGTAAGGACATCTTTAACTTTCTTGTGAGGGGATTTACTTATTTTGCCTTCCTGACAAGGTCCACATACAGGAGTAAAACAATTTTTAATTTTAGTTAAACCTCTAACTATTTCTTGGGAACTCAATCTTCTAAGGTTATCATAATTTGTGTGTCCCAATCTATTGTGCCATAGATCAGAATCCTCTAATCTGGCAACATTGTAAGATTCAGAATTTGGGAAAACTGTGTAATAGTTTTTTGGGTTTCTGATTCCTGTTAAAATGCAATTACCTTTTTCATCAATAACTTTGCAATCATTTTTTGAAAAAGAAACTAAGTGATTGGAGTCACAAAATTGTGATATACTTAATATATTGGCTTTGTGGCCTGTTGATACAAAAATTAGTCAGCTGATGTGGACCAGTTTTGATAAGGCACGTGTCGTCCAACATGGCATAGTCATATACACCGAGCTACTCAGAATACCGATCTACTATCTGGGAAGACCAAACGACCAAAATAGATTTAATGAATATTCTTATTATGTACCGATACATATACCTATCTAATAACGGCGTATTGTCTATTCATATGGGCATCCCAAAGGCTATAAATACATTGTAATACCCTCATAACGGGTAAGAGATCATAAGAAAGCAAATCAAGATTAAGGCAAAACACCCATAAATACAAGACAGTGGACGTAGGCCATTTTATTAAGGCTGAACCACTTTAAAAATCCTTTGTCTTATTTATTTATTCATATTTATCTGTGATTAATTAATTAGACCAAATCTAGTTTTTTACATCAACAAAGCCTTTAACTAAGAGAACATCATTCAGTTCAGGAAGTCCGTGCTCACTCAATGTTTCCTTACCTATGATCTGAGATGAAACACCATCTCTAAATATAACACTACCTCTGAGGAAGTCTATCTTGTTTTTCAATTTGGTTTCATCCCCAGTCATATGTTTAGAACATTCAGAGTCTAAATACCATCAAGTTGAAGTTCTTTGTGCCTTTAAACCAGAAATGACAATGTTGCACTTGAGCTGGTGTAATAGATCATCTTTTCTAATCCAAATAGGCCTAGTTTTAAAAAATTTGTGGCCTTTTGACTTAGAAATGGTTTGAGGGGTCTTTCTGAATGATTTTTTTCTTAGTCTTGGATCCTCCCTTTTTCTTTTTACAGTTAGAGTTGTTTGTGGCCTGTCTAGGAAGTATATAGGTATTTCTTAATTTCCTAGAATAGTTAAAGTTTAGGAAGGTTGGGGTGTACAACCTTTTCTGGAAGCACTCATCAAGAGTGTGACCGAAAATATCGTAGTAGGAACCGTACTGATGGGTATAGGACTTGACTTTTTTGATAAAGTCTTTAAAAATTAGCTTGGATCTATTGAGTACAGTAGTCCAGTTGTCATTAGGTTTAGGTTTCTGTCTTTGGTCTCTGACAGATGGACAAACATATTTGGTTTGACTACTTAGTTTCAACTATTGATTGTACTGATTATATGTTGTTTGAGAAACATTGAGACTAGATTCACCTTTTTGAACATTTTGACAAGTTTGGCCTTGTTTCATAAAAATAACATTTTGAGGAGAAATTTTGATCTTACTTGTATGCACTATCTCTCCAAAGGCTAGGCCAGACTTATCTTCAGAGTCAAATTTGCTTCCAGTAACAATTTTTTCATAAAATTTGGTTTGTGTTTCAAAGTGTTGACATTTTTTAAACACATTTGAAACCTTTTTGATTTGACTCTTCTACTTCAATAAGGGTTGCCTTATATTTTTGTTCAAATTCATGGTTCTTTTGAGTCAAATCTTTTATTTTTAAGGCATAGTCTTCAATATCAGTCTCATAAGCAAAACATTGAGCAGAATAATCTTCGGTGTTCTTACTAATGGTCTGGTTAAGCAGATCGATACGCTCACTTAAGATTTTTATCATTTTTTCTAGACGCGCACTCTCCTTAACCGTTTTAGTGTATAACTCATGTAGGTCAAGCAAATCATCATCAGACTCACTATGTGCATCGTGTGAAGTGTCCCCTATGTTCTTGATAGGTTCTTTACTCACGCACTCGTTCAATTCATTATCAACATTATCACTTTGACTCACATACAGTCTTTCAGCAGTCACAGGAACAAAATTATCAACAACATAATTAACAACATCAATAGGCATAACAAGTTCATGAGCACGCAAGTATGCATCATCATTATATATTATCTTAGCAACAAAAGACATACAGTACTCATTTATCTGGGTTGACTCAGTTTCATCCTCATCAGAATCACTAGAGTCGTCCCATGTCTTACACATATTGGCCTTGTTATTGTTATTAAAAACTAGTTGGACATTTACTAGAATAGTGACCAGGTTTACCACAACGGTGACATTTAACATCTTTTATGTCAGGTTTAGGTCTGTTTGGGTTATAATTCCTCCTATTGTCATAAATGTGTTTGGTATTGTCTCTATCACGAGGTCTGTGAAATTGATTGCCTTGATAATTTGATTTGCCTTATTTAGAGGCTACAACATTTTTAAATTTTGAAATCTTTTTGAAATGCTTACTCATAAGAGATATTTCATTGTCAATGTTTTCCAAATCACAGTTTTCAAGACAGTCAGTGTCAAAATCTATAGTGTTCAATTTAGGCACTGGCAATTTGGATGAAAACACAACATTTGAACTAGAGGCCTTATTAGTCAGTCTGGTCAAATGCTTTTTGAAGTCTAGTTCTAATTCTACAGTCCTCAGTTTACTGCTAAGAAATTCAGGAGTCATATTAGGGTCATTCATTTCTTTAATAGGATATCTCTTGTTGTCAAATTTAGATAGCAGTGACCTACGAATCTTTGAAACAATTTTATCTTTACTATAGGTTATACCATTAGCATGAAGTTTTGTAAAGATATCAGTTAGCCTTGTGTAGAAATCGTCAAAAGATTCATTGTCATTCATAATCAGGGTGTTATATTGCGGAATGAGCATTTGAGTTTTTCAAGCTTTGACACGTTCATCACCCTCATGAGCAATGACTAACGTGTCCCATGCCTCCTTTGAAGTAAAACATATGGATATTCTTTTGAATTCATGTTCGTTTATGGACATAAAAATGGCATTCTTTCCTTTGTTATTATCTAGATATGCTTTTTTCTCTTTCTTAGTAAATTCACTGAGAAGTTTCTTAATTCATGTTGGATCAGTGGTTGAACTAGGTTTAGTAGGATGTTTAAACCCTGTTTCAATCATTTTCCAGACTTCATCACCCAGGGTTCCTTAAATGAAAGAAGTCATTGTTACTTTCCAGTACGAAAAATTGTTTCCATCAAAGAGTGGTGGTATGGATAGGTTACCTAACTTCTCAAATTTTTCTTCCATATTCAGAAATTTTTTTGAAAGAAGTTTTGAAAATAATTTCTCAAGTTTCAGGATCACAAAAGGTGTTCCTACACTGATACCAGTTGAAGAAAATCTTTAGGGTTAAAAATCTTGTTTAGAAGGTTAATAACATAAGTTACATATTGTGTAAACTCCAAATAAACTTTTTGGAAAAAACTCTTTTCGAAAAAAAACCAAGATGTGTTGTAAAAGGTTTTCTGAATGTATGGATTAAATTTGATAGTTAATTACCTTATTTTTAATTTTTAAGAAACATTTACTAAAGTTACCATGCAGTCCCAATCACAACAACAATTAAGAACATTCAAAGCAATAGACATAGGAATTTTTAACATGGTAAAACCCTTAAATAAGGGAAACATCCACGGTGCCCTCTACGGCACAAAACAAAAATTCACTAGAATAAAGAATAAGTTACAACACTTAAGCAAACCACAAAGATCATAACCTAAGTTCATAATATACATACTTGAGATTCTCCACTCCAAAGGTAATATTAATTGGACTGATCTTTTCTTGCTGCTTCTTTGCTTTTTCCTTGATCTCCTTCTCTTTGAATTCTGATTCCGGCAACTTGTTCAAAATCCAAGATTCTCAAATAGAACCACAGTATCTAAGTGTTCGTGTGAGATAGTGTTTGTGCTGTGCTACTATATGCAAACATGTTACACACCCTCTCAAAATTATACAAACATTCCTAACAAATTACAATAGTTCTAAAATGTTAGGTTTCTCTTAGAGATGAGTTCTGAGATAATCAAGAACTTGAAGAGGTCTTCAAACGAAGAATAAACTCAACACCAAAAAAACAGAAACCCTAAAATGTCTGACTCTCAAAAATAGGTTTTCTGGTATATGGATCGTTTAGGTTTTGGTGTTTGGTTTTGGGAGAAATCACTCAGAGAATGAAGAAACTAAGGTTTCTTCTTTCTTTTTCTCTCTCTCTCTTTTCTTTTCCTCTCTTCTTATTTTTCTCTCTTTTCTCTACTCTCTCTTTTCTCTCAAGTTTTAAAAACTGGCCAAAGTCTATAATGACTGAGCCTAGGGTCCTATTTATATTAGACGAAAAATGATCGAGAACCTCAAACTCAATCTTATGGTTGGGATTGATTCTTGACTAATTGACTTTAATCCAACTGTACATCACAAGTGGCGGATTAAACGCTTGTTGATTGGTTTAAACTGGGTTCACGAGGATTGACTCTCAACGCATGCAAATCGTTGATAAGGTTGATCCAAGGGATGATATTGGTTATACAGAACGAGTCTTCGAGAAAGCACTAATCCAAGCGTTAGGTTACCAACACATGTACGAACCAGATGAAGGCCAAACTCGTGTTTGAAAATAATTACACAACACAACTTGAATCCTCTAGCACTTTTAGATTCTACCCAAGCACACAATCAACAATAAAAATCACTTTCTGAAATTCAAATTTTACCCACAACACTTTTAAAACCATGTTTTAATTAATTCAAAAAACATTTGAAAATTATTTAAAATGATTTAAAAATGTTGTAAAAGAATAAAATAGATTTTAAAATACTTGAAATGATTTAAGAGACCACCAATGCAAATAGGAATGAAACATTATGTAGTGCAGGTGTCCTATAGTGGTTATAAGATAGAAATCACTTCCCTTTATGTTGATCTTGAGTATTTTCTTGGATAGGATTTCTTCATTGAACTTGAACCTTTTGTAACACCCCGCCCGCCCGGGGAGAACGAACGGAGCGCTAATGCGATAAAATAAATCCAAATCCACAAGTGACAAGGTATAGAGCATCTAAATAAACCCACAATCATATAAATCCACTAATCTCAATCTCTTCAATTACAACAAGTCTCTCGAATTAAAATTACAATAACTAACTTGAAATAAAATAAATCCCAATGCTCTATACATCAAAATAAATAAATACAAGTCTTCTCAAATGTATTAAAAATTCTTCCCAAAATATCCAAGATAAAATCAATCTCCAATAATCCATAGCATCCCAATCCACGCTAACCTGCCACTAAAAGAAAATATGGGGAAGTACACAATACGACAGGAAAGATGCTCAACAAATATATATTAGCGATGAATAAAACGTAACAACACGAGTACGAATATTCAAGTCAAAATACAAATCTCAAAGCATTTATCAATATAATTTCTCAACAACACTTTAACCGGGTCACCAGGCCTCACCACATTCGTATATGCTTTATCAAGCCATAGCCCGAAAAACAGGAATTTTGGCGGGTGCCCAAGATCCGTGCCATATTAAAATCTCATGACAACGTGCTCATCAACAACAATATAATTACACATGAATAAAAATAATTTCAACAATTATTTTTCCAGATTTCAAATGAATTTATCAATTCAAATATGAGTTCAATTAAACAAGAATTCAAAGAGAATGACACTCGCGAGATTTAAGGAGCATATTGTGTAAAACCCCATACCTCAAACCATGATGAGAAATCAACGATCACATCCTCAAGAGCAACACAAAAGATCTACAAAATCTCCTTCAAGAACCTCCAACAAAAATAGCCCCAAGAACACCTTTAATCTAACGTTGGAACTCACAAATCTCAAGGGCCAAAGTATATATAAAAAGAAGAGGAATATAAAATATATTTGCTGCCAAAAGTTATGCCAATAGTAGGCTAAAAGGCTTGCCCACGACTTCCTTTTATAATGCAAAGAAATGAAGGGTTGGAATCCAAAAGACTCCTTTAAATAAGGCAAAGAAATGAAGAGTTGGAAGTCAAAACAACTCCAAGAGTTAAAAACATTTAAAAATTATTTTAAAATCCGTTTTAACTCCGATTTCGAAACCGTTTGAAATTCTCGCCTTTAAAAATAATAACCAACATATTTGAGCAATAAAAATAATTTTATCAAAAACTTTATTTTCCTCCATTTTTCAAAAATTAATTAAAATAGCCCAAAATTACGCGGGTTATTACACCTTTGAGGAGATGGAGTTCTCATAAAATATAATCTATTTTGTCTAGATATCCAAACTAGTTGGAACTCCTATATATGTAGACTCAAGTAAGTCAATATATAGTGTGTTCTTAAAAGGTTTAAGCCGAGAGAAAGTGGAAAGATCATCGAGAGGAATGGGTCTAAAGCCTATAAAGAAATAAGAATCAATACAGTGGAAACCTAACCTAGCTGACTGGAAATCCCAAGATCTAGGTTCAATGGGCAAACCGAACTACATTGTATTAAGTAAGCACTGGGGGATATTTAATCCTATCAATTCCAAAGATGAGACAGTGAACATCTGTCGCGAAATTAGGATAAGTTATGCTTTTAATAACACCCATATATTAGTATGTCCAAGTGGGGTATTGCAGGATACTCTTTATTGAATTCACCTACGTGAGTAAGAAGGGGACCACTTCTATGAGATCAATGAAAGGTAAATTCTCTAAAATACTCACGAAAGCAAGTGGTGTTCATGGCCAAAACGAACACAAACGTGAGAACCAACTGTGTTAAAGAATTATTGTGTGAATACAGTTGTCTAGTTTTACAAAAATGATGGACGGTTCAAAGATGCATAGTCTACTGATTATCCAAGTGAATCCGACAATATATCACTAAGGAAAGTTCAAGGCCACTAAGCTACTTCTCCCGATGCAATAAATTTTCAATTTTACTCAACTTGTGTTTGTATCTGCATCTTGCATATTATTTACATAGCTATATATCATTCATGTGGGGGATTGTTAGAAATGGGTATTTGGACAACATAATTTTGAGCAACTTTGAGTTTAAATTTAGATGGGACCCACACCACGATATTTGTTGGACCATTTACGAATGCATTCTCCATTGCAAGGATATTAACGTGGTATATTCACATGTCCAATTCCATTAAGTTATGAATGATAAATATGTCTCCAAAGTGACCCATATAATAATGAATGTTAATGAATTGGGAGAGTTTTTACTCTTGTCCCACATTGGTAGAAAAGTGAGAATTTGAAGAGTTAATAAAATCTCAAATGTGCACTAAGGCTTGGATGCCTTTAGGGTATCTCAAGTATTTGAATGGGGGATGGACTACATTATGCATGTGTTGGGCTTCAGCCAAAAGTCCACGGGCACGCGTGCATCCCTCCTTAAGGGCGGTTCGGTCTTGGGTTTGGGCTTGGGCTTCAAGTCTCCTTTCTTTTGGGGCCAAACACTAAAAATTTAATCAACTTTTTGGGCTAAAATTAATTAATTAAATGTCAAAATGTAATTAAGTGTTTGACAGTTAAAAAGACAGTTTTTACCAACAATCACTTTTACTTATTTTATATACATGTTTTCCTTCGAAAATAAAACACTTTTTCCGAGAACAATGCAACATCATTTTTCTTGCATGACCGCATATAATTTATCAACATCATTTATATTGTTTTATTGAGTAGAAAACACAAAATTGTGTTCGTTGGGATTAATCATTGTTGTGCTTCTTGATTAATTTGGAAATTCATTCTATCTTGAGAGATAATTATTTAACAACCTTGAAGTACATGGGAGGAAATAAATTTTCCTTAAGGAGATTGTTCTAAACAGGACTCAGATTTATTTTCTGTCTAATATTATTCTGAAATTCTACAAATTCAGTCAACATCAAGTAAATTTCTGATTTTTATTTATTTCTACAATTTCTATAATTACTGAATTTAATAATTATGTTTTATTTTGAATTTATAAAATTAGTATATGTTAGTGCCATCGCCCAAGCTATGGTTGGTCTCGAGTTCGAGACTTGGGAGCGGTCTCTTCATATTATAAAACAAGATAGGGATAAGACCAGTCGACATCTACCTTTCTCAGACCTGCAGTGAAGCGGGAGCCTTGTGCGCTAGTACAATTTATTTTGTTACGAATGCTGCATTTTTAGAGTAAAACCTTTGTGTTAAATTTATGTGAAAAAATACTAATATTTTATATTATCTTTACTAATTTTGAAAGTGAAAATTTCAAACACCTGCTATATGCACGACTAAAAACTAGTTTTTAGTAATTTATATGTGGCTAAAAAACTAGTAATACACTAGTTTCCTTTTAACTTTCTCTCGAAATTTCAGAATTTTTTTATATGTGTCACTTAGCCAAATTCATTCAATGACAATCAAACCCAGTCCAAATCTTTAGTATATATAAAATTAGAGCCTTAAATCTCAACTTACAACCTCAACATGCCAAGTGTCATGTCATAAATGGATTTTTTATCTTTTAAAATTTCCATCTAATTGAACTATTTCTCTTCTATCTATATTTGGCATTCATTCATTAATCCCTAATCGGTTACTCTTTTCCCATGCCCTTGAGTATCTCCAATAGCTTTTATCTTTGGAAAATCAATAGTTTCTTTGTCTTCCCTCAAACAGAGAATACATGCAAACGAGTGTAAGTATAAGGAGAAAGTTGGAACTTACTTTGGTGTAGCAAGAATGTGAGGATGAGGAGTAAGCTTGGAGGAGAAGAGAGAGAAGAATACAACAGCACAACCTTTAGACTTTTGGTATTCTTAAGTAGAGAAGTTGAATAGTCACAAGACTCACCCTACATCTACTTATGATTCAATTCAAACAAGGTTTTAAGATGCAGTTTGGCTCCAAAGCCATAAATGAGATGTCTTTAGAGAAAAAATAATATTTAGTGCATTATTTTTTCTCCAAATACCGAAACCCAACGGGTGGGTTTCATTTTCTGAAATCCAAAAATCTTCTCAACGTTGGTATCTCATTTATCAATTTAGTAAATCCATAAATGAAACCCGTTGAAATGATTCATCCCCTCTATTCTCTAATGGGTTTATATAGTTGATGGAGTTGATAGCCATATCTCAACCACCACCTTATGACGACCACCATTAAAGAAGGGACCAATAACCACTACTATTATCCTCTTTTTCTTCATATTAATTCTTGTTGTCTTTATCTCTTTTTCTTGGATCAATTTTGTAAATTTCTTAGAATAACCACTTTTATATTATAATACACTTGATATAGTATTTGCACCGTTAGGATCACGAAAATTATAGGGAAAAACTAATACTTTTGTCATGTATTTTTTGAGATCCAAAACAAATTACAATATTTTTTCCCATCTCTTGTAATATTTATAAATTCCAAGAATGGCATTTTTCACTTACTAATTTAATTCTTTTATGTTTTTATCTTCAATGTACAATGCCTTCGGTTGAGAATATTTTTGTCCGTTTTAGTTTTTATGTTAATTTATTATCAGTTGCCTTATATATTTTTAGTATATTCATTTATTGTATTTATTATTAGTACTGTTGTCGAGAAACTATTGGAAGAGAGATCCGCAAATAATGACGGTTATGATTTTAATCTATATATTTAACAAATTATCCATTATTTAAATTATTCCATTTAATTGGGCGTATAAAAATCACCCAGTTCTTAAAAGAGATCCTAACGAGTCTAATTACATTATTTATCTGTTCTCTCTCTATTTGGTACTGATTCATTAATTCCTAGTCAGTTACCCTTTTCCCATGTCCTTTGGTATCTCCATTTCTTGCACGAACCTTTTGTTTAAATAATAAAAAATATATTTTTGTTTAGATTTTTTTGTGGATTATTCAAATATTTTATGGACCCCCCAAACAAATATCATCTCAAATTGAAATTGTTTTGATATTTTTTTTTTAAGTAGGACAAAATATGTCAGTTTATAAGTAGATTAAACCTTAACATATTTGGTAAGATGGAAACTTTTAAAAATTGAAGAATTCATTTATGATATGCCACGTGGCATGTTGAGGTTGCAAGTTGAGGTTTAAGACTATAATTTTATAATAAGGATTCAACAAAAAAACAAAATCAATACAATTGTATAATCACATCAAAGATGAAGTGATTTGGGAATTACCTTATCAATGGTAAATTTTTGTAAAGTGCTAAAAACTAATTTGGTTTCACTAATTTAAAAATATTTATAAGAGGATTCTCCACAACTTTTTCTTTATAAATATGTTGTACTACATAGATCTTTATAAATTTTTTCTTTAATTATTTCTTTGGTTAAAAATCAATGAACATGAATTTTGTGGTTAAATATGTCGATGTTTTGATTTTTATGTATTTTGAAAATTAGACCTTGTATTATAGTTGTAATTATTATATTAAATTATTTCAATGATTATAAATAATTATTTTCTTTGTTTAGTGAGAAGTGATGTGAGTGGCCCGATGTGTGTGTTTTCAACAAAACCAATTTTTCTTCGGAAAAAATCAAACTTTTAATTATGCACCAAACCAAGTTGTGAAATCCCAATTCTTACTTTAAACCAATTTTATCTTGATTAATCCTAAACATGCATCTTGTGATTAAAGCAAGTAAAGTAAAGTAAAGTAAAGAATACTGACAACGCAGGATGTACGAGGAAAAAAACCTAAAACGGGAAAACAACCTCGGACGGCCCAAGCCAGACAATCACTATGAACAATGGTTTTACAAAGACAGATTAGCCTTACACTAAGACTCGATCCCCATGGGTCTTGACGCTCCTTCTGATCTTCAACCGTTCTTCAATAGTGCCCATGCAGAAATTCCGTCTTCCACGATCTCTGTCCACAACACACGCATCCACGTATGTCTCGGTGTCCACCGATATGGCTTTGATACGTCTACGATGTCGAACACGATGTCCGTCACTTCTTCATCGAAAAACCCTTTGTGTTCAATGTGTAGAACAAACAACTTTGGTGCAGCAAGATCACGTAAACATATGACAACTCGGATCTTTGCAAACTCTAAGGATGTGTTTAAGACTTTTAAACCTTAGAAAACATGTGCAAACTAGGTTCTGGTTCGTAAAACTTTTTCCAGAAAGCACACTTACGAAATTATGATGCAAACACTGTTTAAATAGGATTTGAACACCGCCTCGAAAACATTTCGTTCGAACGACTTAAGCATGCCGTTCGCGCGACATTGTATCTCATTCGAACGAGATCCAATGTCGTTCAAGCGACCTTGGGAAAGTTTGACTTTTAGATAAAAACGTCTCTTAACAAAGAAATACAAATTAGTCAAACTCTATTTCGAGCTTATCATCATAAAACGAAGTTTAAACCATTAAAACACTTTTAAAACATTTAAATCATTTTTCTATATAAAAATTACATCCTTATCTTTTATAAAATAATTCCGAGCACCATTAATTATACGCATTCATACCTGAGTGATCTCGGAATGAAACTAACTTTGAAGACGAGTAAACTTGCACCAAATAAACATCGGCATGATTATTTCTTTGAAGCTTTGCCACAACGTCTTCAATTTCTTCAATACGTCATAGACCAAGTGGGATCGTGACAAAATAAAATTCTCCCTATAACATATTACAAACACAATTTTGTTCACGGAATTAAGTCAAAACAATACAGGGACTCAATTGGAAATTTATGTCCTTACAAATCTCCTCCTTTGACTATTTCGGGACAAAACTTAACCAGTGAAATGCCTAACCGGTCCGTCAAGCCATATGACGCCTAAATCCCATCCCATAAATCCAAAATGAAAAATACAGGACACGGACTAATATATGTAGCACCGGCAAGCATGAACTGTCTGAATGTGATGTAGACTTGAGATCTCAAATCGCTGAAGCATTCCTACACACATAAAACAGGCAAACAAATACCAAGTGAAGTATGGAGGAACAAATGAAACCAATTTATATATTCAATAAGAACATATCAATAAGAACATATCATTTGAAACATGTGAGCAATTATTTGATACCAATTTGATACCAATTTGAAACATAAAGAAGCACTCAACAAATCTCCCCTTACATCACATACATCTCTCCCCCTTTTTGTCTCGAATAGACAATCCGATGAAAAGATAAACCAATATAAAATATCTAGCATGAGAATATGATACCAAATAGAATCAAGTTGACACCAATTTTAAAAAAATGAAAACCGCTAGATAAACATGAGAAAACCAGCTAAACAAGATCATGTAATGCCAAAATAGTAGCTAGTTAACCAATGAATCACACAAAGAGTATATCAGTCAAATCAAATGTGATAAACAGACATATATGCAAACTACCAATTTTGGAACATAAAATAACCTACATATAAACCAATTAATCCAAAAAATGCTTCCTACAGTACCAAAAATATATCAAATTAAGCCAGAGGACTGCAAACAAATCAGAAGGTATTTTTTAACCTGTCGTTCGAACGAGCCAGGGACTTCGCTCAAACGAGATGAGGAAGTCGCTCGAACGAAGTACAGAAGTCGTTCGCGCGAGATGAGATGTCGTTAGAATGACTTCGCGCGACCTATCAAAATTTCCCAGTTTCCCAGAAGTATTATAAAGTATTGCCCAGTGAAAAAATTTCAACAAAAAAATTCCAGGAAGGGACTGACAGAAGCAAAACAGTGCTAAAATAGTAAGCTTTTTCGTACAAAACGTAAAAACTCATAAAAACTAAAAATGCGAGTTACATGCAAACATAGTACCGATGTGCTCAAACCTGGACATGGAATGAATGGGCGTGAAACTACAACAAATGAGTCACAATTCCAACACATCGAAATGATCAAGAAGCTCTAATTGATAGCGATAAATCATCAAACTTTATCATAGCCAAATGACAATAAAGTGTGAGCTTAATGAACTAAACATACTACATGCACACAGATCCATAATTTTGATGATTCTACAAACAATAGCGTCAAATTGAAATGTTTCAACATTAGGATTAGTTGTGCAAACCCGTTTAAATTTTCTCCAATCAAACACCCTCATATAAACATACTTTTTCAAGTTCTTTTGAGTTTTCTAGCATTCTCAACTTAGAGAAAATCTTATTGGCCCTTGTCTTAGCATCTTGATTTTTCTTTTTGGGATCTTTTTAAACAGTGGCTTTCACGATGAGTTAATTTTGAACTCTCGCAGCCCTTTCCCGTGAATCACTCATCATTTTTTAAATTATAAATCCTCACGGTAAACGGTTTTTACATGCACACTTCTCCTTAAGTTTACTTACGCATAGATGACAAGATTGAGATAAGAACGCCTCACCAAATTCAAATATGCAAGAAAAGTCAAACATCCATATAAACTCGTGCATGTGTGCGATATTGGCATATATACAAAGTCGAATCAAGATGCATATCAACTTCGAAACAACCCTATATAAATAATGGTTAAGATCATTCTAAGCATCGATAATAATGACCAAATGTCCTAGCCACATGGATAATGAAACGATGGGGGGGGGGGTTCAAGCACACCAATAAACTCAAAAAATAAAAAGAAAACAAAACTATTTTTGCTTTTTCAAAAGTTTTCTTAAAAAATAAAATCTTTTTAATATTTTTCAATAAGACTCAAACAAGTGAAAACTATAATACAAAATGATACATATGTCATAATACTAGCAATGAATATATCATGAAGCAAACTAGCATATGACAAACATGGCAACACTATCATCCTTAGATTTATCATGGGAAGAATCAAGTTCACCCAAACAAGAATCATGAAGTTTAATTTCTAAAGCCACTAAATCCGATTTCCTAACCCAAGTAGGTGTAAAACGACGCATGTGGATGTGGGGAACCGGGGAAACTTTATTCCTAAACTTCCTAGGAGCTTGTCTAAGGTCGTAACAATAACGCCTAAGGTGACCTTTCCTATCACAAAATGTGCAAGTGTAGCGGTGGTGGGAATGATTACCTTTATGTGGACCTTTTCTAACCATCCTAGTGTTTCTCACACGTGCGGGGCGAATGTGACCAACTCTCTCAACAAAACCTATACGTCCCCTATCTCCCTTAATTTGGACGGTTCCTAAGATCTTATCTAACTTCTCCGACCTAGCCTCCAAATCAAACTTGACTCTAAACGAGTCTTTCAACCTTTCCTCTAACTCAAGAATCCTAGACTCGAGTAAACGCCTAGTATCCTCAAACTCTGAAATCTCCTTTTTCAAGGACTCCATCAAACCACGGAGATTGTCTCTCTCTTTCTCCACAAACTCTAATTTCTCCCTAAACTTCTTCTCTCATGCCCTAAGATCCTCAATCAAACTATCATTATTTTCTATCACAGCTCATTCAACTTAAATTGCAATTTTGAGTTAGCCTTTTTCACCTTCACCGTTTTGGCATACAACTCATTAAACGCATTTTGCAATTCTTTCACATCTATCTCCTCCTTCTCACTCTCTTCACCCTCACTAACATGGGATACACTCAAAACCTCCTCGGAAGTGTCATTCACATGATTATTATCGTCGCTCACATGACATGCCATAAACGCAACAAAGTTACGCTCAATGGGGGAACTCTCTCCCTCTTCCGGTTCACTATCACTTAAGGTGGCATTATAGACAACGGGTTGCTTGCCCTCTTTCTTAAGTCTAGTGGGACACTCCTTAACTTTGTGCCGTACCCCTCACACCCAAAACATTTATCCGACTCATCTTTCTTAGGCTTTTCACACTTATCCTTAGAGGTGGGATCCACTTTGTTGCTCTTGAATTTTTCAAATTTCTTGGCATCTTTCGATTACTTTTGAAACTTAATAAATTTTTTAAATTTCTTTGCCAATAAAGAAACATCCTCAAAATCAGAATCGGAATCCGAGTCCGAAACTTTAATTTCCTCCTTCTGGGTTTTCAAAGTAATACCCTTTTCTTTCTTAGGCACTTGCTTGGAGGTAATCATGTCAATTTCATAGGTTTGTAAGTCACCTACAATCTCTTCTAGTTTAGTTGACTCTAACCTACCCAAGGATTTTAAAATGGTCACTTTCGCATCAAACCTACTAGGCAACGACCTAAGGATTTTCTTAATGACACGGTTGTCGGGAATTTTCTCACCTAAGTTAAACGACGAGTTGACAATTGTTGATGCAAAAAATTAGATTGCTTCTAATTATTTAATCACAGATAAATATAAATGAGACAAAGAATTTTAAAGTGGTTCAGCCTTATAAGAATGGCCTACGTCCATTGTTTCTGTTATTGCCAAGTATTTTGGAGTTCTCGATATGCAATTCTATCAAGAAAATTCGGTCCTCCTGAATGAGGGTGATACATTGTATTTATAGCCCTTAGGCTGTACATGTGAAAAGGGTAAACAATTAATGCCCTTTAAGAGTATACTTCTATATGATAAGCATTCATTGAATAGTTGAACTGTTGATTATCTGGCAATCAATGTTGTGGCCGAGATGCAGCTCGGACCGCCTTAGTTGCTCGTCGTTCAGGAGTTCCTCGGAGTGTTGGAGTTCCTCGGAGTACACTTGCTGCTCGGAGTGAGTATGACTTGGTCGGGGAAATAACCTTCCTCGTTGCTATTGTGCCACGTAGACCGACACGTGTCTTCTTATTATTCGTCTATATCAGCATACTAATTTTGGTATCAATAGAAGCCCCCAATGTTTCATATTTCGAACTTTGAGGAATATGGAACATTCTTTCTCGGTACA
Source organism: Sambucus nigra (assembly GCA_949130495.1). Lineage (NCBI taxonomy): Eukaryota > Viridiplantae > Streptophyta > Magnoliopsida > Dipsacales > Adoxaceae > Sambucus > Sambucus nigra. The sequence continues at coordinate 117,373,381 of OX422222.1, read as the reverse complement.
TGGAAATATTAAATGACCTTCCTGGTTTTTAGGAGCATTTTCTCCGTGTTCGAACGTCCTTTAAGATTCACAGAATCTGCCTTTTTGAATTTTTATGAGCGCTTCGATCTTCGCGCACTTTTTGTCCTTTTAGCCGCCGGTAGCGTAATAGTTTCTTTTTTGTAATCATTTCTTTCGCCGTTTCCCAAGGAAAATTATTTAAGATTCATAGGCAATCCCATCGTCTTCTACCTTTTCCAATTTCTACTTTCGAGTTTTCCATAGTCTTTCTCTCTCTAGTGCGTTCATCCTTTTCTTCGTTCATTATCAACAGATCTCCCTTTTTCCTGTAAGATCTTCTTCCTTCTTCTTCATTTCTTTTATTCGCCATGGTTTATGTTATTGAATCTCTTGAGAAATTCCGTTCTGATTTTTCTATTCCATCTTGGGTAACTCTGGAAGATCTTTCTGAGCCTTTAGATTATTTTCGTTTGGATGAGGGACATTGGTTCCTTAGCCTCTTTATTGCTGAATGTGGATTTTCTTTTCCACCAAACCCTTTGTGTTTAGAGTTCTGTCATTATTTCGATGTTGTTCCTGCAAAAATAGCCCCCAACACATGGAGAATAGTTAATGGGGTGTATAGGTTAAATCAAACTCATGGAACCCGTATAGGAATTCCTGAGATTATGTATTGTTATAGATGGGCTGTTCTAGATAATATTTTTTATTTAAAAACTAGATTTTTGAATAGGGCTTTAGTAGTCAACCTCCGTGATGCCAATAGGGATTATTTTGAACATGGGGTAGTTATAAAAAACTGGCAACATGCCCCTTTGATTGGAGACGAAGTATATCAAGGTCCCAGATGCCCTCCATATGGCAATGGGATAGATTATTTTCGTTTTATTTTATTTCTGAAATTATGATTTCATTATGTTTGAATAAATATGTGACTGATATTTCACTATGTATTTGTTTGCAGTTGACAGCAAAAGAAAAATTCCAAAATAATCAGAAGTTAATATTAAGCATTTGAAATTTATCTAGAATTTGCATCAGAAAGTTGCAGACGAACATATTAGGTCTGCTTCATACTTGTTGCAATACAGGATCTATACATCATCCTTTACTGCTCGTCCTGTGGTGAGCACTAGTGATCCAGTGTCAGTTCCTGAGGACTCTTCTCCAGAATCTCACATTCCTCTGAGTCAGAAAATGGGCAAAAGAAGAGTTCCTGCTATCTTTGAGGAGACTAAATCTGCTGGAGATGGAAAAAGGAACGATACTGACGTCTCAAAGGGGATAAAGAAAGTAGATACCGCCCCTTGTGTTGCTCCTCAGAAGGCTGCCGAGAAGCCCCCAGTGGCTCCGAGCAAGAAGGATGCACCTGTGGAAGTGGTCACCATCTCCCCAACCAAAAGCTCTTCTTTGGTTGAAACTGTTGAAATGCCACCGAGGAGACTGAAGAAATCCTCCTCGGTTAATTTGGCTGAAACCATTCCCCAGCTCCAAGTTAGTGGAGCTGGTGTTCCAACTATTATTCCCCCGAGCTCTGCAATGAGCTCGGTAAAGACTTGGACCATTCCTGAAGTCCAAGGAATCGAGGAGAGTATGTCTAGGGATATGCTTACATCCCTGGCTACTCGTCACATTGCTTCAGTAAGTTTTTCATATTCTGAATTTTCTTTCTTTCCATCAATACATGTATCTCTGTGATGACTTATCATTATCTCCTTTTTTCAGCTGGTGAGTTGTTTTAACACCATTGTGAAGAAGGATGAAGCGATCAAGGCTTCTAGCTCCTCGTCCAGAGTGGAGGATGCTTTACTGTGTTTGACCAAATCTTTGAAGGAGTCCCGTCAAAAGTATGACGAGGATAAGGCTGAATAGGAGAAGAAGTTGGCTGCAGTTGAGGCAGAGAAGGTGCAGCTCGTTGAAGTTTCCAAGGGTTTGGAAAATAAGGTGAAAGATTTGGAGAGAGAGAACAAGAAGTATGCCGAGAAGCTCACGAACTTTGGGGAGATTGAAAATAAGTTTAAATTGGCTGAGGAAGAGCTAACCCTTCTGCGAGAAGTAAATCGCCAGAAGGAGGAGGTGGAAGCTAAGTTGAAGGCCACCGACGATCTTCTATCCGAGAAGCTCTCCTCGGAGAAAATAAAAAGAAAAATGGCAGTAAAGAAGTCCTTCAACACTGGCTGGGACAAAGGGTGGAACAGGGGGGTAGCAGCCATGATGACTCAAGTGAAATATGGGAGTCTTAAATACTTCCCAGATGGTTGGGTTGCTGCCCTGCAAGAATTGAAGATTAATGAGGATTCAGAATTGTTTCAACAGCATCTCCCTGGTCCTCCCCCAAATATTGAAGATGAAGAAGAGGACGAAGCTGCCTCCGAAGAATCTTCAATGGTTGTGGGTGATCCAATCCTTACTCAACCTGCCGACGAGGAACTTTCATCTCTACCTGCTCCTCCTGAACAAGTTCCAACTCTAGCCGACCAACCCATTGTTCCTACTAAGCAATCGAGCTCCTTGTCCCAGCCTCCCGAGAAAGTATTGGGAGATAAGGAAAAGGTGTGAAGTTATTTGGTATTTGTTTCTATTTTTCTTCTTTGTCAAGTGTAACCAAGATCTTTGTAACTCTGCACTATGATCTAATAAAATTTGAGTTCTTTTCTTCCATACGATTGTCTCTTTTCTATCTGTACTCTGTCTTGATTTTCTTTTTGATGATTACTTTTTCTTTCTCTACTAGTTTCTGGCCAGGATGGATCTTCTATCTGCTAATGATACAAAGCTGATGCAGCAATGTCATGAATATTATAAGGCTGGTCACACAGACCTGAGTGCATCAGAAGTTGCCGACATCCTTGGTCATGATGCTTCAGAACAGGCAGTCGAAGCTTATCAGTACCTGAATGGCTTACTTGACCGAGCTGTGGCCAACAATGTGGCTTACTATGAAATGATCGAGGATCTTCAATGTACCTTAGAAAACCTTCAAAATCAGTATAAAGAATCAACCACCTTGTTGCATGAAGGATATGAGAAGAGATATCAGCAGCTTTCTGCCGAGAAGGGCTACGAGAAGCTCATCGTTGGATATGATGTTAGGGAGAGAACCCTAAAGGGTGAAGTTAAAGCATGTAGACAGATTGCCGAGCTACTGGAGCAAGAAAATAACTATTTGCAGAAAGAGCTGGCACAGTTGAAGTCTGCAGCCTCTTCTTCAACATCTACAATCCCAGTGACTGACGAGGGATTTTCATTTTTAGAGGTTGAGAATGCCAATTTGTGAGAAGAGTTAGAGGCTTTGAGAAGAGTTGGGCCTTCTACTGCTATTCGGGGACGAGGAAGAGGTTCTCGTGGACGAGGAAGAGTTTCTCAGAATGTTGTCGAGGAACAAAGTACTCAACCTGCTGGGGGAGGATCAAGAGTTCTTCGTCGTACTATTGAAGAAGCTCGTACTCAATCAGCGTTGGAAAACCAAGCATTCCAATTGATGGCAAAAAATCAAGCCTTGTCTGAACTGTCCAAGAAAGTTAGAGAACTGGAAAAACAACTCTCTTCAAAGAAATCAACATTGGAGACTAATGAACTTTTCATCCAGAGTCTTCACGAGAAGCTTGAAAGGTTAACATTTCAATTTCACAAACAACCCAGGGAGTTCTGGATGGCTGGATACAACGAAGCACTATTCCATTTGGATGATCGTATCCAGAATGCCAATAATGAGGGCTACAAACAAGGCTGGCTGAATGCCTTGGGCGTGCTGAAGCTCGAACAAGGACACTATCTGTGGGACTATTATGATCCTGGGGTACTTGACTTGCCTGTGCCACCGTATAATTTGGACATGGAATGGATCCCAGCTCGTGCCATTCCTCTCAGCTTAATTGCAAAATACCTCGGTGATTACAATCTTCATTCTCAGATCGAGGTATCTCATCCCGAGCATCTTCTAGATCGACCTTCTGTGATGAACGTCAGGATGCTGAAGGACTTGAACTTCATCAATTCTCCTCAGTCTTTAAATGATCCGCCTGCTGGCGAGGAACCTATATCGAAAGCTTAGGGGAAAAAATCAATAGAATAGGAATTTTTGATGTAACAGTTAGTATACATATCCATGAAATTAGTATACATATCCATGTAATTATCAATGTAACTTGTAATTTATTTTGAATTTTATGAAAAACTTTCATTTATGTTTGCAAATATGTATTGCTATTGTCTTGTACTTGTCAAACACTTTATATTTGTGCTTACATAACAATATTGTGTGATTCATCGACCAACTTAGTAATAAAAAGTTACAAGTATCAGTAATGTTGCTAGATCACTTAATAATAAAGTAATGAGTATAATGTTGAAAATTTTTCCAACCAACCAAGGTAATGAGTATAATGTTGAAAATTTTTTCAACCAACCAAGGTTGTTAAATTGTTCTTGTCGACCAACTACAGTTGGTGGGTTTTTATCCCCGACCAGCCATACTTGGTACAGTTTGGAATATTTTCTCCTCGTCGACCAACTACAGTTAGTGGATTTTTATCCCCGACCAACCATACTTGGTACAGTTTGGAATATTTTGTTCTACGAGGAACTTTTTGTATTTTCTGAAATAATCTTACCTCCAGACCAACATAAGTTGGTGTTTGAGAGCATATCTTGTTTCCTAACCAACCGAGATTGGTATTTTTAGGAGTGTTGTTCTCGCCCTTTTACCAACCGGAGTTGGTCTGAGTTTGAACTATCATGTTCACTCGCCCTTTTACCAACCGGAGTTGGTCTGAGCTAGTGTACGCCTCCTAACCAAAGGAGTATGGTTTGTTCTCGCCCTTTTACCAACCGGAGTTGGTCTGAGTTCGAACTATGATGTCCACTTGCCCTTTTACCAACCGGAGTTGGTCTGAGCTAGTGTACGCCTCCTAATCAAAGGAGTATGGTTTGTTCTCGCCCTTTTACCAACCGGAGTTGGTCTGAGCTTGAACTATCGTGTTCTCGCCCTTTTACCAACCGAAGTTGGTCTGGGTTTGAACTATCGTGTTCTTTTTACTGCCGAGCAGCGTAGTGTTACACACTAGTATTCCCCGAAAAACTTTCAATAAAAGGAGAGAAGATGGCAAAATATCATCGTTTTATTCATATTGATGGAATTGCTTTACATTTTACATCACTGATAATACTTGTGTAGGTGTTCAGCATTCCATGCATTCTTAAATTCCTCTCCTTCTAGAGTCGCTATTCGGTAAGTTCCTGGTCGAACAACTTCTGTAACTCGGTAAGGTCCATGCCAGTTTGCTTCCAACTTATTGTGCTTCTGAATGACCTTCGTTAGCACGTAATCTCCTTCTTTTAAGTCGCATTTCTTCACCCTCTTGTTGTAGAACAGAGCTGTTCGTTGTTGATAATCAGCATTCCTAATGGCTGCCTCTTCTCTAACCTCCTCGAGCATGTCCAAATCTAATCTTCTTATTAAGTCGCTGATTGGGGAATTGAAATTCAGCACTCTATGTGTTGGAAGACCCAACTCGGCAGGTATTACGGCCTCACTTCCAAATGCCAACATATATGGTGATTCTCTAGTTGCTGCTCGGGGGGTTGTTCGGTAAGCCCACAATACTGACTGTAGCTCATTAATCCAATTAGCTTTAGCCTCACTTAGCCTCTTCTTCAAACCATTTAGTAATGTTTTGTTCGTCACTTCAGTTTGTCCATTCCTTTGAGGATGGCCTGGTGCTGAATGAACTTTCAAAATGTTTGACTGATGACAATAGGCGGCAAACTCCTCGTTATCAAATTGTGTTCCATGGTCTGTGATGAAGGCATGAGGGAGACCATATCGGCAGATGATGTTCTTCCAAACGAACTGGTACACCTTCTCGTATGTCATATCAATGAGTGGCTCAGCTTCTAACCACTTAGTAAAATAATCCACTGGGATGACGAGGTACTTGAATCTTCCTCGGGTCGTTGGCAGTGGTCCAACCAAATCAATTCCCCACATGGCAAATGGCCAAGGGGAAGTTATGGGTGTCAACAATGCTTGTGGAGTTCGTCGGATGGAGGAAAAACGTTGGCATTTATCACATCTCTTAGCATAGGCTATACAATCAGCCCTCATCGTTGGCCAGTAGTATCCCTGCGTCATCACCCTTTGCAAAAGTGTCCGACCTGCTACATAGGCTCCACAGGACCCTTCATGGATCTCTTCAGTCAATTCTTTCACCTCGGAGGGATGTACACATCTTTATAAACCTGCCATAATTCCTCGTCTATACAAAACATCATTAGTTAGTACATACCGAGCAGCTTTAAACTTCAATTTCTTGGCAGCGAGCTTATCCTCCGGTAATTTTCCCTCCTCAATATATGCTCTGATGGGATCCATCCAAAATGGTCCTAAATCAAGGGTAATAATATTCATCGTCAGGTCTTCATCTATGCTCCGACTTTCTAATACTTCAATTGGTATCGTTCTTCGCAGCTCGGTACGAGTAGCTGATGCTAGTCGGGCCAGTGCGTCTGCTCGTGCATTCTCCATTCTTGGTATTCTGATCAACTGAATGGCATCAAATTCTGCCAACAACTCCATCACCTTTGCATGATACTTGACCATTAATTCTCCTTTAACTGCATATGTCCCCATCACCTAATTCACAATTAATTGAGAATCACTGAATACCATCACTTGTTGTGCTTCCATAATCTTTGCTAAATTAAGACCTGCTATCATGGCCTCATACTCCGCCTCATTATTGGAAGTTTTGAATTGGAATCGCAGGGCGTATTCCATGTCAATCTCGTCTGGGGTGTTCAAGACAATACCTGCTCCACAACCTGTTGTGCAAGATGGCCCATCTACATATAATCTCCATGTAGGTAACTCGTCTTCAAATTTCTTATCTGACAATGTTCCTCGGTGAAATATTTATTGTTTCCTTTCATCCTCCCCTGATATTTCTCGCTCCTCGTCGACCATCTCTTCTCGCCCTTTTACCAACCGGAGTTGGTCTGAGCTCGAATTTGATGATCCTTCAATATCCACAAGCCCTTTTACCAACCGGAGTTGGTCTGAGTTTGTGTTTGTTGATCCTGTAACATCCACAGGTTGATCAGCGAGCAACTTTTGTTCCTCGGGGGTATCAGGATATGTAAACTCTGCTATAAAGTCTGCTGCAGCCTGCCCTTTTAATGATGATCTGGGTTCATACACAATATCATATTCACCGAGCTCTATTGCCCAGTACATCAGTCTCCCTGATTTTTCTGGCTTATGAAGGGCTTGTCTCAATGGCATGTCGGTATACACGACGATGGTATGGGCCTGGAAATATGGCCTCATTCTTCTACTTGCCTCAATTAATGCCAATGCCAATTTTTCCAGCTTTGGGTACCTGATCTCTGCACCTCGGAAAGCCTTACTTGTGTAATAAATTAGCTTCTGGACTCCATTATCGATTCTGATCAGTGCCGAGCTGACTGCATTCTCTGATACTGCCAGGTATAAGTACAACTTTTCTCCCATTACTGGCCTGGACAAAAGTGGAGGTGTTCCCAAATATTTCTTCAAGTCTTGAAAGGCTTTTTCACATTCATCATTCCACTCAAAAGTTTTTCAAAGTGTTTTGAAGAATGGGAGGCATCTATCAGTTGCTCAAAATACAAATTTGTTGAGCGCTGCAACTCGTCCTGTAAGACTCTGCACTTCTTTCTTCGTCGTTGGAGATCGCAACCCTAAAAGAGCTTTGATCTTTTCTGGATTCGCCTCAATGCCTCGCTGGTTGACAATGTACCCGAGGAACATTCCTTCTCGTACTCCAAATGTGCACTTCGTCGGGTTGAGCTTCATTTGGTATTTATCCAGCTGATCAAAGGTCTGACCTAAGTCAACTAGATGATCAGCAGCTTTCTCGCTCTTTATCAGCATATCATCGACATAGACTTCCATATTGCAACTGATTTGTTCGGCAAAAACCTTGTTCATCAGCCGCTGGTATGTCGCTCCTGCATTTTTCAAAAGGCATAACATTATAACAATAAGTTCCCCTAGGGGTAATAAAAGAAGTACTTTCCCTGTCTTCCGGTTTCATTTTGATCTGGTTGTAGCCAGAATAAGCATCCATGAAGCTGAGCAGCTCGTGTCCCGAGGTAGCATCCACTAGTTGATCAATTCTGGGCAATAGAAAGTGATGTTTTGGGCATGCCTTATTGAGATCGGTGAAATCAACGCACATTCTCCATTTATTGTTCTTCTTCTTAGATTTGTCGACTTCCACCTTGGTTTCTTTATCCATATTCTTCTTCGCAGCCATAGCCTCCTCGGCATTCATGATTTTGGCCGCTTTTGCCATCAACTCTGACATAGTTGTAGGTGGATCTTTGGCCAAAGTGTAATACAATTTGTTAGGCAACAACCCACTTATCAAGGCGGTGATTGCTGTCTTTTCTTCATAATCTATGACTTCCAGCTTCTCGTTATTGAAACGAGTTATGTAATCTCTAGTACTCTCACCAGATTTTTGTCTAATACTTAACAAGTGTGCTACTCGTTTTACTGGCTTTGCTCCAAAACAGAAATTGCCAATGAACAACTCGGCCAACTGAAAGAAAGTTGAAATCTTACCCCGAGGAAGATTATTGTACCATATCTGGGCAGATCCAGTAAGAGTTCCCGAGAATGCTCTGCATCTCATCTCGTCGGGGACAGCATAGATGTCGGCAGCAGCTTGATATTGCTCTATGTGAAGAACAGGATCTGTCTTTCCATCATACTTGGGGGTCACCACAGGTGCTTTAAATTTTGACGGGGTAGGAAAATCCACAATGGCCTGGACAAAAGGTGTCCCTTGAACAAAAGTTCGTTGTAGGGGATTCTTCGCCTTAGCCATTTCTCCCAATCTATCCTCCAACCGCTGAATGGAACCCTTCCACGCATCATTTCCTTCCTCGGGCTTATTAGTTCGAGCAATTGATTGTTCTGACGTGGCCTCCTGAGATCTATCTTGACGAGCAACTGGTCGTGATTGTGCTGATCCTTCTCTTAGATCTGATGGTTGTCGAAAACTCCTCGACATGGTCTTAGGTGGACTCTTATTCCTCCTAGGGCCTAATCGGCTGAAAGGAGATGCCCTGCTCAATCTTTCCAAGGCACTGGGTCTCTCTGGAGAGAGAGTGATACGTTGCTCAGTATCTATAGCCCGTATTGACGAAGTTCGCCCAGGTTGATAAGAGAAATCATCAGATTCCTCATTACGATATGATTCAGTACGCCTGGATCGTGAAGAAAGTAAATAGGTTTGCCTCTGACCACTTTGTTGTCCCGAACGTGCAGGTACTCCGCCATGAAGGGTTTGTATGATTTGCTGCATTGTTTCTTGCATGGCGGTTTGTCCTTGAGCCAGATTCGTCATAACTCCAGCCAGATCTGGAGCAGTTGATGGTGCAGAGGGATTTGGAGGATTTCCAGCATTTCCAGCGTTTCGATTGCTAGATTCTGGATTATCTGCCATCGATGATGAATGATTTTTGGTGAAAAACAATAACAAAAGTCGTTTCCCACAGACGGCGCCAATCTGTTGATGTAAAAAATTAGATTGCTTCTAATTATTTAATCACAGATAAATATAAATGAGACAAAGAATTTTAAAGTGGTTCAGCCTTATAAGAATGGCCTACGTCCACTGTTTCTGTTATTGCCAAGTATTTTGGAGTTCTCGATATGCAATTCTATCAAGAAAATCCGGTCCTCCTGAATGAGGGTGATACATTGTATTTATAGCCCTTAGGCTGTACATGTGAAAAGGGTAAACAATTAATGCCCTTTAAGAGTATACGTCTATATGATAAGCATTCAATGAATAGTTGAACTGTTGATTATCTAGCAATCAATGCTGTGGCCAAGATGAAGCTCGGATCGCCTTAGTTGCTCGTCGTTCAGGAGTTCCTCGGAGTACACTTGCTGCTCGGAGTGAGTATGACTTGGTCGGGGAAATAACCTTCCTCGTTGCTATTGTGCCACGTAGACCGACACATGTCTTCTTATTATTCGTCTATATCAGCATACTAATTTTGGTATCAACAACAATATTAGACAACCTAGCATAAAACTCATCAAAGGCCTCACTCTCTAACATCCTAATGGTCTCAAACTGTGTAGTGATATTTTGAAGTTTTGACGCCCTAACCGTGCTAGTGCCCTCGTGAGTGAGTGACAAAATATCCCAAGCCTCTTTTGATGATTCACAAGTCATAATTCTGTTATATTCTTCGTGTGTGACATGTGAAGCAATAACGTCCAGACCCTTAGAATTATATTGTGCAAGTCTTTGTTCAGTTTCGGTCCAAGACTCAACAGGATTTAAACTAGTGACCTCACCTACAATAGTGATAGGGGGTGTCCAACCTTTCTCAACTGCAAGCCAAACACGCTCATCAATAGATTTTAAAGCACATCTCATTCTCATCTTCCAATAAGTGTAATTAGTGCCATCAAAAACAGGAGTTCGAGAAAATGCATTATATCCAGAATTCATCTTTGAAAACACACGGGATCACAAAGCAAATAAAAATATTTTCTAGCTCTGATACCAATTTGAGAAGTGATGTGAGTGGCCCGATGTGTGTGTTTTCAACAAAACCAATTTTTCTTCGGAAAAAACCCAACTTTAAATTATGCATCAAACCAAGTTGTGAAATCCCAATTCTTACTTTAAACCAATTTTATCTTGATTAATCCTAAACATGCATCTAGTGATTAAAGCAAGTAAAGTAAAGTAAAGAATACTGACAACGCAGGATGTACGAGGAAAAAAACCTAAAACGGGAAAACAACCTCGGACGGCCCAAGCCAGACAATCACTATGAATAATGGTTTTACAAAGACAGATTAGCCTTACACTAAGACTCGATCCCCATGGGTCTTGACGCTCCTTCTGATCTTCAACCGTTCTTCAATAGTGCCCACGCAGAAATTCCGTCTTCCACGATCTCTGTCCACAACACACGCATCCACGTATGTCTCGGTGTCCACCGATATGGCTTTGATACGTCTACGATGTCGAACACGATGTCCGTCGCTTCTTCACCGCAAAACCCTTTGTGTTCAATGTGTAGAACAAACAACTTTGGTGCAACAATATCACGTAAACATATGATAACTCGGATCTTTGCAAACTCTAAGGATGTGTTTAAGACTTTTAAACCTTAGAAAACATGTGAAAACGAGGTTCTGGTTCGTAAAACTTTTTCCAAAAACCACACTTACGAAATTATGATGCAAACACTGTTTAAATAGGATTTGAACACCGCCTCAAAAAACGTGTCATTCGAACGACTTAAGCATGTCGTTCGCGCGACATTGTATCTCGTTCGAACGAGATCCAATGTTGTTCGAGCGACCTTGGGAAAGTTTGACTTTCAAATAAAAACGTCTCTTAACAAAGAGATACAAATTAGTCAAACTCTATTTCAAGCTTATCATCATAAAACGAAGTTTAAACCATTAAAACACTTTTAAAACATTTTAAATCATTTTTCTATATAAAAATTACATCCTTATCTTTTATAAAATAATTCCGAGCACCATTAATTATACGCATTCATACCTGAGTGATCTCGGAATGAAATTAACTTTGAAGTCGAGTAAACTTGCACCAAATAAACATCGGCGTGATTATTTCTTTGAAGCTTTGCCGCAACGTCTTCAATTTCCTCAATACGTCATAGACCAAGTGGGATCGTGACAAAATAAAATTCTCCATATGACATATTACAAACACAATTTTGTTCACGAAATTAAGTCAAAACAATACAGGGACTCAATTGGAAATTTATGTCCTTACATTTAGTGATCATAAAACTTAATATAAATTGAGTTATAATGTATTCTCAAAATTAAAAATACCGATTGCACTTATTGAATGTCATTCATATGACTTTTGATATTAATTTAAAATTCAGTCTTTTTATATTCGTTGAATATATGTGTGAAATGGACTATAACAACAAAACAATACAATGTAGATAAATTAGGTCACGCGATGCATGCTAGTGAACATATAAAATTCAATTCAAAATTATATCAAACCTAAGTGTCATTTGGGTATCATTTATGGGTAATATTGTTGCTAGTTTTGTGTTCCAAAAACAATGACAACAAAAGCTGCTAGAGCAATCCCCACTAATCACTCACTAGTCTCAACTAGGGGTGCACATGGGTTGGGTTGGTTCAGTTCCACTACAGAACCACAACCAGAACCAGAATCGAAGTTGGTCGGTTCCATAGTTTTGGAACCAGAATCGAATCGAACCAAACCATCGGTTCTCGGTTTGGTTTGGGTCGGTTAACGGTTCATGGTTCAGGTTCGCAATTTTGGTTTGCGATTTTGTATTATTTTGCCATTAAAAATAGTTCGCACAAATCATTTCTAATAAATAAATAAAAAACATAAAAGTTGGTAAATCTTAATTACCCAAGGTCATTACATTCTAACCAAATCATCAAATATTAACCTACTTTATTTTTCTCAATTAACATGTTTCACTCAAATAATTTATATTAAAAAAAATCACGTGCATACACACAATTTGGAAAAAACTAATTATCTAATTTCATTGTATCATAACTAAAATATCAAATATAACTAAAAATAAAAGCATTTTTCAAGTAGCACTATAGATACCGAACATAAATTATAAAGTATCCAAGCAACTATTCGGGTCAGATCTCGAATTGGTTCTTAGGGTGGGTTCCATGGGTTCGGTTCTTCGGTTCGGTCCCATGGATTCAGTTCTCAGTTTGGTTCGATTTGGTTTAGGTATAAAATGAAGAACCGAATCGAATACTTCGGTTCTTAATTTTTTGGAACCAGAACCAACCTATGGAGAGAAAAACCCGAACCAACCCAAACCAAAAAGATTGGTTTGGTTCGATTTTTCAGGTTATTGGTTCTGATGCACACCCTAGTCTCAACCATAATATTTCTCCTCCAAACCTTAACCCCTAAAAACCAACATCCTTCATTTCTCAACCACTTCCACCTAACCCCCGACTTAGTAACCCAAGTCTTCCAAAACCAAACAAACCCTCAACATGCCCTCTTCTTTTTCAAGTGAGACACAAACCCTAACCCAAATCCCAAAAACTACTCACACACCCACTTTTGTTACATTTCCATCACTGATCTCCTCATATCCCACAACTTATTTTCAACAGCAACTAAGTTACTTGAGTCCCATGACAAATTTTCAGATTTCATGGTGGGTACGCTTATAAAAGCCTATAAAGATAGAGGCCACATGAAATGTGCTATGGATTTATTTTGTTATGTGAAAACTAGAGAGAATGGTCATTGTTTATTTTCATATAATGCCATTTTGGGTGTCTTGGTGAGAAAAAATTTAGTGAGTTTAGCAAGGGTTGTTTTCAATTAGGCTGTCAAGGAAGGTATTATTAAACTCGATGTTTTGACGTATACGGTGATGGTTAAAGGGTTTTGTAAAGTGGGTAAGGTTAAGGATGCGGGTATGTTGTTCGATGAAATGCCGTGTAGGCCGAATTTGGTTACGTATAATACTATGGTTAATGGTTTTGTAAGAAGGGCTTAATGGGGGGAGATAGGAGGATTGTTGATAGGATGATGGAATTTAAGGATTGTTTACCCGATACGATGACGTATACAACTTTGATTGATGGGTATTGTAAAAGAGGTGAATTGAATGAGGCAAAAAAGTTATTTGATGAGCTGTTGAGTCGGAATTTTGAGCCGAATGTGTTGACGTATAATTCTTTTGTCAATGGTTTGTGTTTAAGTGGGAACATTGATGAAGCGAAAAGAATGGTGCCGAGGATGAGATTAAATGGGTTGAAGGATGATATTGTGACACATACGAGTGTATTAAAGGGGTATTGTATGGTTCGTAGATCTAATGAAGCGTCATAATGTCTTAAAGAGATGGTTAATCTTGGTATAGAACCTGATGTGAAATCATATGGAGTTGTTGTCAATGAGTATTGCAAATTGGGGAAACCAAATGAAGCAATTAGTCTTTTGAGTGAAATGAGGGGAAGAGGCTTATTTCCTAGTGTATCTAGTTTCAATGTTGTGTTAAGGGTTCTTATTGAGTCAAAGTAGATTGATAGAGCTATTGGCCTTTTCAAATAAATACCCCAAATGGGTTGCTACCTGAATTTCTTATCATATAACACAGTGATATGTTGCCTCATTAGAGCCAAAGGAATAATGAGCGAAGTTGAGGAGCTTGTTAATGAAATGATCCAAAGTGGTCACAATCTTGATGCCACATTATACAGTTGCTTAGTTGAAATGTATTGCGAAAATGGTTATGAAGATATGGCAATGCGGGTCTTTCGAGAAATAATTGATAAGGGTTATGTGATTAGTTTGGAGACTTTTTCAGTTTTTGTCAAGGAGTTGAATGTGAGTGGCAAGGGTATTGAGGTTGAGAAGTTCTTGAAGCAGATGAGCAGGTGTTGTCCTGTAATTTATGTGGATCGATATAGAAGGGTTATTGATGTGTGACTTTGTAAAAATAAGGGTAAATGGGTAGATGATCGAAGCTAAAAAACTTTAGATGAGGCATTTGTCATGGAAAACAATTTTTGCGTTGATTACACAATTTTTTTTAGAAAACTTTTTACACTTGCTTAAAGTATAACCTCGTAATGCCTATATTGAAATCTTTCCTAGGACAGAAGAAAAAAAAATTATGGAATTTTTCCACTCGATTAGGTGCGTTTGATTATAACATAGAAATGATCTGTTTGGAAAATATTTTCAACCTAAAATTTTATCCTTTGTTTTGATTGTAATTATAGAAAGTAGGTTGTCCTGATGAAAATAATTGTGTCTATAGACCAAGAGTTTCCCACTTCGCTAGAAAAATGTTTTCCTACTGGGGTCCGAGAAATCAAAGTTGGAAACATGAAAAAGTATAGTTTTAGGTAATCAGTTCACATGCACGTTGAAAAGAATTATACAAATCGCCCCTCTGTCGTCTTTGTCGGGACATGAATAGGTATTTTTTCCTTCCGTATAGGAATCTTTTTTGTGTTTTTCCATTTTTCCCTCTCTCTGTTTTTCTCTTGAGAAACGTATATACATTCCACACCTAAATCCTCACTTTCTCAAATTTCAAACCTTCGTTATCTCTAGGCCATGCCCAAAAGTATAAATGGTGGTGCGCCGATTCAACTAACCGAATGGGTCTTCTAAGTATTTACAAGATGCTCATCAAGAAAAAAAATCTATGCCCTTGATTAAATTGGAGATCGGGCAAGGATTTGAAGAGGATAGATGGCTGAAATTATCGGTTTGGAGGGGGTGGAACAGAGGATGGGCAAAGCGAGTCACCGGAACGACGAGTGTTGTAGGGGCTTTGGAGGGAGTGGGGCAGGTGGTTGCCAAGTGTTGAGGATGGCAGAGATGAATGGAAATGGTCTCAATAGATTTTATATTTATGGTAGATACCTATTTGTTGATATCGGCATCTTATAGATACTTATCTCATAACATAAAACAGAATAAAAGGATTACCGATTGCAGAGTCGGTAAGGGCTACTTTGTTTAATTTATTTAGAGTAGGACCGCATTTATAAATATGTTACTAAAGGGGATATTATCGAAATATCCCTTTTTTTTAAACCCGGAACACTACCAAACAGTACCAAAAGTTGTAACAAGCCAAATTTTACATATTTTTCATGAAAAATGATGCCTATAAAATACTCCCTTATTATTATTTACACTTTGAGGTCCACTAATATCCATATTATGAGGTTTTGTTACAATATTTTTCATATTCGGAGTGTGGAGTCCAAAATATATCATAAATACTCAATAAGGTCATAAGGTCATAAAAGATCATCACAACGTAAAAAAAAATAACACTTTTGATACATATCCTCATAATTTGAAATTTTTTGGACCCGAACTTCGTAGTTTGCATAATAGAGAGAGGCCACAAATGGATACAAAATGAGATGAAGGTTTAGCCAACAAAGCTGGTGTGGAACTCGACTTTGTGCTACATTTAAACACAAAATTTTACTTTTAATATTTAGATATTTCTCTTTGTACTTCTAATTTCACTGTTGATGTAAAAAATTAGATTACTCTAATTATTCAATCACAGATAAATAAATGAGACAAGAGATTTTAAAGTGGTTCAGCCTTATTTGAATGGCCTACATCCACTGTTATGTTATTGCTGAGTGTTTGGGAATTCTCGATTACAAGTGCTATCAAGAAATTCCGGTCGCTTTGAATGAGGGTGATACAAGGTATTTATAGCCCTTAGGCTGTACATGAAAGGGTGATATATTAAATGATATACATATGAAAGGGTAACTCATTTAATGCTCTTCAAGCGTGTGCGTCAAGATGATAAGCATTCAATGAATAGTTGAACTGTTGATTATCTGACAATCAATGCTGTGGTCGAGATGCAGCTCGAACCGCCTTAGTTACTCATCGTCCAAGAGTTCCTCGGAGCACTGGAGTTCCTCGGAGGTCAAGAGTTCCTCTGAGGGCTGGTGTTCCTCTGAAAACTGGTGTTCCTCGGAGTACACCTGTTGCTCGGAGTGAGTATGTTGGTCGGGGGAATGATCTTCCTCGTTGCTATTGTGCCACGTAAATTGACACGTGTCTTCTTATTATTCGTCCACATCAGCATACTAATTTTGGTATCAACAGAAGCCCCCAATGTTTCATATTTCGAACTTTGAGGAGTATGGAACATTCTTTCTCGGTATATGACAATATTAAATGACCTTCCTGGGTTTTAGGAGCCTTATCTTCGTATTTGAATTTCCTTCCAAATTCGCAGAATCTGCCTTTTTGCATTTTTATAAGCGCTTCGATCTTCGTGCACTTTTTGTCCTTTTAGCCGCCGGTAGCGTAATAGTTTCCCTTTTGTAATCATTTCTTTCGCCGTTTCCCAAGGCAAAGTATTTAAGCTTCAGAGGCAATCCCATCGTCTTCTACCTTTTCAATTTCTGCTTTCGAGTTTTCTATAGCTTTTCTCTTCTTTACTAGTTTGTGGCTAGAATGGAATTATTATCTGTCAATGATACAAAGTTGATGCAGCAATGCCATGAATATTATAAGGCTGGTCATACAGAATTGAGTGTATCAGAAGTCGTTGACATCCTCGGTCATGATGCTTCAGAGCAGGCAGTAGAAGCTTATCAATACCTGAAGGGCTTACTTGATCGAGCTGTGGCCAATAACGTGGCTTACTATGACATGATCGAGGAGCTTCAATATACTTTAGAAGATCTTCAGACTCAGTACAAAGAATCAACTGCCCTTGTGCACGAGGGGTATGAAAAGAGGTATCAACAGCTTTCTGCCGAGACAGGCCACAAAAAGATCCTTGCTGGGTACGATGTCAGGGAGAGAACCCTAAAGGGTGAAGTTGAAGCTTGTAGACAGATTGTCGAGCTGCTAGAGCAAGAAAATAACAATTTGCAGAAAGAGCTGGCACAGTATAAGTCTGCAGCATCTTCTTCAACAGCTGTAATCCCAGTGACTGACGACGGATTTTCCTTTCTAGAAGTTGAGAATGCCAAATTAAGGCAAGAGTTGGATACCTTGAGAAGATCTGGTACTTCTGCTCAGAATGTCGTCGAGGAACCAAGTTCTCGACCTGCTCGGGGAGGATCAAGAGCTCTTAGTCGTAATGTTAAAGAAGCTCGTACTCGATCAACGTTGGAAACTCAAGTGTTCCAATTGAATGCAAAAAATCGGGCTTTGTCTGAAATGTCTAAGAAAATCCAAACTCTGGAGGATCAACTTTCTTCGACAAAGTCTGCTCTGAATAATAAGGATGTTTTTGCTAGGAACCTTCATGAGCAGTTAGAGAGAATAACTTTCCAATTCCACAAACAACCTCGTGAGTTCTGGATGGCAGGCTACAATGAGGCCCTTTATCACTTGGATGCTCGCCTTGAAAATGCTAATAATGAAGGTTATAAACAGGGATGGTTGAACGCCCTGGGTGTATTAAAACTAGAGCAGGGCCATTATTTATGGGATTATCATGCTCCTGGGCTACTAGACTTGCCTGTGCCACCTTATAAATTGGACATGGAATGGATCCCAGCTCGTGCCATTCCTCGGAGCTTAATTTCAAAATACCTTGGTGACTACAATCTTCATTCTCAGATCGAGGTATCTCGTCCCGAGCAGCTACTGGACACACCTTCTGTGATGAACGTTAGGATGCTGAAAGACTTGAACTTTATTAACTCTCCTCAGACTTTAAATGATCCGCCTGCTGGCGAGGAACCTATTTCAAAAGAAGAGGGAAAGAAACCAATAGAGTAGGGATCTCAATGTAATAGTTAGTACACATATGTAACTTGTAATTCGTTTTGAATTCTAATGAAAGGCTTTCATTTTCTGTTTGCAAATCTGTATTGCTATTGTCTTGTGATTATCAGACACTCTATATTTGTGCTTGCATAACAATATTGTATGGTTCCTCGACCAACTTAGTAATAAAAAAAAATTACAAGTATTAGTAATGTTTCTTAATCACTTAATAATAAAGTAATGAGCATAAAAATGTTAAAAATTCTTCCAACCAACCAAGGTTGTTAAATTGTGCTCGTCGACCAATTATAGTTAGTGAGAGTTTTTATCCCCGACCAGCTATACTTGGTAAATTTTTGTCTTTTTCATAAAATGTGCCCGACCAACCAAGGTCGATGATTTTTCCTCGTCGACCAACTACAGTTAGTGGGTTTTTACCCCCGACCAACTATACTTGGTTCAGTTTGGAATATTTGTTCTTCGAGGAACTTTTATGTAATAAACTTACTTCCCGACCAATCATAAGTTGGCATTTGAGATAATATCTTACTTCTCGACCAACATAAGTTGGCATTTGAGAGCATATTTTGTTTCCTAACCAACCGAGATTGGCCTTTCATCGATCATCTTGTGTTCTCGCTCTTTTACCAACCGGAGTTGGTCTGAGTTCGAACTATCGTGTCCACTAGCTCTTTTACCAACCTGAGTTGGTCACGCTAGTGTACGCCTCCTAACCAAAGGAGTATAGTTTGTTCTCGCCCTTTTACCAACCGGAGTTGGTCGTGGGTTTGAACTATCATGTCCACTAGTTCTTTTACCAACCTGAGTTGGTCACGCTAGTGTACGCCTCCTAACCAAAGGAGTATAATTTGTTCTCGCCCTTTTACCAACCGGAGTTGATCGTGGGTTTGAACTATCATGTCCACTAGTTCTTTTACCAACCTGAGTTGGTCACGCTAGTGTACGCCTCCTAACCAAAGGAGTATAATTTGTTCTCGCCCTTTTACCAACCGGAGTTGATCGTGGGCTTGAACTATCGTCTTCTTTTTATTGCCGAGCAGCGTTGCGTACCGAGCAGCGTAGTGTTAAACACACTAGTATTCCCCGAAAAACTTTCAATAAAAGGAGAGAAGATTGTGAAATATCATCGTTTTATTCATATTGATGGAACTGCTTTACATTTTACATCACTGATAATACTTGCGTAGGTGTTCAGCATTCAATGCATTCTTAAATTCCTCTCCTTCTAGAGTTGCTATTCGGTAAGTTCCTGGTCGGACAACTGCAGTAACTCGGTAAGGTCCATGCCAGTTTGCTTGCAACTTATTGTGCTTCTGAATGACCTTCTTTAGCACGTAATCTCCTTCTTTTAAGTCGCATTTTTTCACCCTCTTCACTACACCAAATCTGCCCATTTGTCAAGGTCATTGACCTTGACAAATTCACCTTGTCAAGGTCAATGACCGTGACATTTCGAGGCGAGACAACTTTTTTTGTCACGGTCGTGTCACGGTCAATGACCTTGACATAAAACTCGCGTTTTGTGTCACGGTCGTGTCACGGTCAATGACCGTGACAAAGCCGTGACCCTCTGTAAAAAAAATTGTCACGGTCAATGACCGTGACAAAGCCGTGTCAAAATTGTCACGGTCTTGTCACGGTCAATGACCGTGACAATTCTGGGCAGAATTAAAAAAAAAACTGCTGGGCAGTATGGCCACTGCCACTGCCCAGCAGTATATTTGTATCTGTTATAGCAACGTTGTACCTGTTCCACACATCATATATCCGAACAAACTAAAGATAATGCAAATATATATTCAAATAAGAAACTATTTAAAAAGAAACAACATCACCGTCATTTTATCTCAAATCTACAAACTATTTGCATGGAAAAGAGATTTTGTACCGCGACGCTCGGGAACACCTCCTTATCCTTCCCTTCTCGTCCGAGTAGCCACATAAGTAGAGCATATGTGGCCGACCCTTAGGGCCACTCCCTGTCCCCTGAATTGAAATAAAGTAAAATTAGTATCCGCCCCTCAAATATAGATAAATATAAATTGTAATTGAAATCGAAATCGAAATTGACATATAAATATAAATACATTACCTGTAGTGTCACTCAAACAGCTAACTTGAGCTCATATGGCACCTCCTTCCAACTAATGTACCCCGGGCAATCGTGTCAATTATAATTCTCTTCATATCTAAACACTAAGAGATACCATAATCCTATGGAGGTATGCGTTGCAAATTCCTTCCAACCGTTGTGTAGCCAAAAATCAGCAGTTGAAGTTGTCAACTCCACCTTTGAATGGGGTATGGAAAGTGGTGGGGTATGGAAAGTGGAATTGACAACTTCAACCGGTGATGTTTGGCTACGTAACGGTTGGGAGGAATTTGCAGAGCATCGCTCCATAGGATTATGGTATTTCTTAGTGTTCGGATAGACGAAGAGATTCAGTCTCCTCTCCACAAATAGGACACCCCAAATAACTATGTACTAATCACCTATTAAAGGTAAGAAGCGTATATTCATGGATTAGTATAAACAAAACTTAGATGTAGTTGGAATATTTATGTATTAATATCCTCTCCACACACGCAAACTACAGAAGAGTGAAAATGATAAAGTGCAGATCAAGTAAAAGCATTAAAAATGGATGTTTCGGTACAAATTGAAATAATTATTACAAATTGAAAAATTGTTTCAAATTCGGGTTATCATCAAAAATGGATTGATATTCGGTAGGAGCAGCCAAGTCATCCACACTACTATTTAGACGCCTTGGCGCGTGTTGGACAATTGACCACGGCTCGTTGTTGATATACTCCGAGTAAAACACTTGCTTAACCTTTTGAAATGCACAAACAAACGGCTCATCGCTCACGTGGTCGTTGCTCTTCAACTTGGACAAGTCAACCATGATCAAATTGGTGACAGGATCAACTTTAGAAGCATTTTTATCCTCAACTCTTACCCATTCACAGTAAAATACAACCTCTTTGAAGCTTATATAATCCAATTCAAATATATTTTGAATTACACCATAGTAAGTCATTTCAGCTTCAACGAGGTTTTTATCTTTTGCGCTTGCTCGAAAGAAAGTAAGAGCCTTGTATGAAATACCCGAGTTCTGTACATTTGTACTTTCCTCGTACACTTTAGCGCCGAAAATGTAACCGTTCAATCGATATTTTTTGTACTCTTGTGCCACGAACAAGGGTCCAGTGGCTAGACGAGCAATCCTTGATGTCGCATCACCCATCTTTAGGAGTTGAGAATATAGATAAATTAATTATATTAGTGGTAAAATATGAGTGTAATGTAACGTTATATAACGACTGTTTTCATTGTAATTACCTCTTGTGTCAACCATAGCCTAAATTCGCTGTCTGATTGTACCACTGTTTTTCGTCTTTTATTGTTCTCACAGGCTTCATATTTACTGCATATTACAAAATTAATCATGTATAAAATAATCTAAAATAATGTTAAACATTATAATATTCGAAACTTACTTTTTCCATTCTTCGACATCTTCATGTGTGTCAAATAGATAACGAGCTACTTGTTCATGTTGCAAACTCGTTAATTTCACTCGTTTTCCCATCACATTACCACCATCATCGAGGAATTCATCAGTGTCATCAACGCTGGTAGAGTCAGTCATATATTCCCGAGTATATATTGATGACTCCACGGTGATGTATTCCTCTGCAATTGATCCTGCAATGTATCGCGTATTCTTGACGTAATCTTTAAAAACTTTCATCAATCTTTCAAACGGATACATCCACCGATATCTAACTGGACCACAAAGAAGTGCCTCGTCGCATAGGTGTACCAACAAGTGAACACTTATGTCAAAGAATGCTGGGGGAAAGTACTTCTCCAATACACAAATCGCTTCGTTCACAGCCAATTTTGCGGCCACTATGTGTTCTCGATTCACTACCTTCTCACACAAGAGGGAGAAGGTAATACTAATTTGCATAATAGCCCTACGCAAATCCTTGTGCTTGGAGAAACAGTGCTTAAACAATAGAGGAACCAATTGCATGATCACATGCCAATCGTGGGACTTACACTTATGTAAATCATGAGTAGCATAATTCACAATCCTTTGCAAGTTGGACGAAAAAGTAGATGGGCCCTTCAAATTATATATTGTGTCTAGAAGCACCTTCCTTTCCTCACTCGTCAAAGTAAACGCACCAGGGGGAATTATTGTCCTTCCCCTACTATCTTCTTTCAACCATAGTTGTGGTTTAAGTTTTAACGTTTTAAGGTCTTTTCGTGCATTTTCTCCATCCTTCGAATGACTCCCCCCAAGGCAAGTACCCACAATATGTTCAGCGAAGTTCTTCTCTGCATGCATCACATCCAATACATGGCGCACCGGGTTTTTCTTCCAATAAGGCAAGTCAAATAAAATTGACCTCCGAGACCATGCCTTTCTTATCTCAGTTTCATTCCCAGTTGGGGTCTTCTTATGCTTGACATTCTTAAATTTGGGATTCTTACCTGGCATATTTGGGCCACATTGAGAAGATTTACTTTCAATTTCTGAACCCGAAAGTTGTCTCGGCGGTAGCCTATGTTCAACTCCGCCCAATAAAAAATTGGAAGCTTTCTCAAATCTGAAACTATGAGCTGGGGGTAAAAACCTCCTGTGGCAATGGTATACATTTTTTAAGCTGGAGGATAGACGAAGAGATTCAGTCTCCTCTCCACAAATAGGACACCCCAAATAACCATGTACTACACATCCGGATAATGTCCCATAAGCTGGAAAATCATGAATTGCCCACATCAACATAGCTTTCAGCGTAAACTCTTCTTTTCTAAAAGAGTCAAATGATTGCACACCATCTTCCCACAACTCATTTAATTCTTCTACCAAAGGAGCCAGGTAGATATCAATGTCTTCACTTGGTGCCTTTGGCCCAGGTATCAATAAAGCCATCATCGAAAATTCAGGTCTCATACACTGTGAAGGAGGGAGGTTGAGTGGGGCTAGGATCACTGGCCATACACTCTGATTGGTGCTTAGATTTCCAAATGGATTGAAACCATCTGTTGATATAGCCAAACGAATGTTGCGTTGTTCTCGAGCAAAATCGGGATACTCATAATTCATCCTCCGCCAGGCAGTAGAATCAATAGGATGACGCATGATATTACCCCCTACTTCTGCCCTAGCATGCCAAGTCATTGCCTCTGCAATCCATGGTACTGTGAAAAATCGCTTTAATCTAGGCCCAACGGGAAAATATTTCAATACTTTTTGAGGCACTTTTGAGCTTGTGCCTTCCTTACTAGTAGATTGGACATATCTAGGTTCATCGCATACCGGACAACGATCGAGATTTTCATACTCCTTTCGGTATAGTATGCAGTCATACACACAAGCATGAATCGATTTGTACTTCATTCCCAAACCTTTCAAACTTTTCTTCATAACAGGATAGCTATTTGGAAGTGTATTCACCTTGGGTAATAAGCCCTTCACCCATTTCAGAATTCCCGTCACGCTATTGCCAGACAAACCGTACTGCGTCTTCAAACTGTGCAAACCAACCATGGCATGTAAAGTTGTTTGATCTTTCTCACAGCCAGAGTATTACGGTTGGGTCGCCTTAAATTTTAAACTTTGGTAGTCATCGTCAAGTTTTATCGTGTTATCTTCACGAGCACTTGAATCTTCTACATCATCAGTAACCTCATTCTCCTCAGCTTCATAAACTCCGTACGCATCATCAACTAAATCCTCTAACATATTATGATCTACGTCGTCCCCTTCTTCATCTATTCTACTTGTTGAAGGATGTTGTGAAGGTTGGTCAGGGACAAAAGGAACTTTCAATTCACCGTGAAAACTCCAAAATCGATAACTATCTTGCATACCCGATCTTAACAAATGTAGTTCAACTGTTTTCCACTCAAACACCTTACCATTCTTACACCTAGCACACGGACACGGAAACTCTTCATCATTACGAAATCTCTTTGCATATTTCACAAATTCGTTAGCACCTCTGCGAAACACATCCCCCATTCTATTAGTCTCACCCATCCACTCTTTGTATTTCGGATATCCCATCACAGCTACCACAACTAAACACCTATTAAAGGTAAACAAAACTTAGATTTATAGTATGTTTTTTTTAATTATCCCATCATTTAATTATCCTATTAAAGGGTATGTGGTCCTATCCCATTCAAGAATGCATTTTTCTGTAATATACTTAACAGCTCATGCACATTGTTACGATTTGGAAAAAATTCGACAGCATATCCCCTTAGTTCTCCAAGTACACGACGTAGATTGGCAGGTGTGAGTGTTATTTCAATTGGTCAATTAAAATAACAGTCACACTTGTCAATCTAGTATGTACCCAGAGAACATTAAGATACGACTGCAGAACTTCCTCCAAAAGTAACAACTTTAAGCCAATAAGAATATTATACAAAAATTATACAGTCTCAAACTGTCCAAACGGGACAATTCGAGAGATCTCATTACAGGGGTAATGACTCTCGAAGGGTCTAAGGGTTATTGAATGCGTACGCATAAGAACTAGAATGCTAGTATCTATGCGCACTATATTTAATTTCAAGTATGTTTCATATAATGGGTTAATTCAAATACACAAATAAATTCATGGGATAATTCAAATACAAAAATAAATTCATGGGATAATTCAAATACAAAAAGAAATTCATGTATTGACCACATACACACACACACACACACACTATCTAAGCTGTTCTATAGGTATAAAAACAATTATTATCCAATTATTATCCAACTATTATCAATTATTTATTTTGAATGTAAATAATATTCAAAACCCCACCCACCCCCGCCCCCACCCCCTCAGATTAATTCAAGACATAAGACCCTAAAGGGAATCCAAATTATTTCTTGGACGTGAATTCCTCCAAATTATGATCTCATACCTATTCACACAATGATGGGGGAGGGGGTGGTGGAGGGGGGCAGGGGGTGGGGTGGGGTGGGGTGTGTGTGTGTCCGTAGGTGCGTAGGTGTGCGTGTGTGTGTGGCGTAGGTGTGCGTGTGTGCGTAGGGGCGTAGGTGTGCGTGTGTGTGTGGCGTAGGTGTGCGTGTGTGCGTAGGTGTGCGTGTGTGCGTAGGTGTGCCCACCCCACCCCACCCCCTCCCCCCCTCCACTACCCCCTCCCCCACCCTGCCCCATCCCGCCCCACCCCCACCACACACCACCACACACACACACACACACACCCCACCCCACCCCACCCCCTCCCCCTGCCCCCCTCCACCACCCCCTCCCCCACCACACACCACCACACACACCACTCTACCCCACCCCCTGCCCCCCTCCACCACCCCCTCCCCCACCACACACCACCACACACACACACACACACCACTCTACCCCACCCCCTGCCCCCCTCCACCACCCCCTCCCCCCCTCCCCCAAAACACACCACCACACACACACACACACACTGCACCCCACCCCACCCCCTGCCCCCTCCACCGCCCCCTCCCCCACCCTGCCCCACCCCGCCCCACCCCCTGCCCCCCTCCACCACCCCCTCCCCCACCCTGCCCCATCCCGCCCCACCCCCCACACACGCACACACCACACACACACACACACTGCACCCCACCCCACCCCCTGCCCCCTCCACCGCCCCCTCCCCCACCCTGCCCCACCCCGCCCCACCCCCTGCCCCCCTCCACCACCCCCTCCCCCACCCTGCCCCATCCCGCCCCACCCCCCACACATGCACACACATACACACACACATATATATATACACATACACACATAAATATACAAACAAATATATATATAAATGGAAGAGAGAGAGAGAGAGAGAGAGAGAGAGAGAGAGCAGCGTCGAGTCGAGAGAGAGAGAGAGAGAGAGGGAGGGAATGGTGGGAGGGAAAAAAGAAGGGGGAAAGTCATTTTGCTGGAAAAGTTGTCACGGTCGTGTCAAGGTCTTTGACCGTGACACGAATTGTCACGGTCATTGACCGTGACAAATTGAATTGTCACGGGCTTGTCACGGTCAATGACCGTGACAATTAGTTGCCACGGTCGTGTCAAGGTCAATGACCGTGACATAAAACGCGTGTTTTTTTGTCACGGTCAATGACCTTGACAAGGCTGGCCGGCTGAAAGGTGACAATTTGCCCATTTTGGTGTAGTGCTTGTTGTAGAACAGGGCTGTTCGCTGTTGATAAGCAGCATTCCTAATGGCTGCCTCTTCTCGAACTTCCTCGAGCATGTCCAAATCTAATCTCCTCATCAAGTCGCTGACTGGGGAATTGAAATTCAGCACTCTGTGTGTTGGAAGACCCAACTCGGCAGGTATTACAGCCTCACTTCCAAATGCCAGCATATATGGTGATTCTCCAGTTGCTGCTCGGGGAGTTGTTCGGTAAGCCCACAATACTGACTACAGCTCATTAATCCAATTAGCTTTAGCCTCACTTAGCCTCTTCTTCAAACCATTTAGTAATGTTCTGTTCGTCACTTCAGTCTGTCCATTGCTTTGAGGATGGCCTGGTGCTGAATGAACTTTCAAAATGTTTGATTGTCGACAATAGGCAGCAAACTCCTCGTTATCGAATTGTGTTCCATGGTCTGTGATGAAGGCATGAGGGAGACCATATCGGAAGATTATATTCTTCCAAACGAACTGGTATACCTTCTCATACGTCATATCAATAAGTGGCTCAGCTTCTACCCACTTAGTAAAATAATCCACTGCCACGACGAGGTACTTGAATCTTCCTCGGGTCGTTGGCAGTGGTCCAACCAGATCAATTCCCCACATGGCAAATGGCCAAGGGGAAGTTATGGGTGTCAACAATGCTTGTGGAGTATGTCGGATGGAAGAAAAACGTTGGCATTTATCACATTTCTTAGCATAGGCTATACAATCAGCCCTCATCGTTGGCCAGTAGTATCCTTGCGTCATCACCCTTTGTAAAAGTGTCCGACCTGCTACATGGGCTCCACAGGACCCTTCATGGATCTCTTCAATCAATTCCTTCACCCCGGAGGGATGTACACATCTCTGCAAACTTACCATAATTCCTCGTCTATACAAAACACCATTAGTTAGTACATACCGAGCAGCTTTAAACTTCAATTTCTTTGCAGCGAGCTTATCCTCCGGCAATTCTCCCTCTTCAATATATGCCCTGATGGGATCCATCCAAGATGGTCCTAAATCAAGGGTTATAACATTCATCGTCAGGTCTTCATCTATGCTCCGAGCTTCTAATACTTCAATTGGTATTGTTCTTCGCAGCTCGGTACGAGTAGCTGATGTTAGTCGGGCCAATGCGTCTGCTTGTGCATTCTCCATTCTTGGTATTCTGATCAACTGAATGGCATCAAATTCTGCCAATAACTCCATCGCCTTTGCATGATACTTGACCATTAATTCTCCTTTAACTGCATATGTTCCCATCATCTGATTCACAATTAATTGAGAATCACTGAATACCATCACTTGTTGCGCTTCCATAATCTTTGCTAAATTAAGACCTGCTATCAAGGCTTCATACTCAGCCTCGTTATTGGAGGCTTTGAATTGGAATCGCAAGGCATATTCCATGTCAATCTCGTCTGGGGTTTTCAAAACAATCCCTGCTCCACAACCCGTTGTGCAAGATGATCCATCTACATATAATCTCCATATAGGTAACTCGTCTTCAAATTTCTTATCTGATAGAGTTACTCGGTGAAATATCTGTTGTTTCCTTTCATCCTCCCCTGGTATTTTTCGCTCTTCGTCGACCATCTCTTCTCGCCCTTTTACCAACCGGAGTTGGTTTGGGTTTGAATTTGATGATCTTTCTACATCCACAAGCCTTTTTACCAACCGGAGTTGATTTGGACTTATGTCTGTTGATCCTGTAACATCCACAGGTTGGTCAGCGAGCAACTTTTGTTCCTCGGGGGTATCAGGATATGTAAATTCTGCTATAAAGTCTGCTACAGCCTGCCCTTTTAATGATGATCTGGGTTCATACACAATATCATATTCACCGAGCTCTATTGCCCAATACATCAGTCTCCCTGATTTTTCTGGCTTATGAAGGGCTTGTCTCAATGGCATGTCGGTATACACGATGATGGTATGGGCCTGGAAATAAGGCCTCATTCTTCTACTTGCTTCGATTAATGCCAATGCCAATTTTTCCAGCTTCGGGTACCTGATCTCTGCACCTCGGAAAGCCTTACTTGTGTAATAAATTGGCTTTTGGATTCCATTCTGATCAATGCCGAGCTGACTGCATTCTCTGATACTGCCAGGTACAAGTACAACTTTTCTCCCATTACTGGCCTGGACAACAGTGGAGGTGCTCCCAGATATTTCTTCAAGTCTTGAAAGGCTTTTTCACATTCATCGTTCCACTCGAAAGTTTTTCGAAGTGTGTTGAAGAATGGGAGGCATCTATCAGTTGCTCGGGATACAAATCTGTTGAGCGCTGCAACTCGTCCTGTAAGACTCTGCACCTCTTTCTTCATCGTTGGAGATCGCAACCCTAAAAGAGCTTTGATCTTTGCTGGATTTGCCTCAATGCCTCGCTGGTTGACAATGTACCCGAGGAACATTCCTTCTCGTACTCCAAAGGTGCACTTCGTCGGGTTGAGCTTCATCTGGTATTTATCCAGTTGATCAAAGGTCTGACCTAAGTCAACTAGATGATCCGCAGATTTCTTGCTCTTTGTCAGCATATCTTCGACATAGACCTCCATATTGCAACTGATTTGTTCGGCAAAAACCTTGTTCATCAACCGTTGGTATGTCGCTCCTGCATTTTTCAAACCAAAAGGCATAACATTATAACAATAAGTTCCTCTAGGGGTAATGAAAGAAGTGCTTTCCCTGTCTTCAGGTTTCATTTTGATCTGGTTGTAACCAGAGTAAGCATCCATGAAGTTGAGTAGCTCGTGTCCCGAGGTAGCATCCACTAGTTGATCAATTCTGGGCAATGGAAAATGATCCTTTGGGCATGCCTTGTTGAGATCAGTGAAATCAACACACATTCTCCATTTATTGTTTTTCTTCTTCACCATCACCACATTTGCCAACCAGTCTGGATACTTCACATCTTCAATGAATTGGGCTTTCTGGAGCTTCTCGACCTCCTCTTGTATAGCTTGATTCTTCTCGGGACTAAATACTCTTCTTCTTTGCTTTACAGGCTTGATCTCCTTATTCACATTGAGCTCGTGACATAAGAAGTTTGGATCTATTCCTGGCATGTCTTCATGACTCCACGCAAAAAATTTCTTCCTGTTTCTCAAGAAAGTTATCAACTCCTGTTTTATTGAAGCATCTAACGACGAACCTATCTGGGTTACTCGTTCAGGATGCTCATCGTCCAGAATAACATTTTCTGTAAATTCCACCACCTGTCCTTTTACAAGTTGGGATTCATCTCTAGGATCGAGTGTTTCGATTTCTGTACCTTCATCCACCTGGTAGGTAGTAGTCTTTTTCCTTGATTCTTCAAGCTCCTCTTGCTCGGTAGACGAATAATAGCATTCCCGAGATACTTTCTGATCACCTTTCACAACTCCTACTCCGAAATTTGTAGGGAATTTTAAGCACTGATGTACTGTAGATGGGACAACTTCGAACTTCTTCAAACCAACTATTCCCATGATGATGTTGTAAGCTGACTGCACATTCTTATCCATCACAAATAAGCGTATTTTTTCTGTTCGACAAGCAGGCCAAGTTCCAATGAATATATCCAACTTGATCGTCCCAAGTGGAAAGACTTTCTCGCCAGCAAAACCCAATAGAGGTCTGTGATAAGGTTCCAATTGAGATAATTTCAAATTTAAACTGTCAAAGCATGAATAGTACATGATGTCTGCCGAACTACCATTATCTACCAGCACTCTTGAAATCACTACTTCTTTCATCCTCATTTTGATCACCAAAGGGTCGTCGTGAGGGTAAAGAACACCTGCAAGGTCGTTTTTTGAAAAATCGATGACCAGCTTTTCTTTGTTTACCTTCCTCGGACGATCCTCTTCAGCCAAATTTATCCGTTGAATGTATGAGCAAGCCTGAGCCTCACCGAGGTAAGCTTTTCTTTCTGCAGTAAGGTCTCCTCCTCCTGCATCTCCTCCTGTAATGACATTACAATCAAATGACCCAAAGCGTATTGAAAATACCTCTCGTTCTGGCTGTCTTGGTTTCTTGGGAAGATCGGGGTCATCTTCTGTATCATCTTCATGATCCCTTTTCTTTTTCTCCTCTGCTCGACGAGGAGATCTAGACCTTTCTCTAGTTCGGTCATTATTCCTTCTTTCGCCTCCCCGATCAACATACTTCGCTAGCTTCCCTCTTCGGATGAGTGTTTCAATCTCGTTCTGAAGAGCTATGCAATTTTTGGTCATATGGCCGTGATCCTTATGGAACTCACAATATTTCTCCCTATTCCTCAGGTCAGGGTC
The DNA here is from genome assembly GCA_949130495.1 of Sambucus nigra. Lineage (NCBI taxonomy): Eukaryota > Viridiplantae > Streptophyta > Magnoliopsida > Dipsacales > Adoxaceae > Sambucus > Sambucus nigra. Next base: position 117,342,566 of record OX422222.1, on the reverse strand, counting down.
TGACCTCAGTTTCTTTGGCCACTTTACTTCCTCGTTATTCTTGATTTCTTCCAAGACATGATTAATACCCATTTTCAAAGGAGTATAATTATCGAATTTCTTCAGGACTTCCCATGACGATTTATTATTCTTGGAATGCTTGTCACCGCCATTGCCCTTATGCTCTTTCTTCTTGGATTTGTCGTCTTCCACCTTGGTTTCTTTATCCATATTCTTCTTCGCAGCCATTGCCTCCTCGGCATTCATGATTTTGGCCGCTTTCGCCATCAACTCTGACATAGTTGTAGGTGGATCTTTGGCCAAAGTGTAATACCACTTGTTAGGCAACAACCCACTCATCAAGGCGGTGATTGCTGTCTTTTCTTCATAATCTATGACTTCCAGTTTCTCGTTATTGAAACGAGTTATGTAATCTCTAGTACTCTCACCAGATTTTTGTCTAACACTTAACAAGTGTGCTACTCTTTTTACTGGCTTTGCCCCAAAATAGAAATTGCCGATGAACAACTCGGCCAACTCAAAGAAAGTTGAAATCTTACCCCGAGGAAGATTGTTGTACCATATCTGGGCAGATCCAGTAAGAGTTCCCGAGAATGCTCTGCATCTCATCTCGTCGGGGACAGCATAGATGTCGGCAGCAGCTTGATATTGCTCTATGTGTAGAACATGATCTGTCTTTCCATCATATTTGGGGGTCACCACTGGTGCTTTAAACTTTGACGGGGTAGGAAAACCCACAATGGCTTGGACAAAAGGTGTCCCTTGAACAAAAGTTCGTTGTAAGGGATTCTTCGCCTTAGCCATTTCTCCCAATCTATCCTCCAAGCGCTGAATGGAACCCTTCCACGCATCATTTCCCTCCTCGGGCCTATTAGTTCGAGCAATTGATTATTCTGAAGTAGCCTCCTGAGATCTATCTTGACGAGCAACTGGTCGTGATTGTGCTGATCCTTCTCTTAGATCTGATGGTTGTCGAAAACTCCTCGACATGGTCTTAGGTGGACTCCTATTCCTTCTAATGCCTAATCGACTGAAAGAAGACACCATACTCAGTCTTTCCAAGGCACTGGGTCTTTCTGGAGAGAGAATGATACGTTGATCAGTATCTGTAGTCCTTATTGGCGAAGTTCGCCCAGGTTGATAAGAAAAATCATCAGATTCCTCATTACGATATGACTCAGTACGCCTGGATCGTGAAGGAAGTAAATAAGTTTGCCTCTGACCACTTCGCTGTCCTGAACGTGCAGGTGCACCGCCATGAAGGGTTTGTATGAGTTGACGCATTGTTTCTTGCATGGCGGTTTGTCCTTGAGCCAGAATCGTTATAATTCCAGCCAGATCTGGAGGTGCAGAGGGATTTGGAGGATTTCCAGCATTTCCAGCATTTCGATTGCTGGATTCCGGGTTATCTGCCATTGATGATGAATGATTTTCGGTGAAAAACGATAATAACAATCGTTTCCCACAGACGTCACCAATCTGTTGATGTAAAAAATTAGATTACTCTAATTATTCAATCACAGATAAATAAATGAGACAAAAGATTTTAAAGTGGTTCAGCCTTATTTGAATGGCCTACATCCACTGTTATGTTATTGCTGAGTGTTTGGGAATTCTCGATTACAAGTGCTATCAAGAAATTCCGGTCCCTTTGAATGAGGGTGATACAAGGTATTTGTAGCCCTTAGGCTGTACATGAAAGGGTGATACATTAAATGATATACATATGAAAGGTTAACTCATTTAATGCTCTTCAAGCGTGTGCGTCAAGATGATAAGCATTCAATGAATAGTTGAACTGTTGATTATCTGACAATCAATGCTGTGGTCGAGATGCAGCTCGAACCGCCTTAGTTGCTCATCGTCCAAGAGTTCCTCGGAGCACTGGAGTTCCTCGAAGGTCAAGAGTTCCTCGGAGGGCTGGTGTTCCTCTGAAAACTGGTGTTCCTCGGAGTACACCTGTTGCTCGGAATGAGTATGTTGGTCGGGGGAATGATCTTCCTCGTTGCTATTGTGCCACGTAGATTGACACGTGTCTTCTTATTATTCGTCCACATCAGCATACTAATTTTGGTATCAACATTCACTATAATTCTTGATTAAAGTTTGAATGAGATGAAGGTTTATCCAACAAAGCTGGCATGGAACTCGACTTTGCCGCATTCAAACACAAGATTGTAATTTTAATATTATGATTTTTCTTTTTGTATTTCTAATTTTTGTATAATTCTTGATTAAAATTGAATAAACGTTTCACCCCCTCAAATAAAATCCTAATTATGCCACTGCTGGCATCTCTCATCATAATCAATGGTTTCGAATATTGTTTTCTTTTTGTACGTGTATGAGATTATTTTATGTAGTTTTCAGAAAGTTTTAATTAAAGACCAAAAAATTTAATGTAGCGCATTGTTTTATCAATGTTCAAATTTTGATGAGTATAACGTGCATGGATAAAATTGGCATTTGAAACTTGAGTACTAGTATTTTATACTACTGAATATGATGGAAATGGGTCATATTAGGGTTTAATTATCATTTTTTAATATTTTGTATTAGTCTTTGTTTTATTTTAGTCCTTTTATTTTCTTTTTATTGCTTAATTGGTCTCCAAACATATTTGGGACTAATTAGGCATTCTTTTGTTTTTAGTTGGTCATTTTAGTCATTCTAGCTAATTACTTGATTTACAAGTAATCCATCCCATATAAATACCCCATGTAATCTCATTTGTACTTACTTTTTCCATTCTTGAAATATAAGCAACTTTAATTCTCTCTCTAAAAGTAGGGTTTAGTATTTCTTTTTAGCCATTGATGTGTAACAACTTTGATTCTCTCTCTAAAACTAGGGTTTAGTATTTCTTTACGTCAAATTAGTATTAGAGCGAGGTGTCATTCCCCAAGTAGTGTATTGGTATTCAAAATCATACACTACTCGCAATGGTTCCAAAGAAATCCAAGCCACAAGCGCAAGAGATTCAAGAATTGAAATACCAAATAACAAGGATGGAAGAAAAGCGTGATCAAAGAATGGAAGAGATGGTTCGAAAACAACAACAATTTGAGGCCTTTTTGCAACAATTCTCCAAAATTCAAGCCCCCACCAAGAATCCGTCGGAATCAATTCCTCGTTGACCCTGGAACGAACCCGTAGGAATTTTTGAATCTCCCGACCAAGAAAAAAAAAATATCGAACCTAATCAATCCTCTCACTGTCTTGCGAGCTATGGACAGATTCCTAAGTTCCACAGCTCTAGTAGCAAAGATGAGCCCCTCGTCCAAAAATATGTTCCTGCCCTTCTCTGAAAAACAGGGTCTCCTATAGATCTTGGCCTATCTTGGGAAACCCTCGGCCACAGGAGATTTTTCGAATTCGACCCCGCTGATGGTCCAGATCTGCTCGGAATTGTCAAAAAATGAGGTGGCAGCACGAACGGCCCATTTCTTGGCTCTGACCAACATTTTGAAAATCCCAACGGCTGTCATGAGCTATCCGAAAAGGTTGAAACCCTCGGTTCTAGTGAACTTCCTACCCCAAATCAAAACCCTAGTTCCCAAATGAACCCACATCCAATATATAACCTAAACCCTCGCAATTTTCTCCTATATTTTTAGGGTTTCTTGAAAGTAGGTATGCAAGTCACATACAAGGGCGCCTCTCGCATCAAAATTAAGAATTCTTGGAAGGACGCCTCACCACGTTGCCCGTTTACATTTCAAGTTCGAGAAGGAACTTTTTTAAGACGGGGAGAATGATGGAAATGGGTCATATTAGGGTTTAATTGTCATTTTTAATATTTTGTATTAGTCTTTCTTTTATTTTAGTCAATTTATTTTCTTTTTAGCCCTTAATTAGTCTCCAAGCATGTTTGATACTAATTACGCATTCTTTTATTTTTAGTTGGTCCTTTTAGTCATTTTGGCTAATTACTTGATTAACAAATAACCCTTCCCATATAAATACCCCATGTAATCTCATTTGAACTTACTTTTTCCATTCTTGAAATATAAGACAACTTTGATTCTCTCTCTAAAACTAGGGTTTGGTATTTCTTTTTAGTGACTGACGTGTAGTTTACATCAGAATAATCCTCATAATTTGATCAGTATTTCATTCATGTTTCTGAATTTGTTCATAGGAGGATGCATTTTACACGAGGTTCTGCAAAATCCGGAGCATGGGTCCCACTCGAATCTGGGCACAAAGTTGCCCAAAAAAATGTTTTTATAAAACCATTTCCAACAAAAATCACCACATAGAAAAAGGAGGCAAATAAAACTTGAAGCATGCAGATTCTGCCCAAAAAAGATGCAAAGAAGGGGAAGAAAACTGAACTATTTTTAATGTAAGAACCTCGTGAAATACGCATGTTGCAAAGACCTCCTTATGTGTCGGCTGAAATATGTGGCTAAAGCCCTCAGGGTTTGCAATAAAATTCACAATTCAATATATGGTGTTATATATGGGGTTATTTACAAAAACTAGAAAGTTTTGGGGCTCCTTTGCACTTTCCCTACACAACCATAGACACAAAATTCATACAAAGTTGTTGGGAGTCTTGGGACTACCTTGGGTTCTCACTTCATGAAATGAGTTATTATTCATTATTTACCACGAATCCACAATTCAATTGATCAGCTTCGAAAGGCTTTCAACCAAGGGAGATAGGGGTTTCAGTTTACGCATAAAATGACTAAGATAACCTTATCCAACTAGATACGCGGGATTTAAATCTTCCCGCAATTACATATTAGCCATTTTACATCGAATTTCGTTATACAAAATATCTCTAAATGGGTACAAAAGAACTCATCAACAATTAATATAGATGCCCTTTACATTTCATTCATTATATAATTTAATATATTTATTAACAAAAATATGTTTTTAATATCACACGCAACGAGTGTGCCACAACTTCTAGTCCCTAATTAGGTAAGCCTAATAAAGAAATTAGAGAAGGGAAAATTTACAAGGTGAGGTGCTTTAATCAGAACATCCTTCACACTTTGTTGACAGAGATGCAAACTTACAAATAAATTGACCTGCGAGAAAATAGCCCACATATAATGCAGTAAGTTGCATTAAACCTTAACAAAGCTCACTTTTGGGGAGGATGATTTATATTATATTGTTCTAGACCCACTCAGCAACTCATTCATCCTCTTTTGGCCCTGTAGTGCTTGAGCTACTATTAGAGTCATCAGCAGTTTCAGCTGAGGCTTCTACCATTTCCGGAATTAAAAGATTGCCCGAGGTATTTCTATAGTAAGGGTGGGGATGGACAGAAACGTAATTTCCAGCTGAAGGAAAATATCGGTAATCATATGAAGACGGATAAGGAGAAGGATAGAACGCGTTAGGTGGGGGCCAATACATCATAGGAACAAAATTATTTGTTGGATTTGGTGGGAAAATTGGATACGGATATTGATTACGGAAGGGGATGGTGGGACCCGGATGGGTGACTGGACGGTTCGAGAGCGGTGTGGGGTCCACTGGAGTCGGAGGTGGCATAGACTGGAATGCTGACATGGCATGAGTTTGAATGGAGTTGTACCCCATTAGGCCAAACTGTGTGGGAGGTGCAGGTCTTGAAGGGGGAGTTTGTGAATTATGTGGCTTTGTAGTTGAACTATTGTGTTTTTTCCCTTTTGATTTTGTTGAAACTGTCTTGAGATTTAACTGCTGAGAAGTAGGGCTAGCCTGTTGAAAGAACAAGGAGATAAGTTGCAAATGGAAACTATATGTGGACAAATAGAGCTGATTTGATGCGTCAAAAAATCGGAGACTAACTTAATGAATTTTGAATAGAAAATATTAGTTAGGGACGGAGAGAATATATTCGCTCAAGTTTGTTTTCCACATCGACACTGTTGAGCAGAAGTATATGATATTATTAGGTTGTGAATGGGAGTTATAGACTTACGGTAACACAAGGTAAGGGATGCAAAAGAAATAATTCCTCTCCTTCAGCATCCTCATCTGTCCTGCATAAAGAATATAAATGCATTTGGCATAAGAGGCTTTTATAAGCTCTAGATCTGTATGTAACAAGATTCTTGCATTGTGCAAAGTGGATACACACACACAATCACCAAAAAAAAAATCATGAAGTTAACCTATGACCTCCTAGGCAAGTCCAACTATGCAGTCTCTGTGTCCTTTCTAAACGTCTTTTAATGATGAAAACAGTCTGTTTCTCATTGCCCTTCTATTCGAACCAAACAGGGCACGTATTACATTGCCATTAGAAGTGATACATCGATACTATACCCTAAATACATTTTTACTATTAAAAGTTATCAAAATATATGTCGATCCACTTGAGAAAAAAATATAAATATTAGGCTGTGTCTAATTGGCAAAAACAATTCCAAGTAAAACCTGGAAGAGTTCATATTTTCCAGCATTTGGCGTTTTTGATTGCCGAAATTGTTCCAGGTTTACCTACAGTACAGATGATAATGCACATTTTGATGGATAATTTTTCTTTGGGGGGAAGACAATAAAAAATTTGTAAAAGGAAAATTTTCGTTGAAACTTTTTTCCACCCACTTGAATCAAATGCACCCTTCAGTTTTGAATAACAGAAATATAAATTACATATAGTTTGGCGGCCTGGTCAAATTAAAAATTTTGCCGAACAATAGGGTCCAGTTTGGTTGCGCAAATTGTTTGATTATGTAAATTGGTTCATTGTGAATTGTAAATGAGTGAATTTGAAATGAGTTAAATTCAATTTTACACGATGTTTGGTAATTTGAAATTGATATTAAGATTCTATGAAAAAAAGGTAAATATATATATAGAGAGAGAGAGGGGGGGAGAGGGAGAGAGGACATGTACTTTATGTGACTCCTATTTTTAATGGATTCATTTCACGTTTTTTGTGAAATTATCCAATTTTAGATTTTGCACATGAGCTAAAATGGGGTAATTAATTAATCCTTCCATTAATGAAACCAAACATAATTAATGAATCAATTTGTAAATTGATCAATTTATTATTGATCCAATTTATAATTTTGGAACAACCAAACGGGCCCTATGTAATTGTGTAAAATATAAAACAAAAAGGGCTAAATTTTGCAGATATGGCAAGATACCTCCCTGAATGATTTTTAAATTGATAAAACCTAATGAACTATGCATCATGCTGAAAGCTCCACCCGGTGTTGCTAATAAGCATAGCTAAAAGTTCCCTGGAACGGGGTGTTTGCAACAAGTGCACAGTTCAAGGGGATTATTTTGCATTAAATTTACTTAAGGAGGATTTCTTACATTAGACAATTAAGGTGGGTTTATGCACTTAACTCTATATGTAAATAAAATCTATTATATGGTCTTTGAAGAAGAGTACTAATCATGCATCACTTTCAGAACATAAGAGACTTGCCGAGGAGAATGAATTTAAAATGTTTTCTTTTAGAAACAAGAGTGCTTTTTTGGATTCTTTTGTTTAAAATAGAAAGTACAAACCGTGCAAGTTTTTATGTTCTATTACAAATTTTAGACTACCATATTATTTCTCTCACACTCACTGATTTTTTTCCTATTAACTGCAAACTTTTAATATGTATGAAAAATTCTATATCCATCCATGAGTACAAAAGCTAATTTTCATTATAAATCTTTAACAAGAATTACTCGATGAATAATCTCACATCTGAACTCGCAAGCAAGAACTCGAATTTTTCATTCCCCTCTTTAAAATATTATGCCTTACAAGTATGCAATGTTTGTGTACCTGTAATACTTTTGGAGGAGGTCCAAGTTCCTGTATTTGGTTTCCTTTTGAACCAGGTCATCTGAAAAACCAGCCATGAACAAAAGTGTAATACCCAAGGCCTTAAAGAAGAAGCTTCCACTGCGAATGTGGACTAGCATTGCCATTCCACATATTACTGGCCCAAAAGACTTTAGCTTGTTATTCCCCATTCTCTGCCTAACATATCTGAAAAGAATATAACCAAAAGAAACATCAAGATTAGGTTCTGAAGGAGGATCTCAAGTACTTTCAGGTCATAGACAAGTGAAAAACTTCAGTGTTCAAAACTAAAGCCTGAAACATATATCAAATTTCTAAGAAGGATTCCTCTAAAAGTGAAGGATGGTGATGTTTTTTTACAGATTTGATATATTGGGTCTTAAATATACACAAGGAATTTATGTCATCATAAAACAAAGAACTCATCTTCTTTCTTTTGTCACCTGGATTTGTTTGCACAAGATAACAGGCCATATTTAATAGATGGTAAAGTTGGGTGGGATTTTACTCCGTCCATATATTTTCATTGAATCCTAGAAAAAATATCTATTAACCAAATTAAATTTCTAAATTTGGGTATATTCATGTATGAACCAAACGCTAGGATAAATCCATCTAAGAATCCACTGTTCACCAAATAGGTAAGATGGATTTAACCTTCATTTAAAATATGGCAATCAAATTACTGGTAATAACAGTCCACAAAAAATACTACTACAAACCAAACAAGGTGGGAGATAACATTGACAAACAAAAACCAGGTTTACGTAACACAAATGATTTCAATAACAAAGAAATTTAACTCTTACAATAAACAAATGTAAACACATTTAAATACTTGCAAATCAGGATTGCAGCAATACTTACTCATTTTGGGGAAGGTTTCTAGTCCTTCCTCCATACTTGATGCATAGAAATAAGCATGGCGGGCAGCTAGCATCCCATGGACGCATAGTCTTCTCTTCTTCAAGTATTTGAACAGGACATAATGTTGGATTCTGTCGATTTGGATAGAAGACTTTCCTTCGAACACCAGGATTCTCATACAAAACATGCTCCTGATATTAAATTAACTTAATAACTTGTTTAAGAGCTAAGAAAAAAAATTATCGAGTCATGATTCATCAATAGAATGAATCCAAGGAAATCAGATTTACACTTCTAACGTATATAGATGACCCGAATATTTATATCAGTAAATCTTATTATACAAGGTATTATAATATGGAGATGAAACTTGAATAACAAACAGGATTGAATTCATTGCTTATGATCCTAATGTGCCTTTCTTTTGCAAAAGAGTTATGAAAGACCAGTAGATTGATTCAAGTGCAAACATAACATAATGGTCTAATTAAAATCCTTAACAAAAAAGGACCTGTCCAATTTTGGGGGGAATGCTTTGGTCCAACATTCATGTGACATGAGATAACCAAACAAGACATAAAACAACATATATTTTTTCATAAGAGAAATTTCACAGATGAGAATCGACGTCATTGAACTGTATGGGTGCATTTAATTGCAAAGTTAGAAATTAATGAAAAACATTTCATTTTTTTATGAGAAGTTGGAAAAGAGTCAAAAAAAAGATGACCAACTTTATGAGATGTTCTGGTGGATAAGAAATGATTCCAAGTATTTGAAAATTTCACCAGGCAGTTAATCACTTTTACTCTTTTTTTAACTGCTCGTAAACAATTAACATTTTTCATTCTTTTTCCAACTTTGCAATCAAATGCACCCTAAATGAATTAGTGTGGATTTAAAACACATAACAAAATCTGCATAAGTAGTTTATATTCCTTGATTCAGAGTCCACAGTAAATGGCAGTAGCGGAGACAATAGCAAAATAGCAGTGGCTTGTATTTTTCTAGAAACTCCATGGGTAAAATATCATCAATATCTGCAAAAGTAACAAGTTTATGGAAATTATATAGCTTACGCCAGGATTTTTGGGAGACACATATTGCTCTCCCTGTTGCAAAATGCTAAAATGATTGAAGTCCAACTCATACATATCTTCAAGCCCATGCCTTATACCAAGAGATGCAAACACCAAGATTTTTCTAATTGTGTGGGACTGAGCATTTTTCAGTAAAAGCTCTTCCAACTCAATTATTTTCTTAATTTCCTTTGGACAGAAAGCCATCTTTGGGGGCTTTTTCTGCATTGATATGCTACCACATTGTCTAAGATTTGTGTAAGGTGGCAAACTATCTTTCTTTATATCTTCATTTGATCGTTCAACTAATATTGCAGGCCCACCTTCCAAGCACGATACATTAATTTCCTCATCCAACCCCACTAGAAGTTCTTTTAGTTCATTAGGAGCTTGTACATTGTCACAATTTTCTTTATCTTTATGGTCAATTTCATTCTCATTCTCATCAAAGCAATCATCATCTTCGTCATCACTTTCATCTGTTTCACAAAAAGCATCACTTTCTTTGAATTTCTCGCTATGAAAATTTTGGGTGTCGTCCATGCTCATCCAGTTGACTAGGCGGTTTTCAAGATTTACATCTTCAATTTTCTCACTAATCGGTTCTGTTTTTTGTCTCTTAAATTTCTTTAGACATCTTTCCTTTGCATCGGGACAACTACCCTGAGACAGAAACAAAAGATTTTACATTTATAATATGAATAGTTGCATAAATAATTGAATTGTAGCATTGCATTGATAAATAAAGCTGCAATTGATGAAATGAGCTATCAATATCTATTCTATACTATAAAATGCCCAACAGAAGTTAATTCTATCTTGTTTTGTCAAATCTTAGCTAGTCCAAGAGCATTTAGGGGAAACGTTTTTGTCAAATCTTAATTAGTCCAAGAGCCCTTAGGGGAAAAGTTGAGGATAATACAAGTTATATTAGCATTTATATTAATTTAAGTTACATTATTAAGAATTCTAAAACTCCCGCGTAGGGGTGGCAATTCGGGTTAGTCGTGTCATTTTCGGGTCGCGGTGATTTTGATTTTATTATAAATTTTGGGTACTCTTAAATCTATACAAGCGAATCGTGTCATGTTCGGGTCACGTTCGGGTTATTACCATAAACGGGTTATCGTGTCAAAAATTTCCAGTCCTACTCCCGCGCATCGTGTGGGCTAAAAAACTGGTATAACATATAACGTAAGAATCCTTGGACCATTGTAACCTCGAAACATAGAGGATCAATCCTATAAACCCATTGCTAAATCATGAAATAAACTATCAATCCCAACCCATGGGCTGGCTGGAATGGGTTTGTATTTAGGTGATATTACCATTATAAACTCGAAACGAGGGCGTGTTCTTGGCACATGTCGATTCAGCCATTAAAAATATAACCTTGTAATTGGACCACATTGCATCAAATATAATTTTTAGGGGGCAACGTGCAGTCAGTCTAATAAATAAATGTTTTCAGCCGAAAGTAATTCTACCTTCAACAAAAATGGTCCTCTAAACGTATTACAGTTCCCCGAGGACCAAAATAAATCTATGTAGCTATTTATCTTCTTGCAATACAATCATACTTATTATGTGCCACTAGAGCCAGTTTCAAGATTACTCATGTTCAAAAATCTTTATGAGTTCAACCCTATGACCCCAAAAATTATCATAAACACACTATAAATGTCCAAGAAGTGAAATAGTGAGGACAACAATAAAAATACCAATAGATGTGCAGGCCAAATAAATAACCCATCATATGAGTCAACAAAACCAATATTATGGTCACAAAAATAAAAGAGAATGAATCAGAACCAGAATATTAATAAAGAAAAGCCAAGAAAATGGGGAAAAAAAAAACAAATTTTTAGTGGTCAACCACATACTTGTCCATTTGAGAGTAGAATGCCCTTCTCTCTCTCTTGTATTTGAGCTTCAAGTACTGATATTTTCTCCATAAGCTCAGCATTTTTCTGTCTTTCTCTTTTTAACTCGCCTGAAATCTCTGCAATGACAACATTCACATTTACATTGTCTTCTTTCACTTCTTGTTCTATGCTACATAATGAAGAATCCTTCGCTAAGTTTGCACATGATTGAATCTCCACCATTAAAAAAAGTACTTTCAAAATCTATATATGTGTATATAGTTCGACCCAGATGGCCAAAAATATTATCAACAGTACCCACAATAGGAAAGCTCAAAGAAATGGTTTTTAGTTTGAAAAAATGTTAGATGAACATAAAGAAAAAATAAGTAGTGAAGATTTGGATGAGTTGTGAGTGAGGAATTAATGCAATCCAAGTCAAAGTGGAAGTAAAAGTAAAATGAAAAGGTGGTTTTTGTAAGAGGACATGTATAAGTGATGGAGTCCTTTGGAGTTTAATTTTCGTTTCAGTTTTTGTAAGAGGAAAAGAGGGCGGCGACGGATCAGGCATGCAATACCACGTGCTCTCTCTCTCTCTCTCTTCTCTTCTCTCTCTCTCTCTCTCTCTCTCTCTCTCTCTCTCTCTCTCTCTCTCGAATATTGCATTTGCAACATTATGGTCTTTTTATAACACTAGTTCGGTCCACGTGTGTTGGACGTGTGGCTACTTTCAGATATTAATCTTATACTGTAAATCTGTGAAGAATAAAGTAATAAAAATACTTGTAATATATTATGTAGAATCTATTTTGTTAGAATATAACATAAAGTATCTAGTACGAAGCATCAATCATTACCCAAAAAATCAAACCTCCATTCAACTGTAAACTATACAAGATATTCGTGTGAATACTCTAAATCTATCACAAACGAACTCAGAACTCCCTACTCAAAAGCACGAAGAAATACACACAAACATGTATGTATATATAATCCGAATAAATATATCACAATGAAATTAACTTGAAACGATTTATAGGGAAATATCATTTAAAAAAAGAAGTTAAAAAAAGCTTCAGCAAGCAAATTCCAAATCGCAGTGATTGAAAGATGACATTTGATAAAAATAGTGTATAATCCTAAAAACTGAAAATTTAATGCTTAAATATGTTGTTTTTGACGTTTGTCAGGATTCAAAGGCTCTTCTTCCTCTTCAACTTTATGAGCGACGAACATGGATGACATTATCCGAAGAACCTTTGTATAACATTCTTGTTCCGTTACATAATCCAATTGATGGATTTATATTGCGTAGAAGAATGATTGGACAATTATGTTTAAGTTTCAATGCATGTGGTGGCAATCCATTCCGCATCAAAGAGTTTAAAAAGTCCTCTTAGTAATAGTTGTGTGTGTCATCCACAGCTTCATCAAAGCTATTTAATGTCTTCAATTCTCCGTGGAACATATCAATCATCATATCATTGAGTGAGAATCCTATTTTTTTGGTACGGGGAAAGTATTTGTCTCTTTTTCTTACTACCATAAAAAATTAAAATGTTATTCACAATTTTTATAACTTACCAATCAGATATACCCTACACTAATCACGTGGGAAAAAAATCTTCTCTCCGATGTAAGCGAAAAATGATAGTATTTTGCCAAATACTAAATTTTCAGGACTAAATAAATGGGATAATATGTGCCACCATCTTCATTATACTCAATAATTTAGGTCGCACACTATAAAATCAATGTCAAACCCATCCCCATTCTCACTATATACGTATTCATCTAGTCTCCCATATATATGAATCCAACAATTATGACATAATGAAAATAGTTTGAAAAATTTAGGTTAAAAAAAATATATTCGGCTAATATAAAAATAGCTTATGTATCAATACGTAAGTTTGTGCGTGAATGTCATTTTAAACTTAGTGGCCCCAAAATTCCACTCACTGAGTAGCCAATCGCTCTAAAAAAGCTCACTAAATAATGAATCATCAGAGTATTTGATTATTGTGGTTCATATGTTATTTCATTTATCATGATATCAGAATGTTTAATATGTATATTGCAATGACGTAATTTTGTTTATCCAAACAATTATGTTTTTCATTATTTTATAAAAATTTGGGTGTCTAGTTTGTTCTACTCTATAATTTGTTATACACGCGTAGTTTGTAAATACACCCCTTTTACAGAACTATATCACATGCATTTCTTTCAGTATTAGGTACCATGTATGTATACATTTGTATTTTATAATTCGCAAATCGGATACCCAAAACAGAAAATGAAGATAGAAATGTTTAAAAAAAAGACATAGATGAATATTATCAAATACATGATATGCAATGGATTTCATTCATGCTAACAAAGTTTAATTGTCCGACACTCATAAAACAATAATACATAATTGGATCAAAACATATACTCTAACCATATATATAATCATTTATTTATTTTACAAAAAGGTATTTGAGATTAGAAAATTGTTAGGCAAAAGTATGAATGATTATCATCATAAAATCTTTAGGCACTTAAAAAATGGTTTAAAACTGTTTATTTAAAACTGTTTTTTTTGTACATTTTATTTAAAATGTTTTATAATATGCGACCAAAATAAAATTAACACGACATGGCACAACACACCTCAAAATCTTAATTTTACGTAAAATGAATATGATACAGACGAAAGTGACATGGCACAACACAAAATCCCTTTTTTACGAAATGCGAACATGGCCCACTTGTCGTATTGCATTTTATGTGGGTTGTGTTAGTATTTGGTAAAAAATGAGATTTCGTGTTGTGTCATATTACTTTTATAGGTGAAAATAAGATTTTGAGGCGTGTGGTGTCATTTTTATTTTGGTTGGGTTCGTGTTTGATTAAAACATATATTGTGGCATGACACTTTTACTGGGGTCGTGTTCGTGTTTTGTAAAAAAATAATATTTCAGGTTGTGTCGTGTCACTTTTATTAGGATCGTGGTCATGTTTGGTTAAAAAAAAATTTGTCGTGTTGTGTCGAGTTGCTTTCATTTGAGTCGTGTTCGGTTAAAAAAATAATTTTCAAATTAAAAAACAGTTTTTTATTTGTTAATTTTTTTCTCAATTTTATGTAAAAAATATTTTTTTTGAAAAAAAAGCAGTTTTAAAATAAATCTTAAAAAAAATTCTATAAAAGTATCATAACAGTTTTTTTAAATAAAAAAGGGTTTTTAAAACTATAAAAACAGTTTTTTTAACTGTTTTTAAAAAAAAAACAGTTATTTTTTAATTTAAAAATATAAAAAAATATTTTAAAAAACAGTTTAAATGTTGTTTTTTATTGAAAAAAAATTAACAAATAAAAAAATATGTGTTTGATCTTTAGAGCAAAGGGCAAGTTTGTCTTTTAAAAAGTAATTGGAGTGTTTTAAGAATTTTTAGAATCTTTAAGAAATAAACATGAATACAAATATGTCCAACTGGGAAATACATATGAATGCATAAAAAATAATAATCTAATAAGGTGTGAACTTGGTAATTCCTTAACTTAAAAAATATATATAATTTTTCTGAAATTAACATTGAATTTAGAATTATTATAAAACATGAATAGAACAACAATAAAATTGAAAATACAGAAACTGAGCACAAAAGAGAGATAATATTCATGAATGAGATAGATATAATTACAAAAATTATGTATTTGTTTTTAAATTAACAAATGCATACTTTTGATGGCAAATGAAAAAGGAATAAAAAATTAGAGAGAAAATTAAGAGTATTGACCTTGTTTTTTGGACAAGAAACAACAGCAACGAAGAAAGTGTGCAATATGAATCTGATGGGAAGATGACGGAACTTGGGCAACTGACTTTTGATTTCTAAGTTTTCAAGATGAATGTATTTGAAAGTTTTGTTAGATGAATGTATCAGGAGAGAGAACGTATCAAATTAAGATTCATGGAATGATTTTAATTTAATGAATGTGTGAGACTAATATTAAGGGTATGATAGAAAATGTTAATTTAATGAGGGTAATTTAGTACTTTGATATTTTAAGAGGAATTTCCCTAGTTTTAAGTAGTAGAGATAAAATAAAAGGCTTTATATCACAAAGGATAATTCAATGTTTACATACGAATCGGACACTTTTAGTTTGATGTACTGATGTGTCATATTGGCATTGACACGTGTCTACACTTCACTGGCGTGAAATTTGTGGAGCTTGGAAACTAGTCAAAATCGGTGCGATACGTCTGTGTGTTACGTCAAATTGTGACCCCTCGCTTAATAAAATACGGATAAAGATATGTGTACCCACTTTGGTACACATATCCAGTACCCAGTACTTTAAAACCTTATACCTTAGTGTTGTGGGTCCTGCCAGGGCACAAAGTAGAACCCTCTATTGTCTTGTCTTATTAGGCGTGTATGGAAGTGTGTATGTGTAGTGGTGTTCATAAAATACCGGGTGATCAGTCCTATATCAAATTAAACAAGAATCTCATCTGGTTCATTCTTAGCATCACTGTCGAAAATATTTTTAAAACTTACTAACCACCTAGTATTCAAAAAAACACGGTGTCAGATTTTTTCTTTTTATTAAACATCTCTAACAACATGCGAAAGAATATATAATTAACCATTCACACAATCACTGAATCAAACAATACTGAAAATGAATAAATATAATCTTTGCCGAGAAAACCACCAGCTACAAGCCAAATACCAAAAATATAAACCACAAGAATAATAGAATGAGTACATCAACTGACTCGAACAAAAGAAATAACTAAGGGACATGCCCAAATGAAATACTAATTGCATCCTACTCTAGGAATGGAATTACTGAAGTGGCTAAGTCAAAATCCTGCAACATCGACATATGTTGCAGTTGCGCAATTTTGGAATAGAACAATTATGGCGTCCCTATGACTGGACACCTAAAATATTTTAAAAATATTTTATTGCAAGGTTCGGAACCCAAAATATTTTGAAAATATTTAGCAAGTGAATTAAATTGCAGTAAATTAAAATGCATGAATGTTCATCATATTTAAGCTAGTGTCGCACTCCCTTGAGAACCGTCTCACCCCTCAACTATTGTGCACGTCTAACGCTTTTCTATGTTACCTTTCTGGTCACCTACCCCGTAACTAGTTTTCAATAATATCCTTCCTGTCACACTACTCCAGCCCGAGTATGTTTAATATACGTTTTATAAGTTATTTATCACATTAACTTATTTAATCATTTCTCATTTGGCACCAATTAACATTCTCACGAATTGTATGAAAATATCAATACAATTCACATCCTATATTTTACCCGTATATAAATATTTGCACCATATATATGTATCATCATATTACAACATTCACAAAACATGTCATAAATAGAAAATCCATCCTCTCGAGTAAGAACTCACCGGAGGTTCTCTAAAATGCTATCATTTCCAGTATACTCATCCACCCAGACCCCTGACACGGTTAGCTTCCCGAATCAAAAAATAAAATAAACGCAGCGGAGGCGGCCATAGTTCCCCCCAAAAATGAGACAGAATCATACCAAAGACGTCTCACCCCTCGTCCAGACGCTATGAGTTGGGAACTATACTCACCCTGCGCTTCAACCCATGGATTCACTCACATTGCGCAACCTCCTATGATAGCACTAGAGGGGAGTATGTATTCTATAAATATTATTCACACAAATATTTATAAATTACACAAATACATATATACTACACATCACCGCATATATATATTTAATTAATCCAGGCTACCCGTGCACAATATCGTAACACTAGCCTAACATTTCCAAGTCTATATATCGACTTGATATTTAGATAATTTTCACAATTATTTATTTATCACTCAAGTTGTGTCACCCAACTAAATTGCCGAACTGGCTCCTTCGATTTGAAATTCTCATCTTGTAGAACGTATTCCTTAAATCCCACATATTAAGGTTAACACCCTTTTTATTTTGAATATTCCATAATTTATTATATAACCTTATAATAAATTAACTCGACCAAATCCGTACCTAAATACTCGTAGCACTAGTCCAAATATCATCAGAGTCAATATTCCGACTCAATTGAATCAATCAAGCATTAATTAATTTATTATCTTGGCGTAACTCAACCAATATACCCGGACTCACTCACTTGGTCCGAAAATACAATATTTAGAATTTACTATTCAAGTTCTGCTCAATAAATTTTGCACACTTATTAATTTAAGGTTTTTAATTTACTCAATTTCAACCTTAATTCCCTTATGGATTATTGTTTCAATTATTCCAATACTTACTTGTCTCGCTTTATGTAAACATAATCTCTACTTTAGGCCAAATGGTCTTATTACAGAACAACAATCACAATCAATCAATCTAACATTTCTTAAAATCTGCCTCACGAATTTGCCCAGATTTTTAAAATGCTGTTTGAGGCATTTTGGAGCCGTTTTTGGAGAAAATGTATCAGAGAATAAAATGTAGAAAACGGGATTTTCTACGAGGCATTGAGAAAAGAATCGCCATTTTCGTAACCAAAACGTCGAAAAACAATTTCTAAACCAATGGTTTAATTTACCAAATTTTATAGACTTCTTCAAATTCAAGAAGTCGTTCTACAATTCAACCTTACACATCAAAACCCAATTTAGATACCAACTAACCCAAAAACCATATCATCTTATCACACCCACTATGATATGAGTAGAAATCTGCCAATTAATTTAAAAGAAAGTTGAACCACTTGCCTTAGGGTTCGTAGGGTCTGAATTCGTTGGTGTAGATGATGATTATTTGATGAAGAACTCACACACTTGTTCTTGTTTTTGCTCCTATGACTTCTCCCACTTGCACCCACTTTCTCTATTGGGTTTTTAAAAATGTGTTATGGCTGCCACACACTCTCATTTTTAGGGTTTAATACCTCAATCCCATTTTTAGGGTTGTGTGCTTTATAAAAAGTATCCAAACACTCTTATGTGCTCTTAAATATGTCTAAAAATACCTCAAGAGCCATTTAATACCCCTGGGTACTCTTTTCTAACTATTTCGACTCATCCGGACTAAACCGTGCACTCAGAATTGCCATCCGAATTTATTTATAATATTCTCCAATTTTTTACCTCAAAAAATATGACACAAAAATCATCCGAACAATAAAATCTCAATTCTCCAAATTAAATAGATCCTCTAATTTAAAATTCTCCAAATCATGAATTTAATTTCTCCTAGTAAAATAAATTATTTTTCTCCCGAAAATAATCAAATTAAAGGTCCTTGAATTTAGTGTTACACAAATGTGTTCAATTCGTGTGTCGGCATAGAAGCACCATTTGAGAAATAATTCTTAGGGTTAGTTTGTTTTTTGAAACCGAAGTATACCGAATATGAAGTCTGAAATCTTAATATGAACAATGTGTTTCTTTTAAATTATGCTATTGTTTTGTTCATGGTTGGCCCCGAGAATACAGGGGCTCAAGGCGGACTCTCAAAATGGGGCATCTTGATTATTTTAAAATCTACTACAAAATATAATAATTTGTTTTCATAATATTTTGACATTCAATATATTTTTAAATGAGAGTGTATTCAATTTAGATTGACGATATCTATGTAAAAACAAATGAGCTCATTAGGAAAAAGAGAAGAAAATATGTAGTTTTTGAGGTTTTGATTTATGATTTTGAATAACTTATTTTAAGTAAAAAAACTCCAAATTAAATTCACTATTATAAAAAATAATAATCATAATTAAATCTAAAACTCAAGAATTTAAATATCTTGGGACTCTAAAGTCTCGCATTATAATTAATTTTCTGGTTAATTGTCTAGCTCTCTGCACAACTCGACCAAAATTGACTTACTTAATGCAAATAAAATAACATTTGTAGTGCCTTGGGATTTAACAAGGGACCTCTTACTTCTTTAAAAGTGCATTCTACCAATTAAGCTACTGGTATTATTATTTAAGTAGTTGCATAAATTTAAAATAAAGGTACATTAAAAATGTTATTTAGACAAATTTGGGGGGCCCTAAAATATACCAAAATTTGAGGGGTCGAGGTTGCCGCCTCTCTTGCATCCCCTCAAGGTCGACCCTGGTTTTGTTTAGAAAAGAAGAACGATCACACAACTTTGATGATGGCTCATGTTGTGTTATATCGACTTTCTATAAAATAATACTTCACTCAATACTCAATTCTTTAAGAATCATTTATATCTTGAATCTTGTCATACCGAGTTGTGTTTTGTTTTAATCGTGCACGATTAAAACAAAACACGGCACGAGGTATTCAATCTTTGAGGCTTAGTCGTTACCTCTTCATCAAACGTATCATAGGGTAATGGGATCTGCAACACAAAGCCTAACATATGACTCAAATGTTATTATATCCGCAATTATGTCAATTACATATCAATTGACTCGATTGGAAATTTGTCCTTACACACATTTATAAGGGTGACCCATTCATACTTTGTACCTTCGCCCTCGCGTAGTGTTCTCAATTGTCTCGCTTTCTTTTCATCTGATCACAATCGGATTATGAATGCGATTGTGGATAAAATGGCAGATAAAGAGGTTGGTAAATTCACTAAAGAATGTCATGGAGTTTGAGGGGATCCAATAAAGCACATCATTGTCAACCCTTTAAAGGTGGAGGAGAAGTCTCAACGTCGTTGTTATGGCTTGAAGCTTTTCGTTTTCTCACATGTGACGCCAAAGATGTATGGGTAGATTTTAACACCTTAAACTTGTAAGCAAACACATGGAATTAGAAGGCAAACACACAACACCAAAAGTACGCGGTTCAGCTTATGAAGGCTATATAATCTATTTGTATTGAGTTAGAGCTAGTACAACACTCTCTATCTCACTCAATAACAGACTAAAAGTTGCATTATTTTTATGCTTCTATCCTAGTGGCTTCATATAACAACCTTACAAGAGGTATCAATTACTTAAGTGCTTGGATTCATTAACAGATGAGTAGGATTGTGGTCCAATACATGTGACTTAGAGCATATGAGTCGCAGTCATGCAACCCCTATGTTAACGAGCAAGTGGGTCGGGCCATAGGGGGTGTTGCCCTCCGAGTTCATGCATAGTGGCATAACAACATTGCAATTATCAGTTTCGCCATTTTCGGATAAGTAAAGGACATGACTAATAGGGCACATGTTGAGCCGTTCGGATGCCCGAAGGGTTTGATTGTCTTGTGTTCATTGCCCGTGCATTCGAATTACATTAAATATAATTGGGTCTTGATAACATGTGTCATAAGAGCACACACTTAGAACCCAAAAATAGTAGGAAGAGAGTTTCGACATACAATTAATAGGGTACAGATACTCATATGGAGCTTTGAAACTTACTATTTTGAAGCGTAAAACATGTGCCCTTCCCAATATAATTTTGGATTGCAGGTAAATAAATATCACAAGACTCTTTTAAAAATAGCTCTAGTAATCAAAAAAGGCATATTAATTAAATAAGAAAGGCACCGCGGTTAATGAGAATGTGGTGGGCTGGTTCTCCAATGATCAGAATATTAGGAGAATATTACGAGGAGTATCCGAGGCTTGTTAATAGGATACATGTCAAACTTTAACATGTTATGCCTGAAATACTGGTAATAAAGCCATTTACCTATACTTAATACATATTATTCAATAATTGCTTTTTTCATTTGAAACATGTGAAAAGACTTATGCATTGAGTTGTACCTTTTTGGCCTATATTTATTAACACTTTGGTGCCAAAATCAATGGCCAGAAGTTAAGATATGAGAAGAAATAAAAGAGTGAAATTAGCTGTCCGTCTTGACTAGTGAGTCCATTACCCCCTTTCCCCAGGTATAAATATAAAGAAAGTGTGTGCACAAGTGCATACGATATGCTTAATGGGTACAGTACAGTAAAGAATATAACCTCACGTGCAATGTTAAATTAATTACTCAAATGGTTGTCTGCTTGTCCCCAAATGTAAATTGTCAGGGGAATATGAGACTAAACCTTGGATTCCAACCTTCTATTTCTAAACAAAGGCATTCCTTTAAAAAAATGGTTGCTTTGCATTATAAGCTCTTGATACATGGTGTTGTATCAATGTTCTTAAAATTCTAATAAAAAAAAATCTTCCCTTAATCTTTTTTATTCCGTGCTTATTAAGTTCTTAATGTATAACAATTATTTCAATTTGTCCCTTCCTGAAAAAATTCCTTCAAAGTTCACGAATTGCATGTAATTTAAATATTTGCCTTCATTTAAACACACTTGGTATGTTTCCCTTAAAAAACATTTCAACCCAACTTTTACTACTTAGTATTTCAGTTTTTAACATAATTTAAATAAATCATTTGCTTTTTAACAGATTTTAAAATTTTTTAATTCTGGAATACAAAAGATTAAAAGTTTATTCCAAAACGTGTTGAATATTAAAAGTTCAATTGAAAATTTGTGGAAATTAAAATACCAAATAAGGTCAAACAAGTGAGTTCGTATGTTTACTTAAGGCAAACTCATAAACTTTACGCAAATTGTTAACTGTCATGTACTTTCTCATGAATGGAAGATTGAAATAATTATCACACATTAAGGAATTAAATAGGTGAAAATATAACTTGGCTGATTTGTTTTTTTTTAAATGGACCTAAAAAAGGTAATTTACTCCATTTTTAATTTATTTTTTGAAAGAAAAATAGAGATATATTAGAGCGCAAAGAATGTAATTGAGTGAAAGAATAATTCCAGGTAAAAACTATTTTAGGACGCAATTCAATTGACATAAAAATATGACTAAAACATATTGGTCAGTCAAATTAAGAAGGCTATGTAATTTTATAAACTAATCAATATATTTATGCCACATTAGTTTTTCAAGCCAAACCTGCCCCAAAATACTATCAGCTGATAATATCACTCGTTAACCAAACTCTTCATTTGGAGGAGTGCCCAAATATTATGTTTAGATTTTGAAGATAAACAAGAAGGGAAAAAATATATATATATATATATATATATATATATATATATATATATATATATATATATATATAATTTATTATACTTTTATTATCTTCATTCATTTTTATCATGCTTTCCTTTATATTACTCCACATCCATATATAAAATCAATGTCAAAAAGTTGATAGCATGAAACAAAGGCTGTATTAGTGTCCGGGAAAATTCCGTGAAAAATGTGCTGCTCAAGTAAAAAGCTTCTCCAATGAGTACAGCCACGTCTCCATTAACTGGCTGTCCATTTTCTTAAGATAATATAATATGTACGTGGATTCTTGAAACTTAAAAGGTTGCAAGTTGGGGATAATTTATATGGTTGTTTGTCTTGAGGGGTGTGTTTAATTGATAAGATTAAGCCTTGTGGTACTAGGCGATTTTTTTATTGGCTACTTTCACATTATGAGTTGTTTACGTCCTTTGGCAGCTTTGAAGCTAGTTATAATGAGAGTAAAGCGACTTTTTTCCATCAGGCAGTGATAATAGAGTTACTTGAATCATCCGTATGTACCAAAATATCAGATTTTTATTTATTTAATTAATTAAAGAATTAAGGTTAAAGTCATGTCATTTTTTATATTTGAATTTTTAGAATAGTGATTTTCAGATTTATAAATTTACTTTCTATAATACAATAATATTTATTTGTGTGTCATTTTAGAGTTAGGAGTACACACAGGTAACTTCATTTATGTTAGTTAAAAAGGTATTCATATTTATACTTTTAATCATACCCATTCTAAAATTAAATACATAACCTCACCTCCACCCCCACCGTACCCCATCCATCGGAATCCTCGTCGGAATGCCGAAATCCTTGTCGGAGACTGCCGGAATTCTTGTCGGATCATTTCTCTCTCCTCGTTTCACTCTCCGTTCGCCTATTTCTTTCATTTTTTGGTCCGCGCCAGCGGTATTATTGCCAGCTCCGGAGAAGAAAGTTTTTCGCCGAAAAAAAATATAGTGTTCGTTGGAAAAAATTGAGTTTTTGCCGGAAAAAATTGAGGTTTTAGTGAAATAATAAATTTATCATTTTCGATCTTTTGTCAAAAAATATCAAATATGGGTGTCGTTGGATAGATCTCGACGAGTAGATTTCAAATATATAAATTTTGTGAATTTTGGATTTGTAGATTTAAAGTTATGGACTTTTAAAAATTTTGATTTTTTTATGGGTTGTCAAATAGCATATTGGTCATTTTTCATGTTATTTTTAGTACAGGAACTAAATTTATAAAATTATGTGGAGTGTCCTATTTTCATACACTTTGAGTTAGATTGGACATTTTTCCAAAATCCCCTTATTTAATTATACTCTTTTAATCATATGAATAAGTCACGATTAATTGTACCAGCTCCCAATTGAATTTTTCAAAAGTAGTCTTCAAATGCATGTGAGCTACACATGAATTTGAAGTTAAAAGATTGGATTTTTTTTTTTATTTTAGACAAGTAACATTATTCTATTTTAGAGATCCCATGCATGAACCTTAGCGAACGTCGGAAGTTGAGAGATGTGTGGTCATTAGGTCATGGATCTAGTACACTAGTTGTTGCGCGGATGTGTGGTTAAAATCGTGAGTTGAAAGTTATTTTATGATTTAAGGCTAGTAGGAGACGAGTGGTATTTGTGCAGTTATGCATGGTAAATAGGGCGTGTGGGCACCCTAATTGGTTGGATTTTAGTATCGTCCGCAGTTAGAAGATGTGGAAATATATGAGTTGAACATAAGAGTAGATAAATAAGGGAGTTGGCACATGGGGATATTTGAGCTTTCCCCAGTAGAGGAAATACTTTAGTCGTTAGTAGATAGGCTCATCATAGTGGAAAATGTTGGGCGAAATTTTAATGTATACTATAGTCACTAAGGAGAAATGGTAAATAGAATGATGGGATATTTCGGGGTAAGGTGACTAAAGAGGATTTAAGGTTAGTTTGAATAGTAGTGTGTAGACCGTCGGACTGAAGGATACCGTTAGTAGAGGTGTAGTAGGAACAACAGAACGATTTCGACTTTAGAAAGAGGTTGATGTTGTGCGAGGATATATCGAAAGCTGGTAGTACCAGACTTATCCAAATTTCGAGGACAAAATTCCTTTGTAAGGGGTGAAGTATGTAACACCTCGTATTTCTGAGCAATTAGAAATTAATTAATTCGACTATTTTTTAAATTACACATGTACCATAATTTAATTGAATTAAATATTATGTGTTGATTAAAATATTAATCGGGAGAGAAATGATTAATGTTTATTGAATATAATTACTAAGCGAATAGTGATTAAGTATTTTACGACATAGCGAGTGATAGTGACGTGACTATGTTAGATCTCAACCGGGAGTTGCGTGTAGATTATTTGAGGTTGAGATAAGAAATTATTATAAAGCGACTCGAATGGTGATATCGTGGTCACGGTTGATTTCAAATGGGTCGAAATAGTTGGAATAGTATACTCGGGTGTATTATTTGGGTCTCGGGACAATTTTCGATCAACCCGACACCATATAAGGGTGTTTCGATCATTTGGTGGAAGAGAGAACTCCAAAAATTGAAAGGTTATATCAGCCCCTTTGTGTTAGAGGCTAGGGTTATAACAATATTAAGAGGGGAGAGGCCATTAGAAAGGAAAAAAAAGAGAGTTCTTGGAGATTCAACACCATTCTTGTGTTGCCTTAACCACCGGATTACAAATCGGAAGGAGATGAAGGCATTTTCATCATACATAACCGAAATCAGACTTGTTATTGCAAAGGCAAGTGTTTATATTGCATGTTTAAAAAAAAGTTATAATACCCATGGTAGGACTTGACAAAATCTAGTAAGAACACATAATTTTGAGATAAAACTATGTGTTGCATTCATATTAATGATTAGGATTCATGTTAGATTTGAATTTATAAGATTGATAATACGAAATCTAAATTTTTTGGAAATTTTGAGAGATTAAAATCTGAGTTTCTTGAAGAACATCAATGAAAAAGCCAAACTAGGGTTTTATAAAATAAACCATTGATGAACACTTGACTATTATGAATTTAATGATGTTTGAGTATTAGAAATTCGTTAGAAATTGTTCATATACTTTTTCTTGACGATGGGTCGAATTATGTTGGAGTTTGGGTTCGATGCATGAAGGTTTTGTTGGATGAAAATGGTTGAAAACGTAACTGTTAAACGAAGAAGACGATCTGCCAGAGGCGAATTGATTTGGCTGGATAAGCAAATCGATTCGGGTTCTTCATAAAATCGATTCGGCTGCCCAAACTTTTAGTTTATGCCCTAATTTTCGCGAATAATCAACGGGGGAACTTTTGTATTATTCTTAAACTATAGGGAGGGATCTATTAAATTCCAGTAAACCTTGGTAAGGATTTAGTGTAGCCAAAATGAGATAAATATGGCTAGGAACTTTGGGGAATAATATGAAATTTAAGAAATTTCGAGAATCGGAACGAGTTACGGAGAGCATGAATAAATTCAAGTTGTGAACCAGTAGGATAAAGATATATTAACTACTGATATTAATTAAGGGGTAACTAGGATCCTTCGGGTAGCGAGTAATACTCAGGAATATATGAAAAAGGTCATAATTAGTACTTTGAGTATTCGAGAGCTATATACTACGTACAGGTTTATACGATAGTTTGTGTGTATACCTATTGAATCATATGTGTATATATAGATTAGGTGAATACCTATTATTGTGATTTGATTATGTGTGTGAAATACCTACGCTCCCTGCTATCACGGGTGGTTCTGTGCAGAGGGCGATCCCACCTTGATGATTCTAGTGAGGTATGGATGTGTGTCCCAGAACATACAACTTAAGGCGGCTCACTATGTGCAGTGTATTAGTGAGATCGGCGTCTCATTTGGGTACATTAGGCATGTGCGTAGCCCAAAGTCTTAGAACTATGTTCGCCTCCATTGTGTGTTGTTTGATTTAGGATTCAAGGAGACATTCTGAACCAATAGTCACTGATTTGATACGAGAGGTACATAGACTTCATAGCAGAGTACGCATGCATCGCGGTGGTCATTTTGGGGGGTGCTATAGTTGTATATATTATTGTGTGATAAATATATACAAGGGTGATTATTTTACTTATGTGTGATAGTAGAAAAGATAAATAGTGTATATCTAAAAGCAACTTAAGTGTGATGAAACTTACTTAATGGTGTTATAATAAAGTGTAATTATTATACTTATGTGATGGTAGGAAAGACAGATAGTATATATCTAAAAGTGACGTAAGTATGGAAAACTTAATAAAATGATTTAATAATAATATGTGGGTAATATTAGTTATTGGTAGTACGGTAGCGTATTTTATGGACAATACAGGGGAGTTGAACCTTGTGTGGTTAGTTAGATACATATGTCTAGTTAGGTTGGGTAGCATAGATAGGTAGGATGCGTTAGGTCTGCACTATAGTTGAGAGGTGAGGAACTCAAAGGAGTGTACGTGGAACTAATGTGTGTATCTAATAACTGCTTTTAAATTGCGATTTAAATGCTTGCTAAATATTTTCAAAAAGGTTCTTGGGCTCTGACCTGTGTCAAATCTATTTTCCAAAATAATTTTAGGTGTCCAGTCACAGGAACGCCCAACTTGATGATTCATTCCAGAGATGCCTAGTTGCAATATTTGTGGAGGCTTACAGGGTTGATTTAGACGCTTCAGATATTCATTCCTAGGTTAGGAGTTTCATTTCAGTATTTCATTTTTGCATGTTTCCCCTTCATAATATTCAGTATTTATCAAACTTGGTTTTATTTACTTTAGACTTGTAGTTGGATTTTTTGGGGGGAACTGATGGTTTATTCGATATTATTTTATTCAGTTAATTATCATGTGATTGGTTCAGACTATTACATTGTGTGGATGATTTGGTTATTAATTTGACATAGGTGATTAACAATTTAAAAAGTTTTCAACAGTGATGCTAAGAATGAACCAAATGAGATTCTTAGTTATTTTAATAAAGGACTGATCAACCGTGGTTTAAGTAGGAGGGGTCAGAGATAATATCAGAGCATCAGGTTCTAGTGTCCTTAGGATCTGTATGACTTTTTACATTTCATCGTAGCATTCTTTAATATAGAACTTTATTATAGGATTGTTGTATTCCTCCTTACGTACACGCATTTACGTTATTCTGCCAATTACTTTGTATTTGATTATGAACTTATACAAACTTCAATCTCATTTCTGATGCTGCCAAAGGGGACTCTTCGGACTAGAGAGAACGCTGGGGAGGGAGCACCACAAGGAAACATTTCAGTAGCAGAGGTGGCTAAAATTGTGGCACATACAGTTAACGCGGCGATGGACGCAATGGCACATCACTTTTCGCAGGTTCAACCACAACCACTAGTAGCACCAGTTATTCAGTTCATCCGGGGACATACGATTGGCAGAGAGTGGGGGAGCATTTTAGAAGGGCCACCCACCAGAGTTTCAAGATAGCTCAGATGTAGTTATGCCCAGTTAGTGAAAGATAGACATGCAATGCCACCTTCGTATGGTTGAGTTCAGTGGTACTCAGAAACAATTTTTGGCAACATTCATGTTAGTGGGTGCGGCTTTACAACGGTGGGTGTCTATGACCACCGCAGAAAAGAGAGATATGATGATCATCGGGGAGTTTTGGCACGGTTTGGCCATAAGTATTTTTCATCCGCTATTCCGACAGAGATGCAACGGAAGTTTCTATATGTCTCTCAAGGAGAACGAAACGTGGAGGAATACGAGGAGGAGTTCACTCGTTTAGCAAACTTTATGAAGTATGAGGTGATTACTAAAGAGAAAAAGATGTAAAAGTTCATGGATGGACTTTTCTCGAGGATCACACAACATTTTTCGAGTAATCCGGAATTGAAAATGTACACTGAGATCGTCAATGTCGCTCTACTTTATTGCCAGTACCAGCGCTTCCACATGAAGGGGAGCAAGCGAGTAAGTGAGACCAGTTAGACTAGGAAGGCAGGTGGGGATGGTGTCAGTGGGGCATAACAACAGCATGAGCAAGATTTTCAACAAGGGGATCCGCCTAAGAGATTTAGATTTTTAGGTTATCGACCTAAGAGTGGTGGATTTAGGCAAGGCCAACAGGGCCCTCAGCAGTAGCAGTAACAGCAGCATTTCGTTCCTCCGGGCGGCCAGGGCCAAGGGAATAGTGGGGGAGGCCAGCAGGGCCAGGGCCTGAGACAAGAAGGTTTTTCTGGTAGTTCTTTCGGTTATGGAGAAACGGGCCACAGGAAGAGGGATTGCCCATGTGACACCCGGCTTAAAATAATAACGGGTGGTCTTCCCTACACTAAAATAAATCAAGAATCTCAAGTGGATCATTCTCAGCATCCATTGATGATACCAAAATAAACACATTTAACTAACCACTACTATAAAAAGAGGGTGCCAAAAATTTTTAAAACATATAATGTAATAACCAACTAACAACATAATTAATACTAAACATGATAATGTGCACACACATGCTAAGATAAAAGAGATCAGTTCTATAGCACACCAAAAATACAGAAAAGGAAATACCCAAATATGTTGTTGGGTCACAAACAATACAACATCTGAGAAAAGAAATATAAAAGAACTACAACTACAACTCTTGGGTGTAAACCCGATATACAAACTGAATCCTAATCTAGATATACAAAAGATAGGAAACGGCTATATCAAAATCCCGCAACAGTCCGCAACTGCTATAGCTCCACGAATACATTGGATAGAAACATTATTGGCATCTATGCGGAGGAACACCTAAAATAATACAATATATATCGCAAGTGAAAAATATAAACGAGTCAGATCCCGAGGTGTGAAAACATTTTAGCAAGTGAATTAAAATGCATAATATTTATAAATGCACTATGACATGATTTAAGTGGAGTCGCACTCTCCTAAAAATCTATCTCACCCCTCAACTAGAGCGCTCACCTAAACGTATGCACATGGTCCTGAATTAACTGCCCAACACTTACTACGGGAAGACCAATCTAACCTACGCCCAATTCCACACACGCATAAACCCTCATCCATAAGAAATCCATAACCTTCCTATTCTAACTACCCCTCGTGCAACTAAAAATTATATTAACCTACAAATATACATGTACATATCACTACTAGAAATTAGCGGATTCTAGTTAATACATACACGAGTTATTATCATCTAAATGCTAAGGACTAAACTTCTCCCAGCTCGCAACATTGCACTACGTTTCATGCGTAGGATGTCTCGCAAAGAGAAATCCAAATAAGAAACTCCCCAGATACACTACTCCTTAGCACTGTTGATTGTTGAGATTCATTATGTCCTTAATGCACGACGCATATAACATTGATTACTCATATAACATATTACTCCAATTTATTTTTATAAAACCTTGTTTCACTATAACATGTAAATCTGAGTACTAAGGACTAAACTTCCCCCCACCCCCAACATTGCACTACATTTCGTGCGTGGGACATCTCGCAAAGAGAAATCCAAACAAGGAACCCTCCCGATACACTACTCCTTGACAATGTTGGTTGTCGAGGTCCATTATGCCCTCGGTACCCCACACATAACTACGAATACATATAGGGAGCAATAATCTATAATCATATAAATAAGATAATGCTCCGAAACAATTGGGGTCTATAACTTTACTCTAGTTACAAAACACAAACATTCAATCCCAACAATTAAGTACACATAACACACTTAGCGTACATATAAATATCCAAAGTTCAATCACTTATGGATAACCAAAATACTTCACAATGCTATCATCTTCCAAGAATTACTCACTTTATCCCAGGTTATATCAAACTATTATCACACTGCTATGGTAATAAAACAAATCACTACGTATAGGAAGCGGTCATAGCTCCTAACCGGAAACTGAGAACGAATCATACCTAAGACTTCTCACCCCCAAATAACACAAATAATAATTGACGACTATGACCTGGGGACTGCACGCATCATGCTCCTCAAGCCAGGGGCCTCACCCACATCGCGTAACTTCCCATGATAGCACTGGAGGGTATACTCACACAATAAATATACATATATCATTCACACTAGATATATATATATATACAATCACATCGTATAAATGTAAACCATCACACAAGGTATATACAATCACGCCATATAGGTATACATACTATAATACGCCCGTAGGTAAGGAAGTGAATTCATCTATAGTATGTAACCCTCATTATACTAACCGTTGCTAACTCGCATACCTTCCCACAATTTCATAATACGATCTCTCACTTGAATCTCATTCATTACACCTACGAATATGAGAAGTCTCCCAATTCAATTAATATTATGGATACCATCTATATCCGAATACACACCGATCAACAATCTTTATCCCCAATCCGTATTATGGTTCAATCGATCATACGAACCATTAACGCTATCACATTTATGATTTAATCCAAATTTCTAACATCGCTAATCGCATCCCGCCTCTCTCTTATTGACCCATAATTATCTCCAAATCGAAATCTTGGTGATAGTGGGCTTCCCCACTAGTCGATACGATAACTTAAGTTCGCACTCTCTCGGAATAACTCAATACGACCCAAATATTTCATCTTAGGTGAAACTCCCTAAAAATCTCTAAAATGTACTTCTCATAACATATATAAAGGTTCCAAATCGACAAACCCAAACGAAACGGAACGAAACTCACTCTAGAAAAACCTTGCAAAACAACTATGTTTTCGAATCGATTCGGCCCCTTCGAATCGATTCGATCCTAACAGCGAATCGATTCACCCTAGCGAATCGATTCATCCCAAAGGGACCTATAAGTCTACTACATACTGAATCAATTCGCAAGGGGCGAATCGATTCGGTTTGTTCAGCAAGCTACGAATGGGTTGTTTCCTCAAAAACCCAAAATTTCCCAAAAATCAATTACATCAATTTTTATCCATCATTCTTCAACCCAAATATATATCTAACATCAAAACTCACTATATAACTCAACTCAACCATTTATATACCCTCAAATCCATATACACACCTCAAATGCAAGATTGAACCCAAAATCTAGGTTTTGACATTTTAAACCCAAAATCCATAATTTAATCCACAAATTATGAAATAAAGGATGCACAAGAATTATTTAGCAAGTTTAATCACTTGCCTCAAGGTTGTAGAGTCTGAATCTTCCTCGAAATCGCGTAATAACCAGAATCCCCAAGCTTTTCCCCTCTTTCTCTTCTTCCTTTCCTCTTCTCTCTTTCTCTCTAGGGCTTTCTCTTTTCTCTAAAATGAGATTAGCTTCTCACGTAGGCTTAATAAGCCTCAACTCCAAAATACCCAACTTTAAATGATAATACACACTTTAAATGACTCGGTTACTCCAATTCTAGCCAAACGACCTTAAAAATATTTTGGAACCCAAATAAGACCCAAGTACAGTCATTTCGACTATCTCGACCCTTCTGGGATCAACCGCACACTCGAAATCGTCAGTCGAAATACTTTCTAACATCCTCAAATTTTGACCTCAATTGCCAATTTTAAAATTTTCAGTTTAAATGAATATTATTTCTCCCAAATTAATTAAATTATTAGTCCAAAAATCGCGGGGTATTACAGACTTCCCCACTTATAAGAATTTCGCCCCTGAAATTAAGGTTAGCCTAGTACTCCAAGCCTCAACTAGTTCCTACGGCACCTATTCTCAAAATTACTATACCTATTCCTCCTACTTCTCACGGCGGATCATTTTAATTTAAAACCAATATAGCTAACCAGGGTGCCCATACACCCTGGACCCGAGCTCAACTCGTACAAACATAACCCGGCTTCACTAAGCCTCAAAACATACAATAACTCGAAATAATTTAATCCATATTAACATACTAATTTTATAAAAAATTTGAAATGTCCAAAGATTTAACTCCTCTCAATTCCTGACATGCGCTACTTTCATGCCGGGGAGGTCTCGCAAGCGAAATGTAAACAAGAATCCCTACCAATACACTACTATGTAGCTCTGTCGGGGATTGAGATCAGTTAGATCGGGACCTAAGTTTGAAAATATTTTTGGAAATCATTTTGATGTTGCCCGAAGCCCTATAAAATAATTTTATTTTAAAAACAGTTTATGTCTTTCGACATCCAAATCAAATACCTTATGCCCGAGACACAAGGCGCCAACAAATACAATATTCTTACCCATATCTAGTTCTCAAAACTAGCACAACCAAGAGCTAAAATTCCTGACTCAACCATAGCCCACTAAACCCTGAATCTCTTCAGTAACAAGAATCCTTTACCTCATAACAAAACATTGCCATACACTAGGCTCTTCCATAACTGGAACATCACAAGTGCATAAGTCTAGTACAACTATAAAACAATAGCTTACCGTTACTACTTAACGCATTTTAACGATTCCAACGCTCAAAACAAAGTCGTAACTCTCTACTAGCACATCACAAGCCAATCTATTATCCCAAAAGATATCATCTAAGTGCTTCACTTGCTCACTCCTCCCATCCGAGTTATTCCATTCATAATAGGGTTATAACAACTAACCACTTATCAAATTCTTACATGTGATACTCCCAATGCTCCTTAAAGCATAATCCTAACCACAAAGGAAAAATATAATTTACATCATACCTCTCTAGTCCGACTACATCGCTTCATCGATGGGTTCCCACTCAAAATCTTTCGACCGAAACTGGCCTATGATATGTTGTAGGGGTTGCACATCCAAAACTTCCTCAAAACTTACCCTCTACCTCTTTCGGTACAATCTCTCTTCATATGGCCTATTTCTTTACAAAAGAAACATCTACCAGCAAATCCTCCCTGCCCGTCCTGAGGAACAAAATATTGTTGCGACCCTCGATAATCTTGTTCATACCCTCTTGATCCACTAGTATTATCCTCTCCAGACTTACTTGATGAGCCCGCGTCTCTAAATTTCTTACCCTCTTGTGAACGAAGACGATATTCCTGACACTGTAACAACGCCGCATTCACTACCTCAACAAAAGTCACTAACGTTGGGTTCCCTAACAAATGTTGTTGAATTCGCCACTCTAAACCTCCCACAAACTTCATTATTCTCTTCTCCTCCGTATTTACCTCATCAGACACTAAATTCACCAATCGAGTAAATTCTTCTTCGTACTCGGCCACCTTTCGATTACCTTGAAACACATCCAATAATTTCCTCCTCATTTCCTTCTGAATCGCAGAAGGAAAATACTTTCGATCAAACAGTTCCCAAAAATTTGCTATGGGCATCGCATCTCTTTGCTCCGATGTGGTGAGTGATTCCCACCATTGGAGAGTTGCTCCCGTTAATTTAAAGGTGGTTAGAAATTGCTTCTGTACCTCATTACATTCAACCATTAGAAGGTGCCTTTGCATACTCTTCTTCCAACGACTTGTAGCATTGCATCAGCTCCCCTAGAAAATTTTGGAGAATGTCCTTTCCTAAAATCTTCCCGTACTCTTTCCTATGAAGATAGCCCTTAGTGGGATTGGGGAGCTTAAGCTGCAGGATGATGTGCTATCTTAGAAATGGCAGCAGTTACTTGTGCCACAATATTGGCAACTTCGGCTGTGGCCATAGTCCCTTGAGGCATTTGGGGTTCCATATTCCCATCCCCTCTATTTGCCCTGCTTGGATGACCTCTCTTCGACGGCATATGAAATAAAATCAACTGTATCAGAACGCCATTAAAGTGTTTCCTCATTGTATAAGAAAATATAGACGTGTGAACACAACAGTCCTAATAATAGGGCTCTACATCAAGAACGCTTACGAAAGAATGCAAAAAACCCACACAGATCCCAAAGACACTAGAACTTGATGCTTTAATACCACCTGTAACACTCCGCTAAAAATAATAACGGGTGGCCAGCCCTATACTAAAATAAATCAGGAATCTTAAGTGGATCATTCTCAGCATCTATTGACGATACCAAAATAAACACAGCTAACTACCCACTACAATAAAAAAGAGGGTGCCAAAAATTTTTAAAACATACAATGCAATAACCAACCAACAACATAATTAATACTAAACATGATGATGTGCACACACATGCTAAGATAAAAGAGATCAGTTCTATAGTACACCAATAATACACAAAAGGAAATACCCGAATATGCTGTCGAGTCATAGACAATACAACATCTGATAAAAGAAATATAAAAGAACTACAATTACAACTCTTGGGTGTAAACCCGATATACAAACTGATTCCTAATCTAGATATAAAAAAGATGGGAAATGGCTATATCAAAATCCCGCAACAGTCCGTAACTGCTACAGCTCCAGGAATACACTGGATAGAAATATTGTTGGCATCCATGCGGAGGAACACCTAAAATAATACAATATATATAGTAAGAGAAAAATATAAACGGGTCAGAGCCCGAGGTGTGAAAATATTTTACCAAGTGCATTAAAATGCATAATAATTATAAATGCACTATGACATGATTTAAGTGGAGTCGCACTCTCCTAAAAATCCATCTCACCCCTCAACTAGAGCGTGCACCTAAACGTATGCACATGGTCCTCAATTAACTGCCCAATAATTACTACGGGCAAACCAATCTAACCTATGACCAATTCCACACTCGCATAAACCCTCATCCATAACAAATCCATAACCTTCCTATTCTAACTTACCCCTCGTGCAACTAAAAATTATATTAACCTACAAATATACATGTACATATCTCTACTAGAAATTAGCATATTCTAGTTAATACATACACGAGTTATTAGCATCTAAATGCTAAGGACTAAACTTCTCCCAACTCTCAACATTGCACTACGTTTTTGTGGCACCCCGCCTAATTAAATCCTGGGTGATCAGTCCTAAATCAAGTTAAAACAGGTTTTCCAGTTGGTTCATTCTTAGTATCACTGTCGAAAACTTTTTAATTACTAACCACTTAGGTGAAATTAGACGAGTGCCAAATTTTAACTCTGATTAACACAACAATAACATGCGGAACAAAGTATAAATCAAATACCAAACAAATAGTCTGAGAATAACAGCTAAGATAAAACAAAGTCTTGTCGAATAAACCATCGGCCAAAAAAACATTATAACCAACTCCAATATAAACGAATGTACTGAAGGACGACATGTTCATACTAAAAGCTGAAATCTTATACTAGAATAAGAAGGATAAAAATAAGCGTCTAAACAAGGCCCTGCAACACCCACCTATGTTGTCGCTCCGAAATTCCTGGAATGAAGTCAAGCTAGGCGTCCCTATGGCTGGACACCTAAAAGGTTTTGAAAATGCTTTACAGCAAGTGTTAGTACACAAAACGTTTTGAAAATATTTAGCAAGTAATTTATCGCAATAAATATCAGTTATTGATTACACATGTTAGGATCACGCACACTCTCTTGAGTTTACTCACCTCTCATCTATCGTGTGCACCTAACGTTCCTACTAATTCTCGCTACTCACTTTAACTAGGTCTCCAACATCTACACACCTCAGATAATTTAGCTCATCAGTACCACCCATACAGTACACTACATGCTACCCTTAATTTACATTAAGTCATTAGTTAAGTTTCACTTTAACTTTCCCATACCGCCCATACAGTATGTGTCTGAATGTCTAGTAATTATCATTACTCTTACTTTATTATCATTACTTAAATATTAAGTTCTCACACTTAATCTATTCTTAGGTACTCACTACCTACCTTCTCTACTAACTACACATAAGTAGATTATTCAGACGGTATATCTTTCACACACACATATACCCAATACAGCATATCCTGTTATCGATCCTATTTCACACATTAAGGAAAAATGGTTCGAAATGTCTCCTCGAACCTTGCTCGGAAGGTCTCCTCGAGTAATGTTCGGAATGTCTACTCAAACATGATTCGGAATGTCCCCTCGAACCTAGCTCGGAATGTCTCATCGAGCGTAGTTCGGCATGTCTCATCGAACTTATCAATCCTATCACAAGGAAACACACAATAGGCATACACAACCCACGTACTCATATAAAGCAGTAGGTATTCACACAGCCCAATTATTCCCGTTTGTACGTAGTATTTTTCTCTCGTATACTTACCGTACTTATTATTCAAAGATTTATCTCACTATCGTACATATTAGAGTATTCGCACAACTCTAAGATTTATGGTTACCTTTTTATTTATGACAGTAGTTACTATCTCTAACCTACTGGTATACACATTATATTGACGTGGACTCTACCTGTAACTCAATTCTCAATTTCTGACACGCGACTTGATCGGTTTATCCATGTCGGTCCATATCCCAAGCCTTACACTCAACGGCCATAACGGACCCTAATTAGACTCCCTACTGGTCTTTATCAAGTCCCTCCATAGGCATAACCACATCACTAAAATTTTCCCCCATCGTTGGAATTCAAAGAAAATTTAATCAACAAAAATAGCCTAAAATCAGCTTTGGTCGATCGATCGACCAAAGGCTTCGATCTATCGACGCCATGGATCGATCGACATTCTTCAATCGATCGATCGATCGAACAGGTGCAGGTCGTCTTCTTCCTTGTTTCACCATGTCTATCCGATCCAATACTTCATTACACCTTATGCGAATCCTTCCCAACATCACCAATCATCTTATAAATGTATAGGGATCATTCTTAACGTAAATATATCATCAAATCCTTACTAAATCCATCTAAGAACTATCCAAATCTAAATTTTTCTCAAAACCCTAGATAATTTAGTTCTTCATGGTTATACATCATAAATCCAGATTTAAATTCGTAATTACTAATATAAATCCATTTGTTATCAGTCCTCTACAAATGTAACTGCCAACTACATGCAATCCTACTCCAACATGTAATCAATTCATTCTTTTTCTGTAAGAACTTTCAATAAAAATAATTTATTTAAAAAGCCCTACACATGGGTATTATAACTTCACAAATTTGCAATAAACCACTTGCCTTGATTATGGTAGGGTCTGATTTCGTGGATGATGAGGGTGTTCGATTGATTCCTTCTTCAATCTCCCTTCTAAATTGATCTTGGTTGCAAGGAGCCCTTTGGAACCCTTTAAGCCTTCATAAAACTCTCTCTCTTTTCTCTCCGTTGGTTCCTCTCTATTTTTCAATGTTATGAACCCTAACTTAAGCCCCAAACCATTTGATACACTTTTCTACAATTGACCTGGGACCCAAATTGTACACTCGGGTACACTTTTTTTACCCTTTTGGGACCACCCGTGCCCTCCATTCGAGTCACTTTGAAAAAACATCTCATTTAAATTATCGAATTAAATCATTTTCTCCAAATTAAAATTTTTAAATCTCCAATTTAATTAATTTTCATATTCTCCAAAAGTATGGGGTGTTACATACTTCTCCCCTTACAAAGGAATTTCGTCCTCGAAATTCAGATGAGCCTAGTGATCCAAATCTTGAATCTCACTCTAGGCATGTGCCTTTAAGCTCGCTATATCTATCTCTCCCGTTTCTAACTATAAATTATACAAATATGCATTTTAGTTAACGAGGCGCCCATACACCCTGTACCCGTGCTTGACTGCACAAAAGTTGCCTTAATTAACCCGGGTGCCCATACACCCTATCCTCGTGCTTTATCGCATGAAAGTTACCCAACTATGATAGCCGTGACCCGTAATATAACTTCAAATCCATAGTCATTTCACACATATATATAATGGACGGGGTACCCAACCCATGTACCAACGACCAAACATCTCCCCACTTCCAACGTTACGCTAAGTTTCATGCGTGGGACGTCTCGCAAAGCGAAATCCAAACAAGGAACCCCCTCGATACACTACTACGTAACATTATCGGTCGTTGATATCCGTTAGACCCTCACTTCATAGTACGTACCCCCAAATACTTGTCTATTAACACAAAAAGCATACACGCCTACTCTTATGCTACAAAAGACAACATGAAATACCGCGCCCTTACTATCACTAGCTCTTGCGCAAAATAAACCCCGAGCTATCTCTCCCTGTTCGAAAATAAATTTAACCACCCTTATTCACCTCAGTAGACATCCCAACTTCACGGGATAAAATATAACCATATAATCACATATTCGTATTAGTCTATTATGCCACATATAATAACATGTATACACACAAACCTTGGTCAAAGCCTCTTTCAGGTGTTACCTATCAAAACACAATATTATGCTGGAACCAAGAACCCAAAATCTTGCCATATCTACCATTATAGCCTAATCCATCGCTAACCGGTCAAAACTCAGCAAGTAGTCTACTTAATTCTCATAATTCTCGAAGGTACCAGACTACCACATCATGCAACCACCCTTGGTGTATGCCTCCATTTTCTCTCATGCGACACAAAAGTTTTGCTACCCCCTTCCCGGTAAATAATTATGTACGTACCCAGTAAGGTCACTACTGCTACAGCATTCACTAATCCTGACTCTCTCACGAATTAGAGTGTTAACAGTCTCATTTACGAAGCACCGATGTCACTTAAAAAAATTTCATACTCATATAGATAAATATAAAAGAAATTCCTCCACATTTTAGTCTATCATCCTGACGCAAGATTTAGTCTCCCAAATATAATATTGAATCCTTTTCAGATCGAATGCATTAATATGCCACAATCCACTAGTGACTCCTCATACACAGAGGAACCACCGGGTATCTGTAATATGCCAACGGCTCGTGCAATACTAGCCTTAATAAAAAAAAAATTAGGCCCAGTATCAAACAAAATCCAACTCTCAAGCTAGTAAATAGAAAACGTACCCTCTATCGCGGGTGGTGCCTAGGGGTGGAAATTCGGGTCAACGGGCCGTTTTTGGCCCGACAAGAAAAGATTTTTTCTGACACGAACACGACACGACACGACTTCGTGTTTTTCTTAGCTGACACGAACATGACCCGAATAAAAAATAACACGACACGATAACCATAATTTCTTAAATTTCAGGCTTAAAAAACACGATAACATGACACGACACGACTCATAATTAAGGCACGACACGACTTCGTGTCAAAAAAATACGACACGAACACGAAACATCGTGTCAATTTCGGGTCAATTTCGTGTCGTTCCGTGTCATTTTTTTGTGTCGTTTCTAAAATTGCCACCCCTAGTGGTGCCTGTGGAGCTAGAGGCATCGGTACATTTCGGGCATTATACACACGCCCATAGTGCATCTGGCCCTGCTGCTGTGGGGTCGGTGCTGGTGCTGGAGCTATCAAAGCTCGATGTTCCTGCTGGGCATTCTGCTGCTGAACCCCGTCCAACTGTGGACATTATCTCTGTCTGTGACCCTGCTGGCCACATATAAAACACTGTCCCGAAAATGATCTCCTCTGGCCTTGTTGTCCTTGCCTATCCCCCCCACCAGGTTGGTAACTTTCGGATCTGTACCTCTTGGGAAAGTTCCCCTATCGGGAATTTTTCCCCTGCTGACTACCTGACTGCTGCTGCGGTGCTTCACCGGCACTACTCCCATTGGTTTTGTCCGACTGTCTTGGCTCACCTCTCTTGCTCCCCTTCGTATGGAATCGATGATCCTGATAGTGTAATAAGGCTGCATGAACGACATCAGTGTATGTCACCAATGCAGGGTTACCTATCAAATGCTGCCTGATCCTCCAGGCCAAACCCCCCATGAATTTTGCTTTCTTCCTTTCTTCATT
Organism: Sambucus nigra; assembly: GCA_949130495.1. Classification (NCBI taxonomy): domain Eukaryota; kingdom Viridiplantae; phylum Streptophyta; class Magnoliopsida; order Dipsacales; family Adoxaceae; genus Sambucus; species Sambucus nigra. The sequence continues at coordinate 117,302,218 of OX422222.1, read as the reverse complement.
GCTTACCTCATCTGGCACAAAATTAGACAGGCAAGTGAATTCTTCCTCGTAGTCCTCTACTGAATGATCAGCTTGAACTACTTCATTAAATTTCTTCCTTATCTCTGACTCTACTGCCGGCAGAAAGTACTTGCGGTCAAACCGCACCCAGAACTCTGAAATAATCATCAGATCTCTCTCCTCAGCAGTGGTCACCGACTCCCACCAATGTAGAGCTGCTCCAACTAGTCTGAAGGTAGCTAACATCTATTTCTGAACTTCGCTACAATCCAACATGTGCAGATGGCGCTGAATGTCCCTCTTCCATTGGCAAGCCGCCACTACATTCGTGCCACCCTGGAATTTTGGCGGTTGACCTTTCTAGAAGATTTCCCTGATGTTGTGCCAAGTGGGATGCCCTGGATGGGCCTCAATAACTGGGTCCGCGGGTTGTTGTGCCCGAGGCTGAGGAAAATGGGATTCCATGGCCCTCATAGCTATCTCCACGGCCTGTCACACTATCACCTCCAGCTAAGTAGCAGAAATCATCTCTGGTGGTAGGGGTGGGGTCCCTACTGGTCCTGAGGGCCCTCCCTAGCCTCATCTCTGGCGTCTGCCCTCTCGTCTCATTCCCTCCTTGGCGGCATTCTGAAATGAATTCAAGTTTGTATAAGTACACAGTTTATACAAAATTCTAATAGAAGGACGATATCATAAACACGCAAGGATAATTCAACAATCCTATCAATAGGGCTCTATATCAAAATAATGATGCGCTGAAATCGCACTAAGCCGAAGGACACTAGAACCTGATGCTCTGATACCATCTGTGACACCCCGCCTAATTAAATCCCGGATAATCAGTCCTAAATCAAATTAAAACAGGTTTCCAGTTGGTTCATTCTTAGCATCACTTTCGAAAACTTTTTAATTACTAACCACTTAGGTGAAATTAGACCAGTGCCAAATTTTAACTCTGATTAACACAACAATAACATGCGGAACAAAGTATAAATCAAATACCAAACAAATAGTCTGAGAATAACAGCTAAGATAAAACAAAATCTTGCCGAATAAACCATCGGCCAAAAAAACATTATAACCAACCCCAATATAAAAGAAAGTACTAAAGGACGACATGTTCATACTGAAAGATGAAATCCTACACTAGAATAGGAAGGATAAAAAGAAGCGTCTAAACAAGGCCCTGCAACACCCACCTATGCTGCAGCTCCGAAATTTCTAGAATAAAGTCACGCTTGGCGTCTGTGTGGCTGGACACCTAAAAGGTTTTGAAAATATTTTACAGCAAGTGTTAGTACACAAAACGTTTTGAAAATATTTAGCAAGTAATTTATTGCAATAAATATCAGTTATTGATTACACATGTTAGGATCACGCACACTCTCTTGAGTTTCCTCACCTCTCATCTATCGTGTGCACCTAACGTTCCTACCTAGTCTCGCTACTCACTTTAACTAGGTCTCCAACATCTACACACCTCAGAATATTTAGCTCATCAGTACTGCCCATACAGTACACTACATGCTACCCTTAATTTACATGAAGTCATTAGTTAAGTTTCACTTTAACTCTCCCATACCGCCCATACAGTATGTGTCCGAATGTCTAGTAATTATCATTACTCTTACTTTATTATCATTACTTAAATATTAAGTTCTCACGCTTAATTTACTCTTAGGTACTCACTACCTACCTTCTCTACTAACTACACATAAGTAGATTATTCAGACGGTATATCTTTCACACACACATATACCCAATACAACATATCCTGTTATCGATCCTATTTCACACATTAAGGACAAATGGTTCGGAATGTCTCCTAGAACCTGACTCGGAAGGTCTCCTCAAGTAATGTTCGAAATGTCTCCTCGAACACGGTTCGGAATGTCCCCTCGAACCTAGCTCGAAATGTCTCATCGAGCGTAGTTCTGCATGTCTCATCGAACTTATCAATCCTATCACAAGGAAACACACATTAGGCATACACAACCCACGTACTCATATAAAGCAGTAGGTATTCACACAGCCTAATTATTCCTGTGTGTACATGGTATTTTTCTCTCGTATACTTACCGTACTTATTATTCAAAGATTTATCTCACTATCGTACATATTAGAGTATTCGCACAAATCTAAGATTTCTGGTTACCTCTTTATTTATAACAGTAGTTACTATCTCTAACCTACTGGTATACACATTATATTGACGTGGGCTCTCCTTGTAACTCAATTCGCAATTTCTGACACGCGACTCGATCGATTTATCCCTGTCGGTCCATATCCTAAGACTTACACTCAACGGCCATAATGAACCCTAATTATACTCCCTACTGGTCTTTATCAAGTCCCTCCATAGGCATAACCACATCACTAAAATTGTCCCCCATCGTTGGAATTCAAAGAAAATTTAATCAACAAAAATAGCCTAAAATTAGCTTTGGCCGATCGATCGACCAAAGGCTTCGATCGATCGACGCAATCAATCGATCGATCGACCCCATCGATCGATCGACATTCTTCAATCGATCGATCGATCGATCGATCAAACAGGTGCAGGTCGTCTTCTTCCTTATTTCACCATGTCTGTCCGATCCAACACTTCATTACACCTTATGAAAATCCTTCCCAACATCACCAATCATCTTATAAATGTATAGGGATTATTCTTAACGTAAATATATCATCAAATCCTTACTAAATCCATCCAAGAACTATCCAAATCTAAATTTTTCTCAAAACCCTAGATAATTTAGTTCTTCATGGTTATACAACATAAACCCGGATTTAAATTCGTAATTACCAATATAAATCCATTTTTTATTAGTCCTCTACAAATGTAAATTTCAACTACATGCAATCCTACTCCAACATTGCGCAACGACTATGACCTGGGGAATGTACGCATCCTGCTCCTCAAGTCAGGGGCCTCACCCACATCGCGCAACTTTCCATGATAGCACTGGAGGGTATGTTCACACAATAAATATACATATATCATTCACACTATATATATATATATATATATATATATATACAATCACATCATATAAATGTAAACCATCACACAAGGTATATGCAATCACGCCATATAGGTATACATACTATAATACTCCCGTAGGTAAATGAAGTGAATTCGTCTATAGTATATAACCCTCATTATACTAACCGTTGCTAACTCACATACCTTTCCACAATTTCACAATACGATCTCTCACTTGAATCTCATTTATTACACCTACGAATATGAGAAGTCTCCCAATTAAATCAATATTATGGATACCATCTATATACGAATACACACCGATCAACAATCTTTATCCCCAATCTGTATTATGGTTCAATCAATCATACGAACCATTAACTCTATCATATTTGTGATTTAATCCAAAAGTCCAACATCGCTAAGCGCATCCCGCCTCTCTCTTATAGACCCATAATTATCTACAAATCGAAATCTCGATGATAATAGGCTTCCCCACTAGTCGATATGATAACTTAAGTTCGCACTCTCTCGGAATAACTCAATACGACCACAATATCTCATCTTAAGTGAAACTCCCTAAAAATCTCCAAAATGTACTTCTCATAACATATATAAAGGTTCCAAATCGACAAACCCAAACGAAACGGAACGAAACTCACTCTAAAAAAACCTTGCAAAACAGCCCTATTTTCGAATCGATTCGGCCCCTCTGAATCGATTCGGTCCAAACAGCGAATCGATTCGGCCCCAGCGAATCAATTCGGACCAAAGGGACCTATAAGTCTATTACATACCGAATCGATTCAGCCCCAAAGACCTGTAGGTTCTGCAACATGCCGAATCGATTCACAAGGGGCGAATCGATTCGGTTTGTTCAGCAAGCTACGAATGGGTTGTTTCCTCAAAAACCCAAAAATCAATTACATCAATTTTTATCCATCATTCTTCAACCCAAATATATATCTAACATCAAAACTCATTATATAACTCAACTCAACCATTTATATACCCTCAAATCCATATACACACCTCAAATGCAAGATTGAACCCAAAATCTAGGTTTTGACATTTTGAACCCAAAATTCATAATTTAATCCAAAAATCATGAAATAAAGGATGCACAAGAATTATTTAGCAAGTTTAATCACTTGCCTCAAGTTTGTAGAGTCTGAATCTTCCTCGAAATCGCGTAATAACCGGAATCCCTAAGCTTTTCTCCTCTTTCTCTTCTTCCTTTCCTCTTCTCTCTTTCTCTCTAGGGCTTTCTCTTTTCTCTAAAATGAGATTGGCTTCTCACGTAGGCTTAATAAGACTCAACTCCAAAATACCCAACTTTAAATGATAATACACACTTTAAATGACTCGGTTACTCCAATTCGAGACAAACGAACTTAAAAATATTTCAAAACCCAAATAAGACCCAAGTAAAGTCATTTTGACTATCTCGAACCTTTCGAGATCAACCGCAAACTCAGAATCTTCATTCGAAATACTTTCTAACATCCTCAAATTTTGACCTCAATTGCCAATTTCAAAATTTTCCAAATTAAATGAATATTATTTCTCCCAAATTAATTAAATTATTAGTCCAAAAATCGCGGGGTATTACAAGAGGCAACGGACAACTACATGATGGTTAAATCTTGGGTCAGTCACGAAGCGAGAATTACGTTCGGGAACTCGTCGACCAGGCAAGATGGATGGAAAATGGAGGTAAAATTTTTGGTTTTATCCTGATGAGCATGAGGTAGGTTTCGAGTGGCATAAGTGCGCCACAATATAAATGGTAGCACTAAAAATTTGCGGGTGAGTCAGGTTTAGTGGGTGTGTGGGCAGTATCATCCTTATAATTACAAATATGTTTATCGTTTGGTAGCGGGACTCTTTGGTGATGCCTATGCGGGAGAGGGTGTGAACACTAAGAGGTTGTTTATATTGTGGGTTAAATTATTCCTTTTTAGAGTAATGAGAGTAGATCATATTAATATCTTGTGTAGTGACTGGATACCAAGGGTTTAAGCGAAAGTAGACTATACAGTAAGACTATCGTATTTGTTGATCCAGAGTAAGATATATTGCTTTGCAAGGCATCACCTGAAAGAGGGTCGAGTCTATATATTGTAATACCCGTATTTTTAAGGTATTATATTATGGGATTAATTAAATTAAATTGAGATAAATTAATTTGATATTATTTCAAATTTTAAAATAAATATTTAATAGCGTGACGAGAGTTAGTAACTATTGGTAAGAATTATGTTGAATATTACTAGATGAGTAAAGTAATATATGATATTGAATTTATTAAAATTGTCGCGAGTGAATAACACGACAGTTATAGAAATTAAGTTGGGATGCTCGTGTATCGTATCAGAACTAAATTAATGGAATAAAAAGTAATTTAATTATACGTCTCCCGTATGGTCATTTCGAGTGTACCAATGTGTCTGAAAGGGTTGAGATAGTCAAAAAAGTGTACCCGGTGGTTTATGTTGGGTCTCGGACGTTTTTAGGACTAACCGGTAACCAGAGAGGGCTTTTTTGTGATTTTAAATTTTAGGCCTTAATTATGGACGAAATTTGAAGGGTTATATCTGATGGGAATTAGATTCCTCGAGGGTTAGAAACTTTAGAGTTGCATAGAGGCTAAGGAAGAGAGAAGGGAGAAGTCTTCCAAGGAGGAGAGACACCAACCCTACACCACTCTCACTAACTCCACCAACAATGCGTAGATCGGGAAACGAGGAGCGGGATCATACCCATCATTCTCTATGATTTAGACTTTGATATCCAGACAAATATCTAACTTCTTGTTCTTTAGTTGATAACACATCCATGCTAGTGTAGGAGTTAATTAAATTATGTCTTCATGAAAAAAAATATATTGTTAGGAGATTATTATTGCAATTTTCGAGTAGAAACCATGTTAGGATGAATATCTTGTTATATGTAGAATGTTATCCATGAAATTTAATGCCCAGAAGCGATAGAAATCTGAAAATTAAATGAATTCTGAGAAAATTTGATGAACTAAGGTTAAATGATAATTTCTTAAATTAACCCATTTGATGATGAATCTTGAGGAATTAATGAATGTTTTATGTTAGAAATAATCCATATTGGTTTATATAACGTTCATGATGTTTGGTTGGGAGTTTGGGATATGTTAATGGAGTTTTGATGATTTAAGTTGGGAGAAACCCGTAGGCTTAATATGCAGAATTCTGGGCAAGACCAACTTGGTTGATCGATCGACTCAAGAATGTCAATCGATCGATCGGCCCCATTCATCGATCGATCGAATCCTCCTGAAAATGGAAACTTCTTCCCCTTTTTAAATGTTAATCCAATCCCAATGTGTAAGGACCCTTGGGTATAATTTAAATATTATAATGGGACTTGAGGAGGGCCAGTAGGGTATAAGTAGGGTCCGAGGAAGATGATTTTATATAAGATTTAACCGTGGAATTTCGGGGGTATAAATTGAATGGGAAATCGTGCGTACATTAAATTAGGCCTTGTGAGAATTAAGAAGGACTTGGACCAGTAGGGTAGTGAGTCGGACGGTCCTAAGAGACGTGAGGGTATGTGCAAACCTCTTACTGACTTGGAACTATGCTTCGCCTCCAATATGTGTGTTTTGTGTTAATAATGTTAGAGAGTGATTCTGAACTAGTATTTCCCTTTTGTATGAGTGATACAGGGACTTGATAGCAGAGTATGCCAGCACCAAAGACTTATGTGGGGTGCCCTACTAGTATATACATTATAGGTGATAAATATATATATACCTGTGATTAATCTACTGTGCTTGTAAGTAGATAAAATTGAGTAATTAATATTAAATGAGTTAAGTGGTTGAGAACTTAAGTCTGAATTGAGATAAATATAACTGGCCTGGAAAATTCATAAGAAAAGGTTATTAGATATAAACTATAGTCATGCAATCACTTGGATTAGGCTTGGTGAATGAAATTTGGGTTAGACTAGTTAACTGGGCTAGATTTAACTAGGTTAATTCGGTAGTATGTTAGGCGTGCACACTAGTTGAGGGGTGAGAATTCGCAAGTGAGTGTCGAAGTACTAAGATATATGTAATATCAACTAGTAAGCATTTTAAATACTTGTTAAACTATTTTTAAAGCTATTTTATACTCAGGCTCTGACCCGTTTTCTGTTATCTCTTCCTTCTCTTGTGTGTGTATATATATATATATATACAGGTGCCCAGTCACAGGGGCGTCAGGCTTAAATCTTCGGACTATTGATGCGCTGCAGCTAGTGTGGGAGTTGCAGGTCCTTGCAGTAGACGACTTCATCTGTGTCTTCTCATCCTCCTATTTAATCATTTTTAGATAGAGCATGTGTCGGCCATTTCCATATTTCATTTAGTTCAGAGAGAGATTTGTACTCTTTATTATTTCAGAATTCAGCTATTGTTGAGATTGTTTTGATCATTTCTTTGTCCTGCGATTTGGGATATTATTTTGAATTGGTTAACCTAGCTTGGTTACTTCATTTGTATGGTTTGGTTTTTAATATTATTATCTGTGTTTATAAAAATTGTGTCATATATTAAATCATAACAATAGAACTTATTCTATAAAATTAAATGTTATAACACTTAGCTTAATTATTTATTAAGTGGTTAATAAAGAAAATTATTTTTCGTCAGTGATGCTAAGAATGAACCAACCGGACGCTTTGATTTAATTTAATAAAGGACTGATCACCCGGTATTTAATTAGGCGGGGTGTCATAGGTGGTATTAGAGCATCAGATTCTAGAGTCCTTTAGGATCTGTGCGGCTTATTGTGCTTCCAGCTTAGCGTCTTTGATATAAAGCCTTATTTTTAGGACTGTTGTGTTCTTGTTTATGCGATTACGTCTTAAGCTATTTGAGATTTAATAATAACTGTGGACTAATAATATTCTTTCTCGTCTCAGATGCCTCATGCCTTTCAGTGGGCACATCCCCCAGAGTTCTCGGGCGGTTTTGATATTGTCATCGTGGGCCAATGGAAGAAAGACATCCAGAGGCATCTTCGCATGTACAAGTGAACAGACATTCAGAGACAGTTACAGACTTCCTACAAGCTAGTGGGGGACGCCTTACATTGGTGGGAGTCCACTACCACCTTAGAGGAAAGGGATAATATGACGATTCAAAGCTTTTGGGTGCGGTTTGACCGCAAATACTTTCCTTCAGCCGTGCAGACTGAGATGAGGGGGAAACTGTTGAATCTCAAGCAGGAGAGTATGACTATCACGGAGTATGAGGAGGAGTTCACAAGACTGATTACTATTATGCCAGATGAGGCACCTACCGAAGAGAAGAAGATTCAGATGTTTATGGATGATTTGACCTGGAGGATTCGCCAGCACCTCTTGAGTAATCTGTCATTAGGTACTTATACTAATGTACTCAATGCCACCCTATTGCATTTTCAGGACCACCGCTTCCACCCGAAGGGTAGCAAATGAGCCCGGGAGTTCAGCCAGTAGGGTCGGACAGGAGGTAGTAGTGCCAGTGGGCACCCGTAGCTCAAGGGCAGGTCCATCAGGGTGAACATAGTTCCCATCAGGGGGACCCTGTTAAGAGATTCTGATCTGGTGACTCTAGGCAGAACAGGGAGGCTATTGACAGAGCCAGTAGGGCCAGTTCAGTCAGCAGGGCGATCAGGGTCAACAGCAGTATCAGCAGGGCCAGTGGAGGGGTGGTAACGACCATCAGGGCTGGGGACAGATGGGAGGAAACTTTAGGGGAAGATGCTTTACTTGTGCCAAGAATGGCCATAGATGTCAGGATTTTCCCGAGGGGGACAAGGACCCGCAGCAACAGGGTGGCCGTCAGGAGCCACAGAGACCGATCTTCCCAACCGCCCTCCCCTCACCACCTCAGATTCCAGCCTTACCATCCATCCCAACCATCCCAGTTCAGTAAGGACAATTGCAGTATGGACGTGTTTATAACGTTCACCAAGCAGCAACATCGTAGGCGCCACCCGCAGTTGATGGTAAGTTTTCTATCTATGGTACTATGGGGAGCATTTTATTTGACACCGAGGCATAACACTGCTTTATAGCCACTAGTTTTTCATGGGCCACGGGATTGTTAGACTCGATAGAGAGTACAGTGACACGTGTAGACTCATCATTGAGTAATGTGTCATTGATTTTCTTTATATGCCGGGGAGTAGGTATAGAGATTGGGAGTCTGATTTTGCCTGCAGACATGTTAGTCTTAGATATGCATGAGCATGACGCCATTATTGGCATGGATTGGCTTGCTGCTTATAGAGCCATTATAGACTGTTTCAATGGGAGTATTATTTTTACTATTCCGGGCCAGGAGATATTTCTGGTGGCGATGCCTCGTCCTGAGGGAGGATCGTCCACTCATTTATATTACATAGAGGAGGAGACCTATAAGGAGGTAGTGATCCCTATTGATTCGATTCCCATAGTTCACGAGTTTTTTGATGTGTTCCAGGAGATACCGAGACTACCACCTAGTGGCAGATAGATTTCGTTATATATTTAATGTCGGGCACTCGATCGATAGCCTGCACACCATACCGTATGACTCCAGCCGAGATGAGAGAGTTACGTGATCAGATTGAGTAGCTGTTAGGATAGGGCTTTATCCATAGGAGTACCTCACCCTAGGGTTTCTCTCGTGCTGTTTGTGAAGAAAAGAGATGGGTCATTGAGGTTGTGTGTGAATTATCGAGAGTTGAACAAAGTCAAGATATGGAATAAGTATCCGTTGCCCCAAATTGATGAATTTTTTGACCAGTTGAGAGGAGCTACCTTATTCTCAAAGATAGACTTGAAGTCGAGATACCATCAGTTACGGATTAGGGAGCAGGATGTGTCGAAGACTGCTTTCTTGACGCAATATGGATCCTACGAGTTCTGCGTTATGCCGTTTGGGCTAACCAATGCTCCAGACGTATTCATGGACTTAATGAAGAGGGTGTTCAGAGATTTCCTGGATCATTTTATCATTGTCTTCATAGATCACATCCTGATTTATTCCCAGATTGAGGAGAAGCATGCCGAGCATTTGAGACGGGTTCTTCAGACTCTGCGATAGCATCAGTTATATGCTAAGTATGAGAAGTGCGGGTTTTGGCTACGAGAAGTCTAGTTGTTGGGGCACATTATTTCCGCTAGGGGGATATCCATTGATCCTGAAAAAGTGTCCGCGGTGAGGGAGTGGGGGCAGCCCATGACACCATCAAAGATCCGTAGTTTCTTGGGACTGGCTGGGTACTACAGGTGGTTCATTAGAGGATTTTCGAAAATAGCGGGTCCATTGACTAATCTGACTCGCAAGGGGGTACCGTACTTATGGGATGACGCTTGTCAGTTGGCTTTCGATGAGCTAAAGGATAAGTTTACTTCGGCACCAGTCATTGGTTTACCCAGGCCAGGAGTAGAGTACCTAGTGTATACTAACGCTTCCTTACATGGACTTGGTGGAGTACTTTAGCAAGAGGAGCAGGCTATAGCTTATCCCTCCCGCAAGCTCAAGCCTCACGAGAAGAATTACCCCCACCCACTATTTGGAGCTAGTAGTAGTTGTGTTTGTCTTGCGAATTTGGAGACACTACTTGTTGGGGGAGCAATTTCGCCTGGTCACAGACCACAAGTCACCGCAATACTTGTTCACTCAGCGGGAGTTGAACATGCGTCAACATAGGTGGCTGGAGTTTGTGAAAGATTACCAGTTCGAGATACAGTACCACCCGGGGAAGGCTAACTTAGTTGATGATGCGTTGAGACGTAGGCCAGTAGGTGGGGTGGCGGATGTGTGAAAGGCAAAGTGGAAAGAGTTAGGACATCAGGAGGCAGTGGCCTGATTCTTTTTGTCCGTCATGACAGACACACCAGAGATTTTTACTAGGGTGATCGAGGACCAAGCAGATGATATATTTTTCCAGGATCAGATTGTACAGCTTCTAGCCAAGGGCGCGGATTCCTACTCAGTGAGTTCAGATAGAGGATTGCGATTTAATGGGAGGTTAGTGGTCCCGAAGGGTGAGGACTTGCGTCATGCAGTGATGACAGCGTCGCATGGATCTCGATTTTTGATACATCCCAGATGAGATAAGATGTACCAGGATGTGAGGTGATAGTACTGGTGGCGTGGGATGAGGAAGGACAGTGCGGAGTTCGTGTCTAAGTGTGTCACCTGTCAGCTGGTAAAGGTGGACCATCAGAGACTGCCAGGGTAACTTCAGCCGCTAGAGATCCCTACGTGGAAATGGGAGAGCATTTCCACGGATTTCATCACTGGGTTGCCTACGTCACAGTGGGGTCACGATTCTATATGGGTAGTGGTGGATCGTTTGACCAAGGTAGCGTATTTTCTGCCAGTGCAGACAGACTACACTACGGGACAGTATGCCCAGTTATTCATTGCTGAGATAGTGAGGTTGCATGGGGTTCCCCTGGATATCGTGTCAGATAGAGATAAGATTTTTGTGTTGCACTTTTGGGAGAGCTTTCAGGAGGCTATAGGTACCGAGCTGCGGTTGAGTACGGCATATCACCCCCAGACAGGTGGGTAGACTGAGCGTACTAATCAGATGCTTGAGGATATGCTACGCATGTGTATCCTTAATTTTGGAGGAGGATGGGAGAAGTACCTTCCACTGGTGGAGTTCACTTATAATAACTCCTACCAGTTTAAGACTAGCATAGCCCCTTTCGAGGCATTGTACGGTAAACCTTGTCGTTCTCCCACTTGTTAGCTAAAGGTGGGGGACAACAAGCTACTTGGGCCAGAGGTGATTTAGGAGATGTCAGCCAGGATTAAGTTGATCAGGAGTCGCATTCGGGTAGCCCAGGACAGGCAGAAAAGCTACGTCGATGCAAAGCGGTCTTTCCGGTAGTTTAGCGTGGGAGACTAAGTATTATTGCGGGTGTCTCCTATGAAAGGAGTGATGAGATTCGGGAAGAAAGAGAAATTAGCTCCGAGGTACGTAGGACCATTTCACATTATCGAGAGGATTGGACTAGTGGCATACAGGCTTGGGTTGCCGAAACACTTGCACATTATTCATGATGTGTTCCACATTTCATCGTTGAGGCGGTATCTTCGGGATGATTTGGCCCATACTCATATTGCGATAGAGGAGATTAATTTGCAAACCGACAGTTCTTATGAGGAGAGACCAGTGTCCATCCTAGACCATAGTGAAAGTAAATTGAGGTCGAAGGTAGTCCCACTTGTACGGATCCAGTGGGAGCATCATAATGTAAAGGAGTCCACTTGGGAGTGCGAGGCATATATGCGCGAAAAGTATCAGGAATTATTTTTGCCAGGTATGCCTTATTTTTCGAACTTCGGGACGAAATTTCGTTATTAGGAGGGAAGTATGTAATACCCTGTATTTTTAAGATATTATATTATGGGATTAATTAAATTAAATTGGGATAAATTAATTTGATATTATTTCGGATTTTAAAATAAATATTTACTAGCGTGACGAGAGTTAGTAATTATTGGTAAGAATTATGTTGAATATTACTAGATGAGTAAATTAATATATGAGATTGAATTTATTAAAATTATCGCGAGTGAATAATACGACAGTTATAAAAATTAAGTTGGGACGCGCGTGTGTCGTGTGGGGACTAAATTAATGGAATAAAAAGTAATTTAATTATAAGTCGCATGTATGGTCATTTCGAGTGCGGAAATGTGTCCGTAAGGGTTGAGATAGACAGAAAAGTATACCCAGAAATTTAGTTTGGGTCTCAGAACTTTTTTAGGCCTAACCGGTAACCCGGGAGGGCATTTTGGTAATTTCTAATTTTAGGCCTTAATTATGGACGAAAATTGAAGGGTTATATCTGATGGGAGTTAGATTCCTCGAGGGTTAGAAACTTTGGAGTTGCATAGAGGCTAAGGAAGAGAGAAGAAAGAAGGCTTCCAAGGAGGAGAGACACCAACCCTACACCACTCTCACCAATTCCACCAATAACGCGTAGATCGGGAAACGAGGAGCGGGATCATACCTATCATTCTCTACGATTCAGACTTTGATTTCTAGACAAGTATCTAACTTGTTGTTCTTTAGTTGAAAACGCATCCATGCTAGTGTAGGAGTTAATTAAATTATGTCTTCATGAAAAAAATATGTTGTTGGGAGATTATTATTGCAATTTTAGTGTAAAAACCATGTTAGGATGAATAAATTGTTATATGTAGAATGTTATCCATGAAATTTAATGCCCAGTAGAGATAGAAATCTGAAAATTAAATGAATTCTTGAGAAAATTTGATGAACTAGGGTTAAATGATAATTTCTTGAATTAACCCATTTGATGACGAATCTTGAGGAATTAATGTTTTACGTTAGAAATCATCCATATTGGTTTATATAACGTTTAAGATGTTTGGTTGGGAGTTTGGGACATTTTAATGGAGTTTTGATGATTTAAGTTGGAAGAAACCCGTATGCTTAATATGCAGAATTCTGGGCAAGACCTGCTTGGTCAATCGATCGACTCAAGAATGTCGATCAATCGACAGGATCGATCGGTCGACTCCTCCTGGAAATAGAAACTTCTTCCCCTTTTTAAATGTTAATCTAATCCCAATGTGTAAGGACCCTTGGTCATAATTTAAATATTATAATAGGACTTGAGGAGGACCAGTAGGGTATAAGTAGGGGTCGGGGAAGACGATTTTATATGAGATTTAACCGTGGGATTTTGGGGGTACAAATTGAATGGAAAATCGTGCTTATGTTAAATTAGGCCTTGTGAGAATTAAGAAGGACTTAGACTAGTAGGGTAGTGAGTGTACATCTACTGATTTTATATTTATCAAGAGGGTACACTTCGAGAGTCGAGAAGTACTTAAGGATTTGCGGTAATTAAGAAAGTAAAAAGAATGATTTAATGATACGTAGAACTCGGACGTTGTGTGCCACGCATGGTTCGCATGTATTATGGATCGTGGGTGTACCTAGCTGAATAATGTGAATATATATATATATATATATTTGTGTGTAATCATACCCGCGCTACTTGCTATCATGGAGGTTTCGCGTCGGGACAGTCTTATCTCGATTGGACCTTTATGGGGGATATTGACTTGTACCCTAGAACATAAAATCCTTGGTACAGGCTATTCGAGAATGATAGTCAGACGGTCCAAAGAGACGTGAGGGTATGTGCTGACCTCTTAGTGACTTGGAACTATGCTTCGCCTCCAATATGTGTGTTTTGTGTTAATATAGTTCGAGAGTGATTCCGAACTAGTATTTCCCTTTTGTACGAGTGATACAGGGACTTGATAGCAGAGTATGCCAGCACCATATACTTATGTGGGGTGCCCTACTAGTCTATACATTATGGGTGATAAATATAGATATACCTGTGATTAATCTACTTTGCTTGTAAGTAGATAAAATTGAGTAATTAATATTAAATGAGTTAAGTGGTTGAGAACTTAAGTCTGAATTGAGATAAATATAACTGGCTTGGCAAATTCATAAGAAAAGGTTATTAGATATAAACTATAGTCATGCAATCACTTGGATTAGGCTTGGTGAATGAAAATTGGGTTAGACTAGTTAACTGTGTTAGATTTAACTAGGTTAATTCGGTAGTACGTTAGGCGTGCACACTAGTTGAGGAGTGAGAATTCGCAAGTGATCGTCGAAGTACTAACATGTATGTAATATCAACTAGTAAGCCTTTTAAATACTTGTTAAACTATTTTTAAAGCTATTTTACACTTGGGCTCTGACCCGTTTCCTATTATCTCTTCCTTCTCTTGTGTGTGTCTATATATATATATATATATATATATATATATATATTACAGGTACCCAGCCACAGGGGCGTCAGGCTTAGATCTTTGGACTATTGACGCGCTGCAGCTAGTGTGGGAGTTGCTGGTCCTTGCAGTAGACGACTTCATCCGTGTCTTCTCATCCTCCTATTTAGTCAGTTTTAGATAGGGCATGTGTCGCCCATTTCCATATTTCATTTAGTTCAGAGAGAGATTTGTACTCTTTATTATTTCAGTATTCATCTATTGTTGAGATTTTTTTAATCATTTCTTTATCCTGCGATTTGGGATATTAATTTGGATTGGTTAATCTAGCTTGGTTACTTCATTGGATGGTTTGGTTTTTAATATTATTATCTGTGTTTATAAAAATGGTGTCGTATATTAAATCATAACAATAGAACTTATTCTATAAAATTAAATGTTATGACACTTAGCTTAATTTATTTATTAGGTGGTTAATAAAGAAAATTATTTTTCGTCAGTGATGCTAAGAATGAACCAACCGGACGCTTTGATTTAATTTAATAAATGATTGATCACCCGGTATTTAATTAGGCGGGGTGCCACATATATATTGTATTGTATATTAGACTTCGAATAGTATAGTTATCTCGTTACATTTTATCCTGCTGCATGGGGACCTTTACTGATATGATGCAGCGTATATCGGGTTTTCCGTTAAGCGGAGAGATTTAGCTCGTTATTGATTAAGTTCTGAGAACTTAGTGATAGTGAAAGCATCGTATCATAAGATGCCTCCAATGACATGGGTGTGGATGATTTGACTTATGTGTCGGGAGACAGAATTTAAGGTATCTTAGTTATATGCTTTCGACCCATGAATCTTGATGACCGACAATGCGCGGTAGTAGTATATCTGGGGGGCTCCTTATTTGGATTTCACATGCGAGACATCCCACGCATGAACCTTAACGAATATCGGAAGTTAGGAGATGTGTGATCTTTAGGATAAGGATCTTGTACACTAGTTGTTGCACGGATGTGTGGTTAAAACCGTCAACTGAAAGTTATTTTATGATTTTTGGCTAGTAGGAGACGAGTAGTATTTGTGCAGTTATGCACGGTATATAGGATGTATGAGCGCCCTAGTTAATTGGATTTTAGTATCGTCCGCAGTCAGAAGTTGAGGAAATGTATGAGTTGAACCTAAGAGTCGGTAAATAAGGGAGTTGGCACATGGGGATGTTGGAGCTTTCCCCAGTAGAGGAAATACTTTAGCCATTGGTAGATAGGCTCATCGTAGTGGAAAATTTTGGGAGAAATTTTAATGTATATTGGAGTCTCCATGGAGAAATGGTAGATATAATGATGGGATATTTCGGTGTAAGGTGACTAAAGAGGATTGAAGGTTAGTTTGAATGGTAGTGTGTAGACCGTCAGACTAAAGGATACCATTAGTAGAGGTGCAGCAGGAGCAACAAAATGATTTCGACTTTAGGAAGAGGCGGATGTTGTGCAAGGATATATTCAAAGCTGCTAGTAGCAAACTTATCCAAATTTCGAGAACAAAGTTCCTTTGCAAGGGGGAAGCATGTAACACCCCGTATTTCTGAATATTTATAAGTTAATTAATTCGATTATTTTTTGAAATTGCACGTGTGTCGTAATTTAATTGAATTAAATATTATGTGTTGATTAAAATATTAATCGGTAGATAAATAATTAATGTTTGTTGAATATAATTACTAAATGAAGTATGATTAAGTATTTTACGGCATAGCAAGTGATAGTGATGTGAATGTATTAGATCTCAGTCGGGAGTCGCGTGTAGACTATTTGAGGTCGAGATAGGAAATTATTGTAGAGTGACTCGAATGGTGATTTCAAGATCACGATTGATTCCGAATGGTTCGAAATAGTCGAAATAGTATATCTGGGTGTATTGTTTGGGTCGCGGGGCGATTTTAGACCAACTCGGCACCATATGAGGCGTTTCAGTCATCTGGTGGACTAGGGTAGAGAGAAATCCAAAAATTAAAAGGTTATATCAGCCCATTTGTGTTAAAGGCTAGGGTTACAACAGTCTTGAGAGCGGAATGACCATTATAAAGGAATAAGATAGAGTTCTTGGAGATTCAACACCATTTTTGTGTTGCCTTAACCACCGGAGTACAAATCGGAAGAAGAGGAAGACATCTTCATCACACAAAAATGAAATCAGAGCTGCTATTGCAAACATAAGTGTTTATCTTGCATGTTTTTAAAGAAGTTATAATACCCATGGTAGGACTTGATGAAATCTAGTATGAACACATAATTTTGAGATAAAACTATATGTTTAATTCATATTAATGATAAGGATTCATGTTAGATTTGGATTTCTGAGATTGATAATACGAAATCTGAATTTTTGGGAGATTTTGAGAGATTAAAATCTGGGTTTCTTGAAGAACATGAATGAAAAAGTGAAACTAGGGTTTTATAGAATAAACCATTGATGAACTCTTGATTATTACGAATTTAATGATGTTTGGGTATTAGAAATTCGTTAGGAATCGTTCATATACTCTTGTTTGATGATGGGTTAAATGATGTTAGAGTCTGGGTTCGATGCATGAAGGTTTGTTGGATAAAAATGGTAGAAAACGTAACAGTTAAATGAAGAAGACAATCTGCCAGGGGTGAATCAATTCAGCTGGATGACCGAATTGATTCAGTAGGCGAATCAATTCGGTTTCTTCACCGAAGGTTGCCCAGATTTTGGTAAATTTTTAGTTTATGCCCTAAATTTCACGAATAATCAACGAGGTGACTTTTGTATTATTCTTAAACTATAGGGAGGGATCCATTAAATTCCAGTAAACTATGGTACGGATTTGGTTTAGCTAAAATGAGAGAAATATAAGGCTAGGACCTTTTGGGCCTAATATAAAATTTAAGAAATTTCGAGAATCAAAACGGGTTATGGAGAGCGTGAGTAAACCCAAGTTGTGAACCAGTAAAATATAGATATATTAACTATTGATATTAATTAAGGGGTAACTAGGACCCTTCGGATAGAAAGTGATACTCAGAAATATATGAAAAGAGGCTATAATTAATACTATGAGTATTCGAGAGTTATATAATACGTACGGGTTTATATGATAGGTTGTGAGCATACCTACTGAATAATATGTGTAAATATAGGTTGGGTGAATACCTATTATTGTGATTTGGTTATGTGTGTATACATATATACCAATGTTGTCTGCTATCACGGGAGGTTTCGCGCAAAGGGTGATCCCACCTTGACGATTCCAATGAGGTCTGAATGTGTACCCGAGAACATAGAACTTAGGGCAGCTCACTATGTGTAGTTTATTAGTGGGAGCGGCGTGTCATTTGGGTACATTAGGTATGTGCATAGCCCAAAGGCTTCGAACTATATTCGCCTCCATTGTGTGTTGTTTGATTTAGGGTTCGAGGAGACATTCTGAACCAATAGTCCCTGATTGGGTATGAGAGGTACATGAATTTGATAGCAAAGTACGCATGGATCGCGATGGTCATTCCGGGGGATGCTACAGATGTATATATTATAGTGTGATAAATATATACATGTGTGATTATTCTACTTATGTGTGATAGTAAAAAAAAAAGATAAATAGTGTATATCTAAAAGAAACTTAAGTGTGATGAAACTTACTTAATTGTGCTATAATAAAGTTTAATTATTCTATTTATGTGATGGTAGGAAATATAGATTATGTATATCTAAAAGTGGCGTAAGTGTAGGAAACTTAACAAAATGATTTAATAATAATATGCGGGTAATATTAGTTATTGGTAGTACAGTAGCGTATTATATGGGCAATATGGGGGAGTTGAACCTCGTGTAGTTAGTTAGATACAGATGTCTAGTTAGGCTGGATATCATAGCTAGGTAGGATGCATTAGGTATGCACTATAGTTGAGAGATGAGGAACTAAGGGAGTGTACATGGAACTAACTTGTGTATCTAATAACTTCTTTTAAACTGTGCTTTAAATACTTGCTAAATATTTTCAAAAGGTTCTTGGGCTCTAACCCGTGTCAAATCTATTCTTCAAAATAATTTTAGGTGTCCAGCCATCGGAACGTCCAGCTTGATGATTCATTCCAGGGATGCGTAGTTGCAGCACTTGTGGAGGCTTGCAGGGTTGATTTAGACGCTTCAGTTATTCATTCCTAGATTAGGAATTTCATTTTAGTATTTCATTAGGGCATGTTGCCCCTTCAGACTGTTCAGTATTTAGCAGACTTGGTTTTGTTTACTTTTGACTTGTAGTTGGATTTTGTTTTGGAAACCGATGATTTATTCGGTATTATTTTATTCAGTTAATTATCGTGTGATTTGTTCCAGGTTTGGTTATTATTTTTATTCCACGTGTTGTCATTAATCGTATGTGCCTTCCCTCCTTTATCTATGTAAACAACCTTTCGGTCGGGTATAGAGCCCCGACGCAGTATCATTTTTGTTCCTCTTCAACCTCTAAAAGATGGAGAACTGCACATGTCATCAGACGGAGTATGGCCTCATTGTAATCCTCATCCAATGACTCGCTAAGAATTCTATTAAGAGAGTTGTCGGATGAAGAAGATATATTCCAAATAGCAAATTTACAAAGAATAATAGCTTGAGTTCAAAATTAAGATTTGTGATGAAATTTGTTGAAATTGGGGAAATATATATAGTTATATTGGGATATGACCCTTGGTTAAAAGAAAATAGCCAATAGTTTTGTCTTTTGATTCCAAGACCTTGGATTGACCCGGGAAAGGAAAGCGCGCGACAATTAGACTGCTGTGAGAATGCCAGAGTTGACCCCCAGAGTTGTGACTGTTTTTTGGTTAAGCAAAATAACATTGGAGCATTTTGGGTCCTGTACTCTTGGACATTATCTTAGATGTATCAATGTCATGTATAACATAGTTTGTGTCACTTTTAAAGTCATTGAACTCAACATAATATCATCATGTCTAAGCAACCGTAGTCACTGAAAAATGCTAATGTTATAGAGTCGCATCGTATGTGATGCTTAGTAGTGGTAAAATGTGCACAAATAATAAATCAACTCATATTAATTCATACATTTAAAATGGAGCTCACATTTAAAAGCTACGAGTTAAATGTAAAACTTACATTTAAAAGCTATGAGTCAAAAAAACAAAGTTCATTAATAAAAATATGAATTAAATAGAGCCCGTCTTTAAAAGTTACGAGGTTTTTTTTTTCATTTACTTCTAATTGGAATACTTATTTATATAGAAAAAAATGAATTGACCCAACCCACATTTAGCTCGCCCATAATTTTGCCACTACCAATGGTGTTGGTAATAACATTTAAGTGAAGATGAGTGCAAAAAAAATCACTTGAATTATACAGTTTTAGAAGAAACTTCCCAAAACTACTTCGACACCCCCCTCTCCTCTTGCACATATTGCTGTCAATACTCTCATTCATAGACTGTTTAACAATGTACAAGGGTAGCTTTCTAATTTGGCATGTCGGCCTGGGATTCATAAAGGGCTCAATCCTCAATAGAAAGTCTGTTGCATTGGGGTTGAGTTGTACATCTCATGGCTCAGTGCTCCCAAAACTTCTGCCTGTATGTTGACTATTAATCTAGAAGTCTGACAACCTATGAAGTGGAAAATGTAACTGAAACCTTTATATTCACCCCATTTGTTGCCAAACACATGAAAAATAAGCATACTCTTCTGATAAATATATCCTTTGGTTAAAAACCATTGAACATTTCAGGTTTATGCGGAAATCAAAATCAAACAGGTGAAAAGTACATAGCCAAATGTCAATCATTCTTGTCAAACCTATATATGCACAAACATACCATTTCAACTCCATAACATAATAATCCAAACTACAAGCCTCATCTACACAAATTTTCCACTTTTTGAAGTCAAATAAGACACAAAATGATCTTAGAGAGAAAAAACAAATACAACAATGGTATTCTAACCACTAGCACACGCGAGTTAAAAAACCCGTTCTGAAAGCAAGAGATCAATGTTAAAAAAGCTTCACTGCCTGTGGTGCTCCACTTCTCATCATTGCGCAAAACTCTTCGTAGTCGATTCTCCCATCCTGCAAATTACAAAAGAAATAGTATCATGGCACAACTTGTACACATACATTTAATTGCCTTCATATATATATACTTTTACAAATTCCAGATTATTCATTTATATATATCAGATTTGTATATATATTTGATACCTAATTACTGTTATACAACATTATTTAATCTGGTTCTTAACGAATCTTTGTTGGCGGTGGAGGTAATTTGGAATATACATGAATAAGCAGTGTATATGTATATTAGCTATCCGCGCACACCTTGCATGTGCAACTAATATTATTATTAAAACTAATTAAAAAAAATCGTTAACGCCTTTATGTATCTAATTTTTCCTCAAACCAAAGTATAATATTCACAAATCTAAATTTAATACTGAAACTGATTTGAATAGTTTACAATTAATGAATGAAACTTAAAATAAAAATAAAAAGACTACAAATATGCAAACTATCTTGAACGGGTTGAAATCAACGGATGGAAGTTACTCTCCAGATTTTTTTAATGGAGTAGTGGATAACCTCATTTTCTTCACAGAGTAAACTGCCAATTAATGATGGGACGTGCTTTAAGTTGAAAGAAAATTACAATGAAGGATGTATTTGGAAAACAAAAATATGACAGAGCCCCCCCCTCCAGCCACAATTTATATAACAGTAGATACTATATAATTGTAGGGTTACGTAGATATTTAAACGCATAAAGTTCAATTATCAATGAAACATGAAACAACTTACATTATCTGTGTCCACTTCTGCGATTATGTCCATGATGGTGGCTTCATCACCCATTCCTTGATCCTTGAGGGCAATTTGCAATTCCTCTCTAGTAATAGAGCTGCAATTACATTTAAAGTGTTAACTCCCACTGAATGCTAAGTAATGCAAAAACTTTTCCAAGCCCAGTATTTTAATATACAATAAAAAATCGAAGGTTCTTTTTTATGTCTTAAAAATGTGAAATTTGAGATCCATCATTGTTTTCATAATCATTTTACGTGCCCCATCATTTCATGAATTTATTTTTTGTTTTATTTTTTTGAGGGGGGGAGGGGGGGGAGGGGTTCACCTGGGGTAACATCAAATAAAATCTTGAATAATATATAGACTTACCCCCACATCCACAAAAATGAAATGGAGGCTAGTTGAACAATAATTAAAAGAGAGATTCTATGGGGACGCCATTTAGAGAGTGTAACTGATCATCATACAAAAGATGCTGTTCTCATTCACCAAGCTAAGAAAGATATGCATATTCTAATGGTTGATTTTGGCACTGCTGATAAAAGGCATTTTTGTATAAAACTCAAGTTAATTAAAATGCTCACCACTATCCCTACGATTTGTTTTAATGTCGAGATTGTTGAATCTCAGAACATTTACTTTAGTGTATGGAATGTTGTTGGTCCAAATAATCAATGGTTGACAGCAGGGGCAATGCCAAAAATGTTTACAAGGGGGTCAATGCATAATACATGTACGTGAAAAGTTTTTATGTCTCACAACAAATTATATCTTCAATTTTTAGAAGTTCCAGAATCCAGACAGTGCATCGTCGAAAATTCACATAGCATGATTTAATGAATACAAAACTCAAAATAAGGAAAAGCACGCACAAAGGGGACGTGAGATTTATGTGGTTTGTCAACTTGCCTACGTCACCAGTGTCTGCGTGCTTTGATCTTAGTGATTGAGTTCCCATATTACAATACGACAGAGTTTCTGTACTCAGAAAACGTGCCCTATGGAGGGTCTCTATGCTTTTTCTTATAGGTGCCAGGTTACTATTCTGTTAGGTTAAAAGGAATTACTATTAAGGTTACAATTTGTACATGGCAACAACAATGGATAAGCTGGTGTAATTCATTTCAATACCAAATCAAAATTACCATCTCACATATGTCAGACTAGGGAAATTCACGAACTTGGCCTGACCCAACCAGACCTATAAACAAGAAGATATTTTTTCCTTACGGCCAGCGGCCAAGCCGGCTCAAATTCAGCTCCCACATACAGGTATGATGAAGAAAAAAGGAAGACCAAGGTATGATGAACAAACCATGAGTAATGAATTCGAGAAAGAGGGATAAGGCATTGGGATTATTTGACCTAGTAATGAGAAATAAAAAGTTACCCACATCCTCACATATAAGGCCATCAATAGTAAAAAAAACTTTATATTTTTCTCCTACTACGGTGGGACGCTTTGTTATTACTACATATTTATTTTTACTTTTTTTACTGGTATTTTCCCTCCCCAAAAAACTTTATATTTTTCTCCTACTACGGTGGAGCCCCCTTGCCATGCGTTGATCACCATTTTAGAGCGTGACTCAGTGGGCATCCCTCTCTGAGTTTGTGGGCAGTATCTTTTCAAGGGGGAGGGGTGTGTGATTTGGATCCACTTTTAGTACATTTTGTCTAGTTTTGTTATTTTTCTCTATTTTTAATGTACTTCCATTTTGTAGATATTTTGTACTTGAGCAAGGAGTTGAGGCTAGTAAGGACATATTATTAATTAAAACCTTTCTTGTAGCCCAAGTCTAGAACCTTCCTCCTACTCTTATAAATACAAATGTAAGCCTCTTTTGAGGGGGTCCTTCATTTTTTATGATGTAAACAAAGGTGCGGAAGCATAAAAAGAAGAAGTTATCTACACAACAACAACTTGGAAAATGGAAGAGGGTTTCTTATTTCTCTCTCTAAGTTCTCAATATCAAAATATCAAAAGTGTTACAAATGAAATCCCTTAGGTTATTTATACTAAAGATACAAAAGGGTAAAAAAAGAACAAGATAAGAGAAATTTAAAAAAGGACGCCCACGTGCCTATGCTCCTGCATCACTCTCCCCCCCCCCCCCCCCCCCTTTGAGAAGACTCCATATACTCCGTATATTGGTGATAGAAATCGAGGTCGATGTGCTGGAGGGTGGCCTCAGTGATCCAAGAATCTCTCGTCTCCGGACGGCTAACCCATCGAACTAAATAACGTGTATAATCAAAAGAAGAAGAAGACAAACTGAGGCAAGAATCCCCTCAATGCGATCTACATGAAAACGAACCGGGTGGCTTGTGGTCAAAGGGATGGGAATCGGTGGAGCATGAGTGCCTCGAAACGGAGAAAGGTCTGCCACGTTAAACGTGCGGTGCATGCGGAACTCATCAAGGAGATCGACCTCATAGGCATTCGTCCCACAAGCTCTAATAATCGGAAAAGGGCCAAAACGACGCATAAGAAGTTTGGTACCCTTACCCTCTTGGCGTGCCTTCTGGAGGTAGCAAACTCCTCAGCGGAAGGGAATATAGGCACTGTCCGCGGAAGCTCGGCGAGATCAATGGGCATAGAAGGAGATTGCCCCAAGACAATCTAAAACGGAGAAAGGCCAATGGAATGGTTGATAGAGTTGTTGAAGGCGAATTCAACTTGTGCGATCACTACGTCCCACCTACGGGGATGCTCGGAAGACAGACACCGTAATAGGTCACCCACACTACGGTTGACCACCTCAGTCTGGCCATCCGTCTAGGGCTGAAAGGTTGTCGAGAACTGTAACTCTGTCCGTAAAAGCCGCCAAAGTGTACACCAGAAGTGCCTGTAAATCGCACATCTCTGTCTAAAGTGATACTACGAGGGACTCCATGAAGACGAAAAATCTCTCAAAAATATAAGGAAGCAACACGAGGCGCATCTGTGGTGCGAGAACAAAGGATGAAGTGGGACATTTTGGAGAACCTATCCACCACAACAAGAATGGAATCGTGAGCTCGAGAAGTACGGGGCAGTCCTACTATAAAATCCATCGATACATCCTGCCATGGGCGCTCTGGAATAGGCAACGGCGTGTAGTCTTGCATTAGTGTGCTGACCCTTGGCTGTCTGGCATGTGTAGCAACGCTTGATGAAAGCGTTGGTATCTCTCCTCATCGTCTGCCAGTAAAATCGGTCCCTCAGCATCGCGTTAGTACGCGCATGTCCTAGATGGCCAGCTAACCCACCCCCATGGATCTCAGAAATGATCTTCTCCCGTAGGGATGAAGATGGAATACATAGGGCCATACCTCGGTGGAGGAACCCATCCTGCAATAGATACTCGCATGATGCTCCATTGCCCTGTTGGCAAACTGCGAAGATGGGCCCAAACTCTACATCCGTCAGGTAAAGGTCACGGACCTCATCGAATCCAAATACCTGACTCCGCAGAGTCACCAACGCATGTGCTCTCCTGCTAAGAGCGTCTGCTACCTGGTTCTCCTTCCCCGGTTTATACTGCAAGTGAAAAGTGTGTAGCACTGGAGGTAGGCGGTCCACTTGGCGTGTCGGTCACTAACACGCCGCTGACTACGTAAGAAGCGGAGGGCCTCATGATCCGATTTGATGACAAACTCCTTATGAAGGAGATAGGGTGACCAAAACTTCACGGCTTTGACCACGGAATAGAACTCAAGGTCGTAAGTCGAATAATGGAGGGCGGCACCCGTTAATTTCTGACTGAAAAAGGCAATTGCCTTCCCGTTCTGGCTCAAAACAGCACCCACCCTTGTCTTGCAAGCATCACAAGACAACTCAAATAACTGATCAAAATCGGGCAAGGCTAGGATAAGGGCCGTCGTCATCAACTCTTTGATGCGTTTAAAGGCAGCATCCGCCTCTAGTGTCCATCTAAACTCGGTACTCGAAGAAGTACTCATCAAATCTGTAACAGGAGCCATAACAGTACTGAACCCAACAATAAAACGCCTGTAAAAACCCACCAGACCATGGAAGCTGTGCACCTGAGAGACCGATGGGGGTGGGGACCAATCCACTACCGCCTGAATTTTGGCATCATCCACCCTGATGCCATCGCCCGAGACCACATATCCCAGAAAGGTCAATGATGGTACCATACAAGCGCACTTCTTCAACGTAAGGAAGAAGTGCTCAGCTCGTAGGACCTCTAATATTTGAGCCACGTGGCCTAAATGCTCCTCCGATCAACTGTAGATCAAAATATCATCAAAATAAACAACCACGAATTTGCCCATGAAAGGGAGCAGAATCTGTGTCATCACTCGCATAAAGGTCGAAGGAGCATTGGAGAGGCCAAAAGGCATCACCGTCCAATCATATAGCCCATCCTTCATCTTGAAGGCAGTCTTCCATTCATCCCTCGGTTTCATACGGATTTGGTGGTATCCGCTCTTCAAGTCTAAGTTGGAAAAAACCCTCACACCGTGAAGTTGATCTAGCATATCCTCCAACCTAAGAATAGGGAATCTGTACTTTACACTGATCTTGTTAATAGCTCGACTATCAACACACATTCGCCAACTTCCATCCTTCTTTGGCGCTAATAAGGCGGGTACCGCACAAGGAGACATACTCTCCCGAATATAGCCCTTGTCACATAGCTCAGTGACTTGCCCTGTAACTCTGCGTGCTCCGTGGGGGACATGCGGTAGTGGGGAAGATTGGGGAGCTGCGCCCCAGGAATAAAATCGATGGCGTGTTGTATATCCCTGAGAGGTGGAAGATCATCTGCGGGTGTGCACACATCGATAAAAGAATCCAACAAACTCTACATATGTGGTGGAGCAGTCGCCTCCGAGGTGGTGATAGAGCTAATGAGAGCATAGCACAACCCTGTCTCTGCAGTCTCTGTGGCTAGCTCCTCATGTGAAACTATCAGGACGGATGGTCGAGACATTAGGAATGGTCGCATAGGGCGGAGGAGAAAGTTCCTCCCCTCATGCATGAATGAATAAGTATTGGCCCAGCCATCGTGCATGCTACAATGATCAAATAGCCACGACCTTCCCAAAAGAAGGTGGCACACTCGCATATCCACCACAGTACATAGAACCTCATCACGATAATCCCCGATGGAAAAAGTCACTTGACACTATCGATTAGGGGCTAAGTGGATTCATTTCCCAACCACCCAATACGACATGGAGAAGGCAATGATTCGGTGGGAAGGTTTAGCTTGTCAACCATCTCTTGCGCTACCAAATTATCACTCGTTCCTCCATCGATAATCACCGTGCATTGCCTCCCCTTTGTGGTGCAACGAGTAAAAAAAATACTCGATCGGATCCAAGAATCATCATTCGGTGGAGTGGTTTGAGGATTTATGGATGTTGTTATCATCACGGTGTGCATATAAGTGGAAGAAATTCCCGCAAGTCTTGCTTGTTCGTGGCAAAATGAATCTCTTCACCGACAAATAGATTGAGCAGCTGAGAATGGAATCTGGGGTGGAATAGGGAGGATTCCTAAGGAAGGACATCCTTTGTAGATGGGATTGGGTTGATTATTTGGTTCTTGGGTATTTGATTTAGGGTTTATAGGGTTTTGATAAGAAATTGATGTTGAATTGGGTGTTTAAGAGGATCCGGTTGGGTTTTCGGGTTGACCCGTAGGTGGAGAGGTGCTGGGTATGGAGGTTGGGAGGGTCGGTGGGGTTAAGGGGCTACCAGCGATGGGTCGGGGTGGGATTCTTGGGGTTTCGAGGGATGGTGGGTGGATTTGGGCGAATTCCGGCCTTGGTCGGCAGCCATTAGGGCTGTCCGACCTACGATTTTCAGGTATGGGGTGGGAATTGGGTTCGGTTGAGTCACAGTGGGTATTTGGGTGGTCCGATTGGTGTAGGGGTAGGGTTAGGGCTGTTTTGGGTCTGAAAATTTCGGGTTTGGTTGATGAAGAGTTAGGTTTTTTTGCATCTTTGATTTCTAGGGTTAGGGTTTCATGAGCAAGCATGGGATTGTTTCGTGAATCATCCGAATGAATCCAATTCGCATCCCAATCTTCAATAATCATGATTAATCCAAGAACAAATCACGCTCTGATACCAATTGATGTAAACAAGGCTGCGGAAGCGTAAAAAAAAAAAGTTATCCACACAACATCAACAACTTGAAAAATGGAAGAGGGTTTCTTATTTCTCTCTCTAAGTTCTCAATCTCAAAATGTCAAGTGTTACAAATGAAAGCCCTTGGGCTATTTATACTAATGATACAAAAGGGTAAAAAAAGAACAAGATAAAAGAATTTTAAAAAGGACGCCCATGTCCCTATGCTCCTGCATCATTTTAATAGAAGACATTTTTTTATTCTCTCTCTAAACTTTGTTGTTTGTATTGTTTTGAGCCTTTGATGTGTAGTTTACATCATAAAATACAAATAAATCTGTACCTGCACTCATGCAGCACAGGGGGCGGAGAGAGTAAGAGTGAGAGATTATTATTTTTATTATTATTATTATCCCTTCGATTTCATATATTTTATGGCATTCTAATTCTTTTGTTTTATTAAAAGTCGTGTGCGTGACGGTTAAGCCTAACCACACACTAACAGAAGCACTGGAGTAATTAAAAATTAGGATGGATGCATGAGAGAGATTTCCAAGTAGCACGCCAACCATTTAAAATGACGCGTCACAATATCTATAAAAGTAAAACGTCATACCAATATATATTAGGCTACAACAGCATTATGTTTGGAAAAAATGGACAGCTAATGGTAGGCCAAATTGAAATTTTGCTAAAAGTTCAATGGTGTTTCCAAACATAAAAATGAAAAGTTACTAAATTGAAATAAACTATAAATCACGTAATACTTTTAGTCATCAAGCCATAAATAAACAGTACTATCAATGTTGAATAGAATTCAATGATAATACTAGATTCAAAAGCAAGAATTATAGCTTGAATTCAACAACTCATTGACAATATGGGGAGTATCAGATCAGAAAAGTGCGTGAACTTGCCCGCTGTTATCCTTGTCAAAATACTGAAATGCTTTGTATAGATGCTCATCTCTTTCGAGTTTGTGCCTGTGCATAGTAGCGGTAATAAATTCCAAGTAGTCGATCGTGCCGCTTCCATCCACATCAGCCTGAAATGTGTGTGTACATACAATGATACCCAAGAAAGGATTTAGTTTAGAATTTTCAGCTGTGTGTATATATATTTCACAATTTGGAGTAGATTTACAAAACACTGGGGCACGTTTTGAACAAATTTTCTTTTATGTTAACATAATAAACCAAGTTTTTGTTTCGTATTTATATAATGTTAAATATATATGAAGTCCTAAAATGAGGACCTCTCATGCGGACCTATTTTTTTAAAATAGTAAAAAAAATATTTTTGAGTTGATTTTTACTGTGGGGCATTTAAACATTTTAAGGAACCCCCCAAAAAAATCAACTCAAAAAACATACTTTTACTATTTTAAAAAATAGGGCTGCACGGGAGGCATGTACGATGAAGTATGTACTATACACACACACACACACACACACACATATATATATATATATATATTTAACAATAGTAATTATATAATTGTTAAATATATATACACACCCATAAAAACCATTTTTTTAATATAGTAAAACATCAAATTTTTTGATGAATTTTTTTGTTGATAACGTCCATAGTGCAGAGATCATATACATAAAAAAAATTAATGTTTTACTATTTTAACAAAAAATCATCAAAACATTTTTTTTTTACTATTTTAAGAAAATGGTCGGCACAAGGGTCCGCACCTGAGACAGATGTATATATGTATATATATTTATAACTCTAGATCTAGTTGGATTCAGTAACAACTTACAGCATCCATCAGTTGCTTCACTTCAGTTTCTGAGAGCCTCGACCCAAGCCGAGCAAGTCCTGTCTTCAACTCTTCAAAGGTGATGGTCCCACTCTTGTCTGTATCCATGTTTGTGAACATTGATTTTAGACCTTTGATTTCTTCTTCAGATAAACTTTCCGCAATAACCTGGATAAAATTTAAAATGCACCAAATTATCATAAGAAGATTGAAGACAGAAAAACACCTCCATTAGTTCAAAAATAGTCTACAAAATCTCTCGACACTTGTGGGGTTTCCTTTCCAATAACACGTACAATTTATATTCAGTGGAGCATAAAATCATTTATTTGTTTATACACTGATGGGGAATACACAAATTCTTTTAAGAATCCAATTTTTACTGCATTTGTACACATAACAGCCTAAGCTTTGTGTAAGACCAGGCTAACAGGTCTAGCATAAGACCATAAAAGGTTCGGGCTAATATTTTTCATTGTGGTGAAAAGTAAATACGTAAAAAAATATTTTTACGTATTCGGTGTTTTAAATTGTAGATAAAGGTGCATGTTATGGTTATGTGAATTTGGATAAAATATTGAATAAAATTAAACCCTAAATAAGTGAAAATACTTCTCACCATTGTACTTTTTAACCAGGTGGAAATATTATACCCCAAACCAAACGGGGCCTAAAAGTAATAATAAGGAAGTCCATCAATACAAGGTAGTCATGGTTTGGAAGTAAGCCAGACCCTGGCACAGTGGATAAGAATTCATAACCCCTGAGAAGAGGGCTGTGAAGTCCCAAGCCTTGACACATTCTTGAAAATGATGTTTCACAAAATCCCGATTTATGAAAATATAATACAGGAAAGTATTAAGTGAACAACAAATATATTGGCTAATGTCAAAATGATCCTCCTACCATATTTTCACCAAAAAAATCCATCTTTAAAAGATTTTCCAAAACGATCCCAAATTTAGGATCGGTTCTTTTAGATGTGAATTTTTTTGGAAAAAATATGGGAGACAAGGGGGAACATGACATTTTCTATAAACATATTCCAACAAATATTTATCATACGCTGCTGGAAACCACTAACCAACATATTTAGTTTCCCAATAAATCAACCATAACATATAAGTTATATATTGCAATAAATTACCTAAATGTCTAAAAAACAGGGTTCTCTCTTCAATCCATTGTCAATCTCTCAGTCTCATTAATAATCGATATTCAAATTGACACTACAAGAGAGCGCCAACTATATTCATCTCAGTTTTCCAAAAAAATGCATTTTATATTTGTTTTGGGATGAAAACATGTTGTAATATCTTTACCTTCAATGCCATTTTCTTAAGCATGTTCATTGCCCTGAATTGCTTCATTCTAGAGAGCACTGCGCTATCTATTGGCTTGTCTGATGCTTCTCCACCTTCTCTAAGCCATGGGTGATCTTAAATGATAAAAGAACGAAGAATAAAAAAGGTTAGTCAAGAAAATATGAAGAGCATAATAACAGCCTAAATACAAAAAAGAACTGTTCTAAAAAACCCGCCTAGGCACGCCTAAGCTTAAGGCTTGGGAGAAACGCCCCTTCTTAAGTTTTTTACGCCTTATTCTTGGTAAAACCCCTAAGGCGCACTTTTTTCTAAAAACAACAATGCTTTAGTGAAACGATATCACCTTTTAAAGAATTTTTTTACTAACTGGACCATTATCTCATCCAAAATAATCAAATAGTATTTTAATTTGCATATATTCAGACATATTTTTATGATATGTACAATTTTAGTATTTTAATAGCCTTGTTATGGTTAAAAAATATTAAAATATATTAAAAAGGCCTAAACGCCTTTTCACGCTTTTTTACGCCTAAGGCCCGCCTAGGCTTCTAAGGCTTGGCCTCCACGCTTCGATCATGCCCCACGTTTTTTAGAACCTTGCAAAAAAGCAGACCTAAAATGTAGAGTAACCTATTTCAATTATTTTTTGAATGAGTAACATCAAGAATATAAGGACACGAGAATACGGCAAATCTCATAAAACCAAGATACGATATTTCTGGGATATGAATTTAACATAATACAATATTATACTTGATACGTAAAAAAGTATGCTAATCTGATAATATTATGAACAATATGGCTAGAATAAAGATTTAAGTCAATAAGAATTATATAAAACACAATGAATGATTTCCAAAAATTCTGTCTTTAATTGATGCTACCTCTACATTCCAGCGAAAGAGTTCATTTTGCAATTACACTGTCTTATCTTACCAATTATGCACCTCAATTTTCTCCTTTCGGAAAAATTTATAAACACTAACATGAAGGCATATAAAGAAAATTAGTACAAAAAAATTCTCTTCAGAGTAATGAAAGGGATGTCATTTAACAGTTCCATAATACTTTTTAAGAAAATTACCAACTAGTGTTCTCAAGAATACTTAACTAAATAAACAATAACTTCACAGAAATATAATATATTACAACAGAATCAGAACGACCCGGTATTATAAATAAAAGAGAAAAGAAATAGAAAAAAATTATGTAGCATTAAAAATACTATAGAAAAGACAATTACCAAGAACTTGAGCTGAAGTAATCCTCTTTCTTGGGTCCTGTGTCAGCATTTTTCGGACAAGGTCTTTCGCACTGCCTGATATCGTCGGCCATGGTTGAGTTTCGAAGTCAATCTCTCCTTGTAGTATGGCATCAAATATTCCCTTCTCAGTTTCTGCACAAAAATTAAGAAACTCAACTCACTCATTTGAGCCACGAAAAGAAAAAACTGTCAAATTGTGATATTTGTCTCTAGTTACCAGCCCAAAATGGAGGTACACCACTGAGTAGAATATACAAAATAACTCCAGCACTCCAAACATCTATCTCCTTTCCATAACTACGCCGAAGTACTTCTGGAGCAACGTAGTAAGCACTACCAACTATATCACGGTACGATTTTCCTGTAATCAGATTTTTTTTATAAAAGGTCAGTACCTTAAGAACTTTAAGTAGATTATACATAACATTAGGTGAAGCAGTAGTATTTGAAGACGGTAGGACAAAAAGATTGAAAGAAATGTCAACAATCGGAAGCCATATACCAAAGACTCGTCTCTTATGATTGAACTTCTTTTCTATGGAAAATGCCCAAAATTCCATATATTTTCATCTTTAGCTGTAATTGATTGCATTCATTTTATAAGGAAATTTCTTCCATGGTACAACTTGATTTAGACTAATTCACCCATTTTCATTGAAAAAATTTCCCACCACCTGCCGTAGACTTTTGTTTCCCTTGGAAACATGACTTGCTTTAATCAAACACTACAAAAGGTGACACGATGAAAGGGGCATTTTCCATGTCAAAAAAAAATCTAAGTAAATCCCTAGAAACTAATTATTTTCCATGGATGCAATCAAATGCACCCTTAATTCAAGTCTATTTCATGACAACAAAGCATCAAACGAGTTAAACACCAAGTGTTATTTAAGACACGGAATAAGATAATAGCTGAAATTTTGTGTCTAGTGAAATGAAGAAACGACAACATTATCAAATGAGAAACTCCTTTTTTCGAAGGCAACTCTGCTGCCATATTCAGAAGGAAATTGGCATCAGCTGCCATTATAATGGTTACAAGAGTAAATAAAACAATGTTCTCATTGAATCCACTTCAACACCATAATAATATATCATGTGTTTTCAAATTTTCAATAAGCAATTAAGTATGAATTGATCTAACCAAAAACAACCCATTCATAACAGGCTCACACATGGGGGGCCCAAAAAAAGTATCTTAACGCCTAGGGGACCCAAAAAATATTATGTCTCAGAAAACAAACCCAACAACTAGGGGCCACCAGCTGCTTGAAAGATTTACCAAGAAATTAAGCAAAAAAGAGAAATTGAAATGTTAAATGTGGGTACCTATTATAGACAAAGCCCATAAGCCCAAGCAGATTAGTCAGGTGCCCGGCCCAAATTATGGGGTTTGATTAGCAGTTAGAAGTGAAGATATGACCGGGTCTATCCCCAAAAATCTCGGGGAGATATTCAAGTGATACAAGCCCAACGTGTTGGTTACCGCCACTTTCAATTAACAGAATATATATTGTACCCCTGGCCCGGGGCATGTAGCAAAAAACCATCTCGAGAGTTACTCAATAGAAACAGTAGACTTCCCAACATAGGCAACTTGCCTAACCACATAAATTCTTGTGTTGTGACTGTGATTGTTTGTGGTTCTTATTTTCTTGGTGATTGTTTCCTTTCATAATTATTGTGTTGTGATTTTTGTCACCGCATTAAATTATGTAAAATTATCAGTTGTTGTTACCCAAATGTATAAAATAGTTAATGTTAATGTTGATAAAATCTTTAGTTTAGTCAAATCCATCACAAGAACAGTTGAATGAATTAACCATATGATCCATCTAAAAATATATGTTAGAAAAGATTTAATAGGCACCTTAATTAGTACAATTGCAACTCAAAATCTTATAATAATTAATCTTGCCCCTTTTCTATTCGTGGTCAAAGTTTAATTGGAAGCTTCCCTCGACATCTGATTGTTGGTATAAACTAGATCATGCTATTAATGACATTTTCCCCCCTTGTAACCTTTTCTGAAACTTTTATTAAAATTTATGTAGGAATCGCCCATACAACCATTAGGGCTAACCTAGTGGCCAGCTCTCACCCTCATGTTGGACGTTGAGGGTTCACTTCCCCTCCCCCACGCACATAGACACACCCCAAAATAAATAAATAAATAAAATTGTAGGAATCATCCCACTACAGTAAAAATTCAGCAAGTACTTACGATTTTTGCTGTGTGAATATGTAAAAGGAGCCTGCAATTAGGAGTTTGCTTATGATCCCTAAAACTCCAGTATTGACCATGCCGTCACCCTGAGTATACTTTTTCCAGTTTACCAACCAATTTTATATATCTACTCATCATTCTTGCCTCGTCTTTTCTAGAACAAACGCTCCCTCGGTTCCGAAAAATTGGATTAGTTAGAAAGGAGTTTCCTATGGGATGTTGCGTAGAGGAATAAAATATCATCCATTTGGGGAGGCGGTTTATTATCCGACCGATGACTAGGAACTTGGGGTTGAAGACGTGGTGAAATTAAATCTTATTTAGGAGAAAGATTATGGTTGGGGTTTGGGAATATCAAAACAATCACCCAATCTGTGAAATGCTATATGAAGGCCCATGGCTCCCCTAAACATCACAATCTTAGATATACGAGGATACTTTACTTGGTGCTTATGTGTAAGCACAATGGCAAAAAAGCATTAATTGTCTGCTTGACTATTTCTCTATTGTGACGGGGCTAGAAAGTTGTGGAATTTGGATTTAGTTAGTTGTCGTATACCAATTCATGTATACAGGGTGAAACCCCATTTTGACAATTTATAAATACTTCTATTTATTAAAAAATAAGATTTACTTGATCAAAGTACTAGTAAAAAGCTGTTAGAACACTATAGTCTCTTCATTTCTACTTTTTTATCCCCTTTTTTTATTTTTTCATTTCACCCTAATAACTTGCCTCAATAGCCCACAACTTATTGTGAGCTACTCAACCTTTACTAAATAAATTCGGTTTTTTAAGTACGACATTTAGCATCTCAAACAACAACAATATTATTATTATTATTATTATTATTACTAACATTATTGCGGTGCAAATATCATTTTATTATTATTTTTTTACTGGAAAAGAGGAATAAGGCTCGCCAAATTTAAATGATGTGATCTCAATGCTAGTGAGAGATCCCTTGACATCAAATCTTAATTCATATTCTTTACCCTATAAACCATGTAGACAACTATGGCGGTTTCTTGGTATAATTAATCTCCAAAGTAAACTCTGATTCAATAAAATAAAACTACTGGCATAATAATACACAGAAAGCGTATACAATAATACTCAACTTTTTATAACATGCTTTCCTAAAGGTACCGCAAAAGAAGAAAATGAACTTTAAAGTAAAAACACTCGAAGCAAAATATGGCTGAACAAATGAGGACAGAGGCCTAAGACCATCTCCTCTCCAAGCATTGGGACAAAATGGGTAATCAACCCATTTTGCCAGGTTAGTGCCAATACAGGCCACTGGTCAAAATTGGAGCATTTTACAGGAAATTTGGGTTTTGGAGGCTGAGCATAATTTTGTCTGGGCAGCAAGGCCTTTTTCCAAATTTTTCCTTTATATTTTTGTAGTCCAGCGGCATTGGTATTACCACCCGGACTTTTTCCCCTTTTTTCTTTTTTCTTTTTTTTACTATTGGGGCGACCAAAGCAATGCCTTCCAAACTTAATATCTAGACAAACATTTTTAGAAAAGGTGGAATTTGGGCCATTTTGCCCGAGTTGGTCTAAAACAAACTCCAACTACCTGACCCTTCGGCTGGTCAAAATAGGTAAAAATGCACCGTTTCCAAAATTCAAAGGCATGTGTATCCACGCGCTTGTTTATTTTAAGTTTGGCCGGCATTTCTTTTGCTGTCCCATTGATTAAAAAGGAGTTGCCACCTAACGAAGCTATTTTCGGGTTGAAAATAGGTAAACCTAATTTCTACTGTCGAATCCAACTAGGCCAACTGTTTGCTTGGGGTTGGTTGGTCCAGTGACCCAAAATAATTTATAAACCACCCAATTTCTAACCAAAAGCAAACTATAATAATACCAAGAATTGAAACACTTCAAACCCATTATTCCCAAGATTAATCTCCTTGAAATTTAACAAATGAGGACAAAAATATTCACCTTCTTCGATAAAAACAGACAACCCAAAATCAGTTGCCTTCAACATTGCTCCTTCATCCTTACTAGCCAGCAAAAAATTCTCTGGCTTAAGATCCCTATGCATCACACCCATAAAATGACAAACATGAACCACTTTCACAATCTGCCTACAAATAGTAGCAGCAGCCCTCTCAGAATAATGTCCCTGCGCTATAATCCGATCGAAAAGCTCCCCACCGGCGCACAACTCCATAACGAGGTGCACCGATTGCCTATCCTCATAAGATCCCTTAAATTCCACAATGTTGGATTGCCCACTCATGTGTTGCATTATCTGAACCTCCCTCTTGATATCATCCTTATCATTCTTACTAACAAGTTTCCTCTTCAAAATTGACTTGCAAGCATAAGTGTGGGTGGTTGAGTTTTCAGTGCAAAGGTAAGTGACCCCAAACTGACCCCTACCCAATTCTTTCCCAAGTGTGTAGTGTATCCTAATGTCCTCAAATGGCTTACCCAATATGGTGTTAGCCTCTAATTTTTGAATTGGTCTAGGGCTTTGATGTGTATGCCTTAATGGAGATTGGGGTTTGGGTTGTGGTGGTGGTGGCTGAGGTGGTGGCTGGTGGTGGTGGATTTCTGGTGCTGGTTTTTCATGGGTTTGATGAGAAACAGGCTGGTAACCTGTGTTATTAGATCCATACCCATTTCCATCTGGTTGATGAACTTTGCTCTTGCTAAAACAGCCACCCATTTTTCAGATCAAGAAAAGGGTTGTAAAGTTTGAATTTTTGTGAGAAACCCAAGTTGAGGAATTGGGTTATATGGGTTTTTGGAAATGAAACCTTAAAAGACTGAATTTTTAAGTGACCCACAACAAGAAAGAAGCTAACCTGAGAATTAGTGAATGAAATCAAAGGATTTAAGCAAACCCCATGAATGGATTTGGACAAATATAAGAGAGAGATGCAGATTTTTAGATCAGAAATTTAGGAGTGTTTTTCTTGTCTGTTGACTTGTGAAGCTTATAAGTGGTCTGTGTATCCTATGATTGTGGTGGCTCAGAACAGTCTATGTAATTATAATAATTGTATTTTAGTAGGAATTTAATGTAGTGCAAGCAACGAAATAATCAATACAATATCCACTGGCATTAATGTATATGCGTGTCTTATTCTTGTATGCGTGGCATTTTGGGCTAATGAAATATCGCAAGAAAGAGAGAGATTATCACTACGTTCCATTCACTTAAATATTGGGTGGAAGTATTTGCATTATTAAAAAATTGATTAAGTAATTCGTTTTTGGTATGAAACGTATAAAATTATTAGTCTCGTCTTAAAATATGTTTAGACCTCGTTTAATGCATTATATAAGTGGATCGGATATGATAAGATAATAGTCGATTTGGATAAGATAAAGATGTATCGGATAAGACTTATTCTAATACTGCATTTGGAACAGTTCCGAATAAGAAGACGGGATGAGATATAATAATACAATCCTATGTTTGAAATGCTCTAGATAAGATTAATTTGTCTCTAGTTTTTCAAGAAAACTCTTATTTCGTATTTAATATTTTTAAAAATACCAAAATATACTGTTTTCAATTATTTTAACTCAATAACATATTTTTTAGTACCTCCATGATAAAGTAAACTAAAATTTAAATTGAAAAATAAATATAGCAGCCCCCACTATATTGCATGCTACAAGAAAGAAAGTCATTACGAATTACGATAAATAATAACCATTTAAACTTCAACAAAAACAAAATATAATCATTCAAATTAGTCTTAAAGTCGAAATAAGCAAATTATTGAAATTAATCCATCGAAAACATAGGTCTGTAAAGCGTTATTAATTTAAATTTCTAAAAACTCTCCTCAAAAAACCCTCCTCAAGTAAGGGGGCAACAAACTACATACGGTCTTCATTTAACCTCAAAAAAAATATGTCCACATAATCCGTTCGCTTGACAATTTTTCTGATTAGATAAACGCGATCCCTTGCATTCAGAGTGTTGATACAAAATATAGTCTGCTGACGTGGACCATTCACTTGGAGACACGTGTCATCCTACGAACACTTTCAACGAACTGACACCGAGCTACTCAAGCGCCCCGAGCAACTCAAGCGTGCCGAGCAGCTTAAGCGGTCCGAGCTACTTAGCGTACAGAGCATCCAAAGCAAGAGAATCAAAGAGACGACTGCGCATTAAATGCTCATTATTATCGTACAGATGTATATGTCTACTAGATAATAGCGCATTGCCATTTCACATGTACAGCCTCAAGTCTATAAATACATTGTAACCTCCTCATTAGAGGGGGACTCCGGATTTCTTGAAAAACTCAATCATCAAGAATTCTAGGCAAACAGTCAGCAATACAAAAACAGTGGACGTAGGTCATTCTTATAAGGCTGAACCACTTTAAAAATCTTTTGTCTTATTTATTTTATCTGTGATTGATAAATTAGAGATAATCTAATTTTTTATATCAAAAGATTGGCGCCGTCTGTGGAAAACGACTGTAATTAGCGTTTTTCAATAAAATAATTCATCATCAATGGCTGATAATCCAGAACCCAGTAATCGAAACGCTGGGATCCCTCCAAATCCATCTACTCCCCCAAATTTTCCAAATCTGGCTGGTATAATGGCTAATTTGGCCCAAGGTCAGACGACCATGCAAGAAACCATGCGACAACTTATACAAACTGTTCAAGGCGGAGTACCGGCTCAATCAGGACAAAGAAGTGTTCAGAGAAATACTCGTTTACCCTCTTCGCGAACTAGGCGAACGTTATTCCCAGAGGAATCTCGATCCAGACGCACCGAATCATATCGTACTGAGAGATCTAATGATCCTTCTTATCAGGCTGGTCGGACTTCCTCAGTACGAGCTACAGACACTCAACAAAACGTCACTTTATCTCCAGAAAGGACCAGTTCTCTTGAAAAGGTTAAGTAGAGTCTCTCCTTTTGATCGTTTGGGCCCTAGGAGGAATAGAAGTCCCCCCAGGATTGTGTCGAGGAAATCTCAAATACCATCCGATCTAAGAGAAGGCTCTGCCCAATCACAACCAACTGCTCGTAATGAAAGATCCCAACAGGCAAATTCAACACGATCAGTTGCTCGAACCAATAGGTCCGAGGAGGGAAACGACGCATGAAAAGGTTTTATTCAGAGGTTGGAAGACAGATTAGGGGAAATGACTAAGGCTAAGAATACTCTACAAAGAACTTTTGTCCAAGGGACACCATTTGTACAGGCAATTGTGGATTTTCTTACACCATCAAAATTCAAAGCTCCTATGATGACGCCTAAATACGATGGAAAAACTAACCCTGTCCTTCCTATAGAACAATACCAAGCTGCTACCGATATCTATGCAATTCCATATGAGATGAGATGCAAGGCATTTTCAGGAACCCTTATCGGATCTGCTCAGATATGGTACAACAACCTTCCTCGGGGGAAAATTGTGACTTTATTTCAACTAGCAGAACTCTTTATTGGGAACTTCTGTTTTGGAGCGAAACCAGTCAAACGAGTAGCACACTTGTTGAGTGTTAGACAAAAGATAGGTGAAAGCACCAGAGACTATATTACTCATTTCAATAACGAGAAACTTGAGGGAATTGATTACGAGTAGAAGACAATAATTACTGCTCTGATGAGTGGACTGTTGCCGGATAAATTGTACTACACTTTAGCTAAGGATCCGCCTAGGACCATGGCTGAACTGATGGCAAAAGCAGCCAAAATCATGAATGTCGAGGAGGCCATGGCTGCGAAGAAGAATGCAGATACTAAGAAAACCAAGGTCGAGACTGATAAAATCGAGAAGAAGGATCAGAAGAATAATGGTGGCAACAGACAGTCGAAAGTAAAGCAAGCACTGGAACAGTTGAAGAAATTTGGAAATTATACTCCTTTAAAGGTAGATATAAACTACATTCTGGAAGAGATTAAGAACAACGAGGAGCTAAATTGGCCAGGAAAAATTAAGGCAGATCCTAACAAGAGGAATAAGTTCAAATATTGTAAGTTCAATAAAGACCATGGTTACACTACCAAGCATTGCATAGCTCTCCAGAATGAAATTGAAGCACTCATCGGGCGGGGAAAATTGTCCAAGTATGTTGATCGCCGAAATGGTGAAAGGACCAACGACCAAAGAAGGCAAAGATATAAATCTCCTCGTCGAGCAAAAGAAGATATGAAGATAAGTCACGAAAAAGATCCAGAAGATGACCAAGATGACCCCGATATCCCCAAAAGACCAAAGCATCCAGAACGTGAGGTATTTTTAATCCATTTTGGATCATTTGAATGTAATGTTATTATAGGTGGAGATGCAGGAGGTGGGGACATGACTGTAGAACGGAAAGCTTACCTCAATGAGTCTCAAGCTTGCTCGTACATTCAACGAATAAATCTGGCTGAAGATGATCGCTCAAGAAAGGTGAATAAAGACAAATTGGTCATTGGTTTCTCTAAGAACGACCTGGCAGGTGTGTTATGTCCTCATGATGACCCATTAGTGATTAAGATGAGAATGAAAGAAGTAGTGATTTCATGAGTACTGGTAGATTATGGTAGCTCGGCAGATATCATGTTCTATCCATGCTTTGACAGTTTGAATCTGAAGCTATCTCAATTGGAGCCATATCATATGCCCCTCCTTAGTTTTACTGGTGAGAAGGTTTTTCCACTTGGGACAATCAAGTTGGATATGCTTATCGGTACATAGCCTGCTTGTCGAACAAAAAGAATACGCTTTTTCGTAATGGATAAAAATGTCCAATCAGCTTACAATATCATCATGGGAAAGGTAGGTCTGAAGAAGTTCAAGGCGGTACCATATACTGTACATCAATGTTAAAAATTCTCAACCAATTTAGGAGTAGGAGTTGTGAAAGGTGAT
Organism: Sambucus nigra; assembly: GCA_949130495.1. Taxonomy (NCBI): domain Eukaryota; kingdom Viridiplantae; phylum Streptophyta; class Magnoliopsida; order Dipsacales; family Adoxaceae; genus Sambucus; species Sambucus nigra. The sequence goes on along the minus strand of OX422222.1, from coordinate 117,261,037 downwards.
CAGAAATTAGCTCGAGAATGCTACTATTCATCTACCGAACAGGAGGAGCATGAAGAATCCAGGAAGAAGACTATTACCTATCAAGTAGATGAAATAGAAGATACAGAAATTGAAACGTTAGACCCTAGAGACGAGTCTCAACTCGTGAAGGGCCAGGTCATGGAAGCTACTGAAAATGTCATTCTGGACGACGAGCATCCAGAATGAATAACTCAAATCGGTGCATCACTGGATGTATCGATAAAACAGGAATTAATAGCATTTCTAAGGCACAGAAAATAGACTTTTGCATGTAGTTATGAAGATATGCCTGGGATAGACCCGAATTTCCTGTGCCATGAGCTTAATGTGAACAAGGAGGTAAAACCAGTAAAGCATCGAAGAAGAGTGTTCAGTCCTGAGAAGAACCAAGCTATACAGGAAGAAGTAGAGAAACTATAAAATGTCTCTTTTATTGAAGATGTTAAATATCCTGATTGGCTAGCAAATATGGTGATGGTGAAGAAGAAAAATAACAAGTGGAGGATGTGCGTAGACTTCACTGATCTTAATAAGGCATGCCCAAAGGATCATTTTCCTTTGCCCCGAATCGATCAACTGGTGGATGCTACCTCGGGGCATGAATTATTGAATTTCATGGATGCTTATTCCGGTTACAACCAGATTAAGATGAAACCTGAAGATAGGGAGAGTACCTCTTTTATCACCCCAAGGGGGACTTATTGTTATAATGTTATGCCTTTTGGACTTAAAAATGCAGGTGCAACATATCAGCGGCTGATGAATAAGGTGTTTGCAGAGCAAATCAGCCATAGCATGGAGGTTTATGTTGACGATATGCTGATGAAGAGCAAGAAAGCTGCTGATCATCTAGTTGACCTAGGTCAGACCTTTGATCAACTAGAGAAATATCAAATGAAGCTAAATCCCACCAAATGCATATTCGGAGTACGAGAAGGTATATTTCTCGGATATATTGTTAACCAATGAGGAATTGAAGTGAACCCTGAAAAGATCAAGGCTCTATTGGAGCTGCGATCTCCGACCACAAAGAAAGAAGTGCAAAACCTCACAGGGTGAGTTGCAGCACTTAATAGATTTGTGTCACGAGCAACAGACAGATGTATCCCATTCTTCAAAACACTCCGAAAAACTTTTGAATGGAATAATGAATGCGAGGAGGCCTTTCAAGAGTTGAAGAAGTATCTGGGGACACCTCCACTATTATCTAGACCAGTGATAGGAGAAAGACTATACTTGTACCTAGAAGTTTCAGAAAATGCAGTGAGCTCGGCATTAATAAGAGTGGAGGACGGAGTACAAAAACCAGTCTATTACACCAGCAAAGCTTTTCGAGGAGCAGAAATCAGATATCCAAGGTTGGAAAAGTTAGCGCTAGCACTGATTGAAGCAAGCAGAAGGATGAGGCCATACTTCCAAGCCCATACTATAGTGGTGTACACTGATATGCCATTAAGGCAAGCTCTGCATAAGCCGAAGAAATCAGGAAGATTGATGTACTGGGCAGTGGAACTCGGTGAATATGATATAATTTATGAGCCTAGATCGTCGCTCAAAGGGCAGGAAATAGCGGACTTTATCGCAGAGTTTACTCAAGAAAATTCCTCCGAAGAACAGGAGTGGAATACAGACCAACCTGTGGACGTTACAGCATCATCAAATTTAAACCCCGACCAACTTACGTCGGTAGACAAGCAACAAGAAATACCGGTCGAGCAAGAGAAGATGATTGACGAGCAGCGAGAAGTACTGAAGGAAAATAAAAGGAAGTACCAAATATTCCACCGAGGAACTCTCTCTGATAAAAAATTTGATGATAAGGTACCTATATGGAACTTGTATGTGGATGGATCTTCGTACACTATAGACAGTAGAGCAGGGATTATTTTAAATAGTCCAGATGAAATTGATGTGGAGTATGCTCTGCGCTTTCAATTTAAAGCTTCTAATAATGAGGCCGAATATGAAGCAATGATCGTGGGTCTAAGCCTGGCCAAAACCATGAAGGCATAGCAAGTCGTTGTGTTCAGTGACTCTCAGTTGAATGTAAATCAAATGATGGGGGTGTATATAGCAAAAGGAGAACTAATGGTCAGGTATCATGCAAAAGCGATAGAGGTTGTATCGAGTTTTACTGCAATTCAGTTGATTAGAATACCAAGATTAGAGAATGCAAGAGAAGACGCCCTAGCTCGGTTAGCATCATCCACACGGATCGAGCTACGAAGAACAATCCCAATAGAAATCCTGGCTGGTTAGATCATCGATGAAGATTTGACGATAAACTTCATCGCCCTTGACTTGGGACTATCTTGGATGGACCCTATCAGGGCCTATATTGAAGAGGGGGCTTTACCAACTGATAAAGTCGCAGCTAAGAAACTAAAGTTTAAAGCTGCTCGTTATGTATTGACCAGTGGCATTTTATACAGACGAGGAGTTATAGCAGGGCTACAAAGATGTGTCCATCCCTCTGAAGTGAAATATTTGATCGAAGAGGTTTATGAAGGGTGTAAGGACATTTCTGTCCATTATCAATTATATGTCATACGTCGTTACACCATTGAAGATATTCAAGCTTGCATCGTCATCCAAGGGATCCGAATATCAAAGAAATCAAGAAATCAAAATTTTGCACCGACGGACCGGTCTGCCTGTTTTAAAAAGGAACGGGTCCGCCCCGGACCAATTCGCCCCTTTTGAAAAAGAACCGGTCCGCCCCTCCGGATCGATCCGCCTCTACCCGAACCGATCCGCTTTGCTCAGAATCTAGTAGACCCCGGATCGACTGCGAACCGAAGAGGCCTCTTTTAAAAATAAACCGGCCAGACCTCGGACCGATCCGCCTCAGATCCGGACCGGTCCGCCTGGGATAGAATTGTGCAGATCGTGGTCAGATTTTTAAGGGCCAGTTTTTTCTTTTACAAACCCACTACGGGGAGTTGGTTCGTAGAGACTTCCATACACGATTTTCAGAGTTCATAAACTCAAAGTCTTCACCTTTGTGAGTCACCAAAACTAATGTTTTGATTCACACAAATTTCCAAATCATTTGTGAATCGTTTTGAAACCCTAGAACACAAACACTGTTTTGTTTATACCCTTGTGGAGAAGACCGACCTTCTTCTTCATTGCTGCCCTCCTGGAAAGGGAAACTGTCAGTCGCCGACTACAGATCCGACGCCTGTGGGTAATTCTGTGTCACTGTATTTTCATTGTAATCCGAAATTGTATGTTACAATATTATAATGAAAATAAATAGTTTTGCCCCTTTGGGGGATTTTTCCTCACATGTGTGTGTTTGAATATCTCTCGCATGATTTCATATTATTTCAACCATACCTTGTTGCTTGTTTAGGGTTTATTTAGGTTGAACTAAGTTTGATTATTTAATTTCTTATTTGAATGCAAGCGCACACTCTTTCAAATTGGTATCAGAGCGGGTTACGCTAATTTATCGCGTAATCCTGTTTTTTCAAGGATTTATTTTTTGATACAATTTGACTTCTCACGTCGTCAAATTGGTATCAGAGCGGGTTACGCTAATCTATCGCGTATTCCTAAATTTCTGCAAAAATTTTCTAAGATATCAATTTTTGAAAAAATTGATTTTTGAAAAAGAGCGTGTTCAAATGGAGAAATCATATAATAAAATGCCAGTTTTTGACGGGACAAATTATGCATATTGGAAAGCCCACATGAAGTCGGCTTTAAAGGCTATAGATGAACGGGCTTGGATTTTAGTTGAAAGAGGGTGGACACCTCCCTCCGTCACTGTTGAAAACGTGACCAATTTAAAACCTGTCACTACATGGACTGAAGATGAATTTAAATGGTCTTCTTTTAATTCTAAGGGTTTGAGTGCTATTTCCGGATCCATCACTCCTGATGAGTTTCAACGTATCATGACGTGCACGACGTCAAAAGAGGCATGGTATGTTTTGCAACTAACCCATGAATGAACTAATGCTGTGAAAGAATCTAAATTGCAAAATTTGACATCTCATTTTGAAACCATCACCATTCATGAGACTGAATGTTTTGATGATTTTTATTCTAGGCTTTCTGACATTGTTAATACTAGCTTTAATCTTGGTGAACATATTCCTAATGCAAGAGTTGTGAAAAAGATTCTTAGAACATTGCCTAAGCATTTTATCCCTAAAATCATTGTGCTAAATTCTATGGGTAATTTAAATACGCTAAAATTGGAGGAACTTGTAGGAGACTTGCAAACATATGAAATTGACATGTTTCCTAAATCTGTGAAGTCTAAAGATAAGGGAATTGCACTTAATGCCTAAGAGAGAAAAAGTGAGGGGACGGCAAGAAAGAGAGTAGAGTCATCTAGAAAGAAAGATAGTGAAAATTATGATTTTGAGTGTGATTTTGACTTAGATGATTTGTCTCTTTTTGCTAAAAACTTTAAGAAAATTCTCAAATTTAAGAAAAGTGGAAATTTTAAAGATAAGAAGAATTTTAAGAAAAATAAGTTTGAAAAGAAAAATGAGATAGATGTTAAAAACCCTCCTAAAAAGGATAGTGAGAGATGCTATGAGTGCGACGGTAAAGGACATAGAGCTTTTAAGTGTGCTACTCGTCTTAATAGAGAAAAGGACAAAGTTGTCCTTAATACTACCCTTAGCGATGACAGTGAGGTCGAGTCGGAGGACTCGAGAGATGAGTCACCGCATGAGTGTAACTTCATCGCATTCATGGCGAGTCATGTGAGTACTCCTAGTGCACCTCACGACGATGAGGATGCTACTTCACAAGGACACCTCGACGGTGAGAGCGATGCAAGTGAGGGGGAGGATGACGCAAGTGAGAGCGAGAGTAATCTTCAACGCGCCTACGCCGAGTTATATAATGAGTCATTCAAATCTAAAAAGCGTAACAAAGCGTTAGTTCTTAGGATCACTGCATTAGAAGAAGAGTTAAAAGAGACGAGAGAGAAAGTGTCCTCCACCTGCACCGCATTGAGAGAGAGAGAGTCTGCCTGCGGTAAGTTAGAAAGTTTGTTTAGAGAGAAAGAGAGTTGTTTTGAGAAAGAGAGAGGGGACTTGACTAAACAAGTGGCTAGTCTTACGAGTGAGCTTATTCCTCCATGGAGACTCGAAAGAAATTTGAAGCCCTTGTTGCCCAGCTTACTCATGATCTGGAGAGAGCACGGGAAGTCAAGGTACAAATCGAGGACAGATCTGGGAAAATGGGAAAGATGCTCCTCGGCCCCGCTTTAGGTTTTGGTGATAGGAAGGGAATAGGTTATGATGGTGCCTCCACGTCCCAAATTGCACCCGGACCAGTTCCTGAGTTTACTACGACTCCTTATGGCCATCGTCAAAAACCTCGAAGAAGAGTTCGATCAAGAAAAGAAAACCAAGGTACGCCTTTGACTGTGTTCTTTTGTACTTATTGCAAAAGAAAAGGCCACCTCAGGGAGTTTTGCTATAGTTTGGGTCGGACTCGACGTACTACTGCTACACCACATCATTCTGATGATTTTGCCAGTCTGAGAGAGCGTGTTGAGTTTTTAGCTGACACGTCTCAGTGTTTGATGAAGGAATTCCGACGGATATCTTTGCCATCAGTGAATGCTTCTCACATTCCAGCTAAAACCAACAACAACAAAGTCAAACAAAAGGTCACCACTTCTTAGGTACCTAAGAAAGATAAAAAGGCCTATGTTGTTCATGTCGCTCTCAAAGCACATAATACCTCACAGTGGTATTTTGACAGTGGGTGCTCCAGACATATGACAGGTGATGCCTCATTTTTTACATCTCTTGAGGATTATCAGGATGGCAGAGCCACCTTTGAGATGGGAGCAAGTATAGCATTATAGGACGTGGTACTGTCGAGTTAACTGGATTTCCTAAGCTATAAAATATTTTGTACATCAAAGGTTTGAAAGCAAACCTTCTCAGCATTAGCCAGCTGTACGACGCTGACTTTGCCGTAAAGTTTGATCGGGACGCTTGTAAGGTCTATATCAAGCCAGTAAACTTTTAGTGCAAGGGGTGAGGACAAAGGATAATTGCTATAGGACTGAGCCCACATCCTCACTTGTTTGCAATAGCGCCACGATCACTCCTATGGATTTGTGGCACCAACGTCTAGGTCACGTGAACGTTAAAGATTTGACTCGTTTAGTAAAAAAGGACCTCGTACGTGGCTTACCATCTCTTGGAAAGTCAACTTCCACGGTTTGTGGACCCTATGAGTTGGGAAAACAAATTCGGAGCCCTTATAGGAAGTTACATTCCATTACCACCTCTCGAGTTCTTGAGCTGATTCACATGGATCTTATGGGTCCTACTCGTACTGAGAGTTTGGGTGGTAAGAGGTATATCCTCATGATGGAAGACGATTTCTCCAGATACTTCATCGTAGGTTTTCTGAGAGAGAAATCCGATGTTGTAGAGTTTTTAACGACCAAGTGTCGTGTTCTGCAGAATCAACACGGAGTCACTATTAACAGGATACGTAGTGACAATGACACTGAATTTAAGGAAGCATAGGTAGATTCTTATTGTGATAACCTTGGGATCAAACATGAATTTTCTGCTGTGAAGACTCCTCAGCAAAATGGGATTGTTGAGAGAAAGAATAGAATGATCCAGGAAATGGCTAGATCTATGCTTTTAGGTCGTAATGTTTCTAGGAGATTTTGGGCAGAGGCAGTGTCTACTGCATGCCACACGATGAATAGGGTGTATCTGCGTCCACACACACTTAAGACACCTTATGAATTATGGACTGGCAAGAAACCTAACCTTGCATATTTTCATGTTTTGGGGAGTAAATGCTACATCCTACGGGATAGAGAGCAATCAGGAAAGTTTGACTCCCGGAGTGACGAGGGAATATTGCTAGGATTGATGATGCTTGGGTCAGCACCACCAGGTAAGGTGTTTTCAAGCCCAATCTAAGAATAACAATGGCAGCACAGTTATATAAAGAGGTAAGAGAATGAGATGAGGATAAGAGGAGAGGGCACAGGTATATAAGTGGTTCAGCCAATTTGGCCTACGTCCACTGTGAGTGTGTGTGAGTAATATCACTGAATGAAGGCACTAATGGCCATGGATACAATCTCTCAAGCTTTCTCTCTCTACTATGTATCTAGACAGAGTTTTAGCTAGGGTTGAATATCTGGGATCCTTTTGCAAGGTAGAGGATGACCTCTATATATAGTACCTAGGGGGTGTAATGTACCCCCCATGCATGCAATGAGCATGTGTGTGGTTACCTCACCAATGTGGGAGTGTCATCTGTCACTGTCACATGTAAGGAATGATGATGAAATATTTTCCCCACGTGTGGAGAATAATCTTGTTACAATTGATTTGTGCCCATGTGTCCTTATCCAAATGTCAACAGATGCTCGGCTGCCATATTGGTGCATGACCTCGGCCTGGGAGAGGCCGGGCTGTAAAGGCTTGGTGTTCGTTCAATCCGAGATGTGCCATAGGGAGTCTCGGCCTGATCTCAGCCGAGACATTATGCTGGGGTCGGCCCCAGTCGAGGTTGGACTGATTCCATGTTGAAGATTACCAAGGCTTCTTGTCACCTCGGCCTACAGTCGGCCGAGGTTGCCATACCCAGGTATATGAGAATGATGTTGATGCCTGTGATGCGCGTAGTGTCCATTGGAGATGTAGGTGATAGTGTCGGCCTGAGCCGACCTTACTAAGGCCGAGGGCTGATATCGTGGGCCCATGTCTTATCCAGGGTCGTTCAATGTCTCGGCCATCACCTTGGCCGAGGTAGGCGTCTCTAGGCCGAGGTCACACTTGGGCATATCAATCACCCCCCAGCCCCTAGTTACATACGAGGGAAGGTGACTAGGGGATTAGTACGCATCCGAGGCCTGTCTTCTTATAAACCAGTACTTGCTTGACACTTATCCAATGTTGGAGCATGCTCACTTGGTAGGCGTGTGCTGTCAGCTGCCCTTTGGGGCTCCCAAGGCAATGATGGGCCTTGGGAAACGCGCCCATGTATTTAAGGGTTTCAAAACCCTTTTTCCCTCCTTCTTCTTCATTTCTTCTCTCCTGTGCACGATTTCTTCCTGCAATTTCTCTCTCTAAAGCTTCTCTAATCAACGCTCTTCTGCCGAGGCCTTTGTTGGTTTTTTCGCGAGCTTTCTTCATTTACCTTCATTGTTTCATTTCCAGGTATTTTCTTCCTTCCATTTCCTTTGTTTTTCCCTTTCAGTTTGCATTTTCCGGCGAGCACAATTATTTCAGGCGAACTGTGTTTGCTTTGAATTTCTTGGTTTGATCTTTAGACTCCTTTATTTTACAAGTCAATCCTGTTTGTAGTTTTAGGAGTTATTCCCAAGTTTAGGGTCGTCCTCTGATGCTCAGACCTTTATACCAGCTTCTTGAGGATTTCCCCTCTCTTAGAGAGAAGACCCTAGAAAAGATTAGGCAAATAGAAAGGGCCCAAGAGGAGGCTCGTAGGTTGTAAGAATTTTCTATTAGACATATCTTTCCCCCTCCTCTCAAGGTGGTATATCCTAATCCCCCTGAGTTTTTCTATCAGACAGAGGTCCCTGCCGACCCAATACCGATGTCTGAGTCTGAGTCTTCTACCTCAGACCCTATGTCTGTGGACTCATTTCAGGAAGCCATGGATTTTACACCTCGGCCTGGTCAGGCCCCTGACCAGGCCGAGGTCTCCAGCCGAGCCTCATCCCATAATGGCTCAAGCACCTCAGCCTCTTCTTCAGAGGTTGAAATTGTTGAGCCGAGTGTGGCTGTGCCACCCATTCTTGACGCCATCCCCCTGTCGGTCGTCACAGGGGCAGAGTTCGCTTAGAGATTCGCTAGTAACCCATCTACATCTGCTCCGGCCGACGTTGAGCTTGATGATGATGAAGATGCTGAAAGCGATGTCGACGTCTCTGAGGCGTCCGAGATCGAGAGCATGGTAACTGAGGTGGATCTTCTGTGCTTCAGATATTTATACTCCATTAGTCCCTCCATAAAATTAAGAAGACCTCTGAGGGAAGAGAGGGCCTATCACGGCCGAGATGGAGAAATCTGCTTGTACGAGCAGATGTTTAAGTTAGGGTTTCGCCTACCCATTCATCCCATCATCAAATCCATTCTCTCTTATATCAACTTGGCCCCCTCACAGCTATCCCCCAATGCCTGGAGAGTCATCATAGGGGCCATTATCCTGTGGAGGGTAGTCCACCACTCTGACCTCCCAGTTCAGGTCTTCGTTGGTTGTTATGTCCCAACCTCGGCCAAAAACCATCCGAGCTACTATCATTTTGTGCCTCGGAGGCCTGAGAAGAAAATGATGCAGGTGACTCAGACCTCAAACCATAATTGGAAGCCCCGCTTATTTTTTGCCTCTGGACCATGGGAATTTGGCCCATGCATTCCCTCTTCCACACTTGAGCCGAGGATACCCCTCAAATGGGGTAAGGTCACCACGTCTGCCAAGGCCGACCCTGGTCTAAGTCTTCAGAATATCCAGAAGGTGAAAGCCCTGCAAGACCAAGGGGCACATGATCTTTTTGTTAAGTTCGAACATTTGCTGACCCCCCCAGTATCTATCGGGGATGGGCCTAAGTGGAAGTCCCCTTGTTGACTTTGGTAAGGATTTTTCTTTTTAAGTTTAACCTCTGAACTCATTTATATCTGATCTCTAACCCATATCTTTTAACTTTTGTAGAGCGACCACAAGACATCCCAGACGAACTGTGGGAGATGGATGCACCGAGCTTAGCGAGACTTGCCAAAAAAGCCGGTCTGAACGCTCATCCCCCAGCTCCCTCTACATCCAAATCTCAGGCCTCAAAGAAGAGGGCCCCTGAAGCCCATGCCTCTGAGGATCAGAGGCCGACCTTGAGACAGAAGAAGGCCTCTGATGCTGCAATTCCAATCTCCTCGGCCGACGCCCTGTCGGCCCGCCTGGACCAACTGAAGTTATCTGACAGCATTATCGGCCATAGTCTGCAGGCCCTTGATGCCATCGGCTCTGCAATGACCGAGGCTGACAAGCGCTTTTTTAGGTCTCTGGATACACAATTACTGGTTGAGTTCGGCCTTCACAAAGCCGTTCAGGTACGTCTTGATCTCTCATCAAAATTTTATAAGTGCAACATCTGACTTTTCTCCAGTTTAACCTCTTCTTTAAATGTGTAGGGAGTGGCTGCTATGCACCACCTATCGAACTGGACTCTGAGGAAATTGCCCCTCATCCAGAAGGGGAAAGAGGCCGAGAAGGTTCAGAGCGCCCTAAATACTGAGGTCGACCGTCTGAAATTAGAGATGCAGAACTCTGAAAGTAAGGTTAAGGGGTTGGAGAAAGACATTTTTCTGCTCGTCAAAGATCATGCCAAAGCCCTGAAGGCCAAAGATGACGTTTTGCAGCAGAAGGTCAGCTCGGCTGTCAAGGCTGCCCTCGAAGATGCCTCGGACAAAATAATTTTTGACTATAAAGCCTCGGACGAATTCATGGGTTTTGGTTTTGAATATCTTGAAAGAGGTATCAAGGCCACTACCAAATGGGCTGAAGTCAGAGAGAGGGAGGTCGGTACTCTAAAGGCCTATGACTTTGTGGGTCTCGGCTTTGCTGACCCCCAGTTTGCACAGGCTCTTCAAGAGGTGGTGGACGAGGCTGCTGCTCCTGCTGAGACTGCAACTCTGGGAGGGACCGAGGTCGGAGGGGCAGACCATACTGATGACGTGGCCGAGGTGACTAATGCTGATCAAGCCAATCAGGCCGAGGCTGTTAATGTTCCCCCCCAAACCTTTAGAATTTGTAACTTATAACTTGTAACTCATAACTTGTAACACCATGGTATTTTGTATTCAATGAATATTTGTTACTTCTTTGTATTTCAACCTCTGAATGCTATATGATCTCTTTCCTTTATTGAATGTCATGTGATCTCTTCTATTATTTTGTTATAGTGATGTCTTGTTTATACTCAGTCAATAATTCTGACCTCAGACCTCTTCACCACTGAATTGTTATTAGGCTCTGAGGCCCTTACCTAAGATGCTATTCTCATAACCAACTTCACCAAATTAATGATGTTAAGGGTCTGAGCTCAGACCTCGTCACCACCGAGTGATGTTATGAAGGTCTGAGGTCGTCACCTAAGACGTTATCCTCATAAATAATTTCACCAAATTAATGATGTTAAGGGTCTGAGGTCATCTGCTAAGGTGTCTGAGCTCAGACCTCGTCACCACCGAGTGATGTTATGAAGGTCTGAGGTCGTCACCTAAGACGTTATCCTCATAATTAATTTCACCAAATTAATGATGTTAAGGGTCTGAGGTCATCTAGCTAAGGTGTCTGAGCTCAGACCTCGTCACCACCGAGTGATGTTATGAAGGTCTGAGGTCGTCACCTAAGACGTTATCCTCATAATTAATCTCACCAAATTAATGATGTTAAGAGTCTGAGGTCATCTAACTAAGGTGTCTGAGCTCAGACCTCGTCACCACCGAGTGATGTTATGAAGGTCTGAGGTCGTCACCTAAGACGTTATCCTCATAATTAATCTCACCAAATTAATGATGTTAAGAGTCTGAGGTCATCTAACTAAGGTGTCTGAGCTCAGACCTCGTCACCACCGAGTGATGTTATGAAGGTCTGAGGTCGTTACCTAAGACATTATCCTCATAATTAATTTCACCAAATTAATGATGTTAAGGGTCTGAGGTTATCTACTAAGGTGTCTGAGCTTAGACCTCGTCACCACCGAGTGATGTTATGAAGGTCTGAGGTCGTCACCTAAGATGTTATCCTCATAATTAATTTCACCAAATTAATGATGTTAAGGGTCTGAGGTCATCTACTAAGGTGTCTGAGCTCAGACCTCGTCACCACCGAGTGATGTTATGAAGGTTTGATGTCGTCACCTAAGACGTTATCCTCATAATTTCTGATGTAAAAATGGAATAAGAGCTGTCATAGGAACTGATCTTTATTAATAACCTCTTCTCAATAAGATCGTACATTTACATAAAATTCTACGCAACATCATTTGTAATATCTCTTTAGGTGGTCAGCATTCCATGGGTTAGTGAAAGGTTCTCCTTCTAGGTTTTCTAGCCTGTAAGTGCCAGGCACCACCTCTTCTGTTACTTTGTAGGGGCCATGCCAGTTTGGGTGTAGCTTATTTGCCTTTTGTAGGGTCTTCTTTAGCCCTAGGTCTCCCACTGCAATGGGTCTTGACTTCACCCTTTGGTTGTAGAATTTCGCTGCCCGCTGCTGGTAGGCTGCTTTTCTGACCTCTGCGTCTTCTCTTCTTTCTTCGATAAGATCCAGGTCTAGCCTCCTCTCTTCCCCATTGCTGTCTGGGTCGTAGGTCTAAATCCGATGAGTTGGTAGTCTTACTTCCGTTGGTATGACGGCCTCTGAGCCATGTGCCATCATGAATGGGGTTTTTCCTGTTGGTGTCCTTGCCGTGGTTCTGTAGGCCCATAACACAGTGTAGACCTCTTCCATCCATCTCCCATTCGCATCTTCTAACCTCTTCTTGATTTCGTCCAAGATGGTTCTGTCTGTGACCTCGGTCTGGCCATTTGCCTGAGGTCGACCAGGAGATGAGAAGAACTGTTTAATACTCACTCTTAGGCAATACTTTTCTAAGGAGGAGTTCTTGAACTAGGTCCCATTATCCGAGATGAGCGTGTTTAGGAGGCCATATCTGCATATGATGTTCCTCTAAATGAACTGGAAGGTCTTCTGCTCTGTAATTGTTATCATCGGTTCTGCCTCCACCCACTTTGAAAAGTAGTCAACGGTAACTATCAAGAATCTATAGTTGTTGACAGCTCTTGGCAAAGGTCCTACCAAGTCAATTCCCCATACCGCAAATGGCCATGGAGAAGAGATTGACATCATAAGCTGATGGGGTTGATGAGGGATAGTGGCGAACCTTTTACATTTGTCGCACCTCTTCACATAGTCTGCAGCGTCCTTTGACAAGGTAGGCCACCAGTATCCCTGAGTGATGATCCTCTTGGCTAAGGGCCTTCCCCCTATGTGGCTAGAGGAAGAACCCTCATGAACCTCCTGTAAGACCCGGGGTACTTCCATGGGATGCACACATCTGAGGAGAGGCAATAGAAACCCCTTTTTATACAAGACGTCTCCTATCATTGAGAACTTGGCAGCTCTGTATCTCAACTTTCTCCTTTCTAGCTTGGACTCAGGCAGCTCTCCCTCTCTTAGGTATCTGACGAGCGGGTCGATCCATGAGTCTCCTAGGTTAAAATTGTGACAAGGGTTACATACCTCGTCCTCCTCGATGGTTGCCTTTCCTAAGACCTCGATCAGAATGGTCCTTCCCATATCTGTCTTCATTGCCGAGTCCAGCCTTGCCAATGCATCAGCGTGGTTGTTACTTAGTCGAGGCACTCTCTTCAGTTTTGCTTCTTCAAAATATTCTAACAACCTTCTTACCTTCTTTAAGTACTTGGCCATCCTTTCGTCTTTGGCCTCGTATATCCCCAATACTTGATTGACAACCAACCTTGAGTCGCTATGGAGTAGGAGTCGCTTTACTCAAAGGGTTGTTGCCAACAAGAGACCTGCTATCATGGCCTCATACTCGGACTCGTTGTTTGAGGCCTGGAAGTTGAATCTCAAGGCGTATTCAATATTAGCGCCATCTGGAGCCGAGAGTATTAGTCCCTCCCCGCTTCTACTATCACAGGAAGATCCATGAATGAAGAGGCTCCAGACGTCTGTATTTGATGAGAAGCCCCCTTCTCTCAAAACCCCCTTCTTGAAGAGGTATCGATCCTCTTCGTTCTCTTCTATTTCGCTCCGAGTTTTGCCTGAGATGACCTCTTCTCGATCTCGGAAGACATTTGGTGCCTTCTCTTCCGAATCTCGAAAGACACTACGGTTCGTCTCTTCACCGTCATCTAAGCCTTTCTCTGTCTCGGCCTCTTCCCAGGTGAATTTTGCGACAAAGTCTGCGAGGGCCTGCCCCTTGATGGCTGTCCTAGGCTGGTAGGTAAGATCATATTCTCCTAGTTCGATGGCCCAGGTCATCAATCTTTCGGACTTCTCAGGTTTGTGCAGAACCTGCCTTAGTGGGGAGTCAGTGAGGACTACCATGGAGTGAGCTTGGAAGTAAGGCTTCATTTTCCTTGAGGCATGTATTAGGGCATAAGCCAACTTCTCCATTCAGGGATAATTTTGTTCACACCCTTGAAGGGCCTTAATGTTGAAGTACACAGGCCTCTGGATCCCATCCTCTTCCCGTATGATGGCCACGCTGATGACTGATTCAGAGACTGCCAGATACACAAACAACCTTTCCCCTGTGATGGGCCGAGACAGCAACAAGGGAGACCCTAAGTAGGACTTGAGTTGGTTGAAGGCTTTTTCACACTCTTCATCCCATTGGAAGGCCTTTCTTAGAACTTTAAAGAATGGAAGACACTTGTCCGTTGCCCTAGAAACAAACCTATTAAGGGCAGCCACTCTTCCCGTGAGTTTCTGGACATCCTTGATACTCCTAGGAGTCTTCATGAAGAATGGAAGACACTTGTCTGTTGCCCTAGAAACAAACCTGTTAAGGGCAGCCACTTTTCCCGTGAGTTTCTGGACATCCTTGATACTCCTAGGAGTCTTCATGACGAGTAATGCCTTGATTTTCTCAGGGTTCGCTTCAATCCCCCTCTGATTAACGATGAATCCCAGGAACTTCCCAGCTCTTACTCCGAAGAAACACTTTGCTGGGTTGAGTTTCATTCTGTACGAGTCCATGACATCAAAGGTCTTCTCAAGGTCCGCTACGTGAGTACATGCTTTCAGGCTCTTCATTAGCATATCGTCTACATATACCTCCATGGTCTTACCTATTTGCTCTTCGAATATCTTATTGACAAGACGTTGATACGTTGCCCCCGTATTTTTCAGACCGAAGGGCATCACCTTATAGCAGTACGTCCCTTTGTCAGTAATGAAGGCTGTCTTCTCAGAGTCTTCAGTATCCATAAAGATTTGGTTATAGCCTGAATAAGCGTCCATGAAGCTCATGAGCTCGTGCCCTGTCGTTGCGTCCACCATCTGGTCTATCCTAGGTAAGGGATAGCTGTCTTTCGGGCAAGACCTGTTCAGGTCAGTGAAATCTACACACATTCGCCACTTCCCATTGGCCTTAGGCACGATGAATGCATTTGAGAGCCACTTTGGATAGGTAACCTCTCTTATGAACTCGGCCTCTTTTAACTTTTTTACCTCTTCACGGATGACGTCGTACTTCTCCCTGGAGTAGACTCTTCGTCTCTGCTTGATTAGCTTGGCATCTCTGTCCACGTTGAGCTTGTGGCTCATGACCTCAGGGTCGATGCCAGGCATGTCTGCGTGACTCCGTGCGAAGACACTCTGTCTCCTTCTGAGGAAGTTTATTAACTCTTCCTTGATTCCTGGCTCTAGGGCCTTACCGACCTGGACGGTTTTTTCCGGCTCGTCCTCATTGAGGACGATGGATTCTACCTCTTCCGCGGCCTCACCCTTCTTCAATTTTGTTTCGTCTCTTGGGTCAAGAGTGTCAATGCTGTAAGTGGTGGTTGCTCTCTTATGGGCTTCTCTCTCTTCGGCCGAGTTGAAGTAACACTCTCGCGCCGTGGTCTGGTCCCCTTGCACTTCCCCTACTCCATAAGGAGTCGGGAATTTTATCATCTAATGGACCGTCGATGGCACAACTTCAAACTCTTTAAGGGCCACCATTCCTATGATGAGGTTGTAGGCCGAGAAGACATTTTCGTCCATAACGAAAAAGTTTATCTTCTTGGTCAGCCTCCTAGGTCACTCATCCCCCATCCGTACATCCATCTCATGCATGCCCAATGGGTGGACCTTTTCGCCACTGAAGCCTATCAATGGGTGATGATAGGGCACCAGCCTTGCCCTGCTAAGACCCAGGCTCCTGAAGCAAGGTCAGAACATCACGTCTACTGAGCTTCCCCCGTCTATGAGGATCCTCCGTACCTCGCACCCATGCACCCTTGTTGTTATGACCAAAGGGTTATCATAGGGGGCTAAGATACCCTTGAAGTCGAGTCTGGAGAACCCCACTACGAGGGTGTCCATGTCTACCTTCTTCCTCTTCTGCACTGCATCAGAAGACGTTAGATTCACAACTTCGATCTTGGCCAATGACCTTGCCTCTGTTACATGAGCCTTCCTGTCGGCTACCTCAGAACCACCTCCTGCAAATCCCCCACATATGGTTCTAACACCAAAGGAGATCATACCGGCCCTCTTCACCGGGGTGTTGTCATCCTTTGGCGGAAGATCCGGGTCGTCTTCATCATCTCCTTCTGAATTATCGTCCCTTCTGGCCGGGACATTGCCACGGCATCTGTCATTTCTTCTTTTCTTAGGGTCATCTCTTCCACCCTTTGGAGCCTTACCATCCACATACCTCCTCAGCTTTCCAGATTTCAGCATCTTCTCAATCTCATCCTTTAAAGCGAAGCATCTATCTGTGACATGGCCATGATCCCGATGGAACTCGCACCATAGGTTTTTGTTCCTCTTATATGGCGGGGCCTTCAGTTTCTCTGGCCACCTCAGAGTCCGGTCAGTCTTAATCTCATTGAGGATGTGCTCACAGCTCACAGTCAGAGGAGTGTAATGAGCAAACTTGTCATCTCCTGACCTCTTCTTCCCCTCTTTCTTACCTTGGGACTTTCCCGTGCCACCGCAGTTCTCCTCCTCATACTTAGCGGTCATTGCCTCTTCCGCATTCATCACTTTTCCTGCGGTTGCCAGCAGCTCCGCCATAGACCTAGGGGGGTCTTCCGCCAGTTTCCACAATAGCTTCCCCTTCTGGAGGCCTCCTATAAGGGCGGTCATGGCTATGCTCTCTTCATAATCTTCCACCTCCAATTTCTCTTTGTTGAATCTTGCTATGTAGTCTCTTAGGCTCTCACCCTTGGCCTGTTTGACATACAACTGGTGGGTAGTCTTCTTTTGAGGTTTACCCCAAAGTAGAAGTTGTGGATGAACTGCTCAGCCAAGCCTTTGAAGTTCTCAATTGAGTTCTTCGGAAGGGAGGTGAACTAACTGTGTGCTGCCCCTGTCAAGGTCCCTGAGAAGTCCTTACACTTCATCTCATCGGGTATCGAGTAAATGTCTGCTGCCGACTGGTACATCTCGATATGGTGTACAGGGTTAGTGCTGCCATCATACTTGGGAGTCACTGTAGGAGGCTTGAACTTGGCTGTGGTTGGGAACCCCACTATCCTAGCCACAAATGGGGAGCCCTCCAAGTAACCTCTTTGTAATGGGTCCCTGCTTTTAATGAGATCTCCTATCTTCTCCTCAAGGCGTCGGATAGAATCATTCCAGGGTATTCTATCATCAACTTGGCTGAGGTTATCCCCTGCCACCTCCCTGCGATGGACAGAGGGTTCCCCAGCCACGACACGTTGGCTGTTGACCTTTTCCTGTTCCCTGCCTCTTCTTTCACAGGGTCGGCCTTGGTCTGGCCGACCCTGCCTATTCCCTCTCTGAGAGCCTGCTGTGCTCCTTGACCTCGACAACCTCTGTCTTAGGTCATTCACCGGGCCCAGTCTCTCGAAGGCCGACCCTCTGCTCAACCTATCAAAGGCCGACCCTCTTTGTTGGGCCTCTTCACCTCTTCGGCCGACACATCCTTGAATCTACCTAAGAGGTCGTATAGTGTTATTTGACACCTCATACGGCTCCCAGCAGTCTTCTGGGGCTTCTTCAGCTTCTAGGTCATCATACCTGTCCTCTGGGCAAGGGTTTCCCTACCTCCCCAGGCGCAAGCGCCTAGGGTCAGCAACGTCCCTTATCCGCTGGGGTGCAGGCTGGTCCTTCATTGGCGCCTGGGGTGGTCCCCTCGCGTCAGGATGAGGTTGAACTGCCGCCAGAGTGATCATGTCCGGTGAGACTCCAGGTGGCCTCATCATAGTTTGACTGAGCTGAGCAAATTACTCCTTCATGGCTTGTTGTGTTGCAGCTAAAGATTTCAAGGCCGCTGCTACCTCCGCCATTTCGGACTGAGGCGGTGCCTGGCTAGAACTAGGCCCGCCTCCACCAGGTGGCGGAAGAGGAGGTGGTAACTCTGGTGCCATGTGTTAACAATAAAGAGCTTGAGTAACAAGTGAGCTTAATACCTTAAAGGACCTCTTTCAATGGTGAAACAGCTCCACGCAAGGGGTGGTTCCTGGTTCACCACCAGAGTCTCCGGTGAGGTTAAGCTGAAGAAGAGGAAGAGATAGATTCTCGTTCCCACAGACGGCGCCAAAATGATGATGCTTGGGTCAGCACCACCAGGTAAGGTGTTTTCAAGCCCAATCTAATAATAACAATGGCAGCACAGTTATATAAAGAGGTAAGAGAATGAGATGAGGATAAGAGGAGAGGGCACAGGTATATAAGTGGTTCAACCAATTTGGCCTACGTCCACTGTGAGTGTGTGTGAGTAATATCACTGAATAAAGGCACTAATGGCCATGGATACAATCTCTCAAGCTTTCTCTCTCTACTGTGTATCTAGACAGAGTTTTAGGTAGGGTTGAATATCTGGGATCCTTTTGCAAGGTAGAGGATGACCTCTATATATAGTACCTAGGGGGTGTAATGTACCCCCCATGCATGCAATGAGCATGTGTGTGGTTACCTCACCAATGTGGGAGTGTCATCTGTCACTGTCACATGTAAGGAATGATGATGAAATATTCTCCCCACGTGTGGAGAATAATCTTGTTACAACTGATTTGTGCCCATGTGTCCTTATCCAAATGTCAACAGATGCTCGGCTGCCATATTGGTGCATGACCTCGGCCTGGGAGAGGCCGAGCTGTAAAGGCTTGGTGTTCGTTCAATCCGAGATGTGCCATAGGGAGTCTCGGCCTGATCTCAGCCGAGACATTATGCTGGGATCGGCCCCAGCCGAGGTTGGACTGATTCCATGTTGAAGATTACCAAGGCTTCTTGTCACCTCGGCCTACACTCGGTCGAGGTTGCCATACCCAGGTATATGAGAATGATGTTGATGCCTGTGATGCGCGTAGTGTCCATTGGAGATGTAGGTGATAGTGTCGGCCTGGGCCGACCTTACTAAGGCCGAGGGCTGATATCGTGGGCCCATAGCTTATCCAGGGTCGGTCAATGTCTCGGCCATCACCTTGGCCGAGGTAGGTGTCTCTAGGCCGAGGTCACACTTGGGGAATATCAAGGATATTCATCGAATAGTAGAGCGTACCGAGTTTTTAACCTGAAGATCTCTAAGGTTATGGAATCAATAAACGTCACCGTGCAAGATGACGAACCTTCGACGGCTATTGATCCTAACCTACAGTGTGAGGATGAGGACTTCTTTGGGAGTGACTTACTTGTCCCTCACCCACACTCTGTGGACCCCTACTCCCGCATTAGGGGACACTCCTGCTTGGGTTCGTAAGAGTCATGACCCTTCTGCCATTGTTGGAGATCCCACTCTAGGGGTCAAGACTCGTGCTCAGCTAGAAAACGTTGTTATCCACTTTTTCTACACATCCAAAGTCGAGCCCAATAATCACAAAGAAGCACTCAAAGATGAACACTGGATATCTTCTATGCAGGATGAGTTGCTTCAGTTTAAAAAGAACAATGTCTGGGAACTAGTCCCCCGACCTAGTGAGACTAATATGATTGGTACCCGGTGGATCTTTAAGAATAAAATGGATGAAAATGGTACCATAATCAGAAACAAGGCTAGGTTGGTCGCTCAAGGCTACACATAGATTGAGGGTGTAGACTTTGGGGAGACATTTGCTCCTGTTGCGAGGCTCGAGTTCGTCCGCTTACTACTCGCCATCGCATGTCATCTGCGCTTCAAGTTATATCAGATGGATGTCAAGAGTGCCTTTCTGAATGGCATTCTACAGGAGGAGGTTTATGTGGAACAACCAGAAGGGTTTGAAGACCCTAAGCACCCTGAGCACGTTTATTATCTGAGGAAAGCCTTATATGGTTTGAAGCAAGCACCCCGTTCTTGGTACGAAAGGCTTACTTCCCATCTCTTGGCCCGTGGTTTCAAGAGAGGGGGAGTGGATATGACGTTGTTCATCAGGAGAGATGACGGTACTATTTTGGTTGCCAAGGTCTATATGGACGATATAGTCTTTGGATCCACGTGCTCTCAACATACTCATCACTTTGAAGAGGAGATGAAAAGTGAGTTTGAGATGAGCATGGTTGGTGAGCTGACTTTCTTCCTTGGTCTCTAGGTTCGTCAGCTAGAGGATGGGATGTTCATCTCTTAATCCAAGTATGCTAGAGACCTAGTGAAGAAATTTGGTCTAGACTCCGCCAAGCATGCCCGTACACCTATGAGTACTTCTATTAAGCTTAGTAAGGACACTTCAAGCAAGGACATAGAGCACACCTTGTATCGGAGTATGATAGGTAGTCTTCTCTACTTGACTGCCAGTCGTCCCGACCTAGCCTTTAGTGTCGGAGTCTGTGCGCGATATCAGGCATCCCCAAAAGAGTCACACTTACTCGCTCTAAAACGTATTATCAAATACGTGAGTGGGACTACCTCATATGGTATTTGGTATTCCTTTGATACCAATGGCCGTTTGTCTGCCTATTCGGATGCCGATTGGGCCGGGGATATAGATGGGTGTAGGAGAACTTCTGGTGGGTGTTTCTACTTTGGTTCTGCTCTTGTCTCCTGGTTGAGCAAGAAGCAAAACTCAATCTCTTTATCCACTGCGGAGGCTGAGTACATCGCTGCCGGGAGTTGTTGCACGCAACTCTTATGGATAAAGCAGATGCTGGAGGATTATAGGATTTCACAGGACACCATAACCATTTCCTGCGATAACACGAGTGCGATACACATATCCCGCAATCCAGTCCAGCATTCACCCACAAAGCACATCAGGTTACACGAGCACTTCATACGTCAGTTAGTTAAGGAGAAGGTCGTATTCCTGAGTTTCGTTCCCACCGACCGTCCGTTAGCCGATATCTTCACGAAACCTTTAGATGCCCTTAGATTTGAGAGTCTTAGGAAGTCTTTGGGGATTTACATAGTTGACTGAGGGGTTGGTCCATGTCTAGCATAGGATGCATTGTCATTTTCATATCATCTGATTCCTATTGGTAGATTGTATCATTAGTTTGTTTTATTTTGGTTTATTTATTATTTAGTTACAAGCAAAAATTCCAAAACGATTTTCCTTTTTAGAATTTTTTTGAAAAATCCAAAAAGATTTTTATTTTGCACCTTTTATGGATGAGCATTTAAGATAGCCGAGTCACAATTTCACTCCATTTTATCCATGTGACTGCTTGATAGAGATTTGAGACGCTACATTATTTCATCCACGTGCTTTACATTGTTTGGAGTCTTTGAGATGTGATTAGTGATATCTTCCTACATGTTTGACTCCTATATCCTTTATTTCACACATGCACGACTATATTTGATTATTGCACTTGTCTATCTCATATTGGCTTGAGTGTTTCCATCTCAATTCTGTCTATACAACGTTCAATATGCGATAAAACTTGAAAAGATTGGATTGCATGTGAAAATCGTTTTAGTGAGACTGTGTGTTTATATTGATAACGAGGAGGGGATGCGAAAGGTAATCATCTATCCTTTGCACAAAATCCACCGTTAAAAAGGACCTAAAAAATTGAGGAATTTTATTATCCGAGGTTCAAAGAGGTTAAAAGAGCCCGAAGAAAATTAAAGGCAATAATAATCAATACATGCCAAACATGGGCCATTTAGGTTTCACCATCAATTCTCCAAAGTTTGATAATTTAGCATACCTCTATTCAAAATATATATCTGAGGGAGTTTGGTTGGAAAATGTTTAAACGGGTTTGCACTTCCTTGAAAGTTCTAAAAAGCATAAAATCGTTTTGGACGTTATTGGTGTGGAAATCACTTTGAGCTTTGATTTGTTGATTTGATTAAGTCAATGTCTTATATTGCCATTCTTTTACACCAAAGGAAGCATTTGAGTTCATTCGTTAGGAATATCCAATATTCATCGTGCACATATGTCATGTTTGTATGCATTGATTTTCCTATCGAGTTTGATCACACCACTTCATTAACTCTATCGCCGACTTGGTTGTTTTGTGTTAATTCATGGAGTGATTTAGTCCTTGTGACACACCGCACTTGCTTGGTTGATTTCTTTATCTCATTTGTCTATTTGGGGACATCATAAAAAGGAGGAGAATGAATTATCTTATTATGGGGGAGTTTTGAAATTTTGAGTTTTCTCATAAATTGGTATGTATGTTTATCTCATTTCAAACTCGATACGTCACTTGGTATTTGCTTTGTCTCATGTGTGTAGGTACTTCTTTGATGATAACTGAATTGCACACCCTGATGAGAAAAGCGTTGAGATTCCTGAAGATTCAAAGAGCAAACGATGAAGTCTTATTCATTTGTATCGTTCCAGTTTTGGGTTCATGGAAGGCTAGATTTGTATAGGCATTTTGTTATTTGATAATTCGGATGTTTGTTTTTATGTATATACCGGCATAGACATAGGAGGATATTTGTAAGGACATTTCTGTCCATTATCAATTATATGTCATACGCCGTTACACCATTGAAGATATTCAATCTTGCATCGTCATCCAAGGGATCCGAATATCAAAGAAATCAAGGAATCAAAATTCTGCACAGACGGACCGGTCCGCCTATTTTAAAAAGGAATTGGTCCACCCCTGACCGATCCGCCCCTTTTGAAAAAGAACCGGTCCGCCCCTCCGAACCGATCCGCCTCTATCCGGATCGATCCGCTTTGTCAGAATCCAATAGACCCCGAATCTACTGCTAACCGAAGAGGCCTCTTTCAAAAACAAACCGGTCCGCCTAGGATAGAATCGTGCAGATCGTGGTCAGATTTTTAAGGGCCAGTTTTTTCTTTTATAAACCCACTATAGGGAGTTGGTTCGTAGAGACTTCCATACACGATTTTCAGAGTTCATAAACTCAAAGTCTTCACCTTTGTGAGTCACCAAAACTCATGTTTTGATTCACACAAATTTCCAAATCATTTGTGAATTGTTTTGAAACCCTAGAACACAAACACTGTTTTGTTCATACCCTTGTGGAGAAGACCGACCTTCTTCTTCATTGCTGCCCTCCTGGAAAGGGTAACTTCCAGCCGCCGACTACAGATCCGACGCCTGCGGATAATTCTGTGTCACTATATTTTCATTGTAATCCGAAATTCTATGTTACAATATTATAATGAAAATAAATGGTTTTGCCCCTTTGGGGGATTTTTCCTCACATGTGTGTGTTTGAATATATCTTGCATGATTTCATATTATTTCAATCACACCTTGTTTCTTGTTTAGGGTTTATTTGGGTTGAAATAAGTTTGATTATTTAATTTCTTATTTGAACGCAAGCGCACACTCTTTCAAAGGGTCTTGTGGAGCCCATGTAGCTGGACAGACGCTCTTGCAAAGAATAACCACGCAGGGGTACTACTGGCCGACGATGAAAGCTGATTGCGCAGCTTATGCTAAGAAGTGCGACAAATGCCAACGCTTCTCGTCCATCTGAAGAACTCCCTAGGCATTGTTAACACCCATAACGTCCCCTTGGCCATTTGCCATGTGGGGGATAGACTTGGTCGGGCCACTCCCAACGATCATGGGAAGATTCAAATACCTTGTGGTTGCTATGGATTATTTTACAAAATGGGTGGAAGCTGAATCTCTTATTAATATGACATACGACAAAGTCTATCAATTCATTTAAAAAAATATTATTTGCAGATATGGTCTCCCGCATGCATTCATTACTGACCATGGAACCCAGTTTGACAACGAGGAGTTTGTTATATATTGTTATCAATACAATATACTGAAAACCCACTCTGCACCAGGCCATCCCTAGAGAAATGGACAAACTTAGGTGACAAACAGAACGCTACTGAATGGATTGAAGAAACGACTGAATAATGCAAAGGCAAATTGGATTAATGAGCTACACTTTGTGTTGTGGGCTTATCGCACCACATCACGAACAACAACTGGAGAGTCCCCATACATGCTGGAATTTGGGAGTGAGGCTGTCATACCTGCTGAATTGGGTCTACCTACGCATAGAGTGCTTAATTTCAATTCTCCTGTCAGTGACTTGATGAGAAGATTAGACCTAGATATGCTCGAAGAAGTTAGGGAAGAAGCAGCAATCAGGAATGTAGCATATCAACAACGAACAGCTTTGTTCTATGACAAAAGAGTGAAGAAGTGTGATTTGAAGGAAGGGGATTATGTTCTGAAGAAATTGATCCAAAAGCACAACAAACTGGAAGCCAACTGACACGGACCCTACAGAGTAGCAGAAGTTGTTCGCCCAGGGACATACAAAATTCAGAATTGAAACCTTGGAAGGAGAAGAATTCAAGAATGCATGGAATGCAAAGCATCTGCGCAAATATTATCAGTAATTGTAATTCATATGTAATGCAGTTTCTTCAGTATAAATAAAGTGATGTTTCACCCAGTTTCTTTCTTTGTTGAATTTTTTTCGAAATATTAGTGCTACATACTACACATTAAATTCAGAGCAATTACCACCAACTTCGGTTGGTCGGGAACCAATTACCATCAACTCAGGTTGGTCAGGAACTAATTATCACCAACTCCGATTGGTCGGTAATCAATTACCACCAACTCCTGTTGGTCGGTAAATCAATTACCACCAACTCCGGTTGGTCGGGAATCAATTATCACCAACTCCGGTTGGTCGAGAAGCAATTACCACCAACTCCGGTTGGTCGGGAACCAATTACCACCAACTCCCGTTGGTCGAGAACCAATTACCACAAACTCCAGTTGGTCGGGAACCAATTACCACCAACACCGGTTGGTCGGGAACCAATTACCACCAACTCTGATTGGTTGAGAAGCAATTACCACCAACTCCGGTTGGTCGGGAACTAATTACCACCAACTCCGATTGGTCGGGAACCAATTACCACTAACTCCGGTTAGTCGGGAACTAATTACCACCAACTCCGGTTGGTCGGTAATCAATTACCACCAACTCCGGTTGGTCGATAAATCAATTACCACCAATTTCGGTTGGTCGGGAATCAATTATCACCAACTCCGATTGGTCGAGAAGCAATTACCACCAACTCCGGTTCGTCGATAAATCAAATACAATCAACTCAGGTTGGTTAAATTAGGCAGGAACATGGGATGCAAATCATTCCATTGCTTAGGCCCAAAGAATGTACATATATTCATAAACAAACAAACAAGGACATTTTACAAATTATTTAAAAGAAAATAAAATGGCAAAAGACTAAAAATTTCTTCATTCAAATCAAGTAGAATTACATATGATGTGAAAAATATACTTTATTACATAAAAACCCTATTCTATTGGTTTTTTCCCTTCTGCCTTTTAAACAGGTTCTACCCCGGCAGGAGGATCATCTAACGCGTAAGGAGAATTTATAAAGTTTACATCTCGTAACATTCTAATAGTCATTACAGATGGCCGATCAAGTACATGTTCTCAGCGAAATATTTTAAAGTTGGCATGAAGACTGTAATCACCAAGATACTTGGAAATCAGACATCGAGGAATTGCACGAGCAGGAATCCAGCTAAAATCAAGTTTAAAAAGAGGTACGGGTAAATCGAGCACTCCAGGCTCATAATAATCCCATAAATAATGTCCCTTCTCCAATTGTAGCATACACATAGCATTCAACCATCCCTACTTGTACCCTTCATTATTCGACTGCTGTATTCGAGCATCTAGATGGTACAGAGCTTCATTATACCCAGCCATCCAAAACTTTCTGGGTTGTTTATGGAACTGATAAGTTAACCTCTCCAGTTGCTCGTGGAGACTCTTCACTAGAATTTCCTTATTTTCCAAAGCAGAACTCTAGGAAGAGAGTTGTTCGAAAAAGTTCAGAATCTTCTTAGACATTTTTTCTAAGGCTTGGTTCTTCGCCATCAATTGAAAGGCTTGATTCTCTAAAGCCGACTGCATTCTAGTTTCTTCAATGGTGACCCGACCAGCCCTATCTAGTCCACGAGAAGAAGACATTGCTCGTCCACGAGTAGATAAGGAGGGTTCAACCCTTTTTAAAGTTTTCAACTCATCTTGTAAGTTGGCATTTTCTATCTCCAAGAAAGAGAAACCTTCGTCATTAACAGGGACCAAGGCTCCCGAGGAGGATGCAACAGATTTGAGTTGTTTTATCTCCTCTTACAAAGTAATGTTCTCCTACTCCAATAACTTTGCGATATGTCTGTGTTCTTCAACCTCAAGCTTCAGAACACTGTCTTTCTTCTCATAAGCAGAAATGAATTTATTATACCCTTTGTCAGTACTCAATTATTAATATTTTTTCTCGTATCCTTGGTGCAAAAGGGTAGAAGATTCTTTATATTACTGTTGGAGTTCCTCGATAGTTCCTTGGAGATCTTCAATCATCTCGTAATAGGCCATATTATTAGCAACAACATGATCGAGCAAGCACTTCAAGTATTGATAAGCTTCAACTGCTCGCTCAGAAGCATCTAAACCAAGGATATCAATGACTTGAGCCTCATTAAGATCTGCATGACCAACTTTAAAATAGTCATTGCATTTCTTCATCAATTCTATGTCATGAGCTGATAAGAGCTCCATCCTGGCCATAAATTAGCAAAGAGAAGAAATAAAAAAAATCAATAATGATGCAGACAGAGCAAGTAAAAGAAGAAATTCAAGACGAGCAACCAAAGTGCGTATTTTATTTCATCATAAGAGAAAATACAAAGTCTGAGGTTACATTCAAGAATAACAAAATAAACAACCGAACAACTCTACACCTTCTCCTTGTTTCCTATGACTTCCTCAGAAGGTTTGGAGGAAGAGACTGGTTGCTCGGATGGCTGCTCGACAGAAGTACTGGTTGGCTGGAGTTGCTCGGAACAAGGTTGAACATCAGTAACAGCAGGGACCTGATCTCCAATCATCATAGAAGATTCATCTGAAGCAACTTCATCCTCTTCTTCTTCTCCAAGAGAGGGAGGATGGCCATGAGTGTGCTGCTGAAATAACTCAGAATTCTCTGCAACTTTCAGCACCTGCAAGGCTACAACCCATCCATCCCTAAAATATTTAAGGCTGGCATACTCCATTTGAGAAGACATGGCAGCCAGTCCCTTATTCCAGCCTTTGTCCCAACCAGCACTGAATGATTTTTTAACTGCCTTTTTCCTTTTCGACTTCTCCGAGGAGGTCCTCTCCTTAAGGAGCTCCTCGGCAGCCTTCAACTTCTCTTCCAGCTCTATTTTTTATCGCTCGACATCTTGAAGTCTAACAACTTCCTCTTCAGAAGACTTGAGCTTAGCCTCAAACTCCTTGTTGCTCTGTTCAAGATCCTTGTTAATCTGTTCAAACTCCGTTAATTTCTTCTCCAAATCTTTGGAGGCACTCACAGCTTGATTTCTGTCCAGCTCAATGGACTTGAGTTTCTTCTCCCAAGCAACTTTATCTTCCTCGTATTTTTGACGAGAATCTTTTAAAGACTGGGTCAGCCCAATAAAAGTTTCCTCTACTCCTCCCGAGGAACTTGAAGCCTTAATAGCTTCATCCTTCTTCAGAATGCTGTTGAAACACGTCACCAGTTGAAAAAGAAATAACTTTAAGTCAATACATGGACATAGTATTAAAAAATAAAGGGGTCGAGCTAAAGATACTTACTGAGGTAATGTGTTGAGCAACCAGGGTAGTAATTCTCTCACAGGAAAGAGTATCCTCAATGCCTTGGACCTCTGGGACAGTCCAAGATCTCACCAAACTCACAGCAGATCTCGAAGCAACAAAAGATGGAATACTACCTTCAACGTTTGAAGGTTAAGGGACAAGTTCAGCAGGTCTCTCAAAAGAGCTTTTCTTCAACCTCCTCAGAGGGGCAGGAGCATTTTCGACTAAAGACGTTGTCTTTGTTGGTGATATGACAATAACATCACTCGAAGGAGAGATAGCAACAGTCTTTCTTGGAGCCACAGGGGGCTTCTCGTTAGTTTTCTTGGCAACAACAGGAGGGGGTACATCTACAGTCTTTATCCCTTCTTCTGGGACATCTTGTTTACTTTTCTTTGTCTCTATAGCAGTAGAGGCAGACTTGTCAAAAAGGCAGGAACTCTTCTCTTCTTCATCAGATCACTGATAGGAATACTTGACTCAGAGGAAGAACCTTACACACTAGTCTCAGAGGCTGGTACTTGGTCAAGGTTAACTACCATCGGACGAGGACGAGTAGTGAAAGATGAAGTATAACTCTTGTAATGCAACAAGTAAGAAGCATATCTAATATGTTCCTCGGCAACATATTGATGCAAATCCCAGATAAGTTTTAAATGCTTCAAGTTAACATCAGCCTCTTTTTGAGGTTTTCTTTTACCGTCAACTGTAACAAACAACAAACAAATGTCAGTGATGCATTTTATCGAACACAAAGAAAACAAGATTTTAAAAAATAAAAACAACCTATTCCATTGCCATAAGGGGGACACCTGGGACCTTGATATACATCATCTCCATTTAATGGAGAGTGTTGCCAATTTTTCTTAACAACCCCATACTCAAAATAATCCCTATTGGCATCAGGAAGATTGACAACTAAAGCTCTATTCAAAAACCTAGTTTTAAAATAGAATGTGGTATCACCGACAACCTATCTATAGCAGTAAATAATCTACGAAATCCCTAAACGGGTTCCTTGAAGTTGATTCAATCTATGTACGCCATTAACTATCCTCCAGGTATTTGGAGCTATTCTTGGAGGTACAACATCAAAATATTGGCAGAATTCCAAACATAGGGGATTTGATGGAAAAGAAAAGCCACATTCGACCACAAAAAGACTTGGGAACCAATGTCCCTCAGCCAAAGAAAAATAATCAGAAGGTTTAGAAAGTTCTTCCAAAATAACCCACGAAGGGATTGAAAATTCAGACCGAAATTTGTCCAGTGACTCAACAAGATAAACCATGATGAACAAAGTAAATAAAAGAAAGGGAAGAAATTATTACAGAGAAAAAGAGATCAGGTGACAATGAACGACGGAAAGAACGAAGGCACAAGACAGAGAGAAAATGAAGAGTTCAAATATACAAATTTAAAAAGTGAAAGACGATAGGATTTCTGTCGAGTTTAAATACTTTACCTCGGGAATAGGAAAAGGCAATGATTACAAAGAAATACGTTTGCATTTCCGACGGCTAAAAGAAAAAAGGGCACAAATATCGAAGTGGTCATGAAAATTCAAAATATTTATGAGGCCTGATACTATGTGCTCAAAAATGGATTATACACAATGAACATTTTCCTAAAAACCATAAAAACCAATAATCTGAGCAGTTTTCGAGCAGAATATTCCACACTTTTCTTCAACCTCAAAGTATGAAACATTGGGGGCTTTTGTTGATACCAAATTTAGTCTGCTGACGTGGATCATTCACTTGAAAACACGTGTCATCCTACGAACACTTTCAACGAACAACGTACTAACACCGAGCTACTCAAGCGCCCCGAGCAACTTAGGCACCCCGAGGAGCTTAAGGCCTCGAGATACTCAAGCTCCCCGAGAAACTCAAGCGTGCCGAGTAGCTTAAGCGGTCCGAGCTACTTAGCGTACAGAGCATCCAAATCAAGAGAATCAAAGAGACGACTACGCATTAAATGCTCATTATTATCGTACAGATGTATATGTCTACTAGATAACAACGCATTATCCTTTCACATGTATAACCTTAAGGCTATAAATACATTGTAACCTCCTCATTAGAGGGGGACTCCAGATTTCTTGAAAAACTCAATCATCAAGAATTCTAGGCAAACAGTCAGCAATACAAAAACAGTGGACGTAGGCCATTCTTATAAGGCTCAACCACTTTAAAAATCTTTTGTCTTATTTATTTTATCTGTGATTGATAAATTAAAGATAATCTAATTTTTTTATATCAACACAGAGTGGTTAGAGTGCTAAGCTCCTCAAGCATTTTTTCATGTTCTTTGCTACTTTATCTTCACTAAACTTTTCACTAAATGCTTCAAAATTTTTGTTCGAATTTTCTACAAATGAGGTATAGGAACACTGGAGGAAGGTTACACAACAAGTGTTGGAGTAGCACCATTTAAGATCATCCATGGCATCGGCAGGTGACTCAGCTCAACTGCAGCACCAGTAACGTGATCCTTCCCAAACACGTAATCATATAACGAAAATGGCTTGTTTCTCAGTCCCTTTGCATCAGGTTCTCTCTGCAATAAATAAATAAAATTAAGTTAAGTCAAATAGTGAAAACTAGTATTAGTCAATGAAGCGGTAAACAATAAAGTTAACTAATATACCTGTAAGTACCCTTCCCATTGATTATCTCAATCAACCTCAATACATTTCAAAGTTTCGTTCCATCCAAAGCCACCACGACCCAACATGTCAGTTACCAAATTAAAGTGTTTCTTTAAAACTCTCATTTTGACTCTATGTGTGGATTTGCTTTAATACCATACCCAGACATCTTTTCTTCGCTTCCAAAGTTGTTTCAGGCTTAAAGTCATTGTCACGAGTCACGACTATACTCATGTCTCACAATCTCCTCGAGTAGTGACATGAGACATTCTTCCTCAGTTCTAGTCCACACACGTCGATCTCTAACTTTTCCTTTTCCCTTACTTTGAACAAGAAGCTACCTTCCATTCCCGACATAAAAATAAATGTTCTTATTTCATAATAATAAATTAATGATAATAAAACACAAATATTAACAACATTACACAAATAAAAAATAATTGCAACAAGTAAAAATAATTTATTATTTGCATAACAGATGTAAAAAATAAAACGATAAACATCAGTCTTATATATAAAAATGTTTCATAACGTTCTCCATGCGTTAAACATTTGTTCAACTAAATTATCCCTCCATTTAGACCATTGGTTGGATGTTTCAACTTGGCTAATTGAATTATCCGATGGAAAGCTAATTCCCTCAACCCATTGTTCTTCTTTTTCTTCTTCAAGGGCTTGTTCCACTAGATCTACTAACATTTCCTTTCTTATGTGATTGTGAATAAGATAACACATTGAAATTATATGACATTGTGTTTTGATAGGGTAATACGTTGGACTCCTAAGAGCATCCCATCGCATATTAAGGATCCTAAAACACCGCTCTATGCAATTCTTAGCTTCTGAATGCTTTTTATTAAAGTAGTCTTAAGGGGTGGCCGGTGCTAATATACCCTTGTTGTATTCAAACAAATGGTATTATGTTGCTCTATATGGGGCTAGAAATCCTTTATCATTTGTATACCCAACATCGACAAGATAATAGTAACCTAGAATAACAAATAACAACCTTAATATCATATATACGAAATTATTATTGTGGATAAATATCGAGGCAAAAAATAACTCACTGGTAGGTAATACAAAGTCCATTTATCCTAGAAATTACATCTCGCATAACCCTAGAATCTGCAGTTGAACCTTCCCATCCTGGCAACACATATATAAACTTCATATCACATTCACATAATCCTAAGACATTAGTTGCAATATCCCATTTCCTATTTCGATATCTAGGTTTATTAACTTCTGGTACATTCACACGAATAAATGTTCCATCTAGCACACCTAAGTACCCCTAAACAGATAAAATTATTAAAATTAGTATATATTAAAATTTAATATTATAGCTCGGTATGGTCGTATTAAATAAATATATATGTACCTTAAACCATTTCCGCCTTTCTTCAGAATGTATGAGAAAATTTGTGTTAGGCACTTTAATTTATTCTTAACAGCATGTTTTTAGCATGTACCCATATGAGGAAACAAATATATCTTAAACATCACAAAGTTTATAAAGATTTACAAAGAGAGGGAAAGAACAACGAAACTGTATGGTTTTAACTTTTTGCATATTATAGTAATTAGTTGATCGACTTTTCTCTTCTTTTACTCCTACCAACGAAACCATTTCCGTCTCAAGGAGCAAAGATCGGGTAGCAGGTACTCTCTATCTCTCAGAGAGAGATAGAGAAAAGGAAAAAGTCATACCTGATGACAATGGTGATGAAAAAGACCCAATATTGTTGTTATCAACGGTAAAAACTTAGGTAAATTTTATAATGTTGAGAATTCAAAATTGTTTTGGACTCTATAACTTAATAAGGGCACTCTAGTAAATTTATTTGAATGTTTGACACTGGATAATTTTATACCACCTTGGAGGTGAGATTTTTTTCTCCCACTCCTTATGGGATAAGGAGCTCACATAGGATAACTTATCCCATCTCATATCCCATCCCAAACTACACCAAACATTGAATAGGATAAATTAAATCCAATACGGCCCTCTTATACGGCGCATCAAACGATGCCTTAGTGTATTGTCATATATTTTTTAGTACGTAAGTTATCAAAAATACCTTTTGCATGGTAACTTTTTTAAAAAAAAAGAAAAAGACCCCGTCTCTAATTAGCATAGCAGAAAGGAGAAAAATATCTCCTAGGTCCCACTTACAAGATCAATGAAAACTTAAAATAACAAAACATGGGAAAGAGTAACGTGACTACCCTATAACAATCATGAAATAATTATAAGGTCATTTAATGATTTTAATATATCTAGTGCCACATTTGTCTAACTTTCATCCACCTCTAGCCCTCTTGAGAAGATTCCCAAATCTTTCAAAAATTTCCAAAGTTTCCAGACCCACACCTTCGTTAACCAAGAAATCAACAACCATATTCAATTCTCAGTAGCAAATAGTCATGGATAATTGAAGAGACCTAGGGATTCGCATGATCTTAAAGTAACATGATGAAAGTTTTCAAGGAGGTTTCTAAATCTCGTTTATTAGATTAACCATCATCAAAGAGTCCGAATTTAATTTGAACAAGGTTTATATGAAATTAGGTGCATATCTGAAGACCCACCTTAAGACCATATAATTCAGCATGAGAATTAGATGAAATACTCAGCGAGTTGAGAAAATCAACCACCAAATTAACATGATGATCCCTAACATTTCTCCCACAGCCACTCATGTCGAGTTTATCTTTAGAAGCCCCATCAATATTCAATTTCAATTACAATGGGGAATTTCCACAGAATCACATTGCAAATAGTAGGCTTGTGATAAGTGTGCATAACAGACATAGCAATGATTCTACCATAAAAGGGATTTCCATGATCAATAAGTTAACACATCTGCAAAAGTCAATAATCAGAGAAACATATTGGTGAATAATAAGATTGTGAGACACTTTAGCATTTTTAAGAATATTTTTGTTCATTGCCTTCTAAATTTCCCAACAAATAACAAAAGGAATCACCTTGCATCAAAAAATTTAAAAATTCTTATTCACTGCCATGCACCGCCAGCTCATTAACATCACGTAGAAGCTACTCTGAATTAGAGGGGTACCCATAAGGTTAGAGATGTAAGACTAGATTTTTTTGGCATTATCTTACAAGACAAATATGTGGTTACTATATTCTGAATCACAGAGACAGGTTTTACAAATTAAATCCATCCTTATACCAAACCTTTGAATATTTTCTTCCACTGGAAAGCGATTGTAGATAATTTTTCACAAGTTAATGGATAATTTACTAGGGATGTGGGGATCCCATATAAAGTCCATCAACCAGGAAAAAGGATGATGAGCACGAAGTATATAAATAGCTAGAGAAAAAGTGAACAAACCTGAAGTGGAGGGCTTCCATATCTAGAGATTATTAGCATACCCCATATGGCTCAGAAAAATATCTTTCATACTTTACATTGAGTTCCACACAAAGGATCCTCTCGTAAAATTATATTATTTTCTTTGATATTTGTTCTTTATAAAATTGGCCTACGACGAGTCTTCATATTTGTATTTGTAGAGGGGGCTTAAAGGTAATTTTGAGATTAGAAGAAATTCCACATTAGCAACAGTGTTTTGGGTATTAAGGCACCTTGGCAGCTAAAGCGAGGCAGCTTAGCGTGACAACTTGCATTTTAGCTTGTCGTATTAGTCATATTATATCTTTGTTCATATTGACTGTAACCTATAATGATTGTAATGATGTAACGAGAATAATAATGAGTTTGTGTGAGGTCAAACGGTACTCGCGAGAGACCAGGCCTGGCAGGGCCTGGGAGAGCTTTCATGCTCTATAGAATGACCTCACCGTGGTAACTTTAAAGGAACTTGGTTTGGAGGATTGAGAAGTGAGTCACCATTGGGGCTTGTCCTAACCATCTTAGATACAACTAGTAAAACACCGAAGGATCCTGACCATGGAACCTCGAGCGGTGCAGCTTGGAGTTCCATCGGGAGTTGAGTTGTGAACCAAACAACCCTCTACTTAATGTCACATCTACTATAGGTGATGTCACTAGCTAGCTAAACAATGTCAGACATACACTTGAGTAAACCACCGTGGTATTTGGGGCTGTCAGGCAGTTGGTGAGCCACCTCTGCGATAACATCCCCCCTAACACACAGTGGTTAGGCAAAAGGCATGTCGTGGCATTTAATATTTATGACGTGGAGACAACTTGTGCATCAGTCGTTTAATGCCGTGACATAAAGTATGAGAGATATCTTTCATAGTCTTTAATGACTGAGTTGCCTCGGGGATAGTGTGGGGTCTATTTAAGGACCCCAACCACCCTTGAGGAGGGGATGATCTTTTTGAAAGTTCAGAAGTTATTGCCAGAGAGATTATACATTAGAGAGAGTTATTACAAGTCGGAGAGTTGGCTCACCCACCATTGTCATTCATTAAGAAGATTTTAATACGTGAGAGATATTCTTGAGAGTGTTTAGTGTGTTTGCCTGCCTACCAAGGTGTATTTAGGGTGCTTACTCCTCTCTCCCTCTAGTTAAGTTACTTATAAGTTCATTACTGCCTTTCGAGTTATACACGAGAGATTTGGGAGTTTAAACTGAGTCTTATCTTCATTAGGTTTGTGTTTGCATGTTCTATCACTAATCCAAGGTTTTGGCTAATTAACTTATCATTACTATACTTCAAAGGGGTTACACCTCCATATTATCTAAAGTACCCTCTTACATTTGGCGACTCTACTGGGGAGGCATTCTTCTAAGTAGGGAGTATGGCGCAAGATAATGCTAATCGAAGGCTCAACTTTGATGACATGCAACACAATGAAGAATAAGATGCGAGAGAACTAGAGTCTCTAAGGGATGGGGTTCCTAGAATAGAGGTACCTCCGGTTCAGGCGACGACAGGCATTCCAGGGGTAACACAAGCCTCCACGAGCGCGGGGTTGGGACCCACTCAGGTGGCGCTCCTCATGAGTAAGTTTTATAAATTTTTTCAAACTTCGGTAGCTTTAACGATGCTGGGAGGATTAGAAGCCAATGCCTTCGTAACACCAGGGACAATCCTAATAGCCCCACCAGGTGCAGGTGTGGTGGGAACGGTCCCAACAAGCATACCCTTTATTACGAATCCAGCCGTGGGAACCTTAGGAGTTTCAACAACCCTAACTATGATGACTGCTCCAGCTGCAGTGAGCACTCAGTCCATGGCCCCATTGGTTGTTGCCCTAGTAGCATCACTCATGGAGGAAATGAGAAAGGAGATAAAGAAAGAGATGCTGAAGTTTATAAAGGCTTCCTTGCAATCTGCTGGCGAGGTAGCTTTGGCTTATGATGACTTTCGAACACCTTATCCTCATGAATACAATGATGAGCCCTATCCTAAGGACTATATTCCTCCTATTTTTGAAAAATACATAGGAAAAGGTGGGAAACCAAAGGAGCATATTAAGCGTTTTGTTGAACACTTGGGAGCGCATTACAATAATAAGAAACTTAGGTTGAGGGAGTTTTCCAAATCCTTAGCCGATAAAGCATATACCTGGTACTCCCATTTGACTCCTAACAACGTTTCTACATGGGAGGAGATGCACGTATTGTTCGTCAAGAAGTTCTTTCTGGCAGAAGATGAGTTTTCCTTAACCCAACTGGGTAGGGAGAAGCAAAGACCTGGGGAAAAAGTGGTGGCCTATGTGCGAAGGTCCAGGGAAAGATCCCTCGACGTGAGGGAGGAGGCCAAAGAATATAAGATATTGCAGATATGTGCTGAGGGGCTGCTTCCTGCGTACATCTGCCATATTATCAATGAGACGCGCGAGGGGACTTTTGCGGCGTTCTTAAAAGCGGCGAGGAATATCTCGTTGGTGGTACAGCCCAACTCGATGGTGGTGCCCATGATGTTTAAGCAGTCGATGCAACCCGGGGGGAGGTCTCAGCCCTCGCGGGTAGGGTACACCGAGGGGGAGATAGGGGCAAAGCATCGAAGAAGGACAATAAAAGGAAGTTCGAAAGAGACAGGGATGACCCACCACCATTGCCTTGTACAGTGGAAGAAGCTATCAACTGTTATAATAAGATGGTCCAAGGGGTAACGATCTATGAGCTAAAGGATGCCCCCGTTGGGGAGCCCGATGCGGCAACGAAGGCGGATCCAAAGTACTTCCAGGTTCATCGAAAGATCCAGCATCCGACCGAGAGCTATTTCACACTAAGAAGAATCATCGACAAGTACGTGAAGGTAGGGACGTTGCAAATCCCTCCATAGAATGTCAACAATAACCCATTGCCAGCACATGGGGCCAATCTCATGGTGGCCTATGATGAAGAGGCTGGGAGAGGAGAAAGAGAGTCAACAACCAAGCAAGAAGAGTACGAAAGAGGCTCTGGCAGATTATACGAGGGGAATGGCTAATATAGTGTTGGCTTATGACGAAGCAAGCACCAAGGATGTGGAGGATGTATATGATGTTGAAGGTGAGGAAATAGACCCAATTCTAGAATACTATACAGTTTTGAAATCCTCAAAGTTCACCTGGTTCTTTGACCAAGTGGGGATACCGAAGGAGAGTAGGATGGAGATAACCCAGGCAATACTCGATATTGTGAAGAAGAACGCAGTCCCCTCGTTGAGATGGAAGGGACCCATGGATATGTTGGTGAGAAGGTTTCTGTCAGAAGTAACCTTCAACGATGAAGATAGGGCTGTAAGGTTCCCTCATAATAGGCCATTATATGTGACCGCTAGCGTCAACGGAGTTAGCTTTGCAAGGACTCTTATGGATGGGGGAGCTTCCATCAATATCATGCCAATAAACTTTTTCCATGCAGTAAATATTCCAAAAGAAAGGTTGGTCCCCATGCCTTTGGTAATTTCAGGGTACGATAACCAATCTTCCAAATCCATTGGGTACGTTAATATTAGGATTATAATGGGAAATCTGAGTTCCCATGTTAAGTTCACATGATAGAGAGTGAAACTTCTTACCATCTGCTGATAGGAAGAGTATGGATGCACAACCAAGGGCTAGTTCCCTCAACGTACCACCAATGTGCTAAAGCGAATATCAAGGGAACATAGGTGACCATTAGGGCTACGAAGAGGCCTTTCCCTGTTGAAGAGGCTCACTTGGTGGACGTAACATTTTACACAGAGTTAGAGGAAGATGTACGGGTCCTAACGAGAAGAATGGGGGGATCATGGGTTCCCTCGATCAGAGAAAGGATGGGGCCCTTGAACGGCAAAAAAAGGAGGTTACGAGCAACACAAGGGGAATAGCCGAAGAAGCTCACAAGGTGGTCCCTCGGCCCCAAAGCATCTCGAAGCATATCAAAGACAAAATGAGGCCCAGAGTAGATCCGATGGAGCATGAGGTCCAACGACAAAGCATGCTGAGCCGATTCTCAGGAGAAAGAGTGGCTGAGGCTTCTAGAGAGAAGAAGAGGAAGACAGTCACCACTACCAGCAGATAATGTAAGAAGGTTGTTACCAAGGAAGGAAAGGTGGTGTATCGATTGTAATGATGTGAGCGGGCGGTCGAGGAAACTGATGATGAGGTTGACCCGATATATAAATGCTTTATGATAGATCAACGGGGATAATGCATGGTGATAGACAACTCCAATATACAGGAGTTCGTAGAGGATGTCACCGAAGAACCGAACTACATGACAGATCAGCCAAGGCCACAGGCATAAGAGTTGGAGCAGTTGAACCTGGCCAAAGAAGGGGGAGATCTAATGCCCATCTTCATCTCAAAGGATCTCAGTAAGCAGAAACGAGAGGCCTTGGTTGAGTTGATTCGGGAGTTTATAGACGTCTTCGCATGGAGATACACAGAGATAGAGGGGATAGACGAGGAAGTAAGCTGCCACAAGTTAAACATAATGCCTTAATCCATTTCGGTGAAACAAGCGACGAGAATATACAAGATTGAGTTAGATTTGATGGTCAAGGAAGAGGTTCAGCGCTTACTAACGGTAGGGTTTATCACACCGATACAACACCTACTCTGGCTATCTAGCATTGTTCCAGTGGGAAATAAAGACAAAAATTAAATTAGGATCTGTGTGGATTTCAGGGATTTGAATAGAGCTTGTCCCAAAGATGAGTTCCCTCTTCCCTCCATTGATAGCTTGATAGATGCAATGACAGGTCATGAGATGTACAACTTTATGGATGGGTATGTAGGGTACAACCAAATAAAATGGACCCCATGGATGCAGAGAAAGCAACGTTCAGAACCCCATTGGGCAACTTCATGTACAAGGTGATGTCGTTTGAACTTAAGAACGTCGGGGCGACGTACCAAAGAAAAATTATAGCCATTTTTTATGATTTCTTTCACAAATTTGTGGAATTTTATGTGGATGACTTGGTCATCAAATCGAGGAAGGAAGAGTCCCATTTGAGCAATTTAAGGAAGGTGTTTTCCCGTTGCAAGAAGTATGTATTGAAGATGAACCCATTGAAGTGTGTTTTCAGAGTGATAAGTGGGAAATTCCTAGGATTTATGGTTGATCGACAAGGGGTGTATATGGACCAGGATAAATAGCGGGCGATTTTGGAAATGCCGTTCCCAAGAACGGCAAAGGAGATGAAGAGTTTCCTGGGTAAAGTCTCTTACCTTAGGATATTTATGCCTGGATTAGCCGAAATAACACATCCGTTGATGCAGCTGTTGCGGTAAGCGGGAGGAGGTTCACCACGAGTCTCTCGACGGGCTGAAGAAACTGCTCGTTTCACCACAGACCATGGTTCCCCAAAGGCAGGAATACCGTTGTAACTATACCTCACATCCACCTCGAAGTTCGTGGGAGCTTTGCTGGCACAAGAGATTAACGGGCAAGAATGACCAGTTTACTATCTCAGCAGGATCATCTATGGGGCAGAAGTCAGATATAATAGCTTAGAAAGGCATTATTTAGCCTCAGTATTTATAGTATAAAAACTTAGACATTATATGCTATCTTTTACAATTTATATTGTAACTAGATGTGATCCTATTAAGTATTTACCAGCTAGAACTATATTGATTGGTAGAGCAGCTAGGTGGTTCCTTATTTTCTCCGAATATGACTTAAAGTGTGTGGTTCCTTGCGCGATCAGAAGCTAAGCCTATGCTGATTTGTTGGTTATTTTCCCCTCAGGAACGTTTGAGCCACCCAAAGAAAATATTCCAGGAGACGATTTACAGGGCAACCACCTAGACGCAACGGAGGAGGAATGGACAATGCAGTTTGATGGATCCTCGGTAGAAAAAAAAAGGAGGAGCAGGGGTTATTCATCCAAAAGGAATGGAGGAGATTTGCCTTTCCTACAAGTTAGATTTCCCTTGTTCTAACAATGAGGCGAAATATGAAGCATTGATGTTGGGATTGCTAGAGGACCATCGAAGGGGGATTCGTTCACTTTGCATCAAGGGGGATTCAAACTTGGTGGTTCAGCAAGTGAATGGAGAGTATGCGTTGAAACACATAAGCCTGGCACCATACAAAATAATCATCCAGAGGCTCCTCTTCCAGTTCCATCAGACCAAGATCAAGAGACAGCCCATAATGATGAATCGTCATCCAAATGCCTATGCCACCATTGCTTAGAAATGGTCATGAGGAGCGATACAACTACCGTCGTGATCCAACGAAGAACAACTCATTCGATGGTACAATCAATTCTACCAATGGAAGAGGATGGGTACTGGAGGGGAGAAATTAAGAGGCAACTAGAGGCTAGTGAAGGAACGATGGGGCTTAGAGAATTGTTCCAGTACTGTACAAACCAGGGAAACCTTTACTTCAAAAATGCAGGAGAATAGCTGTCGGGATGCATCAGTCCCGAAGAGGCAGAGCAAAGATTGAAGAAAACTGTAATACCCCGTATTTTTATGCTATATTAAATGCTATATTAATTTGGGGATCTATTAAATTTAATGTGAGTTAATTATTTAATAAAAATCCGGAAATTAATTATGTTATAATTATTAACGTGACGAGAGTTAGTAATTATGGGAAATTTGTTGAATATTACTATTGAGAAAAGTAATATATAATATTGATTATATTGAATGTCACGAGTGAATAAAATGGCAATTTTGGAAATTTGAGTCGGGACGCGCCCGTGTTGCGTCGGGACTAAAATTTGATAAATAAAAGTGAATATTTTATAAGTTGTTTGTATGGTCGTTTTGAGTACGCCAACGCGTCCGGAAGGGTCGAGATAGTCAGAAAAGTATACCCGGGGGTTTAGTTCGGGCCTCGGGGCGTTTTTAGGCCTAATTAGTACCCCGGGAGGGCATTTTGGTCATTTTACATTTTTGGGTAATTAAACCCACGAAAATTAGAGGAGTTATATCACATACCTAGGTTACCTTCTAGGGTTAGAAACTCTAAACACAAGTGACGACCATTGGAGAAGAGAGGAGAGAGCTCTCAAGCAATTCAAGGCCCAAAACTCAACGGTTTGCACCGCCGCCACCACTAACGCGTAGATCGCGAGACGGGGAACGCAACCATACCGAATTTGGCACCAAACCAGACCTCTGAAAATACCAAGCAAGTGTTTATCTTGCTTATTTCATTGATGCATCTTTCGTATTAGTTTAGGAGTAATTAGGATGAGTTTTAATGGAAGAAAACCCGATTTATGATAGGAAAATCCATGTAGTGTTGGTCTAATTGATAATTCTGGAAACTCTTGTCATGTAGAGGAATTTAACCACGAAATTATGATGATTATAAGAAGGAATTTCTGAAGAAAATTTGTTAGAAACCTGTTTAAGAAATTTCTAGGGTTCTTGATAATTGTATAGATCTTGGGCTGTTAATCCATGATTAAATGACAGAAATCCACATGCTTTACGTTGAAAATACCTATTATGATGATATAGGGTTAGTAGTATCAATTCTGGGACGATTAGGATTAG
The DNA here is from genome assembly GCA_949130495.1 of Sambucus nigra. Lineage (NCBI taxonomy): Eukaryota > Viridiplantae > Streptophyta > Magnoliopsida > Dipsacales > Adoxaceae > Sambucus > Sambucus nigra. The sequence continues at coordinate 117,219,708 of OX422222.1, read as the reverse complement.
AAAATATGGAATTTGTTGATGTTAGTAGAGGAAACCCGTAACTGCAATTCTGCAGTTTTCTCAAACCTGTTTGATCGATCGATCGAGCCCAGAGCTTCGATCGATCGAGCGCCAGACCTCGATCGATCGACCCCTCTTGGCAGACTCCTATTTCCCTTTTTAAATGAGTTAAATTCAATTTATTGTGAGATAATTCTTGGGCATCATTAATAAAATGTTTTGGGAGATAGGGAAGACCAGTAGGACATGTGAATAGACTTTGGAACCCTTGATGTCGGGCAAAGATTGTATTTTGGGATAATTACATAAGGGTCGGTGAATTTATGATTTAAAGAGAGAGACACGTAAGAGAGTTACTTTGGGACAAATGTGTAATACCTACTGAATTTTATACTTGGGAGGATAGAATCCATGAGCGTTATGTAGTAAGTGGAAAAGTTCCTCAAATTAAAATAAGATGTGAATGGTTATACGTGATAACTAAATAATGAGAAATAAATACAAATGTTGTAATTATGGGAATTGAGAATCTACCCATTTTTGATATGGTAATATTAGTATAGTTATATGATTGTGTATGCATATACTATCTATGTGTGAAAATCATGCCCACGCTACTTGCTATCCCTGAGGTTTCCGCGCTGGGACAGTCTTATCTCGATGGGACCTTTATGGGGGATATTGACTTGAACCCTAGAAGATAGATATCCTTGGTACAGGCTATCGGAATGATAGTTCAGACGGTCCTAAGAGATGCGGGTATGTACTTTCCTCTTAGAGACTTGGAATCTATGCTTCGCCTCATTTTGTTTGTTTATAGATATCCTTGGTACAGGCTATCGTAGTGATAGTTCAGACGGTCCTAAGGGACTTGGAATCTATACTTCGTCTCAATATTGTTTGAGTATGTGTTAATACAATTCGAGAGTGATTCCGAATTTGTATTCCCCTTAATATGAGTGATATGCGGTTTGGATAGTAGAGTATGCCCGCACCATAGTTTTATTTGGGGTGCTGTTCTGTTATATATATTTTACGAGTAGTTAATATATATATATGAAATTATGAAATCTGGAACTGCCTACTGTGATGTGTTATGTAGGACATGGTTGATGACTCAAATGGTAAATACTTGTTTTGAGAAAGTATAATATGACACTGGAAAACTTTATTGATTTTATAAAGTTAAAATGGAGAACTTCGGTTACTAATTGAAATATCCTTTTCAAAATGGAATCGTTAAATTTTGAATCTTACGAGTAATCTAAGATAAGTTAAATCATTGGGAAGATTAGTGCGATAAATGATAAGACAAACCGTTGGGAAGGTTAGTGCGATAGGTGTGCACATTAGAAGAGAGGTGAGAATTTCTCAAGAGAGTGTCACACTAATATGTTGTTGCATTGGCATGTATCAATTTAAATACTTGCTAAACGTATTTTAAATCAAACACACTTTCGGGCTCTGACCCGTTTTTCTCTCTCTCTCTCTCTCTCTTGTATATATATGTATGTATTATAGGTGCCCAGCCACAGGGGTGTCTTGCTTAGGATATCTTGGAAGGAACACACTGCAGCTTAAGTGGGAGTTGCAGGTCTCTTGATTAGACGACTTCGTTCATTCAGATCCACTCTTAGTATTTTCATTTAGATGGGCATGTGTAGCTCTTTCCATTATTTCATTGTTATTGGACATTTGTATTTCAATTATTTCCAGTACTGTGACTATGGGATTTATTCAGTGGATGTGTTACTTTAGATTCCGCATGTTGACATTCGATTGACGAATGTTTTAAATTAATTGGATTATGTTCCAGGTTTATTGTGGTGTGATTCTTATTTATTGAGATATTGTTAATAAATAAATAAATAATTTTTCTTTAAATAAAATTTGGAAAGTAATGTTTAAATATGGTTTTGACACTTAGCTTAATTATTTTAGGGTGTTAAATTGGAAAGTTTATTTTACGACAGTGATGCTAAGAATGAACCAACTGTTCACCTTGATTTAATTTAATAAAGGAGTGATCGCCCGGTATTTAATTAGACGGGGTGTCAGAAAAACACACGAAGAGCACTACGAAACAACTAAGATACCCTTCTACCGAAGAATGCAAAGGGAGGGGTATTTTTGGCCTAAGATGAAACAGGACGCGATGTAGATACAATGGAAGTGCGACAAATGCCAATTATTCTTTGAGGCAGCTGAATGTCATTTCGTGGAAGCTCAGGCTGACTGAAGACATCCCTATATTGACTTCATTAAAGATGGAGTTGTCCCAACAGAGAAAATTGATGTGATGGGACTCCGACGAAGGGCCCCGAGATTATACGTTCAGGAGGGGTAGTTCTATCGAAGGGGATACTTTAACAGGCCGTTGCGTTCTATTACAAATGAAGAATCATCCGAGGTCCTCAAGAAGGCGCACGATCCAGCTCATATAGGAGGGGTCAAGTTATATGACCAGTTGATGACTTTGGGATACTATTGGCCAACGATGGAGAAATATTTGACTGAGTTCGTTCGAAAGTGCAAGGCTTGCCAACTTTATGGAAATATGATCCATGCCCCGTCAGTGGACTTACACTCCCTAGCAATGCCTTATCCTTTTCACACTTGGGAGTTTGACCTGGTAGGGGCAATACACCCCTCTTCGAGGGGGAAGATATGGATACTATTAGCAACGGAGTGCTTCACAAAGTGGGCTGAGGCGATACCACTGAGAAGGAAAATAGCGGGAGTGGTGATAAACTTCATCAGATAATACATCATTTTTCATTTTGGGATCCCAAAGGTTATCTTTTCAGATAATGGAACCCCTTTCGTTAATTCAGAAGTAACGATGCTCACAGATAAATACTCCATTGTCCATCACACTTCGATAGTGGCATACCCAAAAGGAAACGGTCAAGCCGAGGGGAATAACAAAACTTTGGTCAATATCTTGGCTAAAATAATGGAGGATTTCCCAGGATCGTGGGATGATAAGATACCAGCTGTATTATGGGCATATCGAACAACTAAGAGGAAGCCCACAGGGTATACACCGTTCTCTTTTGTCTATGGGGCCGAGGTGATTCTCCCAGTAGAGTTAGAAGTCCCCTCTGCTCGATATGCTTTGCTAAGTAGCATGCTCCCCCAGAATAAACATGTGCAGCTGGAAGCGTTGGACGAACATGGAGATAATGCGATGCAACACTTTCAAATGTATACGAAGCAACTCTCGAGGGAGTATGATAACTTAGTAAGACCAAGGAAGTTCGTACATGGAAACCTCGTATTGAAAGCATCAGTGAGACATATCAGGGGGCTTCCTCTACTCAAGTTTAAAGCAAATTAGGAAGGACATTTCATTGCGAAGGAAGCTCATGACTCAGGTTATTGCTTAATCTCTAATATGGAAGAAGACAAACCATTCAAAATTAACAATAAATAGTTGAAGGTTTATCATGTGTAAGCAATTATGTTTGGGCGACCGATGTATCTAGCTGATTATGAATATACAAGTTCTTTTTACAATGAGTATACAAGTTCTTTTTATTATAACTCAAGTAGAGATGAAAGAATTACAGAACTTCACACTTCACAATCTATGTAAACAGTTATAACACAAAGAAATGGCATGAGAAAATTAACATCTTTCTTCATTCATAAACTTTGGGGCATTATAAAATTGGGATCTATTGCCCTAGAATTACATGAGAAGAAGAACAAAAGAAAAATATATACAAAAACTCATGGGCCTAGTAAGAACCATAGGTCTGGGAAGAGAAAAAGTCTCCAGGGAGGCTCGAAGAAGATGCTTGACAAGACCGTTGGGCATTTATATAAACCTCCAGTCTTATTTGTGCTTGTGTGCGCTCGATGAGGAGTTTCTCTTGTTTCAACTTTGCCATACGGAGAGCTTCCTCGAGGTCCCCCACCTCTTTGTCAATGGTTTCTAGAAGAGGTGCTAGCTTTGCCATCTTAGATTCCTCGGCCCGCTGATCCTCCTCATGTTTTCGCAAAAGTTCCCTCTGGCTGTCCAATTATTGTCTCTTTAAAGTTTTCAAATGCACGGTGAGCCAATCAAAACGAAAACCGTCGTGACCCAACTCCCTCAAAAAACCCATAAATTGGTTAAAGAGGGGTCTGGTAATGCTCGCAGTTGGAGTATTAGTAATTTCAGCAACAACGGTGGCCATACCCTGAAGCATGTAGCTCATAACTGAGATATTTGAATGAAGGCAATCCACCGTGAATGTTTTAGGTTGATTGTTCGCAAGTTGCTCAACTACCAAATGATGGTTGGCAGGCATTTGAGGGGAAAGTTAGAGCACCATCAGGCAGAAGGCGTGAGGATCCAGGTCGGGCAGAGGAAGCTCGCACCCAGATTCGCTGTCGGCAGCGGCACTGAACGTGGAACCTTGGTCATTATGGCTGGAATCTTTCGAGACGATAGGTTCTCGATGGGGCGAGCCAACAGGCGAGGGAACTGGAAAAGAATCCTCTAGTTCAACCTGAGAACAGTTAGAAGAAATATGGATGTTAGGAACAAATCTTAACAAGTGTTTTCGTTTTTAAGACACCGATATAGGTGGAGTTTTTTGGGAAAAATCTTAACAAGTGTTTTCGTTGTTAAGTTACCGATATAGGTGGAGTTTTTGGAAAAATCTTAACAAGTGTTTTCGTTGTTAAGTCACCCATATAGGCGGAGTTTTTGGAAAAAATCTTAACAAGTGCTTTCGTTGTTAAGTCACCGTTATAGGTGGAGTTTTTTGGGAAAAATCTTAACAAGTGTTTTCATTGTTAAGTCACCGATATAGATGGAGTTTTTGGAAAAATCTTAACAAGTGTTTTTGTTGTTAAGTCACCCATATAGGTGGAGTTTTTGGAAAAATCTTAACAAGTGTTTTCGTTGTTAAGTCACTGATATAGGTGGAATTTTTGGGAAAAATCTTAACAAGTGTTTCGTTGTTAAGTCACCGATATAGGTGGAGTTTTTGATAAAAATCTTAACAAGTGTTTTCGTTGTTAAGTCACCGATATAGGTGGAGTTTTTTGGGAAAAATCTTAACAAGTGTTTTCGTTGTTAAGTCACCGATATAGGTGGAGTTTTTGGAAAAATCTTAACAAGTGTTTTCGTTGTTAAGTCTCCGATATAGGTGGAGTTTTTGAGAAAAATCTTAACAAGTGTTTCCGTTGTTAAGTCACTGATATAGGTGGAGTTTTTGAGAAAAATCTTAACAAGTGTTTTCATTGTTAAGTCACCGATATAGATGGAGTTTTTGGAAAAATCTTAACAAGTGTTTTCGTTGTTAAGTCACCCATATAGGTGGAGTTTTTGGAAAAATATTAACAAGTGTTTTCGTTGTTAAGTCACCCATATAGGTGGAGTTTTTGGAAAAATCTTAACAAGTGTTTCCGTTGTTAAGTCACCGATATAGGTGGAGTTTTTGAGAAAAATCTTAACAAGTGTTTTCGTTGTTAAGTCACCGATATAGGTGGAGTTTTTGAAAAAATCTTAACAAGTGTTTTCCTTGTTAAGTCACCGATAAAGGTTGAGTTTTCGAAAAAATCTTAACAAGTGTTTTCATTTATTAAGTCACCTACATAGGTGAAGTTTGAGAAACTGATAAATACAGAGGAATTATCAAAGTAACTCAGCAACAGTAGGAGCGAGAACGGGAGCCACCACGGGGGCCATAATAGTAGAAACTGTTGGAGGCGGGCTCATTGCCTCAGTAGCTTCAACGGGGCTCTTGGCTGAAGAAGCTTCAACAGTAGGTAAACTTCCCTCGCCAACATAAGGTATTGAAGCCAACAGCGGTGCATCATCAGAAGAAGACATTGGACCTTCAAGAGATGCCCCAACGAGAGCAGTAGCATCAACCGTGGCCTTGGAGGGCAAAAGGCCACTAAGGGCAAAAGGCCACTAAGGGCAAAGGGCGGAGATAGACTTGGGGAAAGCTGCAGCAACAAAGCTAAGTGTTAGGAATGACGAATTAATACTCAAAAAGAGAGAAATACATCTAAGCGTTACTTACTCCCGTTATGGCACCAAAAATAGGAACTGCAGTAAGGGGCCTTGACAATGTAAGAGGAAGGAGAATGTTAGCTATCAGTGATGCCACTTCCACCTAAAATGACCCAACATATTAAAAATGATAAACAGAATAAGGGGACAAATAAAAGATGTAAGACTTGGCAAGAAATTTACCTGCGAAGCACTCTTCTTGACCACAACGAGGGGCAGAGGGACCTCCTGCTCCGATGTAACTCAGAGGAGGCTGCAGTAGTTCCCTCTGGTTGACTAGGCAACTCAGCAGACTCAACGGTGGCAGGCCTCGTAGCAGTTTATTTAGCCCGTTGGGAGGATAATATCCGTGAGTAGGTAAGGCCTGTCATGGGGGAACGAGGAGGGGTGATATGATCTTGAGAGATATCGCAATGCCCCCCCATGAAGTGGCTTACGGGGGGACTGGGAGGATTGGGCCTATCTTCTCTAACTCCCCGCACCAAAGCATTTTCTTATTAAGAAATGAGCAGATGCAACACACCTTAAGAGAAGGGGAATAAGAAATTAAGAATGCACAACATACCTCAGATCCAGAGGGAGAACGAGAAGGTATAACCACTAGTGAAGGTGGAGAGGAGGCAACAACAGAAAGAGCTGAGGATGGAGGTTTCTCAAGTATATATTTCTTTTGGGGCTTGGTTCCCAGTGTTTTCCTCCTTGAGCTTGTTGCACTACCACTTTCAGGTACTCTCGACCTTCTTCTCCTTTTTTACGGTGGCTCACTGGGATCAACCATGATCGTGGGAAAATCAATTGAAGGAGGAATGGCGATAGTGTGCCGTTGAAACTCAGGATGTATCCTGTCAACCTCAGCTTGCACCTGCTTCCTCACCTCTTCAGCCATCTCTGGATACATGGGAGGGGGAACGGAGGCTATAAGAAACGCCTCCAAGGGAGTTTGTGCTTGATCCTGAGACTGATCCTGAGGCTTAGACTTTGAGGACTTTGACTTCTTAACTTTCTTGACAGGTGGCTGAGAAGGTCCTTCGCCTGTTGCAGCTTCGGTTGAAGGGGCAACCTGTTTAGGGGCTGCTGCGACCTTGGACTTCGGGGTGGCAGTGGGAGTCATTGGGAAATAAGGGGGTAGCTCTTGGGGAGACTCTTTAATCGTTTTACTCAAAGGAAATTCAACCCCAAGCACAAATTTCCCCTTAAGACCCAGTTCAGTAGAAGAAAAAGAAAGGACCAGGGGATATTAAGGAGGGAACTGAATGTACTCTCGGATCATTTTTAGTTGCCCTAAATGGAACTTGGTGGTGAAAGAGGTGGATACGTATCCCTTCCTAGTGGCACTATGATGGGTGATCGCCCATCGATGGTAGACGTTACACCAAGCATCGCTGCTGCAGTATAGAAGGTGCAGGATTCAGTGAAAGTGGCCTTTGCATGGCTGTATTGAAACACAGGTTGAGGGACTCCCTGATCAAACTCGAACTGCCTACTGCATATATCAGGGTTGTAGGGATCTGAGGTGTATCCCCATTCAGTATAGGAGGTAAGAAACCCCAAGATAAATAGAAACACCACCACTTGCGAGGTATCTTCTACAGTTGGGATGAACTTGACCGTTGTGGCTGCAGAAGGAAAAAAATCCCAACTATGGGCAAACGAAGACTCATTGTAGGGCCTCATCATAAAGGAGTCTAAAAGATCAAAAACTTCCATTATCTCCTTTTGACTTTGCTTCTTATAGAAACATAGGAGGCGTGGGGGCTTGATACCTTGGCTTACGGGCAGAGAAATTGACTTGGCGGTAATAACAGGAAAGCGGGTGTAAAGAAAGCCCATCAGAATAATGGTGTTAGCAAAATTAGCCAAGTTATAACGGCCCAGTGATCGTGCCATGTCTATGTGGGTTCGATCCAACCAGGCCTAGAGGGACCCCAAAGCGATGGCGGCCAGAGGAAGGTTGAACCCCCTGGACAAACGAATGGAAATATTTATCAGATCCCTTCTGGGCTGATCGTTGGGTTTCCCGATTACGAAGAAGTGTGAAAGTAATACAAGTATGTAGGCTGGTAGATCCAAGGATATACCACTACCTCGGTCCGTTACAGCACTAACATCCTTCGGCATCGGAGCTTCAAAAAAATAGTTAATAAGGGGAGTAAATGTGTCTTTGTTCGAGGAATCGGTGAAACTGCGGTAGATCCGATCCAGCTTAACTCGGTCACCAGCCTTTTTGGCATCCAGAGCCTCATCGTGGTAGGTGAACTCACCCACGGTCTCAAACCCAAGGAGTTCACAGACGTCCTCCTGTGTAATGGTGAACTCCCCCTACGCAATAAAGAACGTGTGAGTTGTGATGTTCCATCTGGACACTAGCACTTAGAGCGCTGCGTTGTGCTTGGAAAGGGTGAACTCTCCAAACCAGTAGGCTCGATGAAGCCCAACCTTTGCAAGAGCAATATCGTGAGAGCTCTGCATATGTGTGTGCCCGATAGTGAAATGGGTTGGTGACCCTCTATGTGCTTCGAAGTTAATCTGGGAATAGGGGAAGTCACCACGGTCCAGGTGAAAACGCAGAGTCCCCTCGGGTGGAAGATAGCCCCACTTTGATGAATCTATTTCCTCATCGCCCAACAGTAAGGGGTCGAACTTGGAGGAGAAATGAAAAACCTTGCAAGCGTCAGAAGATTTATCACTTTCGCCAAAGATAAGAGACCGGTGATAGAAGTGTAGTTGCTCTTGATGAGCAACATCCAGGGCAACGACGCTTGGCACGGCGGTGGCGCCAGTAATGGTAGGTGGCGCACTGGTGGTAGGTATGCTAGTGTTGCTAGAGGAGGCCATTGCAGATAAAAGCTTGGTAAAAGAAGGGTTGGGAATGAAGGTGGAGCAGCACAACCACCGACGGTGGCGTAGAGGATGAGAGGAAGAAGAAGCTAAAATGAGCTTGGTAAACAATGGAGTTTGCATAGAATTTCTCTCTCTAGGGAATACTGGAGCTTGAAGAAGATGAAGGAAAGAGAAGGGTTTTGATATAAAAGAGACGTTTGAAGCTTTTAAAACCTGTCTTTTGAGTTTCCCACCATCGCACGTGCACAACCGCCTATAATCATTTCAAAGAAACACGTGGCACTTCGGGAAGTGTTCTGGCAGTTGAAAAGCCAGCGCCACCTCACTTACAAAGCGACGTCTGAGGAACAACATGGGTTGCCTTCTTCAGCAAGTTTGAGTTTTGGCGCCAGAATTTTTGTCAGACATATCCAATAACTCCTGATGAAAAATATGTCCCAACGGTTCCAAAAAGCTATGATGCCCCCTCGCTACAGGACCAAACGTTGTTTAAATAGTGACTCGGCTGCATCGGGTTTCTAATTTTTTGAACATGGCGAGGCATTATGAGGGATAATTTCACTTAACAGGAATCAAAATGAGTATTTGAGAGGGTTAGTAGGCCTTTCGGGAGAATTTCAAGTAATAAAAAGGTAGAACGGTTGAAGCGAAGTATAAGGAAAAAGTGGCGGTGTCCCTTCGTCAAAGCCCCAACAAGTCGTAGTGCTTCAGCTCAGGTACATCGAGGAGAATTTTACTTTTCCCTCGAGATTATAACACTGTGGTTCTAACGAAGGAAAGGAGGCCAGAATTTTTTCACGCAGAGAAGGTTCATCGATTTGAGGAGTTTCGTGAATACATTTCTTGCTCCAACAAATCTCTCCACGAATGGGCAAATATAGAGAGGGATTGATGGTAATTTTGATATTAGAAGAAATTCCACATTAGCAATAGTGTTTTGGGGATTAAGGCACCGTGGAAGCTCAAGCGAGGCAGCTTAGCATGACAACTTGTAATTTAGCTTGTTGTATTAGTCATATTTTATCTTTGTTCATATTGACTGTACGCTATAACGATTGTAATGATGTAATGAGAATAATAATAAGTTTGTGTGTGGTCAAATGGTATTCGCGAGAGACCAGGCCTGGCAGGTCCTGGAAGAGCTTTCATGCTCTATCGAATGACCTCACCATGGGAACTTTAGAGGGACTTGATTTGGAGGATTGAGAACCGAGGCACCATTAGGACTTGTATTGACCATCTTAGATACACCTAGTAAAACACTGAAGGACCCTAACCGTGGAACCTCGGGCGGAGCATCTTGGAGTTCCATCGGGCGTTGAGTTGTGAACCAAACAACCCTCTACTTAATGTCACATCTACTATAGGTGATGTCACTAGCCACCTAAACAATGTCAGGCATACACTTGAATAAACCACCGTGGTATTTGGGGCTGTCAGGCAGTTGGTGAGCCACCTCTGCGATAACATCCCCCCTGACACACAGTGGTTAGGCAAAAGGCATGTCTTGGCATTTAATATTTATGACGTGGAGACAACTAGTGCATCAGTCGTTTAATGCTGTGACATAAAAAGTATGAGGGATTTCTTTCATAGTTTTTAATGACCGAGTTGCCTCGGGGATGGTGTGGGGGCTATTTAAGGACCCCAACCACCCTTGAGGAGGGGATGATCTTTTTGAGAGTTCAGAAGTTATTGCTAAAGAGAATATATATTAGATAGAGTTATTACAAGCTAGAGAGTTGGCTCACCCACCATTGTCATTCATTAAGAAGCTTTTAATACGTGACAGAGATTCTTGAGAGTATTTAGTGTGTTTGCCTGCCTACCAAGGTGTATCTAGGGTGCTTACTTCTCTCTCTCTCTAGCTAAGTTATCTCTAAGTTCATTACTACCTTTCGAGTTATACATGAGAGATTGGTGAGTTTAAACTGAGTCTTATCTTCATTAGGTTTGTGTTTGCATGTTCTATCACCAATCCAAGGTTTTGGCTAATTAACTTATCATTACTATACTTCAAAGGGGTTACGCCTCCATCTTATCTAAAGTATCCTCTTACAGTATTTTTAGAAAATTCTCATACTGGAAGCATTAGAGATCAATCTTAAATCATAGAATGCAGCACCTCTCTCATTTATATCTCTGTAAAGATGCCATCGACTCATTTATTAATATTTGCATGCTGATAGAAAAACTTTTGCGTATGTATTTTTTTCGTCGTTGCTTGAAAAGCTCCTCTTATCAAAGTTCTCAAATTACCTACAAATATAACAATATCAAGTGTAGAGGTAAGTAAGGTTATCAATCCACTTCCAAGGGGGTAAAGCAAAGGGAACACAATTGTAATTCACTTTTTATTCTCTTTTTGTGTTTTTGCTTTTTCTATTTTTTCAGCTTTTTCAAATATTAAAATAATTGGGTGAGGTGAAGATTTAAACTAAACTAAACTAAAATGTGAGATGAAAATAACTAACTAGAAAGTGACTAAAATGAAAACAAAGTCTAACACTAAAATAAGAGATAAAGTGAGGTAAATAATTGTGAGAACAATCAAGGAGTGGGTTTACACCACAAATTTTAGCTATTCTAACTAATTAATTTAATTAATTGAATTCTCACAAATTAATATCAAAATTACAAATCAACTCTCGTTGCAAGTGTAATTTTAATAGTACTCTTTTAGAAAATTAAGTTTAACACCCCACAACTCTAGAAAAATAGATCTACACTCCTTTTAATTAATCACCCGCTAGGATCGATCAATTAAAATTTATGTAAATCTTAGAAAATAAATTTAGAGTTGACATTCAAGTTATAATACCCCACTTAAGAAACCCCTATCTCTAGTTCGAATCTAAAATGGGTATTATAACTAGAATTTCGATTTTCTCTCGAAAATCATTTACCCTCTCTTGAGGCGTAAATCTAAGGGTGAGGGATCAAAATTAACATTCAAAGGGAAATTTAAAGTAATCAAACTAATTAAACTAAAATAACATCAAATAAGGGTTTCCCTTCACCCCTTGAAAGTGGATTAGCCTAACATGATATTAAACATGATGAACAAATAATCAAAGGCAAATATAATAAAAGAGTAGAGAAAGAGAACAAATCTTCAACAAGTCTCCTTGAAATTGGAAATTTGAACTCTATCATCTTCCATACAATTCAATTACTCACAATTAAATCTCACCAAATCTCTAAAAAAATAAAAACAAAAACTATTTACAAAATGGGGTTTATCTATCTACAATTCTCTCCCTAAAAATTTATATCTAAAAAGCTCCTTTTTTCAAATGGGGTCTTCATCTTCATTTATAGTAGGCACATGGAGCATGGGGGTATTTTTGGGAATTAGCTTGAGTGTGTATGGAAATGGTGAGCACATGTGCATGGCAAAGGTGTGAGGTAATAAAAATCTGAATTGTGTGCACATGAGGGTAGTTTGGGAAAAAGAGGATAAGTAGTTAGTTGGGGGTAAAATGGGTAAAGGGTTTTAAATGGTTTTAAAGCATGTGGGTTTATGTGTATTTGGCTTTAGGCCTCGTTTGGGAGTTTGGGAGAGAAAAGAAAGGAAAGGAAAATTTTATTAGGAGAGAAAAGAAAAGAAGAGAAAGTTAATAGGAGAGAAAAGAAAAGAATAGAAGAGAAAGGAGTTTGAGAGAGAAAAGAAAATAATTTTCTTTCTTGCGTTTGGGAGTTTGGAAGGAAAATAATTTTTTTTAGAGGAAGAAGGAACAATTCATTAAAAAACTTTCCTTTCTCTCCATTTCTTTCCGAATTGGAAAGAAAGTTTTGGAGAGAAAGGAAGAGAAAGTTTTTTAAAAATTTTCTTTTCTTTTCTCTCCTTTTAAACTCCCAAACGACAGAAAGTCACTTTCTTTCCTACTTAAACTCCCAAACGAAGCAAAGGAAACACACTTTCTATTCCTTTCCTTTCTTTTCTCTCCAAAAATAGAACTCGCAAACGAGGCCTTAGTTTTATTGGAAGTCGTGGCTTTGCATTTGGAGAAATGGGTCTTGGAAGATGGATTAAAGTTGGACATTGGTCGGGTAAGGCTGGTGGCTTTTGGGTGCGCCAGAGGCAGGTGGGTCAAGGCTGGGTTGCGATCGAAGGGGGCTGGGTATGGTGGTTTCGGAGGATGGAAATGGAACGGGGTGACACCGACGCTGTGCTTATGGTTTCACCGGAGAGGGAGTGAATTTGGAGGCCGTCGGCGGTATATGTGTCACTGCCGGGTCGATGCAGGAATGGGTCTCGGGTAGGCTATATCGGGGTAAGGGTAAGGAGGCGGTAGAAGGGATCCAGCGGGCTCTGGGTGGTTGAGGGGTCAGTTTTAGCAATTTGGGCATGTGGGTATTTGGTATGGGTCTGCGCCGCCGGAGTGGATCGTCACGGCGGCAACCGACGACGGGTTAGGGAGGTTTGTGGTCGCCGGGAGACAGGGGCGTCATCGGACTAAGGGTCCGCGGGTTTGGGCTTCAAATGGTTATGGTGATGAGATGAGAGGTTGGGTTAATGGAGGTGAGTTTGTGTTTTGGTTATGGATGGATGAGAGAGAGTGAGAAGGTGGGAGGTAGATGATGATGAATAGTATTATTAGTGATTGATTTGGTGCGTGTGGGTGTAGTTTAAGATGGGTGAGGGTGAGGGTGTATTAGGGTGTGAGTGGTTTGTAGGGTAATTAGGTGTGAGGGGTTTGGTTGTAGTGTGTGTGTTTAATTTGTGACCCCTAAATAATAAAGACTCAACTAAAATAAAACTAAAAATAAAAAATAAAATCTAGCTAAAAATAAAACAAACTAAAAATAAAATCCTAAGCTTATATAGAAACTAAAATAAAACAAAAGAAATAAAAACTTAAAAACTAAATGAAAACTAAAGTCCTAAAAAAATATAAAATCTAATAAACTAAAAATAAGCTCCTAAAAAAAATCTAATCCTGATAAAACTAAAAACTAATAAAAATCAAAACTAAGATAAAATAAAATAAAAATAAACTAATAAAATATAAAATAGAAAAATAGAAAATGAAACTTAAAAATTCTAAATAAATCTAAAATAAATCCTAAAAATAAAAATGACTCAAACTAAAAATCTAAAAATTAATAAAAAAAATACAAAATCAACACACACACGGGTCGGGGAAGGCTAAGGCTAGGCCGGGCTAGGTTAGGGTTATGAGATAAGGTATTTAGCTCCATTTTAACTGCAATTGGCCTCGAAATGTAGATTTTGACACCGCAACTGCAGTTAAGCCTGCATAATGAACATTTAAGCACATAAGACCCATATTATCGAGAATTAGCAACTAAAATACGTCTATTCGGGGTATAAATTGTACAGTTTTGGGTGCTTATTACATGCCTGAGATTTACTTTCTCCCCCAAAGAATTTATTAAGTTTGACATGCATCTCATTAATCAATCCCTTTGGGAACTGCAAAGCATCAGAAAATAGGTAGGAATTGAGGAGAGAACATACTGTACAAGAATGGATCCCCATGAGATAAAATCTTATACTTTCAACCTATAGTTTTATTCCATGGAGTATTAACCAGGCTAAAGTAGAAGTTAATCTTGTTTATACCCTTAGATAAAGGGTAGCCCAAGTATATGATAGGAAGGGATTTGTAGGGAAGGCCAGCAGATCCTGCCATAGACTTCCTTGAACTTAACGTAATCTTGGAGTCAACGAATATATTGCATTTATAGAGGTTAATGTTCTACCTAGAACCACCAACATACTTATTAACAAAGGATGTTAAGTTCCTTAATCTTCTTTTGTCACCTTTAGAGAATAAAATCACACCATCTGCAAAGCTCAAGTGGGAGATAATATGACTACCACAAGGATGGTTGCAGGTCATCTTTTTACCAATCTAAATCATCTTGTATAGGCCTCTACTGAGAGTATCTGCAACTATAATGATAAAACTAGGAGAAATTAAATTCCCTGTCTAAGTCCTCTAGTGGATTTAAAGTAATCACAAGATTAACAATTTATAGCAATAGAGAATCAATTATTTGAGATACATCTCCAAATGAGGTCAATCCATATTTTTCTAAATCTAAATATTCTTAACACCTTCATAAGAAATCCCCAATCAACTATATCATAATCTTTTTCCATGTTAAGTTTAGTGATGTCATTCCTACCATTAATCTTTTTCCCCAAATAATGGACCATTTATTGAGCCAGAAGAATATTATCTTATATGCATATCCCTTTAATAAAACCACTTTAATTCTAAAACCTCAATTTGGGAACAAATGTGCTTAGTCTAGAGGACAAATTTTTGGAAACCACCTTGCATGAGAAGTTGCATAAACTAATGGGCCTATATTCTTAACATCGTTTTGGCTACTAGATTTTAGGGACATAATGGAGGTGATGGACGAGCTATTAGGAAGCTTTTAACCCATAAAAGTTATTAATAGCTGTAACACCCCGTGTTTTAATTATTTGACTTTAATTAATTTGGAGAAAAATAAAATCTTGGAGTTAATGGCCTTTAATAATTTAACTTGGTTTTATTAGTAAATTTACAATTGGAAATTAATTCGGGTCTTTTATAAAAAAGGTTATAAGGATTTTTATCGTTTAACTGGAAGGTTCGTTTTAAAGAATATTTATCAGATTAAAAAGTTGAATTTTAAAAGATTGCATTTTTGGATGTAGGTCGTTCAAACGACAGCGTATGTCGTTCGAACGACGTAGCATCTCGTTCGAACGACATGGGCGGTGGATGGATCAGAGAGTCCTAATGCGATTTTAACTCTTAGACCCTTTATATACTAAACTGATACAGGGCTGGGACTTTGAAAAATACTTTTTCTCTCAAACTTTCTCCAATAAGATTCTCAAAATATATTTCTCTCATCTTCAACCCCTAGCCCCAACTTTTAAAAAGTTTTGAAGATTCAATTGGTGTTTTCTCAAGAGGAGTTCAACCTTCTACTCTGATTTTTATCCAACTAATTTCAGGCATGAATACTCTATTATTTTCCTTTAGTATTATGCATTTTAAGTGTCTCTTAAACCCTTAATCATGTTTTTTTTCTTAAAAGAGATTAGTGACTTAATTAGGAATAATGATAATAATTTTTGGGACTGTTTTTATAAAAAAAATCAATATGAATAATATTCATAACCCTTGGGTACGTAGGATTTATGAGTGGATTTCGAGTTTTATTGGTGTAGATAGCATGTAGGAAAATCTTAGTTTTGATTTCAATGAATTTGGGAGCGTATAACTCATGTAATTTGTGTTGAGATATTGAAATTTGGATTTTAATGTATAAATGATGAAATCTCGGTGTATTTAATTTAAAATAATTAAATGGGATTAATTGGGTATTTTGACAATGTGATAATTAAATTAAGATTTAATTAAATTGGACTAGTGTGAGTAGTTGCATAGGTTGATCAATTATACTTGTTTATGTGACTTGTTAGTATGATTTAATTTCTTTTTGTGACGACGAGTTGTTGAGTATTTTTGATCTCCCTATATTTTAGGATGCCTTCTAGTTATGGGACTAGTGGGCCCTTTTGATGATTTACGCCTTCTAGGTAGGGGTGGGCGCGGTCCGGTCCTATTTTTGACCATTTTAAGTGTCAGACCGAATTATTCGATCCTATATTTGAGAAGATCTAATTTGGACTGATTTAATCGGTTTAGCCTATTTATTCGGTCCAGGCTATTTTCGGTCCGATTCAGTTAATAATCGATCCACATTTACATTTATTTATTTATTTTTTAATAAAAATTATAATTTTATTGCTGTTTTTAGGCTGTTTTAAACAGTTGGGTGTATTTTTTTCTTTGGTGTATGTATTAGAAATCGGTTCAGTTTATTTTTAAGTGAAAAAAGACCAATTCAGTGCATTTGAAATTGGTTTTCTTTGGTGAACAAAAGTTCAGTTCAGTGTATTTTTTTATTTTCTTTTCATTTCGAGAAAGAAACTGTAGGTATGGGTTTCATTTCATACAATTAAGGTGAAGATTGGGTTTCATACCTCCGTAGTAGAACCAAGAATATCACAACAGTTGCCAACTTATAAAATCAGTTATAAAACAATCCAAGCACCATAAGAAAAATGTAACTTATATTTTTAGTTCAATGTATTTTTTAGCTCGGTGTATTTTTTTAATTTCACAATAAATCACAACAAAATTATACCATTCAGTTTAGGCTAAAATCATTTCAAGAACAAAAAAATAGCAATAAAAATCAATAAAAAACAACAAATAGTTGAATTAAAGTAATATACCATTGGATTTTTAGTCACCAGCACCGGATCTGATGCCATTTCCATTGGTGTTGAGGTGCACCGGAGTTGAGGTTGCAAACCCGAGTTGAGTTGTTGTGGAGTTGAGCTTTTAAGGTGCGTCGGACCAGAGATTTGTGTTGAGGTGAGGTGCGTCGAAGATGGAGCTAGTGAGGTGCACCAGAAATGGAGCTGGTGCGGGGCGCCAGTTGTCTTCGTGTAAATGGGAGGGAGGAAGTTAGAGAAAGAAAGTGATAAGTGAAGAGGTGTGCGGCCGTTTGTTGGGTTTTTTAGGCTTTAGTTTATTTACTAAACTGCCTAGAGAAATATTTGTGATATATTTATATATAAAATTAATATATATTGTATAATACTAAATTAATCGATCCGGTCCGATCCTAAGATCGAATTTAAATTTGATATTTTAGACCGAATCGAATATATTCGGGTCTCTTATATGAGGACCGACTTACGACCGATTTATAAAAAAGCCTATAAATGTGGGTCCGGTCCGATTCGATCCAATCGGGTCGGTCTTTTTTTTTCCACCCCTACTTCTAAGTATAGGACTAGTGAGGGTAGATTATTACGATTTTATTATATCGGGGGTGGGCTAATTTTTGATACTTTATCGTCGTTATGCTAGCCTAGGCATGAGACTAGGTCGATGTTTATGTTAGAAATTCATCCTATACATAGGATAGGACGTATTGATAACTTGGGGACCCTTAGGTATGGGACTAAGGGGGCATTTTGAGAATTTCACATCGATTAAAAGGGTGGGAATATTTATAAATGGTGAAATTGAGAAAATGAGAATTAATGCCTAAGATAAAAACGGGTATTAAAATTGGTGGCGACATAAATAGCGAGGGCCGACGTTTTATGTCGTGTCATGCGTGGAATCTTGTCAAATTGTGGGATCGATCAACGGTCGTTTTGACAAGGGGTGGTGTTAAACTTTGGTGAAAATTACCACCCGCGGTGGGAGGACCGCCATAATAAAAAGTGAGAACGGTGATAAATTTGGTTAATTTAATTAAATTAACATCGTGGGACTTGGGAATTTAAAATCATATTGGTGTGCCTTTTTAAATGGGAATTTCTGCCAGTAGTTAGTGATTTATATTTATCACATTTAATTAAAATATTATATTGTGATATTTATTGCGTATAATGCTACTGTTTGGATTTGAGGATCCTATTTGAGGAGAGTAGTGTGTATTCATGCTCGGGGATCTGACCTCGTGCGTTGACTAACTTTTTCAGGGTAAGTTTTGAAGAAGCTGCATATGATTATCGAAGTTTATCATTTGGAGGTGCAGCTGGAGTTTATTCGTTTTATTGCTTTATTTAGTTAGACTTTCTTTTCAGTCGTATTTAATTATGACACTTCATTTGGGTTTTTATTGAGTCATTCGGTTCCAAAGTTGTTTAGAGAATTTCAGATTGACCATTCAGTCGGTTTATTAACCAGATTTTATTTAATTATTATTGGAGAATGGATTTATTTGGAGTTTTATCTTGTGATGGATCTTTATCGTTTATTTGCTATTATCAGTTGGGATTGATTCAATTATTTATCTTGTGGATTGATTTATTTATGTCTCATATATGTCTCATGCTAAGAATGATATTTATTTAGTTTATGCCCGGTGTAGTCCATCGGCGGTGGCTGACCACCCCGTCTGTCGGATTTTGCGGGGTGTGACAGATAGTATCAGAGCATAGTCTTAGGTCTCGTAGGTTATGAGTCTGTTTTAGCTTCCGTGTTGCCTATCTTTGATTCCCTTTTGATGATTTGTATTCTTAGTCATTCCGAGTATGATGTTGTTTTGTTCTTATCTTTTCAGATGACGAACACAAGGAGAGTTGGGAATAGGAGAGAGGAGTCTGTTTCTGGTCCTACAGCTCAGGAGAGGTGACGTCGGATTATTTTGGAGGCTGAGGAGTTAGCAGTTATCATTCGTGAGGCCACGACGGCCGGTATGGAGATGGGAAGACAGAGATGGGAGACTTTAGAGGCACAACATTAGGCTACACCCATTTCGGCTTGGGATAGTGTGAGAATCGGTTTTTTAAGGGAAATCCTCCCACCTTCGCAAGGGGATCTGACCTAACGGTTGCTCACTAGTGGAGGAGAGACATGGAGAGGCATTTAAGGATGGTGGACTGCACGGATGTGCAGAAGTAGATGTTAATAACATTTAAGATGACAGGGGATGCATTGCAATGGTGGGAGAGTGCCACCATATCAGAGGAGAGAGATCAGTTGGGCTATGCAGAGTTTCTGGTAAAGTTTAACAATAAATACTTTCCATATGCAATTAGGAATGCAAAGAAGAGAGAATTTATGGACTTGGAGCAAGGTTCAAAGTCTATTGTCGAGTATGAACAGGAGTTCACCAATTTATCTATGTTTATACCAGAGGAGATTAGCACCGAGATGAAGAAAATGGAGTGTTTCATTAAGGGATTATCTTGGTCAATTAGGCAAATGATGTTGGGGAATCCAGCGTATACTACCTATGCTCAGGTGGTGGATGTCGCAATATTTCTATCGCAAGAGAAGGCCAGTTATCAAAAGAAGTTGGGAAAGAGATAAGAGTCAAATGGACAAGGGGGTGAGAATAATGGTCGCAATGACCAAGCATGGAAGAGACAGAGAATAAATCAAGCACAGTAGGGTGAGCAAAACTGGGGAGCGAATTCGGGAGGTATTAGGGGTGCATGCTTCGTTTGTGGAAAGATGGGGCATCGAGAGACTCAGTGTTACAAAAGAGAGGGACAAGAGGGCTAAGTGACACAGGCCCAACAAGATCAAGTTACTCAACGAAAATAAGGTCAAGGAGTATAGGGGCATTTAGGATTGAGGCCTCCAGTCTTAGCAACAGCTAGTGTTCGGGAAGCGCCAGCAGCACCGGCAGCATCAGGTGTTCAAGGGGTGCCAACAGCACCAACAGCATAGGCAGTGTCAGGTGCGCAGGGGGTGGTCACAGCACCAACCAATATCGGTTATGGGAGGTGCTATATACCTCAGGTTCAGGCAGAGCAAAATAGACTGCGTGGCTAGAGTAGTGTCAGTACGTAATCAGTATTTTCTAGATACTAAAATATGTAGGTATATATATATATATATATATATATATATATATATTGTATTTTAGAAAAGTGTATTTTCGTATGGGTAGGATTGGGTGTATGGGCGCCTGGTTATGTCACTCTACGGGTAGGCATATGTGAGCCTTATTTTGTTTTACGTGTTTGGATTTTCGTTGAATTTTGAGGGATAAATTCCTTTGTTAGTGGGGAAGTATGTAACACCCCGTGTTTTAATTATTTGACTTTAATTAATTTGGAGAAAAATAAAATCTTGGAGTTAATGGCCTTTAAGAATTTAACTTGGTTTTATTAGTAAATTTACAACCAGGAGTTAATTCGGTTCTTTTGTTAAAAAAAAGGTTATAAGGATTTTTATCGTTTAACCGACAGGTGCGTTTTTAAGCATATTTATAAGATTAAAAATTTAGATTTTAAAAGATTGCATTTTTGGATGTAGGGTTGTTCAAACGACAGCGTATGTCGTTCGAACGACGTAGCATCTCGTTCGAACGACAGGGGCTGTAGATGGATTAGAGGGTCCTAATATGGCTTTAACTCTTAAACCCTTTATATACTAAACTGATACGGGGCTGGGACGTTGAAAAATACTTTTTCTCTCAAATTTTCTCCAGTAAGGTTCTCAAAACATATTTCTCTCATATTCAACCCCTAGCCCCAACTTTTAACAAGTTTTGAAGATTCAATTGGTGTTTTCTCAAGAGGAGTTAAACCTTCTACTCAGATTTTTATCCAACTAATTTCAGGCATGAATACTCTATTCTTTTCCTTTAGTATTATGCATTTTAAGTGTCGCCTAAACCCTTAATCATGTTTTTTTTCCTTAAAAGAGACTAGTGACTTAATTAGGAAGAATGATAATAATTTTTGGGACAATTTTTATAAAATATATTCATAACCCTTGGGTACGTAGGATTTATGAGTGGATTTTGGGTTTTATTGGTGTAGGTTGCATGCAGAAAAACCTTAGTTTTTATTTAAATGAATTTTGGGGTGTATAACTCATGTAATTTGTGTTGAGATAATGAAATTTGGATTTTGATGTATAAACAATGAGATCTCGGTGTATTTAATTTAAATAATTAAAGGGGATTAATTAGGTATTTTGACGATGTGATAATTAAATTAAGATTTAATCAAATTGGACCCGTATGCGTAGTTTCATTCGTTGATCCATTATACTTATTTATGTGTCTTGTTGGTATGATTTAATTGCTTTTTGTGACGACGGGTTGTTGGGTATTTTTGCTCTCCCCATATTTTAGGATGCCTTTTAGGTATGGGACTAGTGGGTAGGCCTTATTGATGATTTACGCCTTCTAGGTATGGGACTGGTGAGGGTAGATTATTACGACTTTATTATGTCGGGGGTGGGATGATTTTTGATACTTTATCGTCGTTATACTAGCCTATACATAGGGTGGGATATATTGATAACTTGGGGACCCTTAGGTATGGGACTAAGGGGAGTTTTGAGGATCTTACATCGATTAAAAGGGTGGGGAAATTTATAAATGGTGAAATTGAGAAAATGAGAATTAATGTCTAAGATAAAAATGGGTATTAAAATTGGTGTCGACATAAATAGCGAGGTCCGACAGTTCAAACGGGCCAGCCGGTGTTTTATGTCGTGTCATGCGTGGAACCGTGTCAAATTGCAGGATATATAATTTAAACGGATTAGCGGTCGTTTTGACAAGGGGAGGTGTTAAACTTTGGTGAAATTACCACCCAGGGCGGGAGGACCGCCATAGTAAAAAGTGAGAAAAATGATAAATTTAGTTAATTTAATTAAATTAACATCGTGGGACTTGGGAATTTAAAATCATATTGGTGTGCCTTTTTAAATGGGGGATTTCTGCGGGTAGTTAGTGATTTATATTTATCGCATTTTATTATCTCCTTTAATTAAAATATTATATTGTGATATTTATTGCATATAATGCTACTCCATGGATTCGAGGATCCTATTTGAGGAGAGTAGTGTGTATTCATGCTCGGGGCTCTGACCTCGTGCATTGACTAACTTTTTCAGGATAAGTTTTGGAGAAGTTGTATAGGATTGTCGAAGTTTATCATTTGGAGGTGCAACTGGAGTTTATTCGTTTTATTGCTTTAGTTAATTTGGACCTTCTTTTCAGTAATATTTAATTATGAGACTTCATTTGGGTTTTTATTGGGTCATTCGGTTCCAAAGTTGTTTAGAGGATTTCTGTTGGATTATTCAGTCGGTTTATTAATCAGATTTTATTTAATCATTATTGGAGAATGAATTTATTCAGAGTTTTAGCATGTGATGGATCTTTATCGTTCATTTGTTATTATCAGTTGGGAATTATTCATTTATTTATCTTATGGATTGATTTATTTATGTCTCATATCTGTCTCATGCTAAGAATGGTATTTCTTTAGTTCATGCCCAACGTAGTCCGACGGCGGTGGCTAGCCATCCCGTCTGTTAGATTTTACGAGGTGTGACAATAGCCTTAAAAAAGTCATTTTTAATAATCTGCGAGAATTCCCCCCCATATCCATCGGGGCATGGAGATAAATCCTCACTCAAATAGTGCACAACCTGGTACACGTCCACTTAAATATAAGAGCCTCTAGCAAAACATTATTGTCTGCATTGATGAGAGTGGGGGTGAAACTAATAAGTTTGAGAGTGTGCTTATGTTCAAACAAAGAAATTATATAATTAAACTAAATTTTCCAATTAAATCCTAAATCATTCTTCTAGGTGTGATTGAAGATGATATAATCATGCAAGAACATTCAATCACAAACAAACATATAAATGAGGAAAAAGCCCCTAAAGGGGCAAAACCTTTTATTTTCACTATAATTTCTAAAGAACGGTTTACACGGATTACAATGAAAATAAGAGTAACATACGATATACCCTCAGGTGCCGGTTCCGATGTCGTCGACTGGAATCTCCCGCAAGAACTCCATATAGTCAGCGATGGAAAAGAGATGGCTTTTTAATAAAGTTACTCCAGATGAGTAGAACGATCCATTGAGGGTTTAGAGATTCACACAAATGATAAAGAAATGATTTGTGAATCAAAAGGATGTTTGGAACATCAAAAGATGAAGTCTTATTGTGTTTGGACTCTCCAAAATGTTTTCCCAAACACATGAAATAAACAACTCCGAAATAGCCCTTATAAAGAATTTCGAGCCTGTCAAAATCTATCAGATTCAGGCTTATTTGGGGAGGCAGTCCGGATTGCCATGGGGATCCGGTCCGGATCGGTGCCTAATTTGAGACAGAGTGATCCTTGGAAATGCGATCCAGATCATTTTCCATAAAAAGGTCTGGATCGCTGCCAAAACTTGTCCAGAGCCTTTTACCTTAGGAGATCCGAATCGTCGGGAATACCCGGTTCGAATTTCCCTGGAAAAATCACCAGAAACTGGAAACTGTCTTCTTATAATTCGGATCCGTCTTTAAGGCCAATATGAGCATGAACATTCTTGACGGTGTATCGGTATATGACATATAAAAATAAGATGGACATTTATAAAATTATGTCCTTACAAATCTCCCCCTATGCCTATGCTGGTTCATACATAAAAACATCCGAATTATGCTTTCTCACTAAATACAAATTGCATAAAATTTAATATCCCCAGAAAACCCTAAAACTGTAACTATTAATAGACATGTCTTCAAACAAACTCCATCATCTTGAAATCTTTTCTCATCAGGGTGTGCAACATAAAATCTTCGATCTTCATACCTACACACATGAGACAAAACAAATACCTTTGTGACGTATCGAGTTTGAAATGATATAAGAATAAATCATTAAGGCATCAAATCTCCCCCATACTAAAAACTCCCCATAATTCGTTCTCCCCCATTTTGTGATGTCCCCTAATAGACATATATGAGAATCACAAAATAAAAAATGGAGAATGTCACAAGGTAATAAACTTTCTCTTTTTGAATTTTGCAAAATTTTTCACACAAAATATACAACAAAGAATTACACCATGAAAGAACACAAAAGCAATCAAGTCGCTGATAATGGGAATGTAGGGGTGTGATCAAATTCGATAGGAAAATCAAACATGTAGAAAGATATCACTGATCACAACTCACAGACTCCAAACAATATAAAGCACATGGATGAAATGATGTAGCGTCTCAAATCACTATCAAACAGTCACGTGGAGTATGAACATGGAGTTGTGACTCGGCTATCTTAAATGCTCATCCATACAAGCTGTAAACAAAATACAAAAATCTTTTTGTGTTTTTCAAAAGATTATAAAAATAAAATCATTGTCTTTTTCAATTTTGCCAAAAGAAACGGAAAATCTTTTTGAATTTTAAAAAAAAATCTGAAAAAGGAAGCAAAAAAAAATAATACAAATGATACAGACTAGCAATAGGAAACATAAGATATGAACATAACAGTGCATCCTATCCTAGACAAAAACGAACCCCCTCAGTTGAAGGTGCAAATACCTAGAGACTTCCTAAGACTCTCTTATCTAAGGGCATCTAAAGGCTTTGTCAGAATATTGTCTAACCGGAGTTCGGTAGACACATAACTCTGGGATATGACCTTCTCCTTAACTAACTCATGGATAAAGTGCTCGCGTATCCTAATATTTTTTATGAGCGAATGCTGTACTGGATTGCGGGATATATGTATCACGCTGGTATTATCACAGGAGATGGTTATGGTGTCCTGTGATATCCCATAATCCTCCAGCATCTGCTTCATCCACAGAAGTTGTGTGCAACAACTTCCGGTGGCTATGTACTCAACCTTCGCTGTGGATAAAGAGATGGAATTTTGCTTCTTTCTCAACCAAGAGACAAGAGAGAACCAAAAAAGAAACACCCACCAGAAGTGCTCCTACATCCATCTTCATCCCAAGCCTAGTCGGCATCCGAATATGCGGACAAATGATCAGTGGTATCAAAGGAATACCAAATTCCATAGGAGAGAGTCCCACTTACGTATTTGATATTACGTTTAAGAGCGAGTAAGTGTGACTCTTTCGGGGATGCCTGATATCGCGTACAAACTCTAACACTAAAGGCGATGTCGGGACGACTAACAGTCAGGTAGAGAAGACTGCCTATCATACTCCGATATAAGGTTTGCTCAACGTCCTTGCCTGAAGTGTCCTTACTAAGTTTTGTAGATGTACTCATAGGTGTATGGGCATTCTTAGAGGAATCTAAACCAAATTTCTTCACTAGGTCTCTAGCATACTTGGATTAGGAGATGAATATCCCATCCTCGAGCTGACGAACCTGGAGACCAAGGAAGAAAGTAAGCTCACCTACCATGCTCATCTTAAACTCAATTTTCATCTCCTCCTCAAAGTGGTGAGCATGCTAGGTGCACGTGGACCCAAAGACTATATCGTCCATATAGACCTGAGCAACCAAAATACACCGTCATCTCTCCTGATGAACAATATCATATCAACTCCCCCTCTCTAGAAGCCACGGGCTAAGAGATAGGAAGTAAGCCTCTCGTACCAAGCATGGGGTGCTTGCTCTAAACCACACAAGGATTTTCTTAAATAGTAGACGTGTTCAGGGTACTTAGGGTCTTCAAACCCTTTTGTTTATTCCACGTAAACCTCATCCTGTAGAATTCCATTCAGAAAGGCACTTTTGACATCCATCTGATATAGATTGAAGCGCAGATGACATGCAATTGCGAGTAATAAATGGACGGACTCAAGCCTCACAACAGGAGAAAATGTCTCGTTAAAGTCTACACCTTCTATCTGTGTGTAGCCCTGAGCGACCAACATAGCCTTATTTTTGATGATATTACCTGTTTCATCCATCTTATTCTTAAAGACCCACTTGGTACCTATCACATTAGTCTCACTAGGTCGATGAATTAATTCCCAAACATCATTCTTTTGAAATTGAAGCAACTCGTCCTGCATCGCAGAGATCCAGTGTTCATCCTTGAGTGATTCTTTATAGTTCTTGGGCTCAACTTTAGATGTGTAGCATACATGGCTAACAACATTCTCTAGCTGAGCATGAGTCTTGACCCCTAGGGTGGGATCTCCTAGAATAGACGTAGGATCATGACTCTTGCGAACCCAAGTAGGTGTGTCCCCTAGAACAGGAGCAGGGTCCACCCTGGGTGTGGGATACACAGTGAGATCATCAATATGGAGTGTGTCATCCTCACTGAAATGGGCAAAGTCAACAGACGTCGATGGTTCGTCATCTTGCACAATGACGTTTATCGACTCCATCACCTTAGAGCTTTTTAGGTTAAAAACACAGTATGCTCTACTATTTGATGAATATCCTAACAATATTCCCCCATCGCTTCGAGAGTCAAACTTTCCTAATTGCTCTCTTTCCCATAGGATGTAGCATTTACTCCCCCAAATACGGGAATATGCAAGATTGGGCTTATTTCCAGTCCACAATTTATAGGGTGTCTTAAGTGTGTGAGGACGAAGGTAAACCCTATTCATCATATGGCATGCAATAAAAACTACCTCTCCCCAAAATCTCATAGCAACTTTATGACCTAGAAGCATAGATCTATCCATTTCCTTAATCGTCATGTTCTTTCTCTCAACAATCCCATTTTGATGAGGAGTCTTTAGAGCAGAAAACTCATGTTTGATTCCTAGTCTATCACAGTAAAGATTTACTTTTTGCTTCATAAATTTAGTGTCGTTATCACTGTGCATTCTATTGATAGTGACACTGTGTTGGTTTTTTAGGACACGACACTTGGTCGTCAAAAACTCAACAGCATATGATTTCTCTCTCAGAAATCCCACGAGAATATCTGGAGAAATCATCTACCATCACTAGGATGTACCTCTTACTGCCCAAACTCTCTGTACGAGTAGGACCCATGAGATCTATATGTATCAACTCAAGTAATCGTGAAGTGGTAATGGAATTCAACTTCTTGTGGGGGCTACGAATTTGCTTTCCCAATTGACAGGGTCCACAAATCGTGGAAGTTGGCTTTCCAAGTGTTGGCAAGCCATGTACTAGGTCCCTTTTAGCTAATCTCGTCAAATCTTTAAAGTTCACGTGACCTAGACGTTGGTGCCACAGATCTATAGGAGTGATTGTGGAGCTGTTACAGACAATTAAGGACTTGGGCATAGTCCCATAGCAATTATCCTCTGTTCTCACCCCTTGCATTAAAAGTTTACCGGCTTAATTATAGACATTACACGCGTCCCGATCAAACTTTACTGTAAAGTCAGCGTCGCACAGCTGGCTAATGCTGAGAAGGTTTGCTTTCAAACCTTTGACGTACAAAACATTCTATAGTTTATGTAATACCCCGTATTTTTATGCTATATTAATTTGGGGATTTATTAAATTTAATGTGAGTTATTAATTTAATATAAATCCAGAAATTAATCACTTTATAATTATTAACGTGATGTGAGTTAGTAATTATGGGAAACTTGTTGTTGAATATTACTAATGAGTAAAGTAATATAATATTGATTCTATTATATGTCAAGAGTGAATAAAATGACAATTTTGGAAATTTGAGTCGGGACGCGCCCGTGTCGCGTCGGGACTAAATGTTGATTAATAAAAGTGAATAATTTATAAGTTGCTCATATGGTCGTTTTGAGTGCGCCAAAGTGTCCATAAGGGTCGAGATAGTCAGAAAAGTGTACCCGGGAGTTTAGGTTGGGTCTCGGGGCGTTTTTAGGCTTAATTAGTACCCCAGGAGGGCATTTTGGACATTTTGTAATTTTGAGTAATTAAACCCACGAAATTTCAAGGGTTATATCAGATGTCTAAGGTTGCCTTCTAGGGTTAACACAACCAAAGATAAGTGACGTCCATAGGAGAGGGAAGGAGAGAGCTTTCAAAGCAATTCTAGACCGAAAATTCATCCGGTTGCACCGCCACCACCACCAACGCATAGATCGCGCGATGGGGAACGCAACCACACCAAATTTGTCATCAAATCAAAACTTTAAAATTCCCAGGAAAGTGTTTATCTTGCTTATTTTCGTTAATGCATTACTCATGTTAGTCTGGGGTTGATTAGGATGAGTTTCATGGAAGAAAACCCAAGTTGGAGATATGAAATTGCATGTAGTAATGATATAAATGGAAATCTGGAAAGCCCCCTGCATATGTAGAGGTTAAACCACGAATTTATGATGTTTTAGAAGAAGAAAATTCTGGAAAAAGATTGATTAGAACAAGGTTAAAGAAATTCTAGGGTTCTTGATATTAATATGAGTTTTTGGCCTATTAATCCATGGTTGTTGATGAAAATTTGCATGCTTTACGTAGAAGATGTATAATATGGGTTTATATTGTTAGTAGTACAAAGTTTTGGGCGATTGGGAATGAAAAAATCTGGATTTGGATGAGGTTGTGTGATAGAACCCGTAACTGGTTTCCTGCAGAATTCGCCATACCTGCTTGATCGATCGATCGAGCCAAGAAGCTTCGATTGATCGAAGGTTCGATCGATCGAGACTCAGCCCTCGATCGATCAACCCCTTCTGACAGACTTATATTTCCGTCTTTTTAAATAGTTGAATTAATTCTAAATGAATAATAGTCCTTAGACAACCTTATTAAAATATTTTGGGAGATATAGATGACCAGTAGGACTTATTAATGATTATGAGACCTTTAATGTAAAGCGAGGTTTGCATTTTTGGAGTGTTTATATATAAGAGACGATGGAATTTTGCATTAAAGGAAGAGATACGTAAAATAGTTATGATGGAAAATAGATGAATACCTACTGAATTTTACACTTGGGAGGATAGAGTCCATGAGTGATACGTAGTAAGTTGGAATAATCCCTCAAATTAAAGTTAGAGACGAACCGTTATACGTGATAACTAATAATGGGAAAATAAGGATAAATGTCGTGATTATGGGTTATGGGATGAACCTAAATTGATATGATAAAAGTAGTATATTTATATGACTGTGTGTATGCATATATTATATACATGTGAAAATCATGTCCGCACTACTTGCTATCCCTGAGGTTACTGCGCTGAGACAGTCTTTTCTCGATGGGACCTTTACGGGGGATATTAACTTGCACCCTGGAAGATAGATATCCTTGGTACAGACTATCTGATAGATGGTCAGACGGTCCTAAGAGACGTGAGGGTATGTACTAACCTCTTAGAGACTTGGAATCTATGCTTCGCCTCAATATTGTTTGTGTATGTGTTAATACAGTTCGAGAGTGATTCCGAACTTGTATTTCCCTTAGTACGAGTGAGACGGGGATTGGATAGCAGAGTATGCCCGCACCATAATTTTTATGTGGGGTACTGTTAGAATATATATATTATACGAGTATTTAATATATATATTAAATTCTGAAATTTGGAATTTCATACTGTGTTTATGGTAAGTAAGAAATGAATAATGACTTCATATTGGAAATGCTTGTTTTGAAAAGCATAATGATATATTTCTGGAAAACTTTATTAATAAATAAGGTTAAGATGATAGTTTTGTTACTAAATGAAATTTACTTCTTAAACAGTTGAATTGTTTAGTTTAAATCTTATGAGAAACTCAAGATAAGATAAGTTAAACCGTTGGGAAGGTTAGTACAATAGGCGTGCACATTAGAAGAGAGGTGAGAAATTCTCAAGAGAGTGTCGCACTAATATGTTGTTGCATTGGCCTGTAAACATTTTAAATACTTGCTAAACAAATTTTAAATCATTTACACTATCGGGCTCTGACCCGTTTCTATTTTCCCTTCTCTCTTGTATATATATGTGTATATTACAGGTGCCCAGCCACAGGGGCATCTTGCATAGGATCCTTTGGAAGGAACACGCTGCAGCTTAGGTGAGAGTTGCAGGCCTCTTTCTTAGAGTACCTCATTCGTTTGATTCCACTCTTAGCACTATTTATTTCAGTTGGGCTCGTGTCACCCTTTCCATTTCTCAGTTGTTTTATTGAATATTGTAATCCTTTTATTTCCAGTACTTGCACTTTGGGATTTATTATTACCAGGATGTTTTCATTTAAAGTATTAAATGTTGGATTCAACTAGTTGAATGTTTAAATTATTTGGATTATATGTTCCAGGATAATTGTGGTGTGATTCTTTAATGTTGAATGATGTAAAGTTTTAAATCTTTGGTTATAAATAGAATTTGGAAAGTAATGTCTAAAATGGTTTTGACACTTAGCTTAATTAATTAGGGTGTTTAAATTGGAAAAGTATTTTTCGACAGTGATGCTAAGAATGAACCAACTGTTCACCTTGATTTTAATTTAATAAAGGAGTGATCGCCCGGTATTTAATTAGGCGGGGTGTCACAGTTTAGGGAATCCTGATAACTCTACTGTACCTCGTCCTACAATGCTAGACTTGCTCCCATCTCCAAAGGTGACTTTACCTTCTTTATGATCCTCTAGGTAGGTAAAAAATGAGACATCACCGGTTATATGTCTGGAGCACCCACTATTGAAATACCACTGTGAGGTATTTTGTGCTTTAAGAGCGACATGTGCAACAAGGGCTTTTACGTCGTGCTTAGGCACCCAAGATGAGGTAACCTTTTGTTTGCCCTTATTAATGTTGGTTCTAGTCGTGTTTGTGGAAGTATCCGTTGACGAAAGGGAAATCCATTGGAGTTCTTCCATTAAACTCTGAGAAGTGGCGACTAGGAACTCAACTTGCTCTCTAAGACTCAAAAATCGATAGTGGTAGGTGGCGAAGCAGTAGTACGTCGTGTCCAACCCAAACTATAACAAAACTCCCTGAGGTGGCCCTTTCTTTTGTAGTAGGTACAAAAGTACACAGTCTTAGGTTGACCTTGGTTTACTTTTCTTGGTCAAACTTTTCTTCTTGGTTTTTGACGCAGGCCATATGGAGTCATTGTAAACTTAGGAACTAGTCCAAGTGCGATTTAGGACGTGGAGGAACCATCAAAACCTATCCCCTGCCTTTCGCCAAAACCTAAAGTGGGACCGAGGAGCATCTTTCCCATCTTTCCAGATCTGTCCTCAATTTGAACCTTGACTTTATGTGCTCTCTCAAGATCATGAGTAAGCTGGGCTACAAGGACTTCAAGTTTCTTTCGAGCCTCCAGAGAGGAATAAAGCTCATTCGTAAGACTATCCACTTGCATAGTCAAGTCCCCTTTGTATTTTTCTAAACAAATCTCTCTTTCTCTAAACAGTCTCTCTCTCTCTCTCTCTAAACTGATTCTCTCTCAGCACAACTAATCTCTCTCTCAACACTGTCAGACTCTCTATCTCTCAAGGCAGTGCAGGTGGAGGACTCTCTTTCTCTCGCTTCTGCTAAATCTTCCTCAAAAGCGGTGATCCTAAGAACTAACGCTTTATTACGCCTTTTGGTTTTAAATGACTTGGTATATAACTCAACATAGGCGCGTCGAAGATCACTCTTGCTCTCACTTGTGGCATCCTCCCCCTCACTCATTTCGTTCTCACTGTCGAGGTGTCCCTATGACTGGCCATGAATGTGGATAAGTTACATTCATGCAATGACTCGTCTCCAGAGTCCATCGACTCGACCTCACTGTCGTCACTAAGGGTAATGTTAAGGATAGCTTTGCCTTTTTCTTTGGCAAGTCTGTTCATCCCAGTAGCACACTCAAAATCTCTATGACCTTTACCGTCACACTCATAACACCTCTCACCGTATTTCTCAAGAGGGTCTTTATTATCTTTTTCATTTTTCTTTTCAGACTTGTTTTTCTCAAAA
This sequence comes from Sambucus nigra, assembly GCA_949130495.1. Taxonomy (NCBI): domain Eukaryota; kingdom Viridiplantae; phylum Streptophyta; class Magnoliopsida; order Dipsacales; family Adoxaceae; genus Sambucus; species Sambucus nigra. The sequence continues at coordinate 117,187,724 of OX422222.1, read as the reverse complement.
TTCTTTTTATCTTTGAAATTTCTATTTTTCTTGAAATTGAGAATTTTCTTGAATGTTTTTGCAAACAAGGCCAAATCATCTAAATCAAGGTCACACTCAGAATCTGACGTTTCTTTCTCCCTTCTAGATAACTCTACTCTCCTTTTTGCTGACCCCTCACTCTTCCTATCCAGGGCTTGAAGTGCTATGCCTTTATTTTTAGATTTTATCGTGTGAGGGAACATGTCAATTTCATATGTCTGGAGGTCCCCTACCAACTTTTCTAATTTCATATTTCTTAAAGTGTTCAAAGAGTTTAGAACAGTGACTTTGGGGATGAACCACTTAAGAAAAGTTCTCAAAATCTTTTTAATCACCCTAAAATCAGGAATAAGGTCACCAAGGTTAAAATTGTTGTTAACAATATCATACAAATGAGCATAGTAATCATTAAAGCATTTAGATTCAAGCATGGTGATTGTTTTAAATTAAGTAGTCAGATTTTGTAACTTTGATTCTTTAACAACATTAGTGCCTTCATGGGTAAGTTGGAGAACATCCCATGCCGCCTTAGACGTGGTGCACATCATTATGCGACGGAACTCATCAGGAGAGATGGATCTGAAAATGGCACTCAGACCCTTAGAATTAAGCGTGGACTATTTATGTTCATCCTCAGTCCATTGAGCCACTTGTTTTAAATTGTCACATTATCAACTGTGACTGTGGGAGGTGACACTCAATTTTCAACAAGAAACCATACACGCTCATCAATGAATTTAAGAACAGATTTCATACGGACATTCCAGTATGCATAATTTGACCCGTTAAAAACTGGAATTTTATTAAACGATTTTTCCATTTGAACAAACGCCTTTTTAAGAAATCAAATTTTTAAAGAAATTGATATTCAGAAAAAATTTGCGGAAAATTACACCGTAAATTTGTGTAAGAGGCTCTGATACCAATTTGAGAGTGCGCTTATGTTCAAACAAATAAATTATTTAATTAAACTCAAATTTTCAATTAAATCCTAAAACATGCATCTAAGTGTGATTGAAGATGATATAATTATGGAAGAACATCCAATCACAAACAAACACATAAATGAGGAAAAATCCCCCAAAGGGGAAAAACCTTTTATTTTCACTATAAATTCTAAAGAACAGTTTACACGGATTACAATGAAAATAAGAGTGATGTACGAAATACCCTCAGGTGTCAGTTCCGATGTCGTCGACTGGAATCTCCCGCAAGAACTCCAGATGGTCAGCAATGGAAAAGATACGGCTTTTCCACAAAGTTAGTCCAGATGAGTAGAACGATCCATTGAGGGTTTAGAGATTGACACAAATGATAAAGAAATGATTTGTGAATCAAAAGGATGTTTGGAACATCAAAAGATGAAGTCTTATTGTGTTTGGACTCTCCAAAACGTTTTCCCAAAGACTTGAAATAAATAACTCCGAAATAAGCCTTATAAAGAATTTTTGAGCCTATCAAAATCTATCAGATTCGGGCTTATATAGGGAGGCGGTCCGGATCGCCTTGGGGACCCGGTCCGGATCGATGCCTAATTTGAGACAGAGTGATCCTTGGAAATACGATTCGGATCATTTTCCATAAAAGGTCTGGATCATTGCCAAAACTTGTCCAGAGCCTTTTACCTTAGGCGATCTGAATATCCTGGAATACCCGATCCGGATCGGTATGGAAAAATCACCAGAAACTGGAAACTGTCTTCTTGTAATTCGGATCCGTCTTTAAGGCCAATACGAGCTTGAACATTCTTGACGTTGTATCGGTATACGGCATACAAAAGTAAGACGGACATTTATAAAATCATGTCCTTACAAAGTTTATCACTATTAGTTGTAGATCCCACTAAAATAAGATTCTGAAGGTGAGACATAACATGGTTGTTGATGTTATATTTTTCCCCGAGCCACTTATCCTGAGAGTCATAAATTTTATGTATAGAAGAATTTTTATTCTTGGATTTCACTTTAGAATAGAAAAACTTTGAATTTGAGTCCTCATCTTTTAGCCATATTGCCAAATATTTATGTCTCCAGTAAACTTCATTATAAAGAGCCTTGCTTAACTAAGATTTTCTTTGACTAAGGCTAATTCTATTATCTTCCCCTCTATACAATTCATAAGCTAACTCCTTTTTCAGAACAACATCTTCTAGATCACTAACAGCTTAAAAGATATTCTTAAATGTTGCTTTATTCCAAATTTTTAGATCTCCCTTAAGTCTCTTTAATTTCATGGAGAACTTCTTCTAATGGTGAGCATTTACAATACCCATTTCAAGATAAAATAACTAATTATTTAAAATTATGGCGTTAGTACCACATGGATTGAAATTTTAATGGCTTTTGAACATTATCATGTGTTGTTTTGATGTTAATAAGTAGGAGTGCATGGTCTGAATAAGATCTGTCGAGATGTTAGACGAAAGTGTTGGGGAACATTGTTAACATAAAAATTAGTCAGCTGACGTGGACCAATTATATGAATACACGCATCATCCAACATTGCACAAGTTCAAATGCCGAGCTACTCAGTGTACCGATCTACTCAATGTACCGAGCTACCAAGGATACCGAGCAACTTATTGGGAATGCTAAATGACCAGAAATATTCAATGCTTATTGTATTACAGTTATTCCGTACCTTGTACAGATGTAAACGCCTATTCGATAAAGTCACACTATCTACTCACAATGATAGCCAAAAGTCTATAAACACATTATAATACCCTCTTAGTAGGGCAAGCGAGAATAGTCGAAACCAAGATAAGACACTCAGTAATACAAATCAGTGGACGTAGGCCATTTCCTTAAGGCTGAACCACTTTAAAAATATCTTGTCTTATTTCTTTACTCATATTTATCTGTGATTAATAAATTATATCAAATCTAACTTTTTACATCAATAGATTTGCGCTGTTTGTGGGAAACTACTATACATAACATTTTTTTACCAAAAACACATCACCAATGGATGAAATCCTAGAATCTAGCAATAGGAATAATTAAGGGAATCCTCCCAATCCTTCTGCACCTCCAAATGCAAACGATTTGATAGGAATCTTAACTACTCTAGCCAGGGGGAAAGAAGCTATGCAAGAAACTATGCGACAGTTAGCTCAGACCTTTCAAAATGGAGTATCTGCTCAGACATGCCAAGGAAACATGCATCCACTGTCTTCGCGACACACTGAGGCATGATCCGTGTCATGATCTAGACATACTGAATTCAACTATTTTGGGAATTCAAGAGATCTATCCTTTCGCCCCGGTGTAACTTTATCTGTAAGAATTTTGGATTCTCAGGAAGACATCACTCTAACGCCAGAGAAACTAAGTGCTCTGGAAAGGTAGAGTAAAGCCTCTCCCTTCGACTATTTGGGCCCCAAGGGGAATATAAATCCTCCTCGATTTGTGTTAATAAATTATCAACGACTATATGATTTAAGGGAAGGCTAAGCCCAATTACATCCAAACCCGAGACTTGCAGCTCGAAGAGAAAGATACCAAGAGGAAAATTCTACACGATCTGTTGCTTGGGTAAATACGAATAAGTCAGGGGCTTGAAATGATGCATGGAAAGGATCTATTCAGAGATTGGAAGACAGGTTAGGAGATATGGCCAAGGCCAAGAATCCTCTCCAAAGAACCTTTATTAAAGGATCTCCATTTGTATAGGCAATTATGGATTTTACCACACGAGCAAAGTTCAAGGCTCCTGTGGTCACACCGAAGTACGATGGAAAAACAAATCATAACCTTCACATAGAGCAGTACCAGGCCGTGACAGATATTTATACGGTCCTAGATGAAATGAGGTGCAGGGCGTTCTCACGGACCATTATCGGATCTTCTCAGATATGGTACAACAACCTTCCTCGGGGGCAGATTGCAACCTTCCACCAAATGGTAGAGCTATTTATAAGTAATTTCTATTTTTATGCAAATCCATTTAAAAGGATAGCCCATCTGTTGATTGTTAGGCAACAAGCAGGTGAAAGTACCAGAGCTACATCACTCGTTTCAACAGTGAGAAACTGAAGGCCATAGACTATGAGGAAAAGACAACCATTACAGCTCTCATGAGTGGTCTTTTGCCAGATAAATTATATTATACCTTGACTAAGGATCCCCTGAAATCCATGGAAAATGTATATTACATAGATTCTTCTAGGGTTTGACGACTTATTTTAGAGAGAGATATGAGTGCAAATCCCTTCGCATGGTAATCGATTACTAATAAGTTGTGAAATGCATATGATTTCAATGACAAGCCACGTGTACAATATCATTTTGGATTCAACAATCATCTTAATTATGGAATGTAAGAGATGCTTCTGCGATTTTTAAAAATCTCTAGATTATATAAGATGTTCTTACAGATGTAACTCTTTTTCCTTTTTAAATATCACGAGTCTTTTAAGGTTTTTATTATTTGAGTAATGAATTCAATCTTGCTTAACAAGTGAATGATGGATAATAATAATTTTACATGTTTTGTCAAGTATGGCGAATTGAGTGTTGTCATAATGATATTTGCAACATGTTCATATTAGGATTTTGTTGAAAAAATACGTGTGAAATGGGAAGAGTTGAGATCAACATCATTTTATATGATATGGAAAACATGCTTGGATTTATATATCCTAGTGGTTTGAATAAGGTTGATATAACTCTAAATCTTGAAAGGCACGACTCTGACTCTGAACTCGATGAAGCTTATAATTCCTGTGATGATGAATTACCCTATATTGAAACTGATAGAGATATGCAATCCAAAATTAATGCCTTGAATAATTGGACATTAATGTCAGCTGGATGGATTAATTTAATTATAGGAGTTGGTCAGATATTTGAAGGTGGTGCAAGTCAATTCAAAATGGATTTGTGCAGATACGCTATTGAAGTTGGTTTTGAGTTTGATTATTTAAAGAATTAACATACTAGAGTGACTGCACAGTGTTCAATGAAAGTCAAAACTGATTGTCAATGTCGAATTCATGCATATATTGAATAATGTAATGTTTTTTTTTATTACAAGTACATTCAATGGCGATCATACACGTAGTTATGTTGTGTGCACTATAAATAATCATAGTGTAACATTGATGCTATTTCAAAGTTGATTGTGGCTAAATTATATTTAAAACCTTTTGACTAAACCTTAAGATGTAATTCAGGATTTAAACTCGAATTATGGAATAATACAAATGCCATATCATTCTGCTTGGTTAGATATTAAAAAGGCAAGTGCATAGTTCTATGGTGATGTATGTCTTTCATTTTATCAAATTAAATGGTACGTTGATGCTGTTAGGATGATAAACCCTGGAAGAGTTGTTGACTTAAGTTGGAATTCATCAATAAAAAACTTCAATTTTTTTTCTTTTGGTGCAAGCATCAGTGGTTTGAAATTTTATCGCCCAATGATGCGAGGGTAAGTTTCCAATTGATTTAATTTATATATGTTTTCTCTTTCTTCCATTTGGACAAAAACGTTTGAGTCATAGGTGAGGATTTGGGTTATTTGTCCCTCAAGCCTCTGATGTATGATTGAAGATCGTAACAGTCACGTAAAGTGACTTCGTCAATTGTGCCAATTTTTGTGTCGAGTTTCGTCTTCATCCTTCATGGGATATTGAGAGGTATAAATGTATATTTATGTTTGTTCGGTGTATACTTTTGAGTGTTGTTTTTAAAATATTCTTTGAGACATTTTTTGTAAAAATATTATAAGAATTTTTTTTTTGTTTAAAGTTGTTTAAACGAGATTTATATTCTCATTTAAATGAGTTACTGTAAGTAATTTGAACGACTTATTTGGTTGGTTCAAATGGATGGAGTATTTTCATTCAAACGACAATCCAGAGGTTCAAACAAGTTCTCTTTGTTTAAAATAAAAATATCATTCAAAGATCGTTAAAATGTTGTTCAAACGAATTTAGTTATGTCGTCTGAACGAGAATTTTTTAGTTTGAACAAAATCGCCCACTTCGTTCAAACGCCCCTATGTTTTTCATTCGAACGATTTTTCCACAAGATTTGTTCTACCTCATTTTTGTGTTTTTGTATATAAAAACTAGAGCTGGCAGAAGTTTCATTTTTAAGACTTTCAAGATCATCTTTTTAAGAAAAATCCAAGAGCATCCAAACCCTAGTTTACACCAAATAATTTGAGATTCAAGTCTCTTTCAAATTCGCTAGTTTGATATCTCATGTTTGAGTACTAAAGTTTGTTTACTTGTGATATTTGTTGAGTATTATTTTGTACGATGGATTCCGTGTGTGTTGTGGTTTGACATGTTGGACTCTATGTTACGGTGACGATTCTTGAGCTAAGATCGATGGATACAAGACGTGTATGAAGCACGTGTTGTGGAAGTTTGTGGGTGGATTCATGTGTGTTATTATGAAGAAGGCTCAAGGATCAAAGATATCATCAAGGCCTGAAAGAGTCGAGTCAGTTAAGTAAGTCATTTGTTCGTCCTTGTGTAAATCCTATATCATAATGAATTTACATGGCTCGGTTGTCTGAGATTTTTCTTATTGTGGGTTTTCCTCGTACATCAGTGTGTTGTGGGATGCCTTTATTTTATTTTTCTTATATAACCTAGATTCATGCTTAGGTCAAGATAAAGATAGCAAACTTGTTTATACTATACTTTGTTTTAATTGGTACACGGTTTAAAATCGGTTCAATTATCTTAGAAAATTAAAAATTGGTGTTTATTTGGCAATCGATATAATCATTAGTGTAGTAGCACTTTCAAATGATATTTCTAGGTAGTAAATATATGAAAAGTAGATACAAAGGAAATTTATTTGTAGCTACAACAAAGAGTGGAAAGCAAGGTATGATATGTTTTAGCGTTAAGGAATTTGTATTTGAGAGTTTTTTCGCATTGATTTTTCGTAGTGAGATCTCGCATTGTGATTTCACATTGCTTTTTCTCAGTGAGATCTCGCAATTCGAAATGATACGTTATGTAAGATTACGATGCGAAATCTCAATGATTTATATTTTTGTTTCAGAACTATATTGCGAAGTTGAAACACGAAATATTAGATTCGAACTCCAAAGATGAAATATAACTACAAATGTAGCATTGATAAAATAAAACTATAAAATATGATTCTATATGTGATGACAAAAATCAATACTATGTTGTAATATGTAATTGATTTCAATACAAATATAACAATTATTCTAACAAATGAATATTTTTTTTATTGAAATCCTTACTAGAGGATTCTTCATTATTTACCAATGATAAAGCTATTATATGATTTCTTGTTCCTTTCTGTCTTCAAAGTGGAAATATGTGCATTTATTGTTACATAAGATAAGAACCATTTGTCGTTCCTATGGATTTATTCATAGAAGAAATGATACATCAATTACATGGTAAGCACACTATAATTTTTCAATACAACCACACATATTTGCTCAATTCCTTTTGTGATTTTTTTAGTGTTTCCAGTATCAATGATGTTATGATTAAATATTCATCTGATATCTTCGTATGAGTAGTAAAAATCTATCTGTTTGCAAGATGTATAATTGACTCGAAGAAGAACTGTCAGTACTGACTTTCTTGACGGTTATTGTGAATGGCTTCATGTTGCTTAAATCATCATAAAAGCTTTGTTTTGTAATTAAACATTACTAATTTATGTAGTTTACACGGTTCATTACTTTAGGTGCTTTATGCTACTTTTAACATGTGATTAGAATCTGTAGAATTGGTGTAAAACCAATTTAAAGAAATAAATTTACACATGGGTGTAAAAAATATGATTGAATAATATCGCAATGTGAATTTAATCATTTCTCACTGAGAAATATATTATTTGTCACTGAGAAATATATCATTTCACATTATGAAATAAAATATTTCTCACTGCAAAATGAATTACATATTCCTTAATTTGGACTATTTGCAGGTACGTTCGTCCTTGCATTTGTTGTATTCGTTACTGAAGATGAGAAAAAATGGACATGGTTCTTAAATCACCCGCACTGTGTTGTTGGTTGTGATCGAGAGCCGACTTTTTTTTTTCTTTTAATCATAATTATGGATTGAAAGAATTTTTGATTAAAGTTTTCCCTTGGATTCACGACTCCTACTATGTGCAACATCTCTAAGGGAATTTATGAAATTTTTTAATGGTGGTTATGAGTACTCAAAAATTCTACGTGAAATAGTTGTAAGCAGGTTCAAATCTGAAGCTTATGAAAAAAACAATGGAGGTATTTGAGAATAGTATCGATGATCTAAGCAAGTATGTTGGTAAAAATATGAAAAAAAATTTGGATGACTGCGATCCAGAGCAATGGGCACACGTATAATTCACTAGTAAACTGTGTGGTGAGATGTATTGAAATGCAAAAAAATCTTTCTATTCATAAATTAGGGATTCTCATAATTTATTAGTTATCGAAATGTTTAACCAAGTAAGAATGAAGATAATGAACATGGTGTTAATAAGGTGCACAAAATAAAAAACTTACATACATGGATAAGAGGATGCAACTAAGTATAAAATAAGGTCATACTTGATGTGTAGCCCAGTGCAATGATGAAATATATAAGGTGGTTTTTCCTTCTTATTTCGTGGCGATAAACATTGATGACAAAACTTGTTTGTGTGGGAAGTGGTAGAAACATGAATTTTCGTGTGCTCATGATGCTATAGTGATGTAAAAAAGTGGCCAAAACTACTACAACTATGTGGACCAATATTTATATACTAAAACTTTCAAAAAGGCTTATAGGGATCATATTGCTCTAATCCCTACTATTAAGAAACTAGACTTCAAGTTAAAGGATGCCCTTATCATACCACCAAAGATAAGAAAACAACCTGGCATGGTCGTCCCAGAATGAAGAGGATTTCATCAAAAGGAGAGCCTAAAAGGTTGACTAAATGTGGTAGATATAAAAACTTTACATGTCATAATAGTAGGACATGCAAGGAGGAAATAACTGAGGGTGAAATAAACGAGTAATAAAAAATTCTGCTTGGGAAGGTTTATTATATACAACCTTAATTGCCTGAATTATTTCTTCATATTTATCTTTTGCTTGGGCCATGTTTAGTCTAAGTTCATTAATAATACCATCCATTCTAAATTGGTTATGGCCTTCTATGTTGTTAAGATAACTTGCTAAATTTTGTTGGAATTTAACAAAGTCTGTATAGAAGGTGGTTAATCCTTCTGTCTTAGCTTTTAAATCTAAATGTAAGTCTTTAACAAAGCTACTGTTATAGTCTTGGGAAGCTGCTATGGATGTCGAAATTAAATTTAATCTTTCTAATATGAGTCTAGTTTCTTTAACGGCATTGGAAATCTCATTTTCATTTATCTTATAATAAAATTTATCATCATTTATCTTTTCTAAAATTCTTTGGTAAAAATCTGCTAAGGTCTGAATGGAGAGGTCTCTTAGCACCTCATTCCAGTCTGATATAACTATCTCCATTAGGAAGATAACTATCCAATCTAGGGATAAGCTTAGCTTGTTCTTTGGTAAGTTTAATTAACTCACTGTCTTGATTTTTAGTTAAAGTTTTAATTTCTAAAATGTCTTTGCTAAAGACTTCTATATGATTAGTCTTAATATTTATTTCTTGTAGAACTTGTACTAAGTGTATTGGGATTTGGTTATCTATTTCTAGTAATCTTTTAGAGATATGTTTGATCTCTGTTTCTAGGGTTTGAGTGTCTTTTATTAATTGTCTTAGTATCAGGGGTATACACTTATTTTGATCTATTATGCTATTAATAGCACTAGCAGTAATTTGTCTACTATCTGTGTGTTTGGCTGGAATGTGTTCAGTATGTGAACAACCGTCTATGTGAGAGGTTAAACAACCTTCTTGGTCTAAATCAGTTATGGGTATAGGTTGGTAGTCTGGATTGGTTCCAAAAATATCTTTGTAAATGTGAGTGATAAATCCCAAGGGCATTAAAGTCTTTTTACTAAAAGTCTAAAATGAGCGTCTTATGGCTGTGATACCAGAATTATGGTTTTGGTCGGAATTTGATGAGATTCTAAAGTATTTAAAGTCTTGATACTAATTTGGGTCTAAACTATAAATCTTTTAAATATATAGTCTTAAAATAAGGTTTTAATATAAGACAAGAGGGGGACCATCTAAAGAAAATAATAAAAGTCTTTGGGACCACGAGGGGACCACTTTCGAGATAAGGACAAAGTCCGCACGATTGAGTCCGCACGATTGAGTCCGCACCAGAGATTATTCCTATATAGTATAATTAAAACGGATATGATAAACCAATTTAGTATGTATAGGTGACTTAGGGTTCGATACGATAGTGTTTCTATATTGTTAGTTTACCTAAAACCAAAAGTGCCTCCTCCCCCTTCTACATATGCTAGCCTAATCAAAAACTCTGACAATGAAGACTATAGTTTACCTAAAACCATGCCTGAACATTTCCTTACGTGTAGTCTTAGGACAATTGAAATAAACGAAGTTCAATTTCAAAAGTCTTTAAAAGATAATGAATATAATATTATTAGAAGAGTCATAAATGCTAGAGGAGATACGATGTGGAAACTTAAAGAGCTTAAATCTAAGTTATCGGATTTATGTAAGTTGAACACCCATTGGAGATTTTCGAGATTTAATTCCTCTCAATTGAGCTCCTCAACAAGGTATGGGCCAGAGGAACTCAGACCCCCCAGGCAATTTCACTTTAATTAAATGGACTGCAGATTTTAAACCCTCTAACTTAAAACAAAGTGCTGGCTCTGTGTGGGTTAAAATCCCTGGACTGAGCACTGCTTATTGAAGGCCTTGCATTTAAACGAAAATAGCCAGATGTTTGGGTACCCCTATAATAATAATTAACCAAGCCACCCTTGATAAAACTTATAAGCACTTTGCTAGAGTTTTAATTGATATGGACCTCATTGGGGATGCCCCCCTATCAATTCTTGTCAAAAGAAAGGACTTCAGTTTTGAACAAGAAGTAGTATATGAAAAGTTACCCCCATGTTGTAGTCATTATAGAATCTTGGGTCATTGGGTAACAGAATGCAGAGCAGTTAGAAAACTTCAAACTAGTGGACAAGACCATCAAGTTAAAATTACAAATCCCCCTAAAAAATCCAAAGCCCAATGTGTGCAACATGTTGTGAAGCAAGTTTATAGACCAATAGAGCAAATTGGGTTTTGTAGACATATGCTGAGGATTCCACTAAGGGTAATGAATACAATAGCTGATGCTTATAGGGGACCATACACGTGTTTTTTATGCTAAGGAATTAGACCATGTGTGTGATGTAATGCAGGGTGATAATTCTACCTCTAAATTAGCCAAAGTTGACTCTTCTGCCCCTTTCTTTGTTGCTTTAGTAGGTGTAACTCCTACTCTTGGTCCTACCCTACCTCAGTTGCTCAGCATACCCCCGTTACCCCTTCCCTTTTCAATACCTTGCTTCTTTTCCTCATATTTCCTCCATAATATTTGGGCTAAATTGGTTAATCAGGCGAGAAATGATGAATTGGATACTAACCCACTGGTGATCATCTCATTGAGGATAAAATTCTTAAAGAAGTGTCTTATGTTCAAAATATTGCTCCTGATCAGATAGCTGCTATCACTACCAGTATTTGCTCTCCATTGGAGGGATCCTTTTCCAAAGATGAATTCGAGGATTTTCAATTGGTTTTAACCAAATCCTAAATCAGATGAAGATAACAAAATAAGGTTAAAAAAATTCTTGTTGCTAATGGCCAAGATGGTTATAATCTTAGAAGCAGTCCTACAGGATATAAAAGAAAGCTATATATTGGAATATAAGGGGTTTGGATAACTCCCCCTCCCATTTAGCTCTCGTTTGCTTTTGTGTTTCTCATACCTGATATTCTTTGTATTTATGAACAAATGACATCCTCTTCTACCATTCCCCTTCATACAGGAATTTTATTGGCCTTCACCCAATTGTTTCTAACAGAGGCAATCATTTGCCTAACATTTGGGTTCTCCCTACTGCGGCCATCCTCAATCCTAAAATCCTCTCTAACGATAATCAGTAAATCACTATCTCTTTCTCTTATGGTCTTAAGATGTATGCCATGATTTTTGTTTATGCTTCTTCTAACTACATTTTAAGGCAAAATATAATTTATAGATTATGTAATTTTAGGACTTAAAATAATATTGATTATGGATATAGGACAACAAACATTTCGTTTCCATTTTTAGTCCCTATTTTCAAATTAAAGAGACACGTGGCATACTGTGATTGGTTGACGTTTTATGAATATGGGTCCGCGCCAGCGGCTTTATTCAAAAATAGGGACTAAAACCATAAATAAATTGTTTGTTGTCCTATTTCCAAAATACATATTACAATAGGTCCTAAATTTACAAAGTCTCAAATATTTATTAGTCTATTTCTTACATTCACTCTACTCATTATCTTCCTTGGACTATTATAAGTGATTTCAACCCTATTTTAAGGACTCATGAATGCAAAGGAGCTAGACTCCCTATCAATAGACCCTGCCTTGACTCTAAAAAAAATGATTGATAATATGTAAATGATCCAAATTGACACCCCTGGGATTTTTCACACTTGGGTTAAAAGTAATCACAGACCAGTTCAGAGAAGGCTGGGCAGATTATTGTGTAACCAAAGATGGCTCGACTCTTGGGATGCTATCACTTATAGGACGGATGTCAGAGCCCATTCTGATCACCACCCTCTTATCTTAGTCTTTTATGGGTGGTCTCAATGGCCTAAAGCCTTTAAAATTCATCACTGCCTGGACCAACCATGAGAATTTCTTGAATGTTGTTTCCAATTCTTGGCTGCCCCATGTTTGTTCTTATGGAAGAAATCAAGACTTTGAGAAAAGACCTTAGAAGTTAGAACTATAATGAGTTTGGAAACATCCATGTTAGAGTTAAAGCCTGTAGTAACACCTTGTTCCTCATTCAATAACACATCGAATCCATACGTTACTCTAATAATAGGGCCAGAAGTGAAGCATCTGCTAAGGTTGATATTTCAAAAGATATGACCAATGAAGCATCCATTTGGAGAGACAAAGTTAGAATTAGGTGGTTAAAAGAAGGAGACAAAAACACCTCATACTTCCATAAGGTCGCTGAGACCAGAAGATCTCTTAATCAAATTTTCTGTCTTGAGAACAATAGTTTGGTGATCTCTGAGCCTCTTCTCCTAAAATGTCATATTGTGAACCACTTTACCACTCTCTATTCTTCTCAATCACAAAGAGTGAGATCTCATCTGATGGATAACCTCACTCACTCTAAGATTAATGATGCTGATAATGACCTTCTCATTTCCTCCCCCAGATGATGATCTCATTAGAAGCATTGTGTTTAGTATGAATCCTCATTCTACTCTTGGTGATTGCCTTGGGGGTATTTTCTACTAAAATTTTTAGGATTTATTGTAAATAGAAGTGTGTCTGGCAGTCAAAATATTTTTCAGTAATGAGTGGATCGTCCCTGGTTTCAATCCCAAACACATTGCTCTTATCCCTAAAATTCCTGAAGCTGATAATATCTCTAATTTTCGGACAATAGCTTTGGCCAATTTCTCCTTTAAAATTATCACCAAAATTCTGACTGACAGGTTTGGTCTTATTTCTCCTAAGGCTCTCTCTTCTCATTGGACATGCTCTGTCAAGCATAGAAGCATCGGTCATAGCATTGGTTTTGTCTCTGAGTTTTTAATATTCTCAACTACAAATGATATGGTGGAAATGTTTGTATTAAGATAGTTGTAACAAAAGCTTTTGATACATGGGATTGAGATTTTTTTAGTGGAATCTCTTCAATCTTTCGGATTCTGCCCAAAGTTTGTTAAGCTTATTTCTATAATCCTCAACTCTGCTAAGCTCTCCATTATCTTCAATGTCTCTCCCACTAGTTACTTCTCTTGCACTAGAGGAGTTAGGGAAGGATAACCCTTGTCTCCTCTTCTTTTTTACATTGCTGAAGAAGTATTGAGCAGGAGCATCACCAATTTGGTTGATATTGGCTCCATTTCTCCCATTTCTAGTCATGGAGGCTTCATGAACCCCTCTTATTTTCTATTTCCTCATGACATTATGATCTTATGCAGAGGTGATTCTTCTTCTCTGAGATCTCTTTTTCATTTATTCTAATCTTATGCTAATGATTTTAGCCAGTTCATCAGTTTCAATTAATGTAATGTGTTTATCGGCAAAGATGCTACTGCTAGGACTAATGAAATATGTTATGTTCTTAGCATGAAATATGGAGGGGATTCTTTATATTACTTGGGTGTTCCTATCTTCCGAGGCAAGCCTAGATCCCATCACTCGAGGCCTCTTTCAGATAAAATCAGATCTAAACTAAAGAACTGGCAAGGTAAATCTCTTTCTATGGCTGGTAGAGTTCTATTAGTCCAATAAGTGATCCATCCCGTGATACTATATGCTTTTAAGATCTATAAATGGCCCCAAACTCTTCTCAAAAGTATTAAAAAATGGCATAAAAATTCATTTGGTTTGGTTCCATTTCTGAGTAGAAGGCAGTTACAGTGGCATGGAAATTTATTTGTAAAAACAAAGATGAGGGTGACCTTGGTCTGGAAGACTAACTACTCTCAATAGAGCTTTTATTATGGCCAGATTCAAGCCGTTTGATGGTGGTTCTAGTTACAAGATCCGCTCCATATGTCTACGTATGAAAGATGCTTTTGGTCATATCTCTTAACTCTCAATGGCTTGTTGGCACATGTGCTAATATTAATTTTTGGGGAATTAACTGTCTTGTCTCCTCCATTGCCTCCATGATCAACTGTATCACTTTGATAATAGTAGCCTTCCTTGTTCCCTATCAGATTTTATCATTGATAACAAATGGCACATCCCCGCTACTTTTGCTTCTCTTTTTCCCAGCATTTACTCTAACATTATGGATTACCCCACCCTATCTCTTAAATGGAAGACAAACTTATCTGGCCTCTCTCCCACACTGGAAATTTATCTTTCAATGAAGCCTATGACTATGTGGTGGATTATGATCATAAATTGCCTTAGTTTTCTTCTATCTAGAGGAAGTTCATCCCCCCTAAGCTATTTATTATGTTTTGGAAAGTTCTCCACAACTAGCTACCTACCATCTCCAATCTCCACAAAGCTTGTTTCAAATTTGTTCCCAGGCGTGAGCTGTGTAAAAGATCTATTGAGGATGATTCTTAACTTGTTTTCTTCCAACATTTGGTCTTAGATTACTGATATTTTTCAGGTTAACTTCATATCCTCTATTTGTATTTTGAATTGTTGGAAAGGTTCTCTTCAATGCAAATTCAATACTCAAATTTATAGCATTTAGCTTGATGCTATTATCTCTTGCTTCCATGTCATTTGGAGTGCTAGGAACTAAAGTGGCTTTAAAGATCAATGGCCTTCATTTAAATTTTGCACCTCTTATATCAAAGGTCAGTTTCTCCTCATGAGCAATCTTATGAAAGGCTGCATGTTTAACTCCATCACGGACTTATGTATCCTTGATAAATTCTCCATCAAAGGTAAGCCTAAAAAATCTCCCTCTATCACCCCAGTCCATTGGCTCCATCCCCTCTCTCATAGCTCAAGCTCAACACTGATGGTCTAGCTCTTGGATATCCTGGCCTAACTTTCATTAGAAGAGTATTTAGAAATTCTAGAGGCTTTGTGAAAGTTGTTTTCTACAAAATATTGCATTCCCCTAATACTGCTTTTTTTGCTGAATTGGAAGCCTGCATCGCCGAAATATAATTTTCTTAGAAGTATAATTGATCCCACCTATGGATAGAGTTGGATTCCATGTCAGTGCTGGCTTGTTTCAATTCTCTCTCTTTCTCCCCTCTATGGTCTCTGAGAATTAGATGAATCAACTGCAAATCCTATTTGTCTTCTATACATGTCTGGTTTTCTCACATTTACAGAGAAGGTAACCAAGTTGCTGATCATCTCACCCACACGGGTCTTCATCATATCACACTAAAATGGTGGTGGTCTGATCCAAATGCGATTAACAAATTTATGGCTAGGGATCTTTTTACCACTCCTCATTTTAGATTAGAAAAATTAATCTTGTTTAGGTTATTTGCCTATCTTACTTTTGCTTGCTAAGGCCCCCTATTTCCTCTCCTTTCGCATGGGTTCCATATTTTATTTTATTATAATATAGCTCCTCTTTTCTTGGGCTCTACCCAAGCTTTGGATTCCCCAAAAAACTACCCACGTGGATAAAATAACTTGTAGAAACACCCTTTTCGTTCACACGTGATAGGCAATGATTCCTACAAGCTATTATGGGGTATCACCTATACAAAGAATGGATGGGTGAGATAAATAGACCCAAGGATGTGTACCATAGAAGTGCTAACGAGTTTGTAAAATTTTCAAAGAGGCGTCTCAATGATGAAGAGTTCTCATGTCCTTGCGCACATTGTGAGGAAGTGTTTGAGTGGAAAACAATTGAATTACATCTACTTAGATGGGGTATGTAAGGCAGTTACCGGGTGTTTTGTTTTCATAGGAAAATACATTGTCCCTTTATTACTGAATAATCTCCACGTAAGATAGCAGCGGAAGGACATGATGATCCTCCATAAAGCATAATAAGTTATATGAGTTAATAGACGATGCTTACAAAGTCCATGTTATGGAAGACAATTAGGATTGTGATAGGGAAGACAATAAATCTTATGGTGGAAGTTCTAGTTCTCATGACAGTATTTGGATAAACCTTGACGATGTCTATTGCAGCTTGAAAGTCAAATCGACCCAGCCGTTGTACCCTAATTACGACAATGATCAAACAACTTTGCATGCCACAGTTAATTTAAAGAGCTGTTTTATTTTGTCTGGCAATAGTGTGACTGAAATTCTGAATTAGGTGAAGGGTTTGCTCTCTAAAGAAAATACTCTTCCAAGGGACTATCCGAGTATGAAGTATTGTTTGAAAGGTTTATAAAAGAAGTATAAATCAATTCATTCATGCAAGTAGGATTGCATAATATACAAGGAGTACGAAAATCTTGATCATTGTCCGGTATGCGGGGAACCTAGATATGTGCCAGAATATGGTTCTAATGATAAAAGAGGTGCACTTTTTTAAAGCGCCTAAAAAAGTATTGAGGATTCCAGTTTGTAATTTGTAATATGTAGTTTGAAACAATCTCAAAAATTAATTTATTATTCGTTAACTCTAATGTTGGTTGTTGTATTAAAACAATCATGTGTATATTTCCATTATATTCTTATATCCCGATTAAGTATTTTTGTTTGATTCACTAATGAAAATAATATGGTGGAATAGTTTTGTGTTATTTAAATTCTTATATCCCGAACTAGAGTATCTTCATTTAATTTATGTTATATATTATGCTACTAAAGCCTATTTTTTTTTTTACAGAATATGACTTCATCACGCCATTAAACCCTGAGAAAAATGGGGGTTGACGAGGGATCGTCTAATAATAAGCCCCTCAAGTTTGGAAAGTTTGGGACCATAGTTGAAAACAAGACTAATCTAAATATGAGGGTGTTAGAGTTGGTGAAATTAGTAAATATTGGAGGATCGTGACCCTGTCGCTGAAGATGGATGTTTGGCGGGCCTCAGAGGGATGAAAATCTCAATATCTATATTAAATATTTGACTTTCATATAAGAATTTATTATTATGTTTTTTTAATGTCAATTCACTAACTTTCATATACTATATATATGTTGGAAAACAACAATTTAACTTTCCCCCGGAAGCGCGAGACAGTGTATTGACTGGTGTAGGCGTGCAATGGAAGACATTAAAGAAGAACATGTGTCACCATTATTTCAGGAAGGTCGAGAGTACGTGCTTGAACATAGGGACACCGTTCCATGGAAGGATCCAATCAAGCTGGTTAACTGTTATAAGTTTATGGATAACGGGGCGTCCGAGAGACAATTGTCCTCCTATTGCTCGGGGAGGATTAACCGGTCAAAGAAGGTGGATGTTCACTACTCCGAGTGGACATCTTACGTAGAGGTGGAGCATATGATGATAAGTAAATTGATTTAAATCATATTTTGTTTAGTAGTAAGTAAATTACTTCAATTTGGTAATAATTTTCTTTAATTTGTTCTAGAACACATTGGATTACCGGCGTGGGAGGTGGGTTCTTGGGATGTGTCGTAGTGAAAGCTCTTGCACGCCTAAGGAGCATGGGGGGATCAAAGTACACATCTCCACTTTCGGGTGATGTTGGGGAGAGGGGGGGGGGGGGGGGGAGCCACATAGGATCGACCCATATATAAAATTTTAGACAAAGAAGGATGAGCTTGTTAATATGCTGGTCATTGAGACTATCGTAAGTTATAATTAAAATTAGATTATCAGTTTTAGAATATTTGTTAATATTCACTTTTAAAGTTAATAATGTGTTTTTATATTGTTTCAAGAGAAGCTAAAGCCAGTGCACAATACCCATAATGATGTTGACAAGGCATCTCTGAATTGGAATGCATTGAGCCAAGTGCTGGGCCAAGATAGAAAAGGCCGTATGTGGGGTGTCAGCTTCCGAATAGGAAAGTCGAAGTTGATGGGTGTGACTTGCAATAATAGTGGGTTATCCTCAAAACTTGATATATATAAATCAGACACGCACTCAAAATTTGAAAGTCTCCAACAAACGATGAACCACATGTTGAAATGGGTCAAACTTGTTGTCATGGATAAAAGGAAGGGAAAAGCGAAGAATGAAAAAAAAGGAAAGGGAAAAGAAAAGGAGAAGGTGGGTGAAGGTACCACTACTCCATCCCCCTCACTGACTCCGACGGACACATCATCCCCACATGATATCTACTCTACCCCCAACTCAACTATCCACACTCCATTTGAGCCGGTTGTGGAGAGAGTATAAAGCCTTACGAAGTTTTTTTTAAATGTTATATTTGATGAAATAAACTAGATGCAATTAAACTTTTCTTATATTGATGTAATTAATGTAAAACATTGATGTTATTTTTTTATTGGTTTTGTTTCATTGTTATGTAATATTATACTGTTGAATGTGTTTATGTTTAGAAAAAATAGGACTTTTTGAAACAAGTTTACTACTGGGCAGTAGATACTGCCCAATATTTATTTTCATTTTCTACAGTGGTGTCATGATCGAGGACTGTGAATAATCGCTGTTGTGACTATCCTTGGCCGTGACAAAATGTAACACCCTGTATTTTTAGGAATACTTAAATTACACGTGTCGTATTAATTTAATTTCATTGAAAAAATAAAGTGAATTTAAATAAATATTAATTAATGTGAAATGGATTAATATTTATGTATTATTATATTTACTTGTGCGATAAGTAAATGAAATGCATTATTTTATATTACGTTGTAAGTGAGTAAAATCAACGGGTTGATACTATCTTACCCCGGATGCGTGTGGGTCGTGTCGGGAATAAGATGTTAAAATGATGATGGGTAACTCGGATGATGATTTCGAGTCCACGGTTGATCTGGAATAGGTCAAAATAGTTAAAATTAAGTACTGAGTGTAGTGATTGGGTCCCGAGATATTTTTAGACTGAATAGGACCTGCATAGGGGTATTCAGGTCATTTTAATGTTATTATTTAACCTAATTTCAGGATTAGGGGAAGATAAAAGTGTTTTAGAGAAGGGATGCAACCATTTATAATATCAAAAGTCTAAGATGTTATACCATGAGTTTATAGAGAAGTTAGATAGAAAAGAAAAGGAAACTCAAGGAATTTCAAGAGGAAACCAAAGGGACTTAAGAAGAGATCAATGAGGACAGAATTGTGGGATTTATGGACTAGATTAGCATCATCAAAGAATAAATTCAAACTCTAAAAGTGTTTAAGGAAAGTGATTATATTTCTTAATTATTTATGTGTACAATTAAATTCATATCATAATTAGGAGAAATTATTTTGGGTGGGATTCACATGTAACTGGGTCATTGGGATATGAACTCGTAGAATTGATGTGTTAGTTATATTAATTGTAATATGAAAGTAGGATCTCATGTAGAAAGATGAAATCTTGATGCAAAAAGATTGAGACTTTATGTTTTATTGTGATAGTGATGAGAATTTCACAACTTTTGAAAAATAATGATGAATCCCATATAATTGATCATGTGTAGATGAATTAATTATGAATATGGATGAATTTCATATTTAGGACTCACGGGGAATGACAATACTGGAGGGAATTGAATTTGTAGGTGGTTTATATGGATTAAAACTGCTGAAAATAAAAAATATGAAGAACTGGGCTGTTCTACGGGGACAAACCGATTCGCCCTCGAGTCGAACCGGTTCGGTTACCCTGTTATAGCCAGTTCTGCTTATTTCAGGGATTTTGGTTCGTGATTTAATTTCAAATTAAAGTTTTATATTCGGGAATGAATTAGGACTTCTGTAAAAATTGTTTAACACTGGTAAAATGCCTTAGGATAATCGGGATACATCTTGGGTGAGATTTAGTGTATTTTGAGATGAATATTGCTCGGGGAATTAAATAATGAATTGCGGAGAAAATTCGATAGAAAAGGGATACGGGCTGGTTGGGATTTAACATGTGTCAAAAATATTATTTTAATTGATAACTTGGTTAAATAAATGAATTTTTAATAATTTAGAGTCGAGTTTAGACCAGGAATTTTAGACTAGTGCTACAAGTGACATGCACGGTTAGACTAATTTACTGGAGATATATATGGGTATAGAGAAGGTATATATGTATCATTATATCTGTGTGTATGATATAATTATTTGAACATACCACTCTAGTGCTATCAGGGAGATTGCGCGATGTGGGTGATCTCTCGTGGTGAATCTCAGCAGGTGTTGTATCGGCTGTAGGGTCATAGGGCCATGCATGCCCACCCTATGTGAGGTTGGAGCCGAAGTGAGGTGATTTATGGTATGTCCATGACTCATTGACTCTGGACTATGACCGCCTCCATTACATTTACAATTTTCGGGTTCAGTGGCGAGATTCCAACCCAGTAACCCATGATAATGTGTGTATGCCCTAGAGCATGATAACATTTTAGAGTCAGCGAGGTAATGCTCTGGGGATTGTAGTTATACGTATATAGAGAGTGATATATATGTGTACTTGATATGATATGGAAGTACGTATATATATGTGAAGAAAAATATATACGGGTATATGCCACTAATGTGTGAACATAGAGTTGATAACTAGTGAAAGTTATTTGGAATGAGTCGATAAATTATAATTATTGAAAGTTATTTGAAATAAATTGATTAATTATAATTGTTAAGTGGATGAGAATGCAAGTTGTATAAAATGCGTGTGACACAAGGTCGCGTATGGACTTAAGTGTATTGAAGTAGTTAGGCTGAGTAGCATAACTAGGGTTTAAAATGCATACTTTAGGTGCGAACTGTAGTTGAGGGGTGAGGATAATCTCAAGAGAGTGCGACACCGATTAAAATATTGAAGAATGACACATATTTATTATGCATTTTAATTACTTGCAAAATATTTTCAAAAGGATTTGGGATTTGAATGGCACCAAAATATTTTCAAAACCTTTTAGGAGTTCAAACAGAGGGATGCTGAGCATGGATATCTTTCCAGGTTATCGGAGCTGTGACAGTTGTGGAGTGTTGATATAGTCGCCTCCTTTTTTTGATATTCTAGATTGGACTTTTCTCTTTACTATTCGAGCATGTTGCCCAATGTCAGACTTTATTTTCATTCTAGTTATTTCAGTTTGTTGGGAATTTACAACATTTTAATAAAAATAAAAATTGACACAAGGCTTGGTAAAATAATAGGTGGTTAGTAATTAATTAAATGTTTGACATTGATGTTAAGAATGAGACAAATGAGATTACTGTTTATTTTAGTAAAGGGTTGGCCACCCGTTATTTTAATAAGCGGGGTGTCAAGTGGTATCAGAACATTAAGTTCTAGTATCCTTAGGATCTGTGCGACCTTACTGCATTTTCAGCGTTGCTTTTCTTTTATATAGAGCCCTATCGTTAGGACTGTCTATTCCTATTGCGATTCACGTTCTCTTGCTATTGCATATAGTTGAAGTGAATCTTTTACGAGTTCGGTTTGGTTGTATATGCCCAACAATAGAGGATGATCGACTAAGGCCGTTAGGAGGACTGCAGGAGGAGAGTTTCATTCGAAGCCTCAGACTATTCGAGGAATGGTCACTGCAGCAGAGGATGCCACTATTATTGCACAGGTAGTTAATGCTGTGATGACTGCTAGGTTGCAACAGTTTCCCCAAGCACCGTCATAGCAGATGATGGCGCTAATTTAGACTCAACCAATTTAGTCAGTATGAGAGAGAGTCAACGGGGCCATTCAGAAGGTCCATCCACCGGAGTCTCCGGGAAATGTGGCCGTTGTATTTACTAGCCAATGGAAGGGGAACATGCAAAGATGTTTGAGTATGGTGGAGTGTAGTTTCACTCATAAACAAATTTTGGCATTTTTTTAAAGCTCGTAGGAGCAATGTTGCCGTAGTGGGTGTCACTCACCACATATGAGGAAAGATGTTCTATAAATATTGAGACATTTGGGGTGCCATTTGACAACAAGTCCTTTATTTTTCTGTTCAAATGGAGATGTGAAGAAAGTTTTGGGACTTATCACAGGAGAGTCGGATAGTGGCTGAGAGTGAGGAAAAATTTGCTTATTTAGAAAATTTCATACCCGACAAGGTGTATACGAAGGAGAATAGGTTCCTTAAGTTATTGATGGACTCACGAGTAGAATTCAACAACACTTATGGGGAAATCCATCTTGGACAACTTATACAGATGTCGCCAATACCGTACTGTTACTGTGTCACTATCAATGCTTATATATGAAGGGAGTCAAGAGATTAGAGAGTCTAGTCAATAGGGAAGTACTGGATATAATCGATGCTATGGGGGGATAACCAAGAGAGGGACCCATGCAAAAGATTCAGATCAAGGGAATTCTAACCAAGTGAAGGTGGATTCAGACGGGGCGATCAGGTCCAGTAACGTGTTCCACAGGGCCAACAGAGACAACGAAACAATTAGAGTAGCCAACAGGGCTAAGGCTACCAGGGACAGAGAGTAAGATAGCTTCGAAATGGATAGTGATGCCAGAGATAGGGGGATTACACAGGGAGTTATTTTATATGTGGAGAGCAGGACCATATGGGTCGATCTTATCCATAGAGATATAAGGTCCAGGAACAGGGCACCAGCAGGGGAAACGGTTACAATAGTTTTTGATTTAGTTTAGATACGAGTAAACATAAAGGAACTATTTGAACAACCAAAGGCATTGACAATTGGAAGTAAATTTTTTATCCATGGGCAGATGGGGTAAGTTTTGAACGAGTCCACCATAGTATTTTGTTAGCACTAAATTCGCGCGTGAGATGGGTTTAGTGGATGTATCGTTAGTTTCACTACTCTGTGGTTATATTTACCATTGAGTAGCGGGGATATCTTTGGTTCCATCTACAAAGGAGAGGGTGAAGATATTGAGAGGACATGTTTTAGTGAATTTTCTCGTATACGAGAGATATGTGTGACACCCCGCCTAATTAAATACCGGGTGATCAGTCCTTTATTAAATTATAATCAAGGTGAACGGTTGGTTCATTCTTAACATCACTGTCGTAAAAATAACTTTTCCAATTTAACACCCTACATAATTAAGCTAAGTGTCAAAATCATTTTAGACACTGGTTTCCAAATTTTATTTATATAAACAAACATTTAAACGTTACGAAATTCATAATTAAAGAATCATACAACAACTATACCGGAACAAACAATCAAATAATTAAACATCCAACTAGGTAATTCCAACATTAAAATTTAAAGGAAAAACATCCTGACAATAATAAATCCCAAAGTGTGAATACTGGAAATACATGAATCACAATGTCCTATGAAACAACTGAATAATGGAAAGGGCGACACATGCCTAACTGGAATAAATAATGCTAGGAGTAGAATCAAATAAATGAGGTCGTCTAAGCAAGAGGCCGAAAACTCCCACCTAAGCTGTAGCGCGTTCCTTCCAAGGGATCCTATGCAAGACGCCCCTGTGGCTGGACACCTGTAATACATACATATATATATATATACAAGAGGGAAAGAAAATGGAAACGGGTCAGAGCCCGATTGTAAAAACGATTTAAAATTTGTTTAGCAAGTAATTAAAATATTTACTGGCCAATGCAACAACATATTAGTGCGACACTCCCTTGAGAAATTCTCAGCTCTCTACTAATGTGCACGCCTATCGTACTAACCTTCCCAACGGTTTAACTTATCGTATCTTAGGTTGTTTGTAAGATTTAAACTGACAATTCCAACTATTTAATAGGTTAATTTTATTTAACAACAAAGTTCTCATTTAAACCTTATTTACTAATAAGTTTCTCAGTAACACATTATACTTTTCAAACACTTATTCCACAATTGAAATAATTATTCATTTCTTACTTACCTTAAGCAGAGTAGGTAGTTTCAAAATTCAGATTTAAATATATATTAATACTTATAGAATATATATATTCTAACAGCACCCCACATAATAATTATGGTGCGGCATACTCTGCTATCCAGTCCCCGTATCACTCGTACTAAGGAAAATACAAGTTCGGAATCACTCTTGAACTGTATTGAACAAAACACAAACAATATTGAGGCGAAGCATAGTTTCCAAGTCCAAGAGGTCAGCACATACCCTCACGTCTCTTAGGACCGTGACTATCGATTCGATAGCCTGTACCTAGGATTCCTATCTTCTAGGGTACGAGTCAATATCCCCCATAAAGGTCCCATCGAGATAAGACTGTCCCAGCGTGGTAACCTCAGGGATAGCAAGTAGAGCGGGCGTGATTTTTACACATTTATAATATATGCACAATCACATAGTCATATATATACAACACTTATTCACATTTCTCAATTTGGTGTACCCACAATCTATAATTATAACTTCTTGTTCTGAAAACATTTTACTCACTTATCCCGTATAACGGACTCATATCGTTTATTACGGTTATCTCCCTCTCGTGATCTTTAAAGTAACCTCACCGTCCCAACTACTGAAATCGTCACACCTACACAACCCCAAAAACTTTGTATTAATCTGAATTCCTCGAATACTGGTTTTCCTCACTCAAATTAACCGATTTCTAAAATAGGGGTAAAATAGGAATTTCCCTAAAAATTGAAAATCTCGCTCGAACCAGAATGGTTCTCGCTCGAACGACTTGTACGTGTCGCTCGAACTACTTCGAGCGACTTGTCCATCTCGCTCGAATGACTTCGCGCGACATTGACATCTCGCTCGAACTACTTCGCGCGACATCGCGCGAACTGCACTATTTTGTCTTCAACCTTTGGCAGATTCGTTTTTCACCATTTTAAGCCTAAAAACCTCTATAGTTTAATCCCAAACGTATCCTCTTCAATCCCAATCAATAATATCATGATTATATAACATTAATAACTTCCTAGAATCATTAATTCATCAAAAATCATTTAGATTACATGAAATCCCCAAATTAATTTGTAAGAACCCTAATTCCCAAATTTTCAATTAGAGAACCTAATCAACATCAATTCGTTCATCCATATTAATTCCAAATTTCGTAATACAACCTCTACATATGAAGGGGTTTCCAGATTATTATATATGTCATTACTACATGAAAATTTTCCTATCTCCAACATCGGTTTTCTTCTATGAAACTCATCCTAATCATCCCTAGACTAACATGAATGATGCATTAAAGAAATTAAGCAAGATAAATACTTGCCTGTAGATTTCAAGGTTCTGATTTGTGGACGAATTTGGTGTGGTTACGTTCCCCGTGGCGCGATCTACGCGTTGGTGGTGGTGGCGGTGCAACCGGATGAATTTTTGGCTTTGGATTGCTTGGAAAGCTTTCTACCTTCCTCTCTAATGGCCGTTCTAAGGTTGTGAGTCTTCTAACCCTAAAAGACCATTCTAAATGGCTGATATAACCTAATAAATTTCGTGGGTTTAATTATCCAAAAATGCAAAATGTCCAAAATGCCCTCCCGGGGTGCTAAATAGGCCTAAAAACGCCCCGAGACCCAAATTAAACCCCCGGGTACACTTTTCTGACTATCTCGACCCTTCCGGACACTTTGGCGCACTCAAAACAACCATACGAGCGACTTATAATTTATTCAATTTTATTAATCAATATTTAGTCCCAACGCGACACGGGCGCGTCCCGACTTAAATTTCCAAAATTGTCATTTTATTCACTCGTGACATTTAATAGTACCAATATTATATTACTTTAATCAATAGTAATATTCAACAAGTTTCCAATGATTACTAACTCTCGTCACGTTAGTAATTAAATATATTTAATTTCTGAATTTATATTAAATTAATAACTCACATTAAGTTTAATAAATCCCCAAATTTAGAAAGCATAAAAATATGGGGTATTACATACTCCCCCCTAATAATGGAATTTTGTCTCGAAATTCGAAAAATAAGGCATACCTGGTAAGAATAAATCTGGGTATTTCTCGCGCATATCTGCCTCGCGCTCCCAGGTGGATTCCTCCACATTACGATGCTCCCACTGGACCCGTACAAGTGGAACTACCTTCGACCTCAATCTCCTCTCGCTATGGTCTAGGATAGCCAATGGTCTCTCCTCGTAAGAGCTGTCAGGCTGTAAGTCTATCTCATCTATCGCGATGTGGGTGTGAGCCATGTCATCCCGAAGGTATCGTCTTAACGATGAGATGTGGAATACATCGTGAATGCGATGTAAATGCTCTGGCAGTCCCAATCTGTATGCCACCGGCCCAATCCTCTCGATAATGGGAAATGGTCCCACGTACCTCGGGGCCAATTTCCCTTTCTTCTCGAACCTCATCACTCCCTTCATAGGAGATGCACGTAGTAACACTTGGTCCCCCACGTTAAACTCTCGGAAGGATTGTTTCGCATCGGCGTAGCTTTTCTGCCTGTCCTGTGTTACTTGAATGCGACTCCTGATAATCTCAATCCTCGCAGAGGTTTCCTGAATCACTTCTGGTCCTAATAACTTGTTATCCCCCACCTTTAGCCAACAAGTTGGGGAATGAAAAGGCCTGCCATACAAAGCCTCGAATGGAGCCATGATAATCGTGAACTGATAGGAGTTATTATAAGCGAACTCTACCAGTAGAAGATGTGGCTCCCAAACTCCTCTAAAATCAAGAACACACATGCGTAGCATATCCTCCAACATATGATTAGTACGCTCTATCTGTCCATCTATCTGTGGGTGATAAGCTGAACTCAACCTCAACTCTGTACCCATAGCCTCCTGAAAACTCTCCCAGAAACGTGACACGAAAATCTTGTCTCTATCTGACATAATATTCAGGGGCACCCCATGCAATCTGATAATCTCAGTAATGAACAACTGAGCATACTGACCCGTGGTATAGTCTATTCGCACCGGCAGAAAGTGATCCACCTTGGTCAAACGGTCCATAATCACCCAGATGGAGTCGTGGCCCCGTTGTGATGTAGGCAACCCTGTAATAAAATCCATGGAAATACTCTCCCACTTCCACGTGGGTATTTCTAATGGCTGAAGCAACCCTGACGGGTTCTGATGGTCCACCTTTACTAGCTGGCAGGTAGAACACTTGGATACGAACTCAACAATATCCTTTTTCATCCCACTCCATCAGTATTATCGCCTCATATCCTGGTACTTCTTATCTCCCCCAGGATGTACTGCGAATCGGGACCCGTGGGACTAGGTCATCACTGCATGACGTAAGTCTGCTCCTTCTAGAACCACTAATCTCCCATTAAACCTCAAACCCCCATAAGAACTAACAGAATAGAACTCAGCACCCTCGGCTAAAAGTCGTACAATCTGCTCCTGGTAAAATGGGTCTGCAATCTGTGCCTGTATCACCCTTGTAACAATCTCGGGTGTCACTGTCATGAAAGATATGAAGGAACGGGCTACTGCGTCCTGGTGACCCAACTCTTTCCACTTTGCTTTCCAGATGTCTGCTACATCGTCTATCGGTCTACGGCTCAACGCATCAGCAACTACGTTAGCCTTCCCCATATGGTACTGTATGTCGAACTGATAGTCCTTCATAAACTCTAACCACCTGCGCTGACGCATATTCAGTTCTCGCTGAGTGAATAGGTACTGCAATGATTTTGTGGTCTGTGAACAAGCTAAATTTCTCTCCCAATAAATAGTGCCTCCAAATCCTCAATGCAAAAACGACCGCTGCCAACTCTAGGTCGTGAGTGGGGTAGTTCTTCTCGTGCGGCTTAAGCTTGCGGGAGGCAAAAGCTATAGCCTTCTCCTCTTGATGAAGTACTCCCCCAAGTCCTCGTAAGGAAGCATCAGTGTAAACCAGGTACTTCACCCCCGTCTTAGGTAAAGTAAGGATCGGTGCTGAAGTAAGCTTGTCTTTCATCTCGTCGAAAGCTAATTGGCAAGCATCATCCCAAACATATGGAACCCCTTTGCGAGTCAGGTTCGTCAATGGCCCCGCTATTTTGGAGAACCCCCGAATGAATCTCCTGTAGTATCCCGCTAATCCCAAGAAACTACGTACTTCCGTCGGTGTTGTGGGCTGTCCCCACTCCCTCACCGCTGACACTTTTCTCGGGTCAACTTCTATCCCTTGTTCAGAAACAACATGCCACAAGAACTGTACTTCCCGCAACTAGAACTCGCATTTCTCATACTTAGCATACAGCTGATGCTCTCGTAGAGTCTGAAGAACCTGCCTCAAGTGCTCGGCATGCTCCTCCTCGGAGTGTGAATATATCAAAATGTCATCTATGAAGACGATTACAAACTGATCCAAGAACTCTTTGAACACTCGGTTCATTAAGTCCATGAATACGACTGGAGCATTTGTGAGTCCAAATGGCATCACTCTGAACTCATAGGACCCATACCTCGTCAAGAAAGCTGTCTTTGAAACATCCTGCTCCCTAATACGTAGCTGATGGTACCCTGACCTCAGGTCTATCTTTGAAAAGAAAGTTACTCCCCTCAGCTGGTCGAAAAGATCATCGATTCGAGGCAACAGATACTTATTCCGTATCGTGACCTTGTTCAGCTCCCGGTAGTCCACATATAGCCTCAGTGAACTATCTCTCTTTTTCACAAACAAAACTGGAGCGCCCCATGGTGAGGTGCTCCTGCGAATGAAGCCCTGACCTAACAGCTTCTCTATCTGATCTCATAACTCTCGCATCTCTGCCGAATCCATACGGTACGGAGCGCGCGCTATAGGTCGAGTATCTGGTAATAGATCTATGACAAAGTCTATCTCACGACTGGGGGGTAGGCCTGGTATCTCCTGAAATACATCAGAATACTCACGAACAACTGGGATCGAGTCTAAAGGAATCACAGCCTCCTTAGAGGTATCCTCCTCTATGTAATACAAATGAGCGGTCGAGCCTCCCTCTGGGCGAGGCATCTCCACTACAAACATCTCTTGCCCTAGAATGGCAAAGACAATACTCCCACCAAAACAATCTATCATGGCTTTGTAAGCTGCGAGCCAATCCATACCGATAATAACATCGTGCTCATGCATATTTAAGACTAACATGTCTGCTGGTAATACCAAGCTACCAATCTCTACCCCCACACCCCAGCATATAAAGAAAATAAGCGAACCATTTCCCAGTGGTGAGTCTACACACGTCACAGTGATCTTTGCTGTGGCTAATAACCCTAAGGCCTTCGCAAAATGGGTAGCTATAAAACAATACGTCGCCCCAGTATCAAATAAAATTCGACCCATAGCACCAGGTATAAGAAACGTACCTTTTATCTCGGTTGGTGCCTGAGATGCTGCTATTTGATGGACGTTACAGACACGTCCATACTGTAACTGCCTCTGCTGAACTTAGGCTGTTGGAATGGCTGGTGGAGCTGGCTTATGTGGTTTATTACTGGCACTTTGCTACTGTGGGGCCCTATTCCTCTCTGGGCAATCCTGACGCCTATGGCCATTTATGCCACATTGGAAGCACCTCCCTCGAAACTGCCTCAATTCACTACGTTGTTGACCAGTCTCACTTTTTCCCGGGTCTTGCTGGCCTTGATGAGAAATTTGCGGAAAAACTATGTCAGGGTGAGGACAATCCCTCCACTTGTGACCCGGCTGTACTCATTTATAGCAGAGTCTCGAAATTTTTTCGCTGATCGGGTTGTAGTTTCTCCCCAGTCTGATTCGAACAAGATTGATGTTTATGACCATCCATTCCACAACTGAAACACCTCTTCGTGACTTCATTCTGACTCTGACTTTGTTAGCCCTGACACTTTTGGCCCTTTACATAAATTTTGTTACTTCTGGAACTGTCTCGGTCTTGAGTGGTTTGTTGTCGCAATTTCGGTGTCTTCGCACAATTGTCAACTTCAGTCACATGCATTTGATTAACCTCTCTAGGTCTTTTGCCTCCTCTAAGCTGCATGTTGCGTTCGTAGTATTGTAAGACTGCTTGTGCCACAATGCCCACACATTCGGCGATTGGTACCCTTTTCGGAGACATTTGAGGTGTGAGTTGTCCTTGCTCATTAACTTCCCTAATGGTATTAGCTTGTTCGTCGTGACGGGCCATCTGAAAGTTTTAAAATTTAATTTGAATAAGTTCAACATTCACATCGACAAATCGCAGAAGCACGAATTTCCAACGCATAAAGATGAATACAACATTCCTAATGTTAGGGCTCTAAATCAAAGACGCTAAGCTGGAAACGAGATAAGCCGTACAGATCCTAAGGACACTAGAACCTGATGCTCTGATACCACCTGTGACACCCCGCCTAATTAAATACCGGGTGATCAGTCCTTTATTAAATTATAATCAAGGTGAACGGTTGGTTCATTCTTAGCATCACTGTCATAAAAATAACTTTTCCAATTTAACACCCTACATAATTAAGCTAAGTGTCAAAACCATTTTAGACATTAGTTTCCAAATTTTATTTATATAAACCAACATTTAAACTTTACGAAATTCATAATTAAAGAATCACACAACAACTATACCGGAACAAACAATCAAATAATTAAACATCCAACTAGGTAATTCCAACATTAAAATTTAAAGGAAAAACATCCTGACAGTAATAAATCCCAAAGTGTGAATACTGGAAATAAATGAATCACAATGTCCTATGAAACAACTGAATAATGGAAAGGGCGACACATGCCTAACTGGAATAAATAATGCTAGGACTAGAATCAAATAAATGAGGTCGTCTAAGCAAGAGGCCGGAAACTCCCACCTAAGCTGCAGCGCGTTCCTTCTAAGGGATCCTATGCAAGACGCCCCTGTGGCTGGACACCTGTAATACATACATATATATATATATACAAGAGGGAAAGAAAATGGAAACGGGTCAGAGCCCGATTGTAAAAACGATTTAAAATTTGTTTAGCAAGTAATTAAAATGTTTACTGGCCAATGCAACAACATATTAGTGCGACACTCCCTTGAGAAATTCTCACCTCTCTACTAATGTGCACGCCTATCGTACTAACCTTCCCAACGGTTTAACTTATCTTATCTTAGGTTGTTCGTAAGATTTAAACTGACAATTCCAACTTTTAATAGGTTAATTTTATTTAACAACAAAGTTCTCATTTAAACCTTATTTACTAATAAGTTTCTCAGTAACACATTATACTTTTCAAACACTTATTCCACAATTGAAATAATTATTCATTTCTTACTTACCTTAAGCACAGTAGGTAGTTCCCAAATTCAGATTTAAATATATATTAATCCTCATATAATATATATATTCTAACAGCACCCCACATAATAATTATGGTGCGGGCATACTCTGCTATCCAGTCCCCGTATCACTCGTACTAAGGGAAATACAAGTTCGGAATCACTCTCGAACTGTATTGAACAAAACACAAACAATATTGAGGTGAAGCATAGTTTCCAAGTCCAAGAGGTCAGCACATACCCTCACGTCTCTTAGGACCGTGACTATCGATTCGATAGCCTGTACCTAAGATTCCTATCTTCTAGGTACGAGTCAATATCCCCCATAAAGGTCCCATCGAGATAAGACTGTCCCAGCGCGGTAACCTCAGGGATAGCAAGTAGTGCGGGCATGATTTTTACACATTTATAATATATGCACAATCACATAGTCATATATATACAACACTTATTCACATTTCTCAATTTGGTGTACCCACAATCTATAATTATAACTTCTTGTTCTGAAGACATTTTACTCACTTATCCCGTATAACGGACTCATATTGTTTATTATGGTTATCTCCCTCTCGTGATCTTTAAAGTAACCTCACCGTCCCAAATATTGAAATCGTCACACCTACACAACCCCAAAAACTTTGTACTAATCTGAATTCCTCGAATACTGGTTTTCCTCACTCAAATTAACCGATTTCTAAAATAGGGGTAAAATAGGAATTTCCCTAAAAATTGAAAATCTCGCTCGAACCAGAATGGTTCTCGCTCGAACGACTTGTACGTGTCGCTCGAACTACTTCGAGCGACTTGTCCATCTCGCTCGAACTACTTCGCGCGACATCGCGCGAACTGCACTGTTTCGTCTTCAACCTTTGGCAGATTCGTTTTTCACCATTTTTAAACCTAAAAGCCTCTATATTTTAATCCCAAACGTATCCTCCTCAATCCCAATCAATAATATCATGATTATATAACATTAATCACTTCCTAGAATCATTAATTCATCAAAAATCATTTAGATTACATGAAATCCCCAAATTAATTCGTAAGAACCCTAATTCCCAAATTTTTAATTAGAGAACCTAATCAACATCAATTCGTTCATCCATATTAATTCCAAATTTCATAATACAACCTCTACATATGAAGGGGTTTCCAGATTATCATATATATCATTACTACATGAAAATTTTCCTATCTCCAACATCGGTTTTCTTCTGTGAAACTCATCCTAATCATCCTTAGACTAACATGAATGATGCTTTAACGAAATTAAGCAAGATAAATACTTGCCTGTAGATTTTAGGGTTCTGATTTCTGGACGAATTTGGTGTGGTTGCGTTCCCCGTCGCGCGATCTACACGTTGGTGGCGGTGCAACCAGATGAATTTTTGGCCTTGGATTGCTTGGAAAGCTTTCCACCTTCCTCTCTAATGGACGTTCTAAGGTTGTGAGTCTACTAAACCTAAAAGACCATTCAAAATGGCTGATATAACCTAATAAATTTCGTGGGTTTAATTACCCAAAAATGCAAAATGTCCAAAATGCCCTCCCGGGGTGCTAAATAGGCCTAAAAACGCCTCGAGACCCAAACAAAACCCCCGGGTACACTTTTCTGACTATCTCGATCGTTCCGGACACTTTGGTGCACTCAAAACAACCATACGAGCGACTTATAATTTATTCACTTTTATTAATCAATATTTAGTCCCGATGCGACACGGGCGCGTCCCGACTTAAATTTCTAAAATTGTCATTTTATTCACTCGTGACATTTAATAGTACCAATATTATATTACTTTACTCATTAGTGATATTCAACAAGTTTCCAATGATTACTAACTCTCGTCACGTTAGTAATTAAAAATACTTAATTTTCGGATTTATATTAAATTAATAACTCACATTAAATTTAATAAATCCCCAAATTTAGAAAGCATAAAAATACGGGGTATTACAATATGTTATGCGAGTATGAAGTTATCCTGGGTACGGAATGGTTGCGATGGTTTGAGCGATGGTTAAGTGTTATAGTAAGGCTATTGTATTCGTTGTTCCAGGGTAGGATGTGTTGTTATTGCAATGTCTCACTTGAAAGAGAGTCGAGCCCTCGTATATACTATATTATAGTGGAGACTTAAAAGATTATAGTTATCTCTTATTATTCGATGCTAGTGCATAAGGACGGTACTGATGTGATTTAGGCTATGGATTTACTGTCGAGCGGAGAGATTTAGATCATTATTGATTTATCACCGGGGACAGTGATAGTACGATCATCGTATTGTGGAACTCCTTTAGAGATATGGGAGTTGAGGATTAGACTTATATGTCTAGGGATAGGATTTTGAGTGCCCCTGTTATGTGCTTTGGGTTAAAAGACCTCGATAACCGACAATGCCAGGTGATAGGGCATTAGGGAAATTCCTTAGTTGGATTTCAATTGCGTGACGTTCCATACATGAACATTAATAAACGTCGGGAGTTGGGAGACGATGCTGGATGATAGAGTATAGATTTTGAACGATGATCATTTTACGTGTGGAAAAAACACTTTGAGGTGAGAGCTATTACACGATATAAGGTCACTAGAGCCGGGTAGTGCTGTGTAGGAAGCACTAGCGAAATTTTACACCACTAGTAGATTAATGGGATAATCTTGAGGATAATTAAGTCACGATTAGTAGGGTAATTAAGTATCACCTTATGGTATAACCACGTCGAGCATGTGGGGCAGAGTTTAAGATAAATATGTTACATTTATGATGTTTGGGCAGATATGGACAGGATATAGGGTGCATGGGCCCTTGGATGGTTGGATTTTCAGAATCATCTGGGATGAAGGAATGTGGTAATAAACGTATTGAACCGTATGCTTGTGGGACAGTAGTAGCAGATTTGGAAGAGCAAGATGGACTGAACTTTATCTAAGGATTGAGATAGTCCGAATATATATATATATATAGACATATACACACACACACACGCACAACAAGGAGAGCTATCACACCCGAGATGGGCTCAAAGACTATGGAGACACATATGAGAGATCTTTCTCCAGCCAAAGGAGGGTCCAACAATTTGGTGCGTAGAGCAGATTTTTACTCAATCGAATGCTGAGGGTGGCTCACACATAAATAGGATGTCTATTTCTACCAAACAAAAAGTACTTAGGAAGTGCGCAGTTTTGGATCAGAGGCACGGGTCACAGGTTTTGGCAAAACTAGGCAGGGGAGTAAGAGTTACCATGTGACGTGGGATAGTGAGTGTGTGGGTCGGTGTGGAGTGAGACATAGTGAAGTTATCTCTGGGTGCACCACTCATAGATGGGGAAAGGGTTAACTCGAGGCGATCCCCTAGAAATTTTCAATAATTGATGATTCCAGTGACGAAATAGATAGGCAAACCGATTAAGTTCATTGTTGGGTTACCAATATCATGGAATGGGAAAGACTCCCTCTGGGTTGGTGAAATGGGTTGATCGAGAGGGAGAAATTTTTATTAATTTGGTGAAGTTACACTATTGGGAAGTGAAATAAAAGGGAATAATTTGGCATAAGGTGTCACCCAACATTGTTGTGCACTAGGATGAGATTCTTGAATCCCACCTCTGATAGTGTTTATTAGGAGCTGATGCGGGCAAAGTTACGAGTGGAGCAAGACGTATTATCGTAGATCGAGTGGTAAATAAGATAAGTGACTAAAATGTTAGAGAATACGAGAGATGTCTATTCTGGATTGTAAGGTAATTAGGAGGAGTAATTACCCTGGCAAGGTACTTTTTGAGGCTTTGTGCAGGAAATTTTGTTATCCCCCCTCAGGTTGATTAAAAGTGGGGGAAAAAACAAGTTTTTTGAATCGGACGTGATTTAGAGTCCGTCATCATATATCGACTTAATCGAAGTTATTTTCATATAGTTTGGGAATGTTATAAGAGATAAGTCGTCACGAATTAAAGAGTTAAAAACTAACGTGCGTGGTCAGAAATTATTGCGGGTGTTCCCAGTAAAGGAATTATGTGACCTAGGGAAGTGGGTCCTTTTCCCATCATTGTGATGATCGATCCAGTGTTGTATAGGCTCGTCTTATTAGAGCATTGTCAGTGATTCACAATGATTTTGTGTATCATCCTCTAGGTGAGACCTTAATAATGATTGACTATATTGGTATGAAATAATTTGAACCAACATGTCATTAATCTTGGGTCATAGCGACTAGGCCTTTAGTTAGGATAGTCCCACTAGCCGGTGTATAGCTGAGGCACCATAATATTATCATGACTTAATTTTGGGTATGTTCGGATACCATGCGGGGTAAGGATCTGAAGTTTTGAGTACCAGGCATATCCGAATTTCAGGGACGAAATTCATTTGTAAGGGGAAAGTATTTTAGACCCAAGATTTTAGGCTACTGCTATGAGTGACATGCACAGCTGGTCCGAAATAGGTAAAAATAGTTAAAACTAAGTACCCGGGGGTAGGGTT
Source organism: Sambucus nigra (assembly GCA_949130495.1). Lineage (NCBI taxonomy): Eukaryota > Viridiplantae > Streptophyta > Magnoliopsida > Dipsacales > Adoxaceae > Sambucus > Sambucus nigra. The sequence goes on along the minus strand of OX422222.1, from coordinate 117,151,408 downwards.
GGGTCCCGGGGGCTTTTTAGACTAAAGGAGACCCACATAGGGGTGGTTAGGTCATTTTAATGTTATTATTTAACCTAATTTCAGCATTAGTTGAAGATAAAAGAATCTTAGAGAAGGGAGGCAACCATAGTATCATATCAAAGCCTAAGATGTTATACCAAGAGTTTACAGAGAAGTTAGAATAGAAGAGAAGGAAACTCAAGGAATTTCAAGAGGAAACCAAAGGGACTCAAAAGAAGATCAACTGGGAGAGAGTTTTGAGAAATTTTTGGATTGGATTAGCATCATCAAAGAACAAATTTAGACCCTATAAGTGTTTAAGGCAAGTGATTATCCTGCTTAATAGTTTGTGTACAATTCAATTCATATCATAATTGGAAAAAATTATTTTGGCTAGCAATCACATGTAAATGGGTTTTTGGGATATGAACTCATAGAATTGATGTTTTAATCATAGGAATTGTAATATGAAAGTAGGATCGAATTTAGAAAGATCAAATCTTAATGTAAAAAGATTGAGAATTTATTTTTTATTGTGATAGTGATGAGAATTTCACAACTTTTAGAAAATAATGATGAATCCCATATATTTGGTCATGTGTAGATGAATAAATTTAAAAAATGGATGGATTTCATATTTATGACTTATGGGGAATAAGAATTCCGGAGATAATTGAATTTGTGAGTGGTTTATATGGATGAAAACTTACTGAAAATCGAAAATAAGAAGAACTGGGTTGTTCTGCACGGGCGAATCGGTTCGCCCTCAAAGCGAACCGATTCGGCTGCCCAGTCACTGCCAATTTTGCTTATTTGAGGGATTTTGGTTTATGATTGAATTTTGGGTTAATATTTTATGTTCGATAATGAATTAGGACTTCTGGAAAATTTTTTTAACACTGGAAAAATGCCTTAGGATAATCGGGATACATCCGGGGTGAGATTTGGAGTATTTTGAGATGAATAACGCTCAAGGAATTAAAAAATGAATTGTGGAGCAAATTCAGTAGAAAAGGATACGGTGTGGTTGGGATTTAATACGTGTCTATAATATTATTTTAAGTGATAATTTGATTAAATAAGTTAATATTTAATAATTTAAAGTCGGGTTTGGACCCAAGGTTTTAGGCTAGTGCTACGAGTGACATGCACGGTTAATAGGATTTACTAGAGATATATACAGGTATATAGACAATATATATGTATCATTATATCCATGTGTATGATATAATTATGTGAGCATACTACTCTAGTGCTATCAGGGAGGTTGTGCGCAGTGGGTTATCTTTCCTGGCGAATATCAACTGGTGTAGTATCGGCCCGAGGGTCATAAGGTCATGCATGCCCACCCTATGTAAGGTTGGAGTAAAAGTGAGGTGATTTATGGTATATTCGTGACTCACTGACTCATGACTATGATCGCCTCCAATACGTTTTCGATTTTCGAGTTCGCTGGATAAATTTCAATCCCGATAGCCCAAGATGATGTGTGTATGCCCTGGAGCATGATAACATTTTAGAGATTTGCATCTGTGAGGTAATGATCTGGGGATTTCAGTTATACGTATATAACGAGTGATATATATATGTACTTGATATGATATAGAAATACGCATATACATGTGAAGAAAAATATCTACGGGTATATGCTACTAATGTGTGAACATTAAATTAATAACTAGTGAAAGTTATTTAGAATGAATCGATAAATTATAATTGAGAATTATAATTGTTGAAAGTTATTTGAAATGAAATGATTAATTATAATTGAGAATTTTAATTTTTAAGCAGATAAAAAGGCAAATTATATAAATACGTGTGACAGAGGGTATCATATGTACTTAAGGGTATATAGAGACTATTTAGGCTGGGTAGCATAACTAGGGGTTAAAATGCATACGTTCGGTGCGCACTGTAGTTGTCGGGTGAGGAGAATCTCATAGTAGTGTGATACCAGTTTAAATATGGAAGAATGCACACATGTTTATTATGCATTTTAATTACTTGCAAAATATTTTCAAAAGAATTTGGGCTCTGACCTGTATCAAAATATTTTCAAAACCTTTTAGGTGTTCAGCCACTGGGACGCCAAGTATGAATATCTTTCCCTATTATCAGAACTGCGACAGCTGTGGAGTGTTATAGGGATTTGATATAGTTGTCTCTTATTTTTGATATTTTAGATTGGACTCTTCTCTTTACTATTCTTCGAGCATGTTGCCCAATGTCAGACTTTATTTTCATTTTAGTTATTTTCATTTTAGTTATTTCAGTTTATGACAAAGGGGTGTTGTCACGGTTCTTGACCGTGACATGGATCATTGTCACCCCCATAATTATCATGGTCGTTGTCTATGACAACGTTCTGTTGTGATGACATTGATCGTGACAAAAAGACTAGAATGGTGTAGTGATTTATAGATATAAGCAATGCGTGTAAAGACATTGGATAACACAAACGTCACATCGTTTCATTATCTGATTTTTTAGATATCGAATCCACCTTTTCTGTCTATGCAGAGATCATTAATTAACTTTATTGAATATGTATCCTTTCATAATTACTCGCTGAAAAGTTGTGTCAATTCCCATCTCAGTGCAATGAATCAAATCCATCATTACGAAGTAGATAATTATAATTACAAAGAAGATAAGTCCAACACATATATAAATAACATAAATATATGTTATTTTTAAAGTCATGACTAGAGTGAGCAAATAACGTTTTAATAATTATCAATATAAAACAATAGTATCTAATTTCCTCTTAACGAGGACTATTTATATAGCACATAAATGCGTGTAGAGACATTGGTAGCACCTACATGAAATAATTTGATTAACTGAATACTATTTCAACTTTGTTTCCGTATGAAAAAAATTCTCCGTCCACATCTTTAATAAGGCAGATAGTCGTCATCATTGCTTTTTCCTCATTTAATGTAAGTATTTATTTCATTTAATGCAGTTTATTATAAATTTGTTTAGCAGCGGATTTTCACTGCGAAATTATAGGGAAGTTGTGATATGAAATCATTACATATAGATAAGACCTTTAACTACAACCAATTTGTATATTATTCATAATTACTTGTAACACAAGCCACACATTAGACAAGGATTGGGATCTATTTTCTTCTATAAATACTTGCGAAAATTTTATTAACATGCCACTATCCCTTCTTCTTCTTCTTCTTCTTCATCTTCTTCTTCTTCTTCTTCTTCTTCTTCTTCTTCTTCTTCTTCTTCTTCTTCTTCTTCTTCTTCTTCTTCTATAATTTTAAGATATATTCTCTCTTCGTAAATTACAAACGAAATGACACACATGTTAGATCTAAGTGGTGAAATCTCATTTAGATATTTTTAGTTTTCTCTAATCCTGTTATTTTCAAGGAACTTGTTATTTAAAAAAAAAATATGAAATATGTTTATATGATGATACACTAGACAAAATTTATATGGGAGATATACCCTTTAAATTTTTTAAAAGAGTGAAGTTTTGAAAAAATGGTACCACACTAGGTATAACAAGCCAAGAAATGGCCAAGGTTCTAAAAAACGTGGGGCGTGATCAAGTCATGGAGGCCAAGCCTTAAGCCTTAGAAGCCTAGGCGGGCCTTAGGCGTAAAAAGGCGTTTAGGCCTTCTTAATATATTTTAATATTTTTTAACCATAACAAGGCTATTAAAATACTAAAATTGTACATATCATAAAAATATGTCTGAATATTTGCAAATTAAAATACTATTTGATTATTTTGGATGAGATAATGGTCCGGTTTCTAAAAAAATTCTTTAAAAGGCGATATCGTTTCACTAAAGCATTGTTATTTTTAGAAAAAAGTACGCCTTAAGGGTTTTACCAAGAATAAAGTGTAAAAATATTAAGGCGGGGTGTTTCTCCCAAGCCTCAAGCCTAGGCGGGTTTTTTAGAACAATGGAAATGGCATTAAATATATTTATGCTATATTTAGGTTTATGGTCACATGAGTCGGTAGTATATCACAGTATTTACTCAAATATTTGGGCGCTAGTGGAGATATAAATGCTCTATATATTTTATGTTCGCACTGTTTAAGCAAAGGGCAAGGAATTGGTAATAAAATTGTTGAGGGAGACATTTTTTTAAAAGAAATTGGGCATTTTGGAATGAATCATTCTTGCGTTTTGAAGTGGTTACAAGAAATTCAAGGTTTTATGGTTGTTATACTCGGTATAAGTCTGTTTATAGGATACATGATAATTTTAAGAGGATCTTCTCTAAGGAAAAGTGTGAACAGTTAGATTGAACTGACTGCAAAATTGTTGTAATCCTTAGGAGAACCACCTTTTTTAAATATGAGCTTAAAATTATCATGCTTAACCTACGTTATATTTTCGAGTTCCAAAACTGGTGTCCTGCACAGAATATGGTAGAAAAAATTTCACCCATCATTGCAAAATGTACAATTTCCTAGTGCAAAAGAAATGAATTTCTCATTGTGAAATTGATCAAATATCACAGTCAGATATTTTATAAAAATAGTGCTCTTTGTTTGTTCTTTTGAAATATGAATTTCTCGAGAGAGGACTATTACCATTAAATGAAAGAGATATATTAGTGCTTTAATTTCATAGGCAAATGTTACAAAGTAAATAAATCATAACAAGGACTATTAGTAGAAAAGGAAAGAGATATATCAAGGATGGAATTTAAAAAAAATATTAAAATTAAAAGAAATAATTGTCCTTTTCCCATTGTTATATCACAATTAAATTTGCAATCATACATTTCCACGTAATTTAAATAGAAAATAATAAAATGAAAAACAATATAATGACAGGGCAGTTTGTTTATTATTTGTTTACAAAATCACAAATAAAGTTCACTTAGTTATTTTTATGTTGGATCTGATTCAAAATCAACTTTTCACTTAATATTTGCATTGCTACGTATTAAGATTAAAAAAAGTTAACATTCTACAGTAGATGAACATGACTTATAGCAAAATGAGGAACATATTAAAAACTTACATTTTAAACCGCAAATGGAAGAACTTGATCTCTATCTGAAGATGTTAATGATGAGAAATTTTTATTGAAACAACAATGAATGGAATGTTCTTATTTTTAAAAATCCAATTAATCAGGGGATAACCGTTTTATTATGGTAACCGATTTTTTTCGGTTAACAATTTGAAGTGCGTATTTTTAAGTCAATTGTCATGCATTTTTCAAGCGTGTTTTAGTAAGGTACGCGTGTAACATTTATGAAAAAGGGCCTTTGACTAAACATGTTTTAAGACGGGGCCACCGTTACATTGTCGTGAGTGTACTTAATAGAGATGATGATAAGACAACATATGTGGCAAAACTTATTGTACTGTCCCATAGGAGATTGATACTTGCCCTCAAAATTATCCTTTTTTTTAATAAAATATGTTTTTGTTTAACATTAAGTTAAAAAAAATATAAAAATAAAGGAAACTCAACAAAATGTTCCCCCAAATTACCCATTATCCCCATTTCTACTCCTTTTCAACTGCATTGCCTCTCACCACCGCCTCAACAACCCCCACCGATGCAGAATCCCCCTGTCAAGGGTGAATTTTCATCATCAAATATGGACCAGAACATCACCATCCCATATATATCTCTTTCTCTCTCTCCCCCCTCTCTACACATAGACATGCAAATATATATATACATTTTTTGTTTATATTTCACAAACCCATGTATATATATAGATTTATGTAATATATACACATATATGTGTATATATACACAAATAATGTGTGTATGTGTATGTATTTGTGTGTGATTGGGTATATGTTTACGACCTTGCACCGACTGTCACAATGCAACAAAATGCTCCTGATCAGTGGTCTTGGGTCCAAGCCTAAGCCTCATTCTAGGGCTCCAGGCCCTCCTAAATTTATTGATTGCTCAGAGTGTCTTTTAACCGTTACATCTTTGTAATCCTTTTCCTTTCTTTCTTAATCGCTTTTATCAACTTTTCCTTTATTCCATTTACCGGCAGATGAGGCCAAATACCTGGGAAAAAATGAGTCCCAATACACTTTATTTCCAAGTTTCACATTTTATCAAAAGTCTATTTTGATTTCAGTTTAAAACTCGATCTATTTCCTTTCGAAAATAACTTCATTTATAATTTCTTATGAAACTTAGTCCGTTGAGTTCAACATCAATTTCATACACTTTTATGCACTTTTTCATTATTCACAAACACTAGTAACTTTCATTTCGTTCACTTTTTCGAAAATTCTACCTTTCACTTTTAATTTCCAAAATATGAGTTTTACCATATTCTTTAAAATCTAACTTTTTAATTACTGTCCACCTTAGTTTAGTAAATTTATTCTTAAGTCCAAATTTCACATAAATTGACACTTTTGTGGCAAAATGTTACTTTTGCTAGATCAAGATGTATCCTTTAACTTATTAACTTTGCACTTAGTACCTTGTTTTCTTATCATTTTATGTGTTAACATTACACTATTTCATGTTTTACCCTAAACATTTATTATTTTCACATTTAGTCCCTTATTTCATAAACTTTATGGACTTTCTTCACATATGTTTATACCATTTCATGTGATTAGTATTATGAAATTTTAACATTTATCATTTCATGTTAAAGGCTCATTTTAATGCACTTACAACATATTTAACCCATTTCTCCTAACTACATAAGTTTGATGTTCATGAAAGTATGCCCATAAAATCCATATATGCATCCTACTATTTCTTCAACAAGTTCGATATAACATTTATCATTAAATAACAAGTTTAACATAATTTATGCAAGAAATAGTTAACTTAAACATTCTAAAATTTAACCTTCTTTCAATCTTTAGCTTTCATCCATTTTTATCATATATTCTTCATCATAAGATCATATATAGACCTAATAAGCATATGTAAGCAATTGAATCATATATATACATATATCTAGCATTCATTATCTTTAAACTTGAAAATAGAGTGTTGAATCCCAACCTCTTGATGAATATAAACTTTGATGAAGAGGTAGAAGGAGATAACTCAAAAAGTTCCAAGCTTTCTAAAATTTTGTTCTTCTAAAACCCTCTTCTACACCAAGTAACATTCTCCTATAACATTTTTCAATATTTGTAAATAGAAGATGGAAATGTGTCCTATAAAGTATGAATTATGGATGAGAGAATAGGCCTTTAGTTGAGCAAGAATGGTGGAGTGAAGTGTAGACTCGAATTAGTTTTATAGAAGATTTTTGGCTCTGTAGAAATGGGGAAGATGGGTAGGTAACCCTCTTTAATTCCTCTTAAAGACCCTCAAACCCATCCTATATGTTACCTCCCCTTTGGGGAGTCCTCCCCCGTGCCTAGAGTGGTCAAAGGATGACAAAAATGTGGTCCACGCTGGTAGAAAATAGTCACATTCAATACCCTAAACTTACACACCTTGATAACTAAAAATAAAATAATCTATTGCGGTTAGGCCATCCAGATCAATACGGAATCATTTTAGATTGGTCCAAAATTTAAATTTTAGATTACTTTTTAATATACTCTTTTTTCCTCTGCACTTATGATCGTATTTAATTAAATACAGCCTTTTAAAATCCTTCATTAATCTAAGGCCATATAATTTAGAAATTACGCGTGTCCAGAAATATCGTGCCTTCATTAATTTAATATTTCCGGTTGTTACAACCTTTCCACCTTGGGAAGTTTCTTCCATGAAATCATGGCACTTAATAAACTTAAGCAAATAAATCAAAATGTTATCTCTCTATTGCAGACTCGAACTCCCAAGTCGCTCCCTCAACCCCATTGTTATCCCAAACGACCTTAACGAGGGGAATCGTCCTCTTGAGAAACACTCGCTGCTTGTAGTCCACTATCATTAATGGTCTGGTGGGAAGCATCCTCCTGGAGGTCTAGCTGATCCCATTTGACTACATGATATGTATATGGAATATACTTTCGTGACATCGATTCATGGAAATATTGTATACATTGGACAGTTGAGGTGGTAGTTCTGAATGGCATGAATCTGGACCAATCCTCTCTTAAATCTCGAACGGTCATGTATACCTAGGGGCCAACTTGTCCATCTTTTTGAGTTGTTAAACCCTTGGTCAAGCCTTGATATTTAGAAATACATTATCACCCATATTGAATTCTAAGTTGAAATGTCGAGTATTTGTATACTTTTTAGACGTCTTTGAGCATTTTCGTGTCTAGCTTGTATGACCCGAATCTTCTCAGTGGTTTCCTTAATCATTTTCTTACTCTGAGATATGCTTTTCACTAAGATCTATCCCACAAATTGGTGAACGACAAGGTGCTTTGTATAAAGCCTCATACGATGCCATTCCAATACTAACCTAATAGTTTTTGTTGTAGGCAAACTATGCTAATGGTATATGATCATCCCAACTAATCTAGAAGTCTAGAGAGCATGCCCTTAACATGTCTTTAAGTATCTAAATAGTCCTCTCAGACTGTCCATCTATATACTGATGATAGGTTGTATTGAGATTTAAATTTATACCTAACTCCTGATTTTTCTTCCAAAACTTAGACATAAATCATGGATCCCTATCCAAAACAATGGCAACCTTATGAACTCCTAGATTTTCTCAAGATTGGTCGCACTATCTCTGACCTTGGATAGGAATGAAATGCGTTGATTTACTGATTCAATCAACCATAAACCACATTGCATCGTGCCCTTCCTGAGTCCTTGCAAAGATGTGATGAGGTCCATCCTGATGTGCTCCCACTTCCGATGAGCTACCAGTAGAAGTTGAAATAACTCTTTGGCTTCTAGTGCTTGGCCTTGACCTATTGAAGTGAGGCACTTTTCCACATAAAGAGTGACATCCTTTTTCATCCCTGACCACCTGTAATCTTAGCGTAAATCCCTGTACATCTTCGTACTACCTGAATGAATTCTAAAATACGATTGATGCACTTATTCCATGACTTCTTCCCTAAGATACTCAATGCCAGGAACTAGTAACCTTCCTCAAAATCGTACACCATTATCCTTGTCGACTGAAAAGTCCTCGATCGGTTCACTTGCCAAGATGTGATTCCTAAAATGTATCAAATCGTCATTAAAGGCTTGTGCATTAAGTATATTCTATTATATCACTGGACTTGCCACCATCTCTTAAATGTAGGAGTAATGTTTTCCTTAATGTGTAGCTCTGAAGGTCATGCATCATCTTGTGGTGGTAGCACTTCACTACCACCAAAGATATCTTTGTGTTCCTTCTCAATGCATCGGCTATAACATTGGCCTTACTCGAGTTATAATGGAGACTAAACTCATAATTTTCCATGAGATTTATCCATCGTCTCTGCTTAAGATTTAGATCTCTTTAAATTAAAGTATGCTGGAGACTCTTGTGATCGGATTACACCTTAAATTGTAAACCATACAAGTAATACATCTATATCTTAAGGGCAAAGATAACTGATTCAAGCTCTAGGTCGTGCGTTGGTAAAATCTTCTCACGAATCCTTAATTACTTTTGATGCATAAGCCACTACATTATTTCTCTACATTAGTACCGCTTCTAAAATAGCCCATAATGCATCACAATAAACATCGTACCCCTTCCCTCTCTATGGAAAAATGAGAATCGGTGCTGAAGTCAATCACGTCTTTAAATATTGGAAGGTCACCTCACACTCATATGTCCACTCAAAATGAACATCCTTCTATGTATACCTGGTTAAGTGTGAAGAAATTTATGAGAATCAGTGAATGAAACACCTATAATACCCACTGAGTTCCAAGAAACTACTCATTTTCATGACTGTCTTTAGCTGTTCCTAATTCAACACTTCCTTAATATTTGTTGGATCTATTAAAATCCATTGTCCCGAGACAACACGACCTAAACATCTTACCTTGTTCATTTAGAACTCACACTTGCTTGGCATATAACTGATTTTTATGAAGCACTTACAAGGTTATGCAAATGTGGTCCTTATGATCCTCTTTTGAAACTAAGTAGATCAGGATATCGTCAAAAAATATCATAACATATCGATCCAAGTACGGACCATAAATCCAATTCACTGGGTCCATGAGTTCTGCAGGTGATTTTGTCAACCTGAATGACATCACCAAGAATTAAAAATGCCCTATCATGTCCTATATGCTATCTTTTGAATGTCCTCAGTCCTGGCCTCCAACTGATGGTAACCTAACCTAAGGCCAATGCTCGAAAATTTACTTACACCTCATAATTGATCAAAGAGATCGTCAATTCGTGGCATGGGATAATTATTATTAATCGTGACTTGATTCCACTGCCTATAATCAATGCAAAGCCTAAGAGAATTTTTCTTTTTCTTGGCAAAAATAAATGTTGCGCCCCATAGTGACACAGTTGGCCAAATGAAACCCTTGGACAATAAATCGTCTAATTAAATATCCAACTCATTCAACTCGACTTTAGCTAAACAGTGTAGAGAAATGGAAATGGATGAGACACCTGCGTGCATATACATAATGAATTCGATTTCTATCTCTAGTGGAAATCCCGAAAATTCCTCTAGAAACACATTCAGGAACTCCCATACAAATGAATAATCATGGACCATACAATCGGTGATATTTTTCTCCAAAATGCTTGAAATCCACCCAAAATAATTCCATTGCTCCTTATTGTTAGTGTATTTACATGGACGGTCAATGAACGGGTCACTGTTGAACCTATGGCTAGACCCATCTGGAAATAACACGAAAATGTTGTGCTGATGACACTCGATCATGCCACTAAAACATAATAGCCAATACATCCCCAGTATTACCTCAAAACCTTCCATATCCATTACAGTCAATTCATACCTAAGCATATAATCTCCCACAATGATTAGACACACATGACATATGTGGTTTAAGGAAATACCTTTGCCAACTAAAAGCGCCACGAAAATAGGGGAATACAAACAATCGACCTCAAGGCCTAAACTGTAAGCTAATGCATTGTATATAAACAAATGCGATGATCTATAATAAAATAAATATCGAACCCACATATGTTAAATTAAAACCATATCTTCAATCACCCTGGCACGTAGCTAAACTATAGACTGAGTAATGTCATAGACATGCCACCGGATGAATATGATGCTTTGGTTGCCTTGCTGGTTCCAATGTCCTTGTTCACCATAACCCTGGTTGGGTTATGAACCATAAATATTGTATCTACTATGCTGAATCCCATCAAACTTTTGTGGTTTCTTGGTGGGGGATATAAAGATGGAGCTCTATGATGGTTGGAAGCTAGAACCTTAGTTACTAGGATGGGGACTTCCACGTCTCTATCCCTATTTAAATGGTTAGGTGCCTCGCACATGAAACACCCTTCGATAGGTTGTGCTACCTCTTTCCCCTCACTTTTACTCTACATGGAACCAATGTCAACTACTTCCTTTAACTTGGCAAAGAATCCATTGGTACCACCGTCTCTATATTTCTTCCTCGATGGTGCTTTGTTTTTTATAGGACCTCCTGTTCTTTTCTATGATCAACCTCACATCCTTGTACTCCAAATATAGTCTAATGGATTTATTAATTTTTTTCTAAATCCACGAACATCATGATTGATAATAAGACTCTCAATGGACATATTGACCCCTTTATGAATAAATGAGTATTTTCCCTCCCATCGCCTACCACATGCCGATAGTAATTTTATAAGCTTTTAAACTTGATATAATATTCTCCCACATATATCTTTCCCTAGAACAAGTAACAAAACTCGAACCTCTTCCCATCATGATAAATTTGGGGAAAGTAAGGTTCCTGAAATACTTCCTAAAAATATTCCCAAATGAGTTCCCCATTCAGACTGTTCTGGTGGTACATCCACCACTTTTAAGCCACATCCGTGAACTGAAATGTGGCCATTCAAACCTTGCAATAAAGAGACACCTCAGGTACCTTAAATATGCGTGTGATTCACTACAACCACTCATCGGCCCCTATTGTACTACTGAAAGTCAGGGGGTTGAGTTTCCTAAACTCTTATAAAATAGTGATAGCCCTACTGCTATTTGCTAGGCTACTGTTGGCGGCCTAGTGCTGCTGAGAGAGTGAGTAAGCTAGTAGTTGTACTACATGCATCATTTTATGCGATTCAATGGTGTTGCCACTTGTGCGTCCGCCACCTCTACGAGTCGATATTCTAAAGGAAATGATGATAGTTTGGTATGAACATAATACATATAGAACTATAATTTAACAAAAGTGAAACATTAGCATAGTCATCGAAACTCATATAACCTATGCTCTGGTACCAAGTTATGGCGCCTCAACCCAGATCTGGGCCCACCCAAAGGCTTACCCGCACTCTAGTCAAGGTGCTAGAGGAGAAATATTTTTTCTTTGATTTTATTTAAGAAAATCCCCTTTGAAATATATGCTTGAATGATTGATTTGTGTCGCATGATATTCAATTTTAATTTATAAAATGATGAATGATTATCAAACTTGTGAATGTTTATGTGAACATTTATTATAATAATATTTTTTTGCAGTTTTGTTGAATAAATAGCCATTAAAGTAAAATATGCATTTGTCCTGTATCCTTACAACCAAACTTCAAGTCCTTGCATTAAAGTCCAAATAAGAAAAACATAGTACGAATTTGATTACATATTAAAACAAAATAGTAATTAGAGTTATATGGATGTGAATAAATATCTTTTCCTTTCCCTATTTCCTTGTCGTTGCCTCAATCAAAAGTACCTGGTGTGGGGGTGGGGGTTGGCAAACAACAGGATGTGAGCGTACGCCTAGTAGTAGAAATACTATCAGTGTATATAACATACAAACATATAATTATATACATATGTTAGAAATTATGAAGTCATTCTTCATATGGTTAACTGTTCTCATGCAAGTTGTATCATAACCATGAAATTTACATTATAACAACATAACTCGGGCGATGAGCCCACTCACACTTAATCTTCCTTTTCATCTTTGACTAATACCCAAGTTCCATTAATTAATCCATTAACGGAAATTTAGCATTTTCCAATTTATTACATTAACTTGTCTTCACATTAATAAGCGTTGTGCTCAAAGTCATATTTTCACTTTCTTAACGGAGTACCAATCCCATGTGTGTTTACAACCTTGAACCGACTACCACAATGCTGCAATATGATCCTGATTAGTGGTATTGGGTATAAGCCTAAGTCGCACCTAGGGCTCTGATCCCTCCTTAAATTTTTCGGTCGCTCCGAGTGTCTTTTAACTGTTACATCTTTATAATCCTTTTCTTTTCTTTCTTAACTGATTTTTATCCTTTTTGCCTTTATTCCATTTATCGATTAATGATGCCAAATATCAGGGACGAAACTAGTCCTGACATACTTTATTTCTAAGTTTCACACTTATCAAAACTCCATTTTCATCTCATTTTAAAACTCATTTTTTGGCCTTTTGAAGACAACTTTATTTATAATTTCTTCTGAAACTTAATCCTTTGAGTTCAAACACAAATTTCATACACTTTTATGCACTTTTTCACTATTCATAAACGCTAGTAAGTTGCATTTCATTAACTTTGCCAAAAATACTACTTTTCACCTTTATTTTCCAGAATATGAGTTTCATCATATTCTTTAAAATGTAACTTTTTAACTACTATCCACTTTAGTTTACTGAATTTATTCTTAAGTTCAAATTTCACCTAATTGACACTTTTTTTCTAAAACATTACTTACTGTATTTCAAGATTTATCCTTCAACTTATTAACTTTGTACTCAGTACCTTGTTTTCTTATCATTTTATGTGTTAACATTACACTATTTCATACTTTTACGCCCCACGTTTTACTACTTTCACATTTAGCCCTTATTTCCAAAATTTTATGGACTTTGTTCACATATGCTTATAGCATTTCATGTTATTAGTATTCTAAAATTTTATCATTCATCATTTCATTTTCAAAGGATTATTTTAAGACACTTTCAACATATTTAACTCATTTCTCCCAACTACATAAGTTTGATGTTCATGAAAGTAAGGTTTTATGGCTATATGCATTCTCTTATTTCTTCAACAAGTTGAATATAACATTTATCATGAAATAACAAGTTTAACATAATTTATGTAAGAAATAGTTACCTTAAACATTCTAAAATTTAACCTTATTTAAATATTTAGCTTTCATCCATTTTATCACATATTCTTCATCATAAGTTCATATATAGTGATAATAGGCATATGTAAACACATGAATCATATATACACATATATCTAGTATGCATCGTCTTTAAACTTGAAGATGGAGTGTAGAATCCCTATGTCTTGAAGAAGATAAACTTTAATGATTAGGTAGAACAAGATAACCAAAAAAGTTCCAAGCTTTCTGAAATTTGTATTCTTAAAAAACCCTCTTCTACACTGAGTAACACTCTTCTACAACACTCTTAAACCCTTGGAAATGGAAGATGGAAATGTGTTCAGGATAGTATGAATTATGAAGGAGATAATGAAGCCTTTATTTTAGCAAGAATGGTGGAGTGAAGTGTAGAATCAAATTGGTGTGAGAGCAAATTTTTTGCTCTGCAGAAATGGGGAAGATATGGTTGGTAGCCCTCTTTAATTCCTCTTAAAGACACTCAAAACCATCCTATATATCCCCCAAATTTTGGGTAGTCCTCCCCCATGCCTAGTGTGGCCAAAGGCTAATAAATGTGGTCCACACCGGTGTAAAATCGTCACATTTAACACCTTAAACTTACACACCTTGATAGCTAAAAATAAAATAATCTGTTGCTGTCAGGCCATCCAGATCAATTAGGAATCATTTTGGATTGGTCCAAAATCCAATTTTAATTTTTTTAATATCCTCTTTTCACTTTACACTTATGATTTTATTTTATTAAATACACTCTTTTAAAATTAATCCCATTAATTCCTTTATAAATCCAAGGCCATATAATTTAGGAATTACGTGTGTTCGAAAATATCAATACTTCATTAATTTAATATAACCTGGTGTTACAGTCAGCCTTCTTGGATTCATTCAATAAGACCAAAGGAAGATGGGGAATTTTTTGACTCATCTTCCTTTGAAATTCTTCAATCGTCCTTTGATCCTGGTGAGTAAAGTCTTGTTTGCGATCCTTACTTGCCAATTTATTTATGGCAATACCATCGAGTCATAATGATTACAGATCCTATATTCTAAGCAGAAGTATCTAAATGTGTCATTATTGAAACACACTTTCGTTATCTGATACCAAGGCCTTGTGACACCAAATTTAATGATTATATTTCTCCGCACAAAATGCATAGCGTTGTCCTCACTTATGTGCATTAACGGTTTTTCCTCCACCTAATTATTGAAGTAGTTAGTCGTAGTGATCAAGAATTTTGATTGATTAGATCCACAAGAATATACCCCATGTTTTCTATGCCCCACTATGATAAAGGGCCAAGGACTTATGAGAGGGTTAAGGTTTTTGACAAGTTTCCTGATGATGAGGGAGAACTCTTATCACTTGGGGCATTTTTGGATGAATCAAATTGAGTATTTTTTTATAAATGGAAACCAATATCCCTGTGATATTTTCCATTAGGACAAAGACCTTTTTCCTGCATATGTTTTGTAAGTGCCTTCATGCATCTCATTGAGTATTTCTTCTTCCTAATATAGATAAACACACTTGATTAGTGGACCTATAAATGATCATCGATAAATTTTTACTTCTAAATCAAGGCAAAATCAGGTCAATTTAGTTTGTGGGCCTCCTTGTTGTCCTGAGGGAGGTCTCCCATCATTAGGCACTTAACGATGGTATCCATATAATATGGAGCCAAATATGTCTACACTATATATGGATCTGACTCTAGTTCATCAATGCTAGATCAACTTACAAATTCAACCTCGATCATCCTCTTTAGATTGATGTCAATCGATGAAACTAATATGGCTAGAGCGTCAGCGTGATTGTTATAGTAACTCAGTAACTGTTTGATTAATGCTAACCTGAAGATCTTGAATATTTTTCTTGCTTTATCTCAGTAGGAAAAAATTATAGGATCTCTGACATCATATTCTCTACTCAATTATTTGGCTATCAAATGGGAGTTGTAATTAACAATAATAACCTATGCTCCCATGGCAATTAATCTTTTGAGGTCGATAAATATTTCCTCATACTTTACTTTATTGTTCGAACCCAAATTGAACTTCTTTCTTGGTGAGGGATCCTTATGGGGGTAATGGAGATGCATCTAACACCAAATTCCTCGATTTTTAGATGGTCTATAAACAAATAACCTCCACTTTCATATATCCAAGAGAAGCATCAATTGAATAACTTCTTCCTTTACACTTCCTGAGAAATTAGTAATGAAGTCAACCAATACTCACCCCTATATAGAAGTTCGGGGTTCATATATGATATCAAACTAGGCCAATTCCAATGAACACTTAGTCATCTTGTTAGACAAACTGAAATTTTTCAGAATGCTTTTGAGAGTTAAAGAATTCAAGATAACTATTGTGTGGGCATAAAAGTAATGCCTTAACTTCCTTGAAGACATTACTTGTGCCAAAGTCATCTTCTTAATGGGAATGTATATCTTCCTAGATTTAAAGAGAGCGTCATTAACCTAACAGAACCGTTGTTGATCTCTATCTTGTTACAGAACCAGTGATCCCCTTATTGCATGTTGGGAAACAACCAAGTACTAGTGGATCTTCTCACCATTCACAAACATTGAAATTTTTTTGGGTAGATTCAAAATACTATTTGATCTTCTCTAATGCGTCATCACAATACTATGTCCAAATTGTCGCGTTTTCCTTTTTTAAATCTTGATAGAAAGATTCAAAATTATTAGATAATATTGATATAAATTTATTGAGGGCCTACAATATCCTTATTAAGAGCTAGATATCTCTGACCTCAGTTGGTTTCTTTATATCCTATAAAGATTTAATTTAATCGATATTAGCTTTGATCCCCTTATGAGTCATGAGATATCCTAAGAATTTGATCGAGTTGACCCCAAATTCACATTTAGAAATGTTCAACATCAATATATAATTACTGATGTTCTTAAATGTTTTGGAGATATCCTTGATGTGGTTACCTGTACATTTAATTTTAATGAGTATATCATCAATGTAAACTTCTATGGATGAACAAATTTACTTATTGAAAATTTTCATCACAAGTCATTGGTATGTGTTGCTCCATCATTTTTTAGACAAAGTGGCATGACTTTGTAGTAATAGAGTCCTAAAGTTATTATTTAAGAGATTTTATCTTTACCAGGGACAAACAAAGGTATCTAATGATAAACCGAGTAGGCATCCACAAAACTCATTGGGAAGTGATAATTTGTTGATATTTTTAAGGTTAACACACTCTCTATTTGACACTCCTTTTCTTGACCATGACCATGGTAAAAATACAAACATGGAATTGAACTTCTTTGATAGAGTCAATATGAAGTAAATTTTGAATTTTATTATAAACTTCCTTAACATTCTTTGGAGTTGATTTTCTGGGTTTTTTCTTGACAAGCCAACATGCATGATCCACGTGTAGTTGGTGACAAGCGACATCTGAGTAGATTATTAGTAGATCATAAGGTTGCAAGGCAAACATATTAGCATTCATCCCAAGGAAATGAATGAGTTGTTCAACCTCGTCTTCCATTAATTCAGAGAAAATTAAAAAGATCTTCCCCAGTTATGATAAGTCTAGAGGAACAACTTTGAGTTCCTCCATCGCTCGATCGGTGGGGGTGAGTCTGGTCTCTTCCACTCCTGACCAAGATACCTTTGGTTACTATTTGGGTTAATTGACCTTTGATTCATCGTCATCCATAATCTTCTTGGGATAAAATTGATTTTATTTTATGGAAAGAAAAAAATAGTTGCATGCTGTAGCTTGATCACCTTTGATTTTAACGATTCCGTAGTCGATCAAAATTTTTTATTTTTTATACAGAGAGGAAGGCACAACTCTTATAGTGTGGATCCATCACCTGCCCAAAATGGAATTAGAGGGAAATTTCTGATTCGATAACGTGAAACTTAATCTCACGATTGATGGGACCGACCTTACTTGATAACCTCATCTTACCTAGAGATGTTTCCATATTGCCATTAAAATCGATCAAAGGACTAACTTTAGTATCTGGGTAATGGATATTATCTAAGTTTTTAGAGAGGGTTGATGAAGATAATATCTGAAGATATCCCCTGATCAACCAATATCCTTTTCACGTCAAAATTACCCATTTTGAGAGTGAGAAAAAAGACATCCTTATGGGGAAGATTAATGTCAATTAGATTTTTGCCAAAAAACACGATCACCCAGTCGAAGTCAACCTCCTTTGTCTCCTACTTATCGAGTACATACTTAGATATATCCACCTTAAATGCCTTTTGCAGGCTAGTTTCAATCCCGATTCTTTCCCAAAAATTCCTGCCAATGAATTGGGCTGGATCAACGTAGCCATGAATGGCTATTATCATTCCTAACAGAGGGAGTTCATCATTATCTTTGTTTATAGTGGCATTGGCCCGACTTAAAGCCTTTTTTTGTCTACACTAATCTATTCCATGAGGTTCTCGGCGTGGAGAAGGTCCTTTAAGTGATGCTTGAACATTTTATAATTTTATATCTTATGGCCATGATCTTAGTGATAGGTGCACCGTATATTGGTTTCATTTTCATTAAAATCACTCCCCATCCTGGGTAGATTCTTATAGTAAGGCATGTCTTTTATTTGAGTATGGAGCTTATCAATATGCTCCTTAAAGAAAGTGTGCACTGCCTAGTAGACATTTTCATTATTTGGCATATTTTCCCTCCCCTTAGAATTCTCCACTTTGCCTTTCTTTTGTTGGAGAATGGTTATGAATTTCCCTTTGATAATTTCTTCATGTCATTCTTCTTGGTTGTCTTAGAAAACTATCCGACTTAGCTTTTAGCATTAAGGAGCTCTTCCTCCACTTTGGCATATTTCTGAGTACGAGCCATAAAGTCGTGCATAGAGGATGCTGGCTTCTTAGTGAGAAACTGATAAAGGTGGTCAGATGTGGAAAGGCCAATAAGAGAAAAAATCACCTCTTTCTCCTTACAATTTGTACTTCGGGTCGTACACAATTCCCAACATGAGAATAGTAGGACTAATGCACACCCATTATGACATAATGTTAGTATTCACAAGTGGTGAGGTTCAGTTATGTCTATAGACAATGCCAAATTATAGGGGATTCAATCCTAAAATAATAATAAATACATTTTGTTCCACAAATATGAGTGAAATAGAAATAAAGAGCGCGTGCACAGACACACACATACGCGCACACATATATATGCATATACACTGTTTAGAAGGACTACATCTATGAGCAAAAGGGAAGAGATAATTATATTACGATAAGGAGAAGGAAATGAATTAAAGTGCTATAGATTTCTAGTTGACAGTCCAATACGTGGTTGCAAGATTGTGTTGTGTATCATATAGGGTCACCCTGTTTATAGATATAAGAGTTTTGATTGTATTAATTGTTTCCTTAAGCTTTTTTAATTTAGCTTGTTTCAATCTTCAACCTTATCTCTTAGGTTGTTGAGTTATGGAAGCATTGTATCCAATCATATTATAAATATACTTAGGAGTTCTCCTTTGTCTTCTCGATGATGGTCGAGCGATCTAAGCTTTACAATTGCCTATGTGCCACCTGTCATGCCATATGGAATACTCAACTCTTAATTCCTGTAGTGTTGTCTTCTGGGGTACAACAATATTTCTCCTTAAATAGTAGAACTGTTAATTTTAAGAAGTATGGAACTAGAATGACTGTAAAATGGTTCCTCTGAAGTAAATATGCCGACTCAATTTGGATTGCCTAAAAAAATGAACTTTAATTTTTTTAACAGCAAAAAATAAACCCAAAAAATCATATGGATAATCTTCCAAATGGTGGTTATAGTGGACACAATAGTTGGGAAATGGCGATGGCTAAATAACTGTTAAGGCAGTGAATTAACTACCAAACAACTCATTAGATAAATGGGTCAGACAACATTAAGCTGTATAAAAGTCCATTGAAATTTATCCCCAAAATATATCTTTTAAGCCAAGCTAAAACTCAAAGTCTAAGGCCCACAAACCCAACCCCGCCACGAATTGAGCCGAAAAGGGTCAGGATGGCCGGTCAGCATTCATGTGGACTTCACCATATAGGCCATCAATCTTTCAAAATATTGGGAAAGCCCAATGGGTCCAAAACCTTAAGCCTTTTTGGGGGTTCATAAACACTGCCCATTTCTCGTAAACTTTGTATGTGGGATAATGTTTTTTCCATTACAATTAAACCAAATTTTCAAGTTACAATTGCGTACTTTAAACATTAATTTATCATTTAATAATTCATGATTTTTAACATGTAAAGACACCATATTACTGTAATCCTGAAATAGAATACATTGCAACCTAAAATCGTCTCAAAATACAAGTGAGTTTTGCCTTAATTAAGGTTCAAAGTTGACCAAATTAATAATCTTTAAAACCATGATTCTAATAATACTGCACATGAATCAAAATTGGTTATATAAACATGCAAAAACTATACAAACATGAGATAAAGTTCTTTTGGAAAATTCCTATATCTAGAGAGATAAATTTTGACCTTTAGTCTCCCCTTATGAAAATACATCGAATTTACCAGCTAATTAGTGAACACGATCTATTGAATTGTTGAACATTTGGTCTTCGAACAATACTAGTTCTTTTGGGTATTCTAATTTTTACCTGAATAATTCACGAATCCATGATTGCTTTAGATAATTTTAGTCTCCATATTTTTTATGTAAGCAGTCCCCTCAAACTCACATACGTCCCATTAAGAGTATCTTTCAATCCCCCACTTGGATTTCCAAGGTATAAGAGTTATTAAAACTAAATCTTTCCCTAAACCCTTGCAGGAAACACCGTTTCACCACATGAATGAGTATGCGTGTAAAACTTACCACTGCTCACATCTATAGTCAATGAAGATTTGGTTGTCTCTTGTAACCTATATCATGGGATCTGGAGTCAACTAGGTATGGTTTCTATCATGACAACATTTTAATTCATAACATTTATTCCAATTTCCTATATGAGTAATATACTCTCTAGTTAAAATGTTTTTAGAGGATCCGCAAGATTACCCTTATACTTCACATAAATAATGGTGAGTTCTCCATTTGAGATCAATTGCTTTATGGTAATATGACTTCAAATGTATATGTCTAAACTTACATATGTGTGTGTGTGTGTGTGTCTCTCTCTCTCTCTCTCTCTCTCTATATATATATATATATATATATATATATATATATACGTATGTGTGTGTGTGGATTTTGAGTCCTTTGAACATGATATTAAATTAAAACGTTATCCCTTAAGGACAAATGGAAATCAAGTATAATGAAACCCTTATTGAAGGGTACATCTTAGATATTTGAGAACCCTTGTTTTATCTTTTCAATATCTACTTGTATACTTACTCAATTCACTAGTTGAATGAGAAATATTTAGGTGAGTGGAGTCCATACATCAAGATACCAATGATCTGAGAGTACTCCAGTTGACAAGGTTTTCACTAGTATGTTTATATAAATGAATATTTGGGTCCACTAGTGTTCTACTAATGATAATACTACCTTTATCAAACTTATCAAGTACCTTCTTGAAAATTCCATCAAATGCATTAGAAATTTTTATTCCTAATATAATATCATCCATACCCATATCTTTCATATCAAAATTAACACTCATCATTCTCCTTACAGATTTAACAATATCATTATTACTACCCATTATAATCATATATATGAACAAACAATGATGTATCCGCACTTACTATCACTAACATAGACATATATATAACATTAATTGATTTTGAACCATTTTGACATCATTCCATGGTCAAATTTTCCATAACAATATTTAAGTGGTTGTTTTGATCCATATAAGGATATAGCAAGTCTACATACTCGAGCCATTTTCCCTATAGAAACACTGGTTATTTCATACACATCTTTTTATTTAAGTTCTCGTTCAAGAAAAGGCATCTTAACATCCATTTTATGTGACTTAAGATTATTCAACATTATAGTAGAATTGACATTTAAATGGATGTTATTCCCGTGACAAGTGAATAAGTATCTAATTAATCAACACCTTTTCTTTGCTCACAACCTTTAGCCACACATCTTGTATTATATTTGTCAATTGGTTCACCATCTTTCATCTTTTTCTAGAAGATCCATGTACAACCTGTTGGATTATTTTCAGGTGGTAAAGCCACTAATTCCAATGTTTGGTTTTCTATAATGGATTCAATTTCACTATTTAAAACATGTTTCCACAAAGTTTATTAGGGAGTAGACATCGATTCATCTAAAGCTTCGAGGCTCACCTTCTAACATATATGTTTGAATTTTGAACTAAAAGACTTTAAGTCATTCCTTTCTTACTGTTTTTAGGTTCACCATAATTTCCATTGCCTCTATATTTTTCATCTATAGTCTCGTAATGACCATTAAAACACTCTTATAAGTTATTTTAAAGGAACTTGATTCACGCATCTTATTATGATAAAATATATCTTTGAAGAAATATGCATTATTAGATTCAATAATATTATTATCATGAGTACCAACAATAGGCATAACAAAAAGATAAGCACTACTATTAATTTATATCCACTGAAAATGCAATAAAAAATCTTAGGTCATATCTTAAACTTTTTAGGGTTAGGGACCAAAATTTGTACAAGACACTTTCACACTTTGACATATTTATATGAAGGACCTCAACTTTTCCATAAATCATTAGTGTCTTGTTGGCTTCCTTATGATACTTGTTATTAATAATGATTTTTTTTTCAAAAAGTAAACTTTCCTCTCATAAGTTTTATGTTCAACCTGGACTTATTAACATATCATACATTAACTCCTTTAATGTTTTTTTTTTCAACAATACCATTAAATTTTGGTGAGTAAGGAGAAGTAGTTTGGTGAATAATTACATGTTGGAACAGTAATTTTCAAAAAGGAAATCATATTCAACACATTTATTATTTTTTATCACTTCAATCTTTTTATTTATTTTATTCTCAACGTAAATTTTGATAATCTTTAAATACTTACACTTACTCATATTTGCTTCGAAGGAAATATACAAATAATAGTCTTGTGGAAACATCAATAAAATAATAAAATAATTTTTGTCTCCTCTAGTTTGCAAAAACTTTAAATCACATCTATCGATGTGAATTAAGTCTATAAGACTAATACTTCTTTCAATAGAATCAAAAGGAATATTCATCCATTTGGATTTCATAACATAATATTCCTATTACTTGAATCAGTACTAAATTTAGGAATTAAGTTAAAATTAATAAATCTACGAGAAGTATAATAATTAATAGACCTAATCTACCATGCTAAATATCACATGACACAATTATCTAAGAAGAAGATACACCTTCTTATTAATAATAGGCAACACAGTCATTACATTCATTTAAAATATCCAATTTTGCAAACATCCTTTATTTGTGTACATACTATTCTTAGTAAGTGAAAATTTATGAGAATTGAAAATCAATTCGAATCCCTTCTTACTACGTAAGGATTCAAAAATAATAATCTAGAAAATGTTTTGAACATGTAACATATTATTGAGAGTGTGCTCTTTTCTGTAAATTTGGCAATTATTTTGAACATGCAACATGTTATTAGGAGATATCTTGGATTTTGATATCCCCTTGATAAACTAATAATTTTTTATTCTACCAGTAAATCTGATAAGTGGATTTTATAATTTGTTATAGTATCGAATAAGTTAAGGTTGAGATCTAGGAATACATAAGACATGAGTGAAAATAGATTAACAGTGAATCAGATTTTACCTATAGATTATTATATGCTTTACATGGGGAATCGCATAATGTACTAGATAACTTTGTAAACAAGACTTCATTATTTGAGATGTGAGATTATTAAATTGGAGTGCCATTGTAATTATATAATGGGATTAGTTACAATTAATTGGAGCAGATGTAATATGGGATTTTATAACTTCATTTGGAAGTCAATTTAATAATTTGTCTTGGCTCCCTAATATTGTCCATTTCGAAGTAACAAGCCCAGACTCTTTAGAAACCTTTACTAGCCTAATACCACCTCATATACTTACTTATATAGCTCAAAGGAGGGGGTTTAAGCTGCATGTGACATTCACAAGGGTTAGATACAGAGAGAAGAAACACTATTCACATTTTTGTGAAGGGATGAGGTGAGAGAGTGATTTCTCTCATATTTTACCAAGATTTTATCTTTGAAAGTTCCCATAGACTTGAATTGATTTTTGTGGATCATATAATACAAGATTAAAGACCAACAACACATTCTAAGAAGGATTTGTAACATGAATTAACTTTGAAACATCATCTTCTGTCTCAAATCATTATCCTATATAGGGTCACTAATAAGATCCGTAAATTTACTGTGATCCAAACCCTAGATTCATTCTTAGAATCTAGTTTTTTTTTTCTTACATTGAATTTACTGAAGTTCTTAGGGTAACCAAGTTTTTTATTATGTCAATCCCCATAAATTGGGATTAGGTCCCCAGTCACATATGGATCATTAAAAAGGTCCATATTAACCGCCATTGAAACCCTGAGTTGGATGCTAGAAAATATGTGCATGGATGTATATGCTTTGTACTAACATGTTTTTGAAGGATTTTATAATTACCTTTATCGTGGTCACTTATTTTTTTTATTCAAATAGATCATTTATAGGTTTATTCATAGTTAGTTTCCTGAGATTTGATTTGGTTGTTGATTCGTATCGAATATTGCATATTTCCGCCCGTTATCTTTATGCATTCTAGCACTTTTACGATCATAAATTCCTATAATTATGCTCATTAACCATACAACCTTGGATTTGGATATATATATGCTTTGCAGGGGTTATTTGTGCTTTTGTAGGTAGTGGAACGCAAAAAGTGAGGTTCAGTTGCATTTCAGAGAAGTTTCATCGTTGAATGCTACTTAAAGGGCAATTTGGTATTTTCAAACTCACTATTATTTATGTAATGAAGTTACCAACATGTAGATTATCAAATTATCTTTTCGTGGCCACTAACCGTGCGTCATTCTAACTCCGTATGTGGAAGTTATGCTCATTTCCGAAAGGTTTTGATATTTTCTTCTACTTCAAGGGCATTTTGGTAATTTCATACTGCATAATTTGGAGGGTTTCAAAACAGAATCATGTAGAGAATTGAATTATCTTCGCGTCGGTTCTGACCACGCCTCATTTCAATTTCGTATGAGGGAGTTATGGCCGTTTCTATGCAACGCGTCAAAATTGGTTCAAAGTGGAAAAGTGGGATTCCAAAAGTGCGGTCGACCGGTCCCAAATATGAGGTCGACCGGTCCCATCAGATATGGACGAAAATTGACTTATTTTGGGGTTTTTGGTTTGGTTTTGTTGGGGGTTTATTTTGGGGTATTAATAGAATGTTTGGGTCTTTTCTTAGAGGAGATATAATTCATTTTAGGTTAGAAGAGGGGATTTTGGTGGTGGAGCTTCTCTCTCTAGGGTTTGTACCATTTGGGTTTGTAAGTAACACTATTCATCTTCTTCTCCATTAATATAGTTGTATTTCCGTTTCTTGCTTTATTTCCATTGATGTCATTCCATTTCTTGCCTAGATAATTAGTTGTAGTTATTTATTTCTTGCTTTAATTAGTTAATTAGTTGTTTAAAGTAGTTTAATCCATGTATTGTCCGTAGATAACTAGTTTGGGTCATTTGTCCACCATTGATGGGCGTTGAGCTCCGAAAATTAGGTTTTGTGTAAAATTGCATTTAATTGAAACCTCGCGTGTTAAAGTCGGATTATTATGCGTTTAACTCTCTTTGTCATGCAACGTTAGTGTTTATAGGGATAATATGAGTTTAAGATGCGTGTGACCATTTTCTGTTAATTGTTTAATCTCGCAACTTTGGGTTAAATTTCTTATTGTGTGATGTTTATACTTAATTGAAAACGCTCGATTAAATGTTTTCGAACCGAAATTCTAATTATTAGTTGTTTAGCCCATGGTGGGGACACGATCCCGACTCTCGTTTTATTAATTATAGTTTAGACTGAACTTCTTATTTTTTCCCTTTTCTTTATTTCCAACCTATCACCTTTTACACTTTTAGTTAGGAGTATTAAATCCAATAAATTCTAGCAACTCGTCTCTGTGGATTTTTGATACCTGACTTACTGCTATACTTGTATCGCAAGTGCAGTCGTAATTTAGGTTTTTGTATTAAGGCAGTGAATAGAAAACAACGATTAGCGTTTTGACACGCGCTACTTTTCACCCTTGATCAAAATGGCGCTGTTGCCAGGGACTAGTTTGTTTTAGACTTTATTTGACTTACTATTTCATAGTATTTTATTCCTATTTGTATTATTTGCTAATATTTTGCAGAACTTCCACATTTGAGCATTTAGAAACGCTTGAATTATTTTCGCGCGCACTTACTTTGTGGAATCCGCCATTCGAGCCATTTTTGGGGTAAGCATGTCTTATTCTAATTCTTTAGGTAATCCTTGTTATAATTCTCAAAATTCTTGGCCTATGACTTTCGGTGAATACTTAGCATCCCAAAGTGTAACAAATTCAAATATTACTTTGGGCGAGTATAACGAAAGTCAAAATTTGGGTTATTGGAATTTTGATGATGATAATGATTTTGGGCCTTTACCTCCTTATAATAGGAATTTTGAAATGAATTCGAATAGTTTTCAAAATTCCTATAATAATGAGTTTTCGTTTAAGTCCGATGGTAATTTTTGAAGTTCCCATTTTCATGGATCCGCACCTCGACCTATGACATTCGGTGAGGGTTTGCGTATGTATAAAAATGAGAAAATTGAAAATCGTTATCGGGAAGAAAATCGTTCGTGGGAACATGAGTTGGATTCATTATTTGAGTCCAACGACGATTTTTCTTCCGAGACTTTCGAGGTCAAGGAATGTTTTGAACCAAATGAGGTACTTGTGCCTACTTTAGAACAAGCCATTCTAGACTTTTCCCATTGCATAATAGATATTGAAAGTGAGGATGATAATGATGTAATATCTATTTGCAATGAAATGATTTCTTCTTTGTCCCCCAAAGAAGAACATTTCATTGAAAATGATATTATTTCCTTTGAAATTCCAACTTCATGCGATGATGATTCATCTCATGAGTTTGAATTTATTTCATCCCCATTTTCATTCTCTATTATGCCACCGCAACAAATACCCGATGATTCGGTTTCAAACTTTAATGTTTTAAACCCTATCGCCGATGAGGAGTACTTGCTCGAGTCTCCCTCCACGATCGCATCTTTGCCTTTGTGTGCGCCGCCTCCCATTACAACTTCAAAATCCTTGGGAGGATATTCGACTTTTCTCGGTCCCCACTTGTTTTTCTCACCCGTTCAATCCAAACCCCCAATCGTCCCTCCAAAACTTTTAATTGGCGATGGTTCATTTCTTCCGCCTTACACATGCCTTCCATTGTTCAAACGGAATTCATATTTTTCGGAAGGCATACTTGTATGTGAGGGTACACTGGTTATCCTTCAAAGTCAAATCATTTTTACGGTGGACCCTCAGCTATTTGGACTTCTAGTGTACAGTTAGTGTGAAGCCTAAATAGTAGGTTGTATATAGTTAGTTTTTTATTCATTCTTTCTTTTTATTTTAGTTTAGTGTAATTAGTTAACTTTTCATTATTTCTTTTTTCTATGCTCGAAACTAACTTGTTTTGTAGATTTTTTGGACTTGTTCTTATGGGGATCGCTCCACTTTTGGGTAATATCGTTCTTTTCCTCTCTTTGACTTGGTCCTTAATTTACATTGAGGACAATGTCAAGTTTTAAGTTAGGGTGTGTGGGATATTCTATCCATTTCACATGTTTAGTCCATGTTTTTGCTCACATGTTAGTTACGTAGTATACTTTTCTTAGAAAAATTCAAAAATTTCAAAAAGATTTTCTTTCCTTTTTTTCCCTTTTTGGGCTTTTTGCTTTGTTTCCGATGATAAATTTTAATAATTGCCCAATCCAATAGACAACTCAATGATGCATGTTCTCGATTTTAGAAGTTATTAGACTTTAGTCTTGATTATTGATATTATGAATCACTTCATGAATTAAACTTTAATCACGTGAGCACATGCACTTTCCTTGCTTTATTGATTTGGTTCAAGATTTTTATAACTCGATAATCTTTTGTTGCATTGTATATACTTACACCGAGTAAGCTTTGTACCTTTCGTCGTTTGTGAGTGTTATACACTATTCTTTTCTCATTGAAAACGTTGAATTTGTTGGTAATCTCTCTATTCTTTCATTTGATCATTCATTAATTGAGTTCATACTTGAAATGTGTTACTTGAGCATGATTTTCATATATTGTTTTGATTCGAGAATTGCGTAAACTTTTGGAAATGATCATAGGCCATCTTTCTTATATCACCCATATTGACCTTGACCTCACCTTATATATTTTCCCTCGTTAACCCTTTTGAGCCTAAATATAGCCTTTCATTTCATAACCCCATTCCCATAACCAACTCTAAATTGGAGTTTTAGCCCACATATAAACTTTCCACACCTTAGTTTGGAATGTTACTTGGGATTGAATGATGATGTTTTGATGTCGGTTGCAATTTAGGCATATGAGAGTTTGAAAAGTAAAGAAAAGAAAGTAGTGAAAAAAATGAAGAAAAAGAGAAAGCAAAAGGCAAAAGAAAACATGAGAAAAAGAAGAAAAGAAAGAAAAGTGAAAGTTGTAAATGTTGTGTATAAAGTTGAAAAAGATTTGATTTCTCTCCCCGATGATATATCTAATGCCTTTTTGGAACTTGTTTTCCGATTTTGATATTGCCCGCATTTTCCCATTATCCCGAGTTTTTATCCCGAACACTTTGAATCCGTACATACATTCCTTTTATTTCATACCCTAGCCATACCTACATTATAACCCTATACAAGTCCTATGAGATCTTAGGTTGATGTAATTCAAAGGTTTAAACAGTTTTGATAATCTGTGAAAATGCATTTTGCCTCCTTTAATGCGCTATATCCTTTCATTGAGATTACATTTTTCAGTTTATATATAGCGTTCTTCGTTTGTGACATGTGTGCGGCCTAGTTTCCATTTACATTTACTCTTTAGCCCGCATGTTCCGTGTGTTAGCTCCCTATTTTGAGTGAATTCACTTGATGAGTGTAATGCCCGTGAGGATTGAATATATGCTTTCTTTAATGTTTATCCGGTTTATATAAGTTTTTGCCAAATCACACTTTGCATGTGCTCGCTCCCCTCCCACATTTTAAGGTTTCAATTATAAGAGGTGCATTCTATAATGTTAATGATTCGGACTTTTGTGTGAATTCATTCACTTTGCTAATAATGCATATGAAATCTTTTTCGCTTTTATTGGGCTTGTCTCATGTTGGTTTGGGCATATTTTGAGGAAACCATATGATGTTTGTGGGTTTCATCCCTAAAAACCTTCACGAGACGACACTCGTCCACTAGGGTAACCTAGGGGTTTAATGGCTTATTGCATATGCTAAATGCAATCGTGTTCCCTACGAAAGTGGCAATTATATTTTGATGCATATATGAATTTTGTATTTCCTTATGTGGACTAGTTTTGTTTGTTTCATCACTAGGGACTAGCAATGTTTAAGTTAGGGGGTGTGATTCGTATCGAATATTGCATATTTTCGCCCGTTATCTTTATGCATTCTAGCACTTTTACGGTCCTAAATGCCTATAATTATGCTCATTAACCATACAACATTGGATTTGGATATATACATGCTTTGCAGGGGTTATTTGTGCTTTTGTAGGTATTGGAACGCTAAAAGTGAGGTCCGGTTGCATTTCAGAGAAGTTTCATCGTTGAATGCTACTTAAAGGGCAATTTGGTCTTTTTAAACTCACTATTTTTTATGGAATGAAGTTATCAACAAGTATATCATCAAATTATCTTTTTCGTGGCCACTAACCGTGCGTCATTCTGACTCCGTATGTGGAAGTTATGCTCATTTCCGAAAGGTTTTGATATTTTTTTCTACTTCAAGGGCATTTTGGTAATTTAATACTGCATAATTTGGAGGGTTTCAAAACAGAATCATGTAGATAATTGAATTATCTTCGCGTCGGTTCTGACCACGCCTCATTTCAATTTCGTATGAGGGAGTTATGGCCGTTTCTATGCAACGCGTCAAAATTGGTTCAAAGTGGAAAAGGGGGCTGTCTCCAACCCAAGGCAAATTCCAGGTCGACCGGTCCCAAACATGAGGTCGACCGGCCTCATCAGACATGGACGGAAATTGACTTATTTTGGGGTTTTTGGCTTGGTTTTGTTGGGGGTTTATTTTGGGGTATTAATAGAATGTTTGGGGCTTTTCTTAGAGGAGATATAATTCATTTTAGGTTAGAAGAGGGGATTTTGGTGGTGGAGCTTCTCTCTCTAGGTTTTGTACCATTTGGGTTTTTAAGTAACACTATTCAACTTCTTCTCCATTAATATAGTTGTATTTCCTTTTCTTGCTTTATTTCCATTGATGCCATTCCATTTCTTGCCTAAATAATTAGTTGTAGTTATTTATTTCTTGCTTTAATTAGTTAATTAGTTGTTTAAAGTAGTTTAATCCATGTATTGTCCGTAGATAACTAGTTTGGGTCGTGTGTCCGCCATTGATGGGCGTTGAGCTCCGAAAATTAGGTTTTGTGTAAAATTGCATTTAATTGAAACCTCGCGTATTAAAGTTGGATTATTATGCGTTTCACTTTCTTTGTCATGCAATGTTAGTGTTTATAGCGATAATATGAATTTAAGATGCGTGTGACCATTTTCTGTTAAATGTTTAATCTCGCAACTTTGGGTTAAATTCCTTATTGTGTGATGTTTATACTTAATTGAAAATGCTCGATTAAATGTTTTCGAACCAAAATTCTAATTATTAGTTGTTTAGCCCATGGTGGGGACACGATCCCGACTCTCGTTTTATTAATTCTAGTTTAGACTTAACTTCTTATTTTTTCCCTTTTCTTTATTTCCAACCTATCACCTTTTACACTTTTAGTTTAGGAGTATTAAATCCAATAAATTCTAGCAACTCGTCTCTGTGGATTTTCGATACCCGACTTATCGCTATACTTGTATCACAAGTGCAGTCGTAATTTAGGTTTTTGTATTAAGGCAGTGAACAGAAAACAACGATTAGCGTTTTGACACGCGCTACTTTTCACCCTTGATCAGTTATAATAATTAGTTATTATTAATTATTTAATTAATCGAAGTAATTTGAGGAATTTGTGCGGGAATGTGAGTTTTTAATAGTTTGAATCCTATATTGTTACAGATTTGACCGTGTAGGTATTTTCTTGTAGTTTCTTTTCATTTTACTCAAGTTGAAAGTGTTTTAATGGAGATCTAAAAACGTTGTAAAGGAAATCGATACAATATAAGATAAAAGAAACAAATAAGTACTTAAGCCTTATAGCAGCCCTCTAGGGCACTATAAAAGCCTTCTAAGGCGCTATAACGGTGCTCTAGGGTGCTATAGCATCTCTATGGACAACAAATGCAGTTTCGATGGGTTTTTGAGTCCTTGTTTATTACATAACTCTATTTAAGTAAGGATTCTTTGTCAAGGAATTTAATTCTCAAGAAGTCTACTCACCGAGGTTATCCAGGTCATGATGAAAAAGGATTTGTGTCATGTTCTCATGATTGCCTATATCTCTATTGTATTTAATTATTATTTAATTTTACGAGCTGCTTAATTAATTAGGGATCCACATTGTTATAGACAACATGGGTTTATTTATGAGACTAACCTATGTTATGATTTGTTTGGAAAATGAAATTTTATTTAATATTTTCTAAAATTGAATTTAATCAGATAATTAATTTAGGGTATAAATTAAATTATGCTCCCCATGTTCTATTTTATTTAAAAATTATTTTTTTTGAAAAGTAAAATAGTGAGACTAAATAGTATAGTGTGTACATATAATTGGAAAATTACCGATGATTTTGTTCAAAGGTTTAGAATTTAACAAATTTAATTAATATACCCTCAAGTTCAAAATATCAAGTGGGAGATGGGTTTCAATATAAACCCCAAGGTCTCCATATGTATTTTAAAATCGTGACGTGGTTAATTCCTCACATTATCATCAACTTTCCTCCCTAGTGGAAGGAATTGATCATGGCTAGGGGTGGGAAATGGACGGATATGGATCGGATACCATGTTTTCCATATCCGTATCCGCTATCTAGATGCACTATCCGTATCCATATCCGTTCGGATAGTTAAAATAACTATCCATATCCGTATCCACTCGGATACCTTGGATTCGAATAATATCCGTATCCGTTTACATTGTTTAGCCATCACAAAAATAAATATTAAAATATCCAATCCAATCCAAATAAATATATTGCAAAATTACTACCTCCTAACATCAACAATTATGGCTTCCATAATAATAGTAGTATTCCATAATGATAATATGGCTTAAAGACATCCATAATTTACAACCATATAAGCTTAAAGCCACCCCAAAAAAATAACACTAGCATTCCATAACAGTAGATATAGTTATGCACCTTTTAAATTAAATCAAATTTATTGAGAATGATAACCTCATGGACCTTTTAGTCTTCAAAACATAATAAAAATTTTATTTTAATAAGTATGCATTTTTATTTTGTATATAATATACAACTTATTAACTTTAGTTCTCATCACAATCAAAACCATCTCTTTACTTTTTTATTTCTCTCCTCCATTTATTCATAATTAAGGAAACTAATGAACAAGAACATGAACAATATATAAATACAGTTATATATTTATTTTATATGTACCTGTTGTTGCTAACTTTCTGTTGAAAGAGGGGGGATGCACAGCGGCGAAGTTGATACACAGTGGAGGGTTGATGAGAAGCGGTGGCGGGGTTGATCAGTAGAGGCAGGCTGTTGCGACGGAGGGGGAGATGGTGAAATGAGAGTTTTTTGTGGAGTAAAATGAGGGTTTCTTTTCTCTTTTTTTTGTATGCAAGAGAAATGAAATGAAATTAGGATTTCTGTTTTGAGTAAAGTATATGTTCTTTAGTGGGTGTATGTTTTGTGTGATAGCGTCAGTTGTAACTTTAGTGTAACTCCATAATAATTTACCCAATAAAATAATAATATATGGCATTTTATAATATACCCAATAAAATAATAATTTTAAAGTATTTTTGTTTTGAGTAGAGTATATGCTTGTTTTGTTTTAGGGAATAAACTATTAAGGTTTTTTTAATATTATTTTATGAGTAATACTAAAACTAATATTATTATTAATATTTTAAACATATGTTTAATGGATACGGAGATCCGATAAAATGTATATCCGGTAAAATGGATACTTCGCATCGAATACGGATTATCCGTGATACTAGTACGGTCCGTATCCGTATCCATTTTCTCGGATGTTTTTTACAGAGTATCCATATTCGTATCCGTTTCCATTTTTTCGGATAAATATTCGCAAATTCGGATTCAGATATCGAACGGATGCGAATTTTCGAATATCCGTTTACAGCCCTAATCATGGCATCATGGCAATTTTAGAATTCTTAAATGATAGTTCTTTCAAATTAAATGTGAGTGATTTTATCTCCCCAATGGGAAAGTTCTACCCGAGTGGATGTAATTTTAAGGAATGAACCGTTGGTATAAACTTAAACACAACTAATGATATCTATCCCAACGAAGTCACTATCATTAATAATGAGATAAAAAAACTCTAATTATTTGATTATGTTTGACAGAAGTTTTGAAATTGTCTGGATAACGTAGCTGAAAGATGAAATGTATGTCTAGTTCAAGGTAAGGTGATTTAATCTCCCACTGATAAATCTCGCTTCACAAGGGAACTGGGATGCTCGCCGGGATTAGTTTTAATTTATATTAGAGGGATGGAAAATTAAAGTCTTATCATAAGTTAGTTATCACATATTAAATTAGAAATTGATTTTTTCAATGATGACGGTAAGTTTTTAAAAATGGACTCAACTTTTCACTATCTTGTTTTTGT
This sequence comes from Sambucus nigra, assembly GCA_949130495.1. NCBI lineage: Eukaryota > Viridiplantae > Streptophyta > Magnoliopsida > Dipsacales > Adoxaceae > Sambucus > Sambucus nigra. The sequence goes on along the minus strand of OX422222.1, from coordinate 117,117,178 downwards.
CTTAAAGTAATTTTTTTTAGTTGGAATAAATTTCAACGAGTAAATAATGTAATTGGGCATGGTTCTAACTAAGGAGGATATTAAACTTATTTAACCCATAAATTTCTATCAGCATTATAAAATTATGACGTGATTAATTCCACACATTAGTTTCATTTTTCCTCCACTAAGGAGGCAATCAACCATGGAATCATGGAATTTAAAATCCTCGATTGATAATTATCTTAAATTAAGAGTTATGTATGTTTAATCCACCGAAGGGAAAGTTCTATATATACAAGTTTAGTTTTAACAAATTGACCAATAAGAATTGATAAAACCAATGTTTTTTATGACACTAAAGTAAGAATCATGTTATTAAGATGATTTTCATCATGGGACAGATAAGGATTATTTGGTTTAGAAATTAATGGGTAAACCAAATTTATTTTGTGATCCAACAGTGAGCATCAAAGCCAATGAATGTTGTTAGTTATTGAGAATCACTCGACTTGTTTCTCAAAAGGGAGGAGGAATGTGAAGGTTAAGTCTCAAGGGAAACAATATGAAGTTAAGAAAGTTCATATTCATTGGGAATTAGTGAAAAATAAGAAAGGTAGGTATTTGTAACAATCCCCTATTTTCTCACATATGGGTTGACCATTGCAATATGCTGATGATAGGGCACGTAAAATAATTTATATCATTGTCAACATCAACATCCAAATAAAAATAATTGAATTGGATTTGATTCCTTACTCAATATGTGATAATTAAACATTAAATAAAAATTGAAATAAACAAATCAATCATCCCACAAAATTATCTGATATAGTCTCAAATCTCATATAATCCAACTGAATAAAAACAAATGGGACTCAAGGACCATACAATCTCTGAATAAAATAAACTAACTCCGAAATAAATAACCATCTAAACTGCGCGTAAACTAAAAGGAACTATACAGAAAATGGAGCTGCAAGTCGAATCTCCTTAGCTTTGCGGATCCTATCTATGAATGCCTATAAGATACAAATGGTTGGACATCACATGTTGATTGTTGTTTTTCTTCTCCGAAATTCTCCTTAAGCTCTCCTAAAGGTTTAAGGCTCTTAGAGTTTGTGTCTCTTTTTATCCTTAAATCCGCAAGTCAATATTAGGCCTAATTCTAGGCATATAAATGAGCACCAAATGCTACCCAAACTAGTTCAAAACTTATCCCAAAGGTATACCTATCCCCGGGCCTAACTTATAATGATTCGAAAATGGTATCACACTAAAGTCTGTTAAAAATGGTAGTACCTCATAACTCACTGTAGTACCCCCAATGTGAAACAAAATGCACACTTAATTATTTTATATGTAACTACATATAGTTCAAATCTTACTTAATTGATTACATTAATGAATTAAATATAGTATGCGACATACATAAATCACATAACATGCATATTTAATCGTCATATAAAAATTTATTTTTATTATTGCCAATTCCCACAAGTAATAATTATTCCAACATAGTAATTTAATTTAATTATTTATAAATAATAAATAAATACCACAAAATACGAGGTATTACATTCTTCCCCCAATAAAGGAATTCCATCCTTGAAATTCAATATGCACCTAGCTAATCGAGTTTTGGATACTTCTCTCGCATGTCATCCTCCCTCTCCCACATCGAATCGTCCTCGTTGTGATGCTCCCACTAAACAAGCATAAAAGGAATCACCTGGGAACAAATAGTATGTTCGCTACCATCCACTATAACAACCAACTTCTCCACATAACTCATGTAGAGTGAAAGCTATATCTCACTGAGATTAATGTGCTGATATTCTAATGCATGTTTAACGAACCTCTGTAAAATTAAGACATTAAATACATTGTGCTTTTGCTGCAAATGATTTGACAAGGATAAACGATACACAACTGGTCTAATATGATAAATAATGATGAATGGACCCATATAACGGTGAGATAACTTCCCCTTATTCTCAAACCTCACCATCCCCTTCATAGGAGATACCCTAAGTAACACCTGATTTCCAAAAATAAATTCTAGATGCCTCCTCCCCATATCTTCATAACTCTTCTACCGACTCTGGAAAATCCTCACCCTATATTTAATAAGATCCACCTTCTCCTAGGTGTCATGAATGAACTAGGGTTCGAGAAGTTTGTTTTCCCCCACCTCTATCCAATAAGTGGTAGAACGACAAGGCCTCCTATACAATGCCTCAAATGGCATTATAACAATAATAAACGGATAACTGTTGTTATAAGCAAAATCCACTAATGGTAGGTATTTCTCCCAACTATCTTTAATGCCCAAAATACACATTCTTGGCATGTCATCTAATATAAGGTTCATGTGCTCTATCGATCCATATGTCTGAGGGTGATACAAAGTACTCAATCTTAACTTTGTCCCTAGTGCTTGCTTAAAACTCCTCCAAAAGTGGGACACAATGTATTGTTCCTATCAGACACAATATTAAGTCGTATACCATGAAAATTCAAAGTCTGTGCTAGGAAAAGTCTAGTGTACTGTTCTAAAGTAAAATTTATCCAAATCGTCAAACTATGGAACACCCTTATTAATTTGTCCACGATTACCCAAAAGGAATCGCGTCTCCTCTGCGACATAGGTAACCTAGTAACTAAATTCATGGAAATGCTCTCCTGTTTTACACCACAACCTCAAGAGGCTATAGAACTCATGCTGTTATATGGTGATCTACCTTCAGCATTTGTCAAGTAACACACTCAGAAACAGACATGGAGATGCCCTTCTTCATGCCTGTTCATTATTATTGATGCCTCACATCTCGGTACATCTTATCCCCATAAGGATGTACCATAAAACGTGACACATGTGCTTCAGTCGTCATAATATGTTGTGACCAATCATCCTCGGGAACTAATAATCTACCATGGAAATGTAAACCCCTATCAGATCCAATAAAGTACAACTATAATCCCTCATCTAATAACTTCCAGACATTCTTCTAACAAGATAATCATCTATAAGTGCCTTTATAATCAGAATAATGATCACAGGTGTAATGGTAAGGACTACAATAAAGGCATAAGGCAACTCATACTCGGTGGGAAGACAACACCACTTCACCTTCCAAATGTAATTGTAAGCTTACGGCTCAAGGAGTCTGCCCCTACATTCGCCTACCATGGTAATACTGTATATCAAACTGATAGTCTTTCATGAACTCTAGCCTTGGACACTATCTTATTTTCAACTCCCTCTACATGAACATATACTATAAAGTCTTATGGTCTGTGAAAAATGTAATCTCCCCCTAATAAATAGTGTCACTAAATTCGAAGAGAAAAAACCACTACTGTAAACTCCAGATCATGGGTGGGGTGATTCCTCTCATGAGGCTTAAGCTTCCAGCCTCTCCTCTTGCATCATTACATCTCCAAGGACTTGTAGTGGCATCGGTAAAAACTATGTACTCCACCCCACCATGGGGTAAAGAGAGAACTTGAGAGGAAGTCAGCTTGACCTTTAAATCGTCAAATTCCTGCTGGTAAAAACCATCCTAAATAAATGGCACACCCTTCTTCGTAAAATTCATCAAATATCTAGCTGTTTTTTAGAAACCCTGGATGAACCGATGATAATAACCTCCCCATCCCAAAAAACTAATACCTTCACATGTGTTGTGGGATGTCACCACTCCATCACTATTGACACCTTACTCGGGTTTACTAAGATCTTTTCCTCTGTCATAATATAACCCAAGAACTGCACCTTTCTCAACAAGAACCCACATTTCTTGAACTTAATTATAAGCATTCAAAACTGTACAATTTATACCCCCAATAGACATACTTTAGTTGCTAATTCTCGACAATATGTGTCTTATGTGCTTAAATGTTTATCTTGTAGGTCAAACGTCCGTTTGCGGTGTCAAAAGCTATATATAGAGATAAATGCGCATTTTATGGAGCTAAATACCCAATCCCCTGACCCTAACCTAGCCCATCCTAGCCTTAGCCTTCCCCGACCCGTGTGTGTGTTGATTTGGTACTTTTTTTTTAATTAATTTTTAGATTTTTAGTTTGAGTTATTTTATTTTTAGGATTTATTTAGGATTTTTAGGCTTTATTTACTATTTTTATATTTTATTTTATTTCATCTTTATTTTTATTAGTTATTAGTTTTATTTTTATTAGGATTAGATTTTTTTAGGATTTCATTTATTAGTTTTATTTGATTTTACATTTAATTAGAATTTTAGTTTTAGTTTTATTAGATTTTATTTTTATTTTATTTCTCTTTTTAGTTTCATTTTTAATTGAATCTTTATTTTATTATTAGAAGTAGGATTTTTATTTTTTAGAGTTTTATTTTTATTAGCTTTAGTTTTTTTTAGGGTCCAAATTAACTACACACACAAGTCCCATACACACTCCTACACCCTAACACTACCTATCCTCACATTCACCCTCACCCTAATAATTCTACACCTTCACCACACACAAACACCCCCTCCACTTCATCTTCCCCACTCAACCTTTAAACCATTTCTCTCTCCTCACCTCCATTAACACACACCTCACTAACAACATCCAATCCCCCATCAGCAACCCATGGTCCCAAACCCTTAACCCAATTAAAACCGGACCCCGTCGTCCGCGCCATGCCTGCCAGAGCCTCTTACCGGCGACTTACCTGAACCCCTCACGCGCAGCCATTTACTCCGGTGAAACCCCCGTCGTCGGCGCACCCCTCAACCACCACCACTGCTAAACCGAACCCCGCAAACCCCGGCGTCGCCAGCAGCCCCTACCTGTCCGCCTAAACCCGTGACCTCCGGACACCTACCCGAAACTGCCTGGCGCGACCTTATAAACCCGAGACCCAGGTAGAGAAACCCGATTTTGCCCAGCCCCATAACCGCCTCCGGCCAACCTGATTCAACCCCGTCGGAGCCTTAGAAACCTGATCGGAGCAACCCATTTCCCATTCAAACCCAACCATTTCAAACCCATGAGCCAAAGACTTACCCAACTTCTCCAAAGCCAAATCCGTAAGCTGCCAAAATAAAAACCAAAACAAACCAAAGACCAAACTCATTAAAGCCCCATGTGACTTAAACCCACTTATCCCATTTAGCCCCAATACCCAAAATACCCCCAACTAACCACTTATTCCTTTTTCCCCAAAATACCCTCTAAACCAAATATGATTGTGTCACCCCATTTAACCAACATGCCCTCACACTCACCATTTCCATGCTCACTCAAGTCAATTCCCAAAAATACTCCCATGCTCCATGTGCCTATTATAAATGAAGATGAAGACCCCATTTGAAAGGAGCTTTGGGATAGGAATTTATAGAGAGAGAAAATACCATTTTAGTGTAGGTTTTAGATTAGAATTTTTATTTTATTATTTTTGGATAGTGAGGGAAAAATAAATTGTTGTGAGAATTAATTTGAGTGAAATATTTGATGTAATTTTGTTTGGATCATTCAAATTGAGGGATGTTGATTTCAACTCATGCATTGAAGTTCAATTAAGCATCAAGAGATTGAGTTTAATTGCTCTTTTCTCTTCTCATTTATTTTATGCCTTTGATTATTTGTTCATCATGTTTTATATCATGTTAGGCTAAATCCCCTTTCAAGGGGTGGGGGGAAACCCTTATTTGATGTTATTTTGGTTTAATTAGTTAGATTACTTGAAATTTCCCTTTGAATGTTAATTTTGATCCCTCACCCTTAGATTTACGCCTCGAGAGAGGGTAAATGATTTTCAAGAGAAAATCGAAATTCTAGTTATAATACGCATTTTAGATTCGAATTAGAGATTGGGGTTTCTTAAGTGGGGTATTATAACTTGAATTTCAACTCTAAATTTATTTTCTACGATTTATATAAATTTTAATTGATCGATCCTAGCGGGTGATTAATTAAAAGGAGTGTAGATCTATTTTTCTAGAGTTGTGGGGTGTTAAACTTAATATTCTAAAATGTTACTATTAAAATTACATTTGCAACGAGAGTTGATTTGTAGTTTTGATATTAATTTGGAAGAATTCAATTAATTAAATTAATTAATTAGAATAGCAAAAATTTGTGGTGTAATCCCACTCCTTGATTGTTCTCACAATTATTTACCTCACTTTATCTCTTATTTTAGTTTAGACTTTATTTTTCATTTTAGTAACTTTCTAGTTAGTTGTTATCATATCACATTTAGTTTAGTTTAGTTTAAATCATCACTTCACCCTATTGCTTTAATATTGAAAAAGCTAAAAAAATTAGAAAAGTGAAAAAGCACAAAAAGAAAATAAAAGTGAATTACAATTGAATTTGTCTCTAGCTTACCCCCTTCGAAGTGGATTGATACCCTTACTTACCACTACACTTGAGTTGTTACATTTTGTAGGTATTTTAAGGTTTTGACTAACTTGGCTTTCAAACAACGACATACAAAAAGTAAGTTATCACTTAACATCGAACTGCTGGTCTCCTAATGTTTGTAAGGCCATGCACAAATGTTGAGTGTTCTCGTTTACAGTACGAGAATAAATTAAAATTTCATCTATGAACATAATGACAAACCGATCAAAGAACTCTCTGAACACCTGATTCATAAAGTCCATAAATATTGTCAGAGCACTAGTTAGCCCAAATGGCATAGCCATAAACTCATACAACCCATATTTAGTCACAAAATGCTTTATTTGGAACATCCTTCTCCCGAATCCTCAACTAATGGTACCTCGACCTCAAATCAATCATTAAAAACTACGAATTACCCATCATTTTGTGACAACCCGAATATAATTATGATAAATTATGTTTAAATCATGATTAGCTTATGTGATATAGATAATATGTTATTATTATATATAATTTTAAGTCATTATGTTTAGTCTAATCCTACCTTCATAAAGCATGAAATATCGAATTAGTTACAAATGTAAAATTTTGAAGTTTTTGGTAGGAATGTTCATGTTTAAGACTAGTTTTGACCTTTATGACATAACAATTGACTTGAGTTATAAACTAGATAGTTGTATAAAGGTGAGTTATAGTTTTAACACAACAAACGGTGTGTGAAGCGGAGGTCCGAGTAAGAAGTTATACCGAAATTACTAACGAAGGGCAAATCTGTCAATTCGTTTAAGTGGTAATTTGTCCTTTATGCCCAATAAGTGTCTTAAATTGATTGGTTGGAGGTGGATTTTGGTTTGGCCGACTTAAACCCTTGATATATCCTCCTTTATTCAGCAAAATCAGTTTGTGAGAGTTTTAAGTTGAGGAAAAACAATTGTGAGGGTTAGGAAGAAGAAAGTGAGGAGAAACATTCAAAAAAATTCACAGAAAATTACGTAAAAGCCCCTAAGGTAATTCCAACCATGAATCTTGTTATTTTTCTCGCATTTATGATTTATATGATATAAATCCTTGATTTTTTATTGACCTTTCATGCTTGGGTGCATATGTATGGATATATGCAAGTTTAAACAAAGTTGAATGTGTAAACCCTTAAATTGCTTTGTTTAGTAACCTTGTTTATTCAAACTTCCATATCTTTTTGTATGAATTCTAAAATTGATTTATTCCAATTGAAGATTAAAATGGACTCATATATGTATATCATATCCTAAAATCAAGTAAAAATACAAATAAATGTACATTGGGTGATGATTTGAAGTTCGGGTATGAAATCTGCCCCTAAAAAGTAAATATGCATACCATATGTTTGATATTTTGCTTGACATAGCAAATGAACCCTGAAAATTATGAAATTTTAATCTTGTGTTATTAAATATGTTTTCTGAAATTGGCTGAAATATCATAGAAAGTTACGATGTATAAAAATTATGAAAATTCTTGGAAGATGACTGAATAATAGATGAGCCTTTAGGGCGGATTTGCTATGTGGTAAAGAAATGGGCATATCTTTCTCTAGGAAACTTAGAATGATGTGTTGTATTTTGTGTTGGAAACCTAATATGATAATTAGTGGATTACCAAGAAGAATTAAAGTTGGTTTGGGCTGTAATTTGAATATTTTAGATATCATTACCGAGTCTAGATGGGACTTCATTTATGATGAATGATTTGAATTGAATCATATAATGGTTATGAATTGAGTTATGTTGAAGTTGTTCTTTGAATTGTTAGTATTCTTATGATGATACTAATATTGTAAGAATGATAGGAAGAGAAGAAGAATCGACTGAATAAGAGCCAGATAAAGGAAAAGGGAAAGCTTGTTAAATTTCCAAGGTGAGTGTACTTACGATCGTTTCATATATACAGATATATGAATATAGCTCTAAGAGAAGGATTTGTTTGAATACTTCGGTATCCAGGATTTGTTTGGATATTCAAATATCCGTGATTGTTTGGGTCTTATGATCCAGAATTATTTGGATCTTATGATCCAGGATTTGTTATTGCCAATGGGCAGGATTGTTCGGATTTTATATCCATATATTCGATATAGAATTGTTATTTCATTGTAGGGAAGGAGTACCTCACTAAGCTTAATGCTTATGGCTTATATTTTAACAATTTTTGGTTTGTACGCTACCAGCTAGGATACCATATGACTGGTAATTTTGAGAGTTGCAGCGTTGGAAAGAGCTGGGGTTTAAATATATGGATTTTATCATTGTCACACTGAAGATTTTAATATACTCACACATTGTATATATTGCGTTAGTATGCATTGAGTTGATGATTGTGAAATTTTATCATAGTTAATCATAGTATTGTCTGTCCGCTTAATTATGACTCTGATATTGATTTCATTATGGTATAATAATGTTATGTTCATTATGCACATTAAGCAGAAAAATATTGATAAATAAAGTATATTTCCAATGGGCTCAAGATTATGATCCAATTATCCTGACAACAAATTATTAGTATGGACATTGGGTTTGGGGTGTGACAATTAGTGGTATCAGAGCGTGGTTATTAATTCTGGACGTGTGTGACGATTTGATGGCAGTATTGAGTTGATTTTATATTTATAAATTGTTTATGTACTAACCAATAGTTTAGTATCATAAACTGTTTATATTGGTTGTTAGAACTTTTGTTGTATTACAGATAATTCCAGATGGAGCCTGGGAATGGACAACATAGAGAAGAGGGAGTGGCTTCTCGTACATAGAATACTGAAGCAGAGCAAAGTGTTGCTGGAAGGGCTAGAGAGCAAGAGCAGCCTATAGAGATGCAAATAATGGCACAAGCAATGATAAGGATGGCAGAGCAACAAGAAAGAAATATGGCGCAAATGGCAGAACAACAGGATAGATATCTTGAATCAAAGACTGTGGCCAGGATTGAGAAAGAATCAAGGAAGGAAATGAAAGATTACATGCATGAGAAGTTTTTGAAGTTAAATCCTCCAGAATATTCAGGGTCAGTTGAACCTACAGAAGTTGAGATGTGGGTCAGGGATCTAGAGACCATCTTTGCAGTCATGAAAATTCCAGATAACTAGAAAGTGAATCTAGTTGTGTTTAAGTTGAAAGGAGAGGAGAAATATTGATGGGAAGCCAGCAACCATTTGGTGCCCAGGATAGAAGGTAGTTGTTATTACTTGGGCTGAATTTATTAAATATTTGTATGCTAAGTATTTTCCTAAAGTTTATAGGAGGGAGAAACTGAGGGAATTTATAAATTTGACCCAAGGGAAAATGTCTGTGAGGGAGTATGAGGTTAAATTTACTGCTTTGTCTAGATTTTCTACTAAATATGTGGAGAATGAAGAAGATAAATGTAGTAAGTTTCAAGATGGACTGATTTGGCCTATTCAAAATAGAGTGGCCACTTATGAGTTAGAAGATTATGCTTCTCTGGTAAACAAAGCCATAATAGCAGAAAGGCAAATGAACCAAGGGGTGGCGAGTAGAGAGAGTTTTAAGAAAAGTAGATTCGACGCATCTCACTCTAAGGGAGGTGAGGGTGGAAGTGTTAAGATGGAACCTCATAAATTTTAGAGAGGTGGTGGAGATAGTGTAGAGGTCTGGGGAGATTGGGCAGAGATACTAGGGGTGGAGAATCTTCTAGTCCGATTAGGAGGTCAAGAAAGGGTGAGGCACCGACGAGAGTTATTACATGTTTCTTTTATAAAGAGGAGGGTCATTCTAAATCCGAGTGTCCTAAGCTTAAAGGAGTGGAATGCTACTATTGTCATCAAGTGGGGCATGTTAAGAATAATTGTCCGCAGTTGGCAGAGACTCTAACAGCACCTAGTGAAGCAGCAAGCAGGGTGTTATCTCCAGGCACTGTAGTGAAAAGTATGGGTAGAGGACAAGCTAGTAGTTCCAGGCCAGGTAGATGAGTCTTTACAATGAAAGAAGCTCAGATTACTCCAGATGTGGTGACAGGTACACTTTCTATTACTGATAGAAGTGCTTATGTTTTGATTGATCCTGGTTCCACACATTCTTTTGTGTCCTATGCTTTTGCTGTATACTGGAATAGACCATGTACTCGTTTATATGTGGGGTTGGGTATTTATATGCCTATGGGGGATATGATTATAGCCGAGTACGTTTTTCATAATTATGTTTTGACTGTGGGAGCTAGAGATACAGTTATAGATCTACTTCCATTGTATATTTCTGATTTTGATATAATTCTGGGAATGGATTGGTTATCTAAATATCATGCATCTATGGGTTGTTTCTATAAGGAAGTTGTTTTTAATATGCCTGGTGAGCCTGAATTTAAATTTGTCGGGGAAAGGAAAATTGTTCCCAGTTGCATCATTTCTGCTATTCAGACAAGCAAATTATTGAGTAAGGGTTGTGAGGGTTTTATTGCATATGTTCTTGACATTAGGAAGGGGCTTTACAATTAGTCGATGTTCCTATTGTATGGGATTTCCTAGAAGTGTTTCCATGTGAGTTGCCGGGGTTACCCCCAGAGAGAGAAGTTGAATTTAGTATTGAATTGGCACCGGGGACGACCCCTATTTCTATGGCACCATATAGAATGGAACCTGCTGAGTTGAAAGAACTCAAGATTCAGTTGCAGGATTTACTTGATAGGGGGTTCATACAACCTAGTGTATCTCTATGGGGTGCACCAATTTTATTTGTGAAGAAGAAAGATGGTACCATGCGTTTGTGTATTGATTATAGGCAACTAAATAAATCTACAATTTAGAAAAAATACCCTTTACCTCGTATAGATGATTTGTTTGATCAGTTACAGGGTGCTAAAGTGTTTTAAAAAATAGACTTACGATCGGGTTATCATCAGTTAAGGGTTAAGGAGAGTGATATTTCTAAAACTGCTTTTCGTACTCGGTATGATCATTTTGAATTTCTGGTGATGCCTTTTGGGGTGACTAATGCTCCAGCTGTATTGATGGATCTTATGAACCGGGTACTTCATCCTTTTGTTGATTCATTTGTGATAGTTTTTATCGATGATATTATGATTTATTCACATGATATGGTTGAACATGAAAAGCATCTCACAACTATTTTGAATCTGTTGAATGATAAGAAGTTGTATGCCAAGTTTAGCAAGTGTAAATTTTAGCTATCACAAGTTGTATTTTTAGGCCATGTTGTTTCTGGAGATGGTATATGTGTTGATCCCAAAAAGGTAGAAGTTATTGTAAAATGGGAGAGGCCCAATAATGTGACTGAGGTGAGGAGCTTTCTGGGTTTAGCTGGGTATTATAGAAGGTTTATTAAGGGATTTTCTTCGATTGCCTTGCCGATGACTAAACTAACCCGAAAAGATGTTAAGTTTGAATGGAATTCTGATTGCGAAAATAGTTTTGATGAATTGAAAAACAGGTTAGTAATTGCACCTGTTCTTACTATTCCACATGGTGGAGATGGTTTTGTTATTTATACTGATGCTTCACACCAGGGGTTGGGTTGTGTTTTTATGCAGCATGGTAGAGTTATTGCTTATGCTTCTAGGCAGTTACGTACACATGAACGTAATTATCCTACACATGATTTGGAACTTGCTGCTATTGTGTTTGCTTTGGAATTATGGCGTCATTATCTATATGGTGAGGTATGTGAAATTATTTACTCAGAAGGAGTTGAATTTGAGGCAGAGGCGGTGGATGGAGTTAATTAAAGATTATGATTGTACAATTCACTACCACCCAGGAAAGGCAAATGTAGTTGCAGATGCTCTGAGTAGAAAGGCTTAGGGCAGGTTATCTTGTATTCGGTGTGCTAGAGTTGCCCACGTCATGGAGTTGAGATTGATGGGAGTAGAATTGAAGCTAGAAGATGGGGACATGTTCTTTGCTCATGTAAGCGTGAGACCTTTGTTAACTACCCCTATTCGTGATTTACAAAGCCAAGATCGTTTTCTTGAGAAGAAACGGCAAGATGTCCGAGATGGTAAGTCTGAAGATTTTTGTATTGTGAATGATGGCACTTTATTGTATAAGCAACGGTTATGTGTGCCTAATGTGGGTGGATTGAAAGAAGAAATTTTAGATGAGGCTCATAATTCCATATATACTATGCATCCTGGTAGTACTAAAATGTATAGGGATTTAAAGGAGCATTATTGGTGGAATAATATGAAGAAGGAAATAGATGATTTTGTTGCTAGGTGCCTTATATGTCAGCAAGTGAAAGTGGAGCATCAAAAACCTACTGGTTTGCTTCTGCCATTTACAATACCGAAATGGAAATGGGATCATGTAACGATGGATTTTGTGGTTGGATTTCCTCTATCTCAGAAGGGTTTAGATTCGATTTGGGTAGTGGTGGACAGATTGACCAAGTCCGCTCATTTTCTAGCAGTCAAGACTACGTATACAGTTGATAGGTATGCTAGATTATATGTTAATGAAATTATTCGATTGCATGGAGCACCGGTATCTATTGTTTCAGATATATACCCTACTTTTACATCCAAATTTTGGGATAGCTTGCAGTATGCTATGGGCACTAACTTAAAGTTTAGTACGACTTTTCATCCTCAGACAGATGGGCAGTCTGAAAGAACAATACAGATTTTGGAAGATATGCTTAGAGCTTGTGTTCTTGATTTTAAAGGAAATTGGGATGAATATTTGCCTTTGATAGAATTTGCATATAACAATAGTTTTCAATCTACTATTGGTATGGCACCATATGAAGCATTGTATGGTAGACGGTGTCGTATAACCATATGCTGGGGTGAAGTTGGTGAAAGGAAGATAGAGGGTCCAGAGTTGATTGAAGTCACCACTGAAAAAGTGAAGATTATTCAAGATAGAATGAGAACAGCTCAAAGCAGACAGAAAAGTTATGCGGATAAGCGACGAAAAGATTTAGAATTTCAAAAGGGGGATTACGTGTTTCTTCGGATATCACCGTGGAAAGGAGTTATAAGGTTTGGAAAGAAAGGTAAATTAAGTCCACGCTACATTGGACCTTATGAAATTCTTGAGAAAGTCGGGATGGTTGCCTAAAAGTTAGCGTTACCACATGAGCTAGCATGATTACATGATGCTTTCCATGTTTCTATGTTGAGGAAGTATGTAGAAGATCCTTCACACGTATTGGTGGAACAACCTATTGCGTTGAAAGAAGATTTGACCCATGTGGAAGAACCACTTGCAATCGTCGATAGAAAATAACAAATATTGAGATCAAAAGTGATCCCACTTGTGAAGGTTATGTGGAGAAGGCATTCCATGGAAGAAGTTACATGGAAGAGTGAGAATAGCATGAAGATGCGTTATCCGTATTTGTTTGATTCGGACAATCAAGGTATGTTAATTTCGGGGACGAAATTTCTCAACAGGGGGAGAATTGTGACAACCCGAATATAATTATGATAAATTATGTTTAAATCATGATTAGATTATGTGATATGGATAATATGTTATTAGTATATATAATGTTAAGTCATTATGTTTAGTCTAATCCTACCTTCATAAAGTATGAAATATCGAATTAGTTACAAATGTGAAATTTTGAAGTTTTCGGTAGGAATGTTCATGTTTAAGACTAGTTTTGACCTTTATGACATAACAATTGGCTTGAGGTATAAACAAGATAATTGTAGAAAGGTGAGTTATGGTTTTAACACAATGAACAGTGTGTGAAGCGGAGGTCCGAGTCAGAAGTTACACCGAAATTACTAATGAAGGACAAATCTGTCTATTCGTTTAAGTGGTAATTTGTCCTTTATGCCCAATAAGTGTCTTAAATTGATTGGTTGGAGGGGGAGGTTGGTTTGTCCGACTTAAACCCTTGAGATATCCTCCTTTCTTCATCAAACTCAGTTTGGGAGAGTTTTAAGTTGAGGAAAAATAATTGTGAGGGTTAGGAAGAAGAAAGTGAGGAGAAACATTCAAAAAAATTCATAAAAAATTACGTAAAAACCCCTAAGGTAATTCCAATCACGAATCTTGTTATTTTTCTTGCATTTATGATTTATATGATATAAATCCTTGATTTTTTATTGACCTTTAATGCTTGGGTTCATATGTATGGATATATCCAAGTTTAAACAAAGTTGAATGTGTAAACCCTTAAATTGCTTTGTTTAGTAACCTTGTTTATTCAAACTTCCATATCTTTTTGTATGATTACTTAAATTGATTGATTCTAATTGAAGATTAACATATACTCATATATGTATATCGGATCCGAAAATCAAGTAAAAATACGAAGAAATGGACCTTGGGTGATGATTTGAAGTTCGGGTATGAAATCTGCCCCAAAAGAGTAAATATGCATACCATATGTTTGATGTTTTGGTTGACATAGCAAATGAACCCCGAAAATTATGAAATATTAATATTGTGTTATTAAATATGTTTTATGAAATTGGGTGAAATATCATAGAAAGTTATGATGTATAAAAATGATGAAAATTCTTGGAAGATGACTGAACAATAGATGAGCCTTTAGGGCGGATTTGCTATGTGGTAAAGAAATGGGCATATCTTGCTCTTGGAAACTTAGAATGATGTGTCGTCTTTTGTGTTGGAAACCTAATATGATAAGTATTGGATTACTAAGAATAATTAAAGTTGGTTTGGGCTGTAATATGAATATGTTAGTGTAGGAGGGAAGTGAGACTAGGGTCTATGAATAAGTTAAAAGGGTTAGGCGTGACCCACTCCAATGGACACTGCCTGCAAGGTCTTCAAGGTCTTCTGGTGCTACTTCCCAAGAAATTTTCTCCTTCTAGTAACAATGGGACTCAAGATTCAACTCACTCCCTGCAAGAAGATGAACTTTCACAGAAAAAATAGTAATTTTCTCAAGGGAAACAGTTAAGAATGATGGCTGTCAGTGGGGAGTGAAAGAACAAGGCACCCAACACTAAGAGAATGAGAAGGGAGAGAATACTAGGTAGGTTTGGTGTGGTTTTGGCAGATTAACAGTGCAATTTTTAATTGTCTCCCTATTGACCTTGCCTAGAGGTCTATTTATACTAGGGCATTAGGGCTGAGTTGGCATTTTTGGGCGCCAAAATTGAGAGGGTTGGTGGGGAACAATGTCTGAAGTGTACCATTTATCCCTGCAGGCGGCCCTACCTGTCCCCTCCTGCAGGCGCCACCTGGCGCCAACCAAAGTCAAAAAGCACATATGTCTCATAATGAAGACAAGATATCTGATTTGGTAATTATCTTTTGAAACGGTAACTTGAGGTGAAATTTTGCGTATCTTGAGAAAGGAGGCCTTAAGACCCCTGTCTTCTAAAATTATTATTTTTCTTGAGAGGTACCTCGAGGACCCCCTCTTCTAGAAAAGTCATTTTTTTTTATAAAGAGTTTATTTCTTGTGAGTAGCCAGCTCTTTGGATGCTCACTTCACTTGTGACCAAGTGTGAAGTGTGTGTAGTCTTGAGTGACTTCTGGGTCTTCCTACTAGTATTCTCTCAATCCTATAGTGCTAAGTGGTTGAGCTTGCTCAACATATCTTATCCCTCAGCCGCCAAGCCAAAACTCCCAGGAGATCCTAACTATCCTACTTGAGCCCTGCTTGCTCAAGTAGGCAACCTGTATAAGAAAGCAAAGTGTTAATACTGTTGTTCTTTCTACAGAATGACGTTTCATGATGAGGAATTGCTCATGGTAGCCACTCCCTCATCATGGCCACCCTGGATGGGTTCCTTCTCAATATGAGTTTCTCTCGGGACCCTTGCGGTGACACGTTTTGGATAACATTTCTACAGTGACCCTTGCAGTGGCACTTCTCAATCTTGGACTTCTGCGGTGGCCCTTGGGGGGCACCTCTCGAATGTCATCGCTGCAGTGACCCTTGCAGTGACACTTCTCAATCTTGGACTTCTGCGGTGGCCCTTGCGGGGCACCTCTCGAATGTCATTGCTGCAGTGACCCTTGCAGTGGCACTTCTCAATCTTGGACTTCTGCGATGGCCCTTGCGGGGCACCTCTCGAATGTCATTGCTGTCGTGACCCTTGCAGTGGAACTTCTCAATCTTGGGGTTCTGCGGTGGACCTTGCGGGGCACCTCTCGAATGTCATTGCTGCAGTGACCCTTGCAGTGGCACTTCTCAATCTTGGACTTCTGCGGTGGCCCTTGCGGGGAACCTCTCGAATGTCATTGCTGAAGTGGCCCTTGCAGTGGAGTTGGAAGTTCCTTCTGCCCGTTACGCCCTGCGAAGCAGTGTGCTCCCTCAAAGAAAACACGTACAATTAGAAGCGTTGGGTGAGCCAAAGATAACACGATGAAACACTTCCAAATGTACATGAAGCAACTCTCAAAGGTGTATGATAACCTGGTAAGACCAAGGAAGTTCGTTGAAGGAGACCTCATTTGAAAGAAGTTGTAAAGCACATCAGAGGGCTCCCTCTCCCTAAGTTTGCTGTGAATTGGGAGGGCCCTTTCATTGTGAAGGAGACTCATGATTTAGGGTACTACTTAATTTCTAAAATGGAAGAGGATAACCCTTTTAAGAATAACAACAAATGGTTTAATGTTTATCATGTATAGGCTAGTAACCCAAGTTAGAATTTGTTTGTTTATTTTGGTGCAATCTATTGTATGAGTTATTTTCTCTTTTGTAATAAGATGAAAAGAGTTTGTTCGTAAATTGTAAATGCTTGAGCTTTGTAATAAAACATATATATTGCAATGAAACAATACATAATGACAAAATACTATATCTTTAATTGATGAGAGTTGGGTAGATTTACAAAATTGGGAGCTACTGCTAAGAATTACATTTGGTATAAGGAAAGAAAACAGACAAAATCAAGAGAAATGAATTCTCGACCAGGAGGAACCATAGATCAGGCTGGGAAAAAAAGTCCCTAGATAAGCCCGATGAAACCTCTAGATGGGTCTGCTCGGAAGCAACGAAGCCTTCGAGCCGTGTCTGAACTTGAGCTCTCTCAATCAACAAGGCCTCTCATTCCAGCTTAGCATTTTCCAAGGCTTCTTTGAGCGCCCTCACTTTTTCCTCAGCCACTACAAGTAAAGGGGCCAACTCTACTAGCCATTGCTCCTGAGACCACTAGCCGTTGACCTGTTTAAAATATTTCTCCTTCTGGGTTTCCAACTGATGTCTCTTTAGAAGCTTCAGGTAGTTGTTCATCCAAGTTAGTTAAAATCCATCCTTGTCCATTTCTTTTAAATTACCTAAGTGATGATTGATGATCACCCTGGTAAGGTTAGACGTTTGGGTATTGACGACCTCAGTAATAAAAGTCTCCAAACCTTATAACCTATGGATCATCACCAGTACGTTGGAGTGCAGGAAATAAATAATAAAAGTATCACTATGTTGATGGTAAATGAATTCAGTGAGGCATCGATCCATCGCGGAGACTTGAGGAGACTAACGAAGGACCATGAGGCAGAAGTCGAGTGGAGCCATATCTGGCGAGGGAACCTCACATCCTGACTCACTATCCACTGGCAAATTTGTAGTTGAACCACGATCGTCATTATTTGAGTTCTCATAGGGGACTTGATCTTCATGCATGGATTCAACTGCCATCGAAGCACACTGAACTGAGTTAGAATGATGGCAAGATCCCTCATAGCCTGCAAAAGAAAAAAAACTGACATCATGTTTTCATTGTTAAATCACCGTTATATGTGGAGTTTGATGAAAAATATTAACAAGTGTGTTTTCATTATTAAGTCACTGCTATAGGTGGAGTTTGACAAAAAATCTTAACAAGGGTGCTTTCATTGTTAAGTCACTGCTATAGGTGGCATTTGACAAAAAATCTTAACAAGTGTGTTTTCATTGTTGAGTCACCGTTATAGGTGGAGTTTGATGAAAAATCTTAACATGAGATTGAACATTGTCACCGTTATAGTGGGGTTTGAGATTGCGATTCTTCTAAAAAAAGATTGAACATTATCAAGATAAAAAGACAAACATATGCAAGAAATGAGGAGAAAATAGCGAAATACCATAGCAATGGTTAGAGAAAGAACGGGAGATATGGAAGAAGCTGCAATGACAGGCACTGTAGTGGGCATATTCATTTCCTCAGGAGCCTCCACACAAACCTCATCTAGAGGAACCTCAACCAAAGGAACCTCAACATTTGATGAAGCACCTAGCCCAAGAAAAGGAACTAGGGCCAAGGTTGAGGGAGAACTGGAATGAAAGGTTCGATCTTCCACAGGTACGTCAGCACTTGTACGGGTTAAAAAAGCAAGGGGGCAAGCAGATGAACCAACGGTAGACTGAGTGATGTGGGGAGCCACGAGTGAGGACAGCGGGATTAAACTTGGAGAAAGATGCAGCTACAAGACTAAGTGTTAGACGCAAAGAATGTCATGAAAAAAGGGGCAAAACATACATTTAAC
This sequence comes from Sambucus nigra, assembly GCA_949130495.1. NCBI lineage: Eukaryota > Viridiplantae > Streptophyta > Magnoliopsida > Dipsacales > Adoxaceae > Sambucus > Sambucus nigra. The sequence goes on along the minus strand of OX422222.1, from coordinate 117,098,406 downwards.
TTACCTTAGTGATATGGGCAAAAGGGGGAAACTCAGAGATGGGACTTAATAAAGGAAGTTGAATAAGGGCATCAACCAGTGATGAAGCAACTTCAACCTAAAACATAATAAAGCACTTAGAAGATCAAGGAAGGAAAGATAATTGAAAGATATACCAATCACTTAGCACTTATTACCTCGGAAGAACTTGGCAAAGTTAGAATCAAATCCAAAGGAACCACCGGCAGAGAGAGTGAACCAGAAGAAGCTATGGTAGTCTCCTCTGGATGAGAGGAAACCCCCACAGATTCAACGGGAGTAGCAACCCTCTTAGTAGCCTCATATGCACGCTTAGAGGCCGAACCACATGAATAAGTGAGACCTATCATGGGATAACGGGGAGGAGATAAATCGATCATAGAAGCACCAAAGCATCCTCCCACAAAAGGACTCATCGATGGAGAAGGCCTTTCTTCATCAACCTCCTAATGACGACAGGGAAGAAAGAACAAGTGTCAGAAAAGAGAAGATAATCCACTAAGCTATAAATGGCTAAGTATGGAAAGACTTACTTATTGCTCAAAAGAAGAGTGTGATGGTATGACAACGGGGGAAGTTAGAGGAGAAGAGTGATGAGAAGCCCTCTTGATGGAATCTTCTGAGACTTTAGGGCTATTATCAACCTATATAACTGCATCGGGAGAAGGAGGAGGAGAACTTCTGGGAGTAGTGGTAACTGCTATGGGTTGCCTTATAAAGGCCTGCCTTTTACTTGCTTTGGTTCCCAAAGTTTTCTTCCTCTTACCAGAAGTGCTAGTAGCAGAAGGACCATGGGAACCCATTTTTCTTTGCTAAGTCACCTTAGTGGGATCCACCACGATAGTGGGAAACGACTCAGGTGGAGGAACTAAAGGCCAAGTTTGTCAAAATATTTGTTGTAGCCATTCTACCTGCTTTTTAATCGCCTCCCATATTTCCTCAGGCACATCAATATTGGGAGGAATAGAGGCAATGGGAAAAGTATTTATAGGGGCTTGGGACTTACGTGGGGACCTGGGATTCAAAGAGGCCCCACTCCTAGTCTTCCTTAACTTTTATGAAGGGGTTATGAGGGACCCTCACCAGAAGCTGCACCAGCAGAGGCACCTCTAGTAGGGGGTTTAGGAATTATAGGTTTCTTAGCCTTCGCTGCAGCAACGGGGATTGCTGGGTAGTATGGAGGTGACTCGCTAGGAGGATCCTTCGGTGTTCGACTGAGAGGGAACTCAATTATTAGGATGAAATTCCCCTTTAGCCCCAGCTCCAAGGGAGGAAAACACTCTACAACGGGGTAAATAGGGGGACTTTGGATGAATTCGTGAATTTTAGCTTTCTGTCTTAGCCAATACTTCAACGTAAAATCACTAGTTAGATACCCTTCCTAGAAAGTCCAGGAATGGTAACACGACCACTTATGGTTGAGCAGATCATGTAAGCATTTGACACAGTGTAAAAGGCATAGGCCTCAGGAAAAGATGCCGTGGGGTGAGAATCTTGAAACCCCGACCGAGGAACCCCTTGGTCGTACTCAAACTGACGGCTGGAATAGTTGGGGTTATAATGTTCAGACGTGTATCCCCATTCATTGTAAGAGGACATATAGCATGGATTCAAGGCCAAAATGATGTCAAAATGAGGATCCTTCGCTATAAGATCCTTATAAGCGGGCCCCACTACCCTAGGTACATGACCAAAAAAGTTCCAAGTGTGGGCAAAGGAATCTTTGCTATAGGGCCTCATCAAGAAGCAACTTGCTTTATAAAAAATGCCGTGAAGCTCCTTTCTACTTTATTTCGTGTGAAAGCAAAAAAGGCGATGGGGCTTGATGATTTCTCTATAACGAAGGGGAACTCAATTGATGGATATCTTAAGAAAACAGAAGTAAAGAAAACCGATCAAAATGATGGCATTGGTAAAGTTGGCCAAGTTATATCTACCCAAGGACCATTTCATGTCTAGATGGGTCATGTCCAACCATGTATAAAGAGACCCTAAGGCCATGGCTGATAGAGGAAGTTTATAGCCTCTAGCCAAATGGACAGACAGATTAATCAAGTCCCTACGTGGTTGATAATTGGGTTTTCTAGGAAAGACAAAATGGGAAAGAATCACAAGTATGTAGGCTGGTAACTCAAGAGATGTACTTTTGCCTGGGCTAAATTCAATAGTGGGATTGGTATGGTAGAAGTATTTTATGAGATGAGTGAATGTAGATTTGTTGGAAGTACCGATACACCTCTTGAAAATCTGTTCCAGGTTTGCTCACGCCTTTGTCTCTTCGGTATCCAAAGCCTCATCATTATATGCCGAAATACCTATTGGATCAATCCCAAGAAGATAAAAAATGTCCTCAAGCATAATGGTGAACTCCCCTCATGAAACAACAAATGTGTGAGTTGTAATGTTCCAACGAGAGACAAAGATTTGGAAAGCAATGTTTTGTTGGGAGAGAGTGAACTCCCCAATCCAGGCAACTTGGTGGAGATTAACCTTGGAAAGAGCATCGGATTAAGTGGTCTGCATGAACGATTTCCAAGCTGCAAAGTGGGAGGGGGAACCACTAGGTCCTTCGAAATCAATATGGGACCAAGATAAGTCACCTCTGTCAAGACGAAACCTCATAGTCCCCTCTGGAGGAAAATAACCCCAAGTAGTGGAATCTTGGTCTTCATAACCCAAAAGCAAAGGGTCGTAATTGTCACTTAGAGTGTAAGTTTTGAGAGCGCCCTTAAAATCATCTTCCTCACTAAAAATGGGGGAACGATGATAGAAATGCAGTTGCTCTTGGTGCGCTTCCACTAGGGCAGTGGCATATAGGGCAGAGGTAGCACCAGGAGTAAGGTTTATTGCAGTGGAACACTGGTTGCAAGCGTGTTAGGAACACTTGAAGAAGCCATGACACGTGGAGATGAAAGAAGAAAGCCTAACAAGGAGCAAATAGGGAAAAAAAGGGTAGAGTATGGCCACAAGAGGCAGTGAAGAAGATGATGAAGGAAACGAAACCAGAGAAAATCTTGGTAATAATGGGGGTTTGAAGATTTTCTCTCTCTAAATGATTTGGGAATTGGAGAAGATGAAGGTAAGGTAAATTAAAAAAATAGCTGAGTGTTTGAATAATATCCGTTTGAAACTCTTAAGTTGGCTTTTGATTTTCCCACCACCATACGTGCAAAGCCACCCACAATCATTTCAAATGGACACGTGGAACTTCGGGGAGTGTCCTGACAGTTGAAAAGACGACACCACATCATGAATGAAGTGACGCATGGGGAATAGAAAGGGTTTCTTTCAAAATAAGTTATGACTTAAGCGCTAGAATTTTTGTCAGATACGTTAAATGTTCCACAACACAGAAGCTGTTACCACGGTTCAAAAAGTTATGATGTTCCCTCGCCATAAGTCCAAACGGTGTTTAGCTGTGACTCAGGTACATAAGGGAGGATTTTTTGCTTTTCGAACAAGATGAAATGATGGCATAAAATAACCCAAATAATGGAGAACTTTTCTTTTGAAGAGACAGAACGGATGAGGAACGACGATAGGAAAAAGTTACGATGTCCCTTATCCATTAACTGACGATTTGTAATGCTTTGGTTCAGGTACATCAGGGATAATTTTGCTTTTTCCTAGCAATGATAATGGCAGAAATTGTAATGTAGATAGAGATGTAAGAATTGTTTCACAAATAGAAGGTTCATCGAATTGAGAAGTTTTCGTGCAGACATTTCTTATTACCACAACAAATCTCTACATGAAGGGGCAAATATAGGGGGCTTGAAGATAATCTCGAGATTAAAGATAATACCCCAGCTAATACAACAGGCTTAAAGGAATAAGGTAGTGAGGCAGCTTATGCGAGGTAGATCGGTGAGGTAGCTCAAGCAAGATAGGTCAGCGTGGTAACTCAAGCGAGGTAACTTAGCGTGGCAGCTCAACGTGGCAGCCTAGGGAGATCTTTCAGTGAAGTAACTGGCCAAGAGGGCTCATCCTTTAACTTTGTTGTCTTACTTAGTCTTGTTGTATCTTTTTAATGTTGGCTACAAGCTATAATGATTGTAATGATGTAACGATTATAACACTATTCAATGTGAGGTCAAACGGTACTCGCGAGAGACTAGGTCTGGCAAGGTCTGGGAGAGCTTTCATGCTCTATGGTGAGACCTGATCATAGGGAAATTCAGGGGGACTTGGTTTGGAGGATTGAGAAGTGAGGAAGCATTGGGTTTTATCCTAACCATCTTGGATACACCTGGTAAAACACCAAAGGACCTTTGATCGTGGAATCTTAGGCAAAGAATCCTTGAGTTTCATCGTGCATTTAGTTGTGAACCAAACAACCCTCTACTTAATGTCACATCTTCTTTAAGTGATGTCACTAGCCAACTAAGAAATGTCAAATCTGCACTTAAGTAAACCACCATTGCATGTGGGACTGCCAGACAATTGGTGAGCCACCTCTATGATGACAACCCCCTGACGCATAGTGGTTATGCAAAAGGAATGTTTTGGCATTTAATGTTATGACGTGGAGTTGACTAGTCCATCAAGAATTTAATGTTTGTGACATAAAGTATGAGGGATGTCTTTCACAGTTGTAAAATACCAAGGCACCTCGGGAGAGGTGGGGTGGGGGGGATATTTATGGGCATCAACAACTTCTGAGGGGGCAGGATGGTTATTTAGAGTTCTCTCTAGAGAATTATTAGCGAGAGAGAGAATATACCAGAGAGAAGTTATTGCAAACAAGAGCTCTTACTCACCCACCATTGCCATTTATTGTGAAGCTTTTATAGCTATCTGCATATCTTTGAGGGTTGTTTGGTGTGTTTGGCTGCCTGGCGCGGTGTATCTAGGGTGCTTACTCCGCTCTCCCTCTGACTGAGTTGTTTTTGAGTTTCCTTTATTGTTGTTTGGGTTATGTATGAGTGTATTATGAATCTAATCTGAGTGTTGATAAAATATAATATTATGTGTTTATTTATGTTCATTAAAGAGTTTTTGGGGTATCATTTATCACCATACCTATTGCGGTTACACCTTAACTAGTATTACCATAATCCCAAGCTACAAGGGGACTACCCTCTTACACGGTGAGGATAGTGATTCACCAAGTATGAGATCTATGTAGGATAATGTGAGTATTGGTGTGGGAGAGAGCAAGATTCCTTACCACCCTATAAGAGACTTCTTATATTTTGGGTGAACCGTCTTTTTGGGGTGCATTATATTCCTGTATATTGCAAGGAAATTTCACTTTCAAAATGGAATTATTCAAATCCTTCCTCCATTTCACGACATGAAGCCGGAGAAGCTATATCTCCACATTCGAGAGTTTTGGAGACATGTGAGGCATTTAATGACCAACCTTGCATACAAGATGTTATACATCTCAAGGTTTCTCTCTTCTTGCTTAAGGACAAGGCTAGGACTTATATTTGGTCATTAGCGTCAAACTCTATTGGTACGTGGAGGGATATGCAAGAAAGATATCTTAAAAAGTTCTTTCCCACCCATAGGACCAACGTTATCAAATCTCAAATTCAAACATCTAAATAGATTGATAATGGGCCCTTTGATGGGTGTTGGGAGAGGTTCAATGACTTGGTTAACATGTTCCCACATCATCTCCTTCTTCCATCACGGGCTTATGCTATGCTGAAAATAACTCATAGAAATAATGTGCCCTGGAGAGCTATTTGGGTTAGATATAGATGATGCAGAGGCCAATTTTAATCACACCTCTAAGACAACTCAATATTAGGAAACATCAAATTTGAGTACCCATCCCAAGGCTACAAACACGTCAATATCCCCTTCCTCATTTGAACTTTACCATTTGGACAAGGAACCCAAGTTGAAGCTGAGAACACACTATATAATGACTTACTTGAGTCTACATATATAGGAGTTCCAACTAGTTTGAATATCTAGACAAGATAGGTTAGATTTTATGAGAACTCCATCTCCTCAAAGGTTCAAGAACAATGAAGAAATCATGTCCAACAAAATTCTCAAGATCAACATAAACGGAAGTAATTTCTACCTTAAAACCACAAATAGGACACACTCACTGCATTATTCATATATCCTATTTGCATTTATGGTTTTACAACACTTTAAGACTTTTTAAATCTCTTTAATAAAATTCAAAAATTTTATACAATTTTAAATTGATTTTTGAACTAATTAAAACTTGGTTTTAAAAGTGTTGTGGGTAATATTTGGATTTCAAAAAGTTATTTTATTTACTGATTATTTGCCTGGGTAGAATCCAAAATCACTAGAGAATTCAAGGCGTGGTGTGTAATTAGTTTCAAACACGCATTTTTTATTGCATCTGGTGCATAAACGTGTTAGTGTCCTGATGACTTAGATTGTGTTTTCTATAAGACATAAAACTGTTATACCTTCTGAGCCCATGGAGAGTCAATCCTTGTAACCCAGTTTAAACCAACTACTAAACGTTTAAACCACCGTTTGTGATGAACCGTTGGATTTAAATGAAATGGTCAATATACAATTCCAGCCATAGGATTGAGTTCGAGGTTCTAGATCCTTCTTCGTTTAGTATAAATAGGACCCAAGTCTCAGCCATTACAGATTTTTGCCATTTCATGAGACTTGAGAGAGAAGAGAGAGAATAGAGAGAGGGGAGAAAAGAGGGAAAGGAAAGAGAAAAAAGAGAGAGAAAAAACCCTAATTTCTTTGTAGTCCAACCTCTGAGTGAGTTATCCCAAAACCAAACACGAAAACCTAAACGTTCCATACACCAGGAAACCTATTTTTGAGAGTTAGACGGTGTTGATTTTATTTTTCGTTTGAAGACCTCTTCAAATCCTTGGTTCTCTCAGAACTCATTTCTAAGAGAGAACTGAGTTTTTCTAAAAAGAGAACATCACGCGATTTATTTTCTTTTACTCTTTTTAGATCTAGTATTTTCGATTTTTTCTGTTTCAATGAATTTTGAAAAAGAAATTATTAAGTTTCAAAGTATTTTCATATTCATTGAGTTATTTGTGTTTTTGATTTTCTATTTCATGTTTTTTGAAATACGTGTGTACAAAAATAAAAAGAACACAAAGAATGTTTGTTAAAAGTTTTAAAGCATAACCATAGATCTGAAAAGAAGTTTATGTCAAAATACGTTGAATCAGCATCTGCATGTTAAGTCTGAATCTGTTTTAATAAAGTAGACTTCTAGTCTAGTTTGGATCTCAATTAGAGGTTTACAATTTCAAAAATATTTTCAAAATACTGAAATTGTTTAAGACCTTAAACCGTCTTCTGAGCAAGGTATTCTTGAGATTTATGGATAAATAAAAAGCTCAAGAAGTCTTGGCTTCAAAATACGGATTCAGAAATAACCTATCATTTTAGAACTATTCTAATTTGTTAGTATTGTTTGTATAATTTTGAGAGGGTGAGTAGCATATTTGCATGCAGTAGCACATCACAAACACTATCTCACATGAACACTTAGGCACTGTGGTTCTATCTGAGAATCTTGGATTTGAAAAGAATTGATGGAATCAGAATTCAAAGAGAAAGAGATCAAGGAAAAATAAAAGAAGCAGCAAGAAAAGATTAGTCCTATTAAGATTATCTTTGGAGTGGAGAATCTCATGTAGGTACATTCTGAACTTTGGTTAGGATCTTTGTGGTTTGCTTAAGTGTTGTAACTTGATTCTTTATTCTAGTGAATTTTTATTTTGTGCCGTAGAGGGCACCATGGATGTTTCCCTTGTTTAAGGGTTTTACCAAGTTAAAAATTCCTGTTTATTTCTTTGAATTTTCTTAACTGTTGTTGTGATTGGGACTTCATGATAAATTTAGTAGATGTTTCTTAAAAATTAAAAAGAAGGGGACCAACTATCAAATCTATACCATATATTCAGAAAGTCTTTTATAACACATCTTGCATTTTTCGAAACGAGTTTTGCCCAAAATTTTTATTCGGAGTTTACACAACGTATAACAGTTTGTTATTAATCTTGTAAATAAGATTTTTAACCCTAAAGCTTTTCTTCAATTGGTATCAGAGCTGGAACATCTTTTGTGATCCTGAAACTTGAGAAATTATTTTCGAAACTTCTTTCTGAAATTTTTTTTTAATATGGAAGAGAAATTTGAGAAGTTAGGTAACCTATCCAGACCACCACTCTTTGATGGAAATAATTTTTCGTACTGAAAAGTATGAATGATTGCTTTCATTCAAGGAACCTTGGGTGATGAAGTTTGAGAAATGATTGAAACACGTTTTGAACATCCTACTAAACCTACTTCAGCCACTGATCCAATAAGAATTAAGAAACTTCTTAGTGAATTTACTAAGGAAGAGAAAAAAGCATCTCTAGATAATAACAAAGGAAATAATGCCATTTTTATGTCCATAAATGAACATGAATTCAAAAGAATATCCATATGTTCTACTTCCAAAGAGGCATGGGACATGTCAGTCATTGCTCATGAGGGTGATGAATGTGTCAAAGCAGGAAAAACTCAAATGCTCATTCAGCAATATAACACCCTGATTATGAACGACAATGAATCTTTTGACGATTTCTACATAAGGTTAACTGATATCTTTACAAAAATTCATGCTAATGGTATAACCTATAATAGAAAGGAAATTGTTTCAAATATTCTTAGGTCATTGCCACCTAAATTTGACAACAAGAGATATGCTATTGAATAAATGAATGACCCTAATATGACTCCTGAATGACTTAGTAGTAAACTGAGGACTATAGAATTGGAACTAGACTTTAAAAATAAATTGAAGAGACAAACTAATAAGGCCTCTAGTTCAAATGTTGTGTTTTCATCTAAATTGTCAGTGCTTAAATTGAACACTATAGACTTTGACAGTGACTGTCTTGAAAACTGTGATTTGGAAAACCTTGACAATGAAATATCTCTTATGAGTAAGCATTTCAAAAAGATTTTAAAATTTAGAAATGATGTAGCCTCTAAACAAGGCAAATCAAATTATCAAGGCAATCAATTTCACAGACCTCATGACAGAGACAATACCAAACACACTTATGACAATAGGAGGAATTATGACCCAAACAGACGTAAACCTGACAAAAAATATGTTAAATGTCACTGTTATGGCAAACTTGGTCACTATGCTAGTAAATGTCTAACTAGTTTTAATAATAATAATAAGGCCAATATGTGTAAGACATTGGATGACTCTAGTGATTCTGATGAGGATGAAACTGAGTCAACCCAGATAAATGAATACTGCATGTCTTTCTTTGCTATGATAATATATAATGATGATGCATTCTTGCCTGCTCATGAATTCATTATGCCTGTTGATGTTGTTAATGATATTCCTCATAATTCTATTCTTATAACTACTGAATGTTGTGAGAGTCAAAGTGAGAATGTTGATGACGAATTGAATGTGTGCTTGAGTAATGCACCTACCAAAAACATAGGGGACACTTCACACGACGCACATAGTGAGTTTGATGCTAATCTGCCTGATTTACATGAGTTATACACTAAAACGGTTAAGAAGAGTGCGCGCCTAGAAAAAATGATAAAAATCTTAAGTGACCGTATCGATTTCCTTAATTAAACCGTTGGGAAGAACACTGAAGATTATACTGCCCATTGTGTTTCTCATGAGACTGAGATTGAAGACTCTGCTTTGAAAATCTTGGATATAGTTGAGTAATGGATATAGTTGCCCAAGGGTATTGGTCTGTATATAGTTGAATAATGTATTTTTTTTATCTTATTTTCGGTTCTAGGATGGGAATGAGTAGTTAGAATTTTTGTATATGATAATAGGATTTTTCATTTTGAACCACGAGTTCTGAATACTCAAGGGAATTTTGTCTCTAATATCCAAAGGGGGACATTGAGAACACACTATATATTGACTTTTCTGAGTCTACATATATAGGAGTTCCAACTAGTTTGGATATCTAGACAGAATATGTTAGATTTTATGGGAACTCCATCTCCTCAAAGGTTCAAGAACAATAAATAAATCCTCTGCAACAAAATTCTAACAATCAACATAAAGGGAAGTAATTTCTACCTTAAAACCACAAATAGGACACACTCACTAAATTATTCATATCTCCTATTTGCATTTATGGTTTTACAACACTTTAAGACTTTTTAAATCCATTTAATTCAATTCAAAACATTTTATACAATTTCAAATTGATTTTTGAATTAATTAAAACTTGGTTTTAAAAGTGTTGTGGGTAATATTTGGATTTCAAAAAGTTATTTTATTTACTGATTGTTTGCCTGGGTAGAATCCAAAAGTGCCAGAGAATTCAAGGTGTGCTATGTAATTATTTTCAAACACGCATTTTTAATTGAATTTGGTGCGTACACGTGTTAGCGTCTTGGCGGCTTAGATTGTGTTTTCTATAAGACACCAAACTATTATACCTTCTCAGCTCTTGGATCAACCTTGTCAACGTTGTGCATGCATTGAGAGTTAATCCTTGTCACCCAGTTTAAACCAATCACAAAACATTTAAACCACTGTTTGTGATGAACCGTTGGATTTAAGTCAAATGGTAAATATACAATCCCAGCCATAGGATTGAGTTCGAGGTTCTGGATCCTTCTTCGTTTAGTATAAATAGGACCCAAGTCTCAGCCATTAAATATTTTTGCCATTTCGTGAGACTTGAGAGAAAAGAGAGAGTAGAGAGAGAAGGGAAAAGAGAGGGAAATGAAAGAGAAAAAAAGAGAGAGAAGAAACTCTAGTTTCTTTGTAGTCCAACCTCTGAGTGAGTTCTCCCAAAACCAAACACCAAAACGTAAATGTTCCATACACCAGAAAACCAATTTTTGAGTGTTAGACATTTTAGGGTTTATGTGTTTTTGGTGTTGAGTTTATTCTTCGTTTGAAGACTTGTTCAAATCCTTGGTTCTCTCAGAACTCATCTCTAAGAGAAGCTTAAGTTTCAGTGTTGAAACTGAGTTTTTTAAAAAAGAGAACATCACACGATTTATTTTCTTTTACTCTTTTTAGATCTGGTATTTTAGATCTTCTCTGTTTCAATAAATTTTGAAATAGAAACTTTTAAGTTTCAAAGTACTTTCAGATCTAGTGAGTTGTTTGTGTTTTTGATTTTCTATTTCATGTTTTATGAAGTACGTGTGTACAAAAATAAAAAGAACACAAAGAAAGTTTGTTAAAAGTTTTAATGCATAAATATAGATCTAAAAAGAAGTTTTATGTCAAAATATGTTGAATCGGCCTCTGCATGTCAAGTCTGAATCTGTTTTAATAAAGTAGACTTCTAGTCTAGTTTGGATCTCAATTGAAGGTTTACAATTTCAAAAATATTTTAAAAATACTGAAATTGTTTAAGACCTTGAACCGTCTTCTGAGTAAGGTATCATTGAGATTTGTGGATAAATAAAAACATCAAGAATTCTTGGCTTAAAAATACAGATTCAGAAATAACCTATCATTTTAGACCTATTGTAATTTGTTAGGATTGCTTGTATAATTTTGAGAGGGTGAGTAGGATGTTTGCATGTATTAGCACATCACAAACACTTTCCACTACACCAAAATGGGCAAATTGTCACCTTTCAGCCGGCCAGCCTTGTCAAGGTCATTGACCGTGACAAAAAAACACGCGTTTTATGTCACGGTCATTGACCTTGACACGACCGTGACAACAAATTGTCACGGTCATTGACCGTGACAAGTCCGTGACAAGTCCGTGGCAAGTAAATTTGTCACGGACTTGTCACGGTCAATGACCGTGACAATTCGTGTCACGGTCAAAGACCTTGACACGACCGTGACAATGTTCGCAGCAAAAACCCTATCCCCCTTCTTTTTTCCCTCCCGCGCCGTTCCCTCCATCTCTCTCTCTCTCTCGACGCTGCTCTCTCTCTCTCTCTACTTTCAGGTCCATTTTCTCTCTCTCTCTCTCTCTCTTCCATTTATATATATATTTGTGTGTATATTTATGTGTGTATGTGTATATATATATGTGTGTAGGTGTGTGCGTGGAGGGGGGCAGGGGGTGGGGTAGGGTGGGGCGGGGTGGGGCAGGGTGGGGGAGGGGGTGGTGGAGGGTGGGGTGGGGTGTGTGTGTGTGTGTGTGTGTGGTGGTGTGTGGTGGGGGAGGGGGTGGGGTGGGGTGGGGTGGGGTGTGTGTGTGTGTGTGGTGGTGTGTGGTGGGGGAGGGGGTGGATGAGGGGTGGGGTGGGGTGGGGTGTGTGTGTGTGTGGTGGTGGTGTGTGGTGGGGGAGGGGATGGGGTGTGGTGGGGCAGGGGGTGGGGTGGGGTGGTGGAGGGGTGGGGTGGGGTGGGAAATCATATGAAATGAATTCAAATTATTGTTGTAGCACTAAGAGAATAAATGAAAATGAATTGAAACTATGAAATTGTTATGGAATATAATAAATTTGGAACTATTGTCTTTTCAACCATCCAATAAAAGTTTTCCTTCATGGAATGTTAGAATTGTTTCTAGGATAATAATCCTACTATAAGATAATTGCTCAAAATAAATATTGAATAATAATTACTAAGATATCAATTCAAATAAATAACCTAACCAAAAGAAATAAAATAAAATATCAAATAAATTATCATCCACCTCATAGACATTCCCTACCAATCATTTTAAGATAATTTTTTTCCTTATAAAGATAAATACCTTTGATTGCAAAGCATGCACTTGTATTATTATTATTATACAACATGTATTATTTCGACGTGTAATTCTAAAATCTCATCTAGTTTTGTATACTATTTTTAAAATCATACTATCAATTCACGAGACACTAAACAAGAAAGAGGGCATATTAATTTGGAAATGCTTGTTTTTCTTTCTAGAGATCCGTGTCGTCAAAACTTGGTAGTGTTCGAGTGTGTTTTTATCACTAAATAATTATTTCACTAACAAATACTCCTTATATCCTAGATTAAGAGTCCATATTTAATTTTTGTACTTACTAATAATACACTTAATCAATGGCTAGGATTAACCCTTATTCACTATCATGAAATTTGGTTAATTGATTATTTAAAAAAAAAAAGCAAAAGTAGACTAACATATATACACAACACTAAAAGTAGACATCAATTTTATAAATAATTGATATTTTCATTCAAAATAAATATTTCATTCAAAAATATATACACAACACTATAAATTATTATGTACAAACTTTGGTTCTAGACCTATGTTGTTGGATTTGGATGTTGGGTGTTGATTAGTTGGTATTATTGGGAAGATTGGGTTAAGTTGAAGCATATGTTGTTGGAGTTGAAAATTAAGTATTTTCAAATAATGACCCCGAAACATAGAAATTCAATCTCAAGCAATTTAATTTCAATCTCTACAAATTTATGCATGTATTCAAGGGATTTATGAAGGATTAATATTAAAATTCAATTCCTATACATAATCTAAAAATTATAACTCAGATTCAACTAGAAATAAACCAAACCAAAGTTAGTTAAATAAACCAAAGGATTAATATTAAAATTCAACTCTATTAGTTAAATTATAAATGTAATAGAATTAATCCATATAAATCACATAGGCTCGATACAAATATTCTAATTAATTTGCCTCAAATTTGATGAATAACAAGGGCTAAAAGTATTGTTCATTTAATTCAATTAGGTAAAACCCATGATAATGAAATTTATGCTACAATTATAATTACAAAATTGAAACGAAATGGTATTGACGGAACTTACACATACGTTATAATATAGACAGAACATTTTTTTATCTGTACTAATAACATTTTTTTACAGCAAAAATGTCTCCTTCAGATGTTAGGGCGAAGATGATGATGTCGTCATCTGGGTTCGGTGGTAGCGGAGGCGACGAGGGCTCCTCCGCCCCTAGGCTCCCCAAATATGGAAAATTTGGGATTACCATCGAAAACAAGTCGGAGCTTTTAGCGAGATCCCTCGAGCTGCTAAAGACGGTCATCGGCCCGGGGTTTATGAGTTGGAAGGAGGTGCCGTATGAGCTCAAGTTAGCTGTTTGGGCGGCACTACAGGTAATATTTATATGAATATTTCAATTTCAATTTCAATTTATATTTATATTTATATTTATATTTATATTTATATTTATATTTATATTTATATTTATATTTATATTTATATTTATATTTATATTTATATTTATATTTATATTTATATTTATTCGCAACTAACATTGTATTTGTTGGACAAGAACAATTCAACTTGGATCCAAAGCTACGCGATTCCGTCTTGGAGCAGTTGAGGGAGCAACACAAGACGTGGAAAAAAAATATGCGGACACGGTACTTTGGAAAAACACGAGAGACCATTTTACAATGGCGCGGATCCGTCCCGCCCAAGGAGCCGATCTCATTGGCACAATGGCAAAAGTTCATTGAAAATGAGATCGAGGATCGACAATTGGCATCTCGCCAATCGGGGAGGGAAAATCGGGCTAAAAATACGGACGTGCACTACTCCGGCCGGACCTCTTACGCTGAGGTGGAGCATAGGATGAAGGTAATATTTAATTTATCTATAACTACAGAAATATATTATTGGATATTATTTTACTTTGCGGGGCCGATACTAATTTTACTTTACTTTATTTTATTTCAGGGGGTAGGGAGTGGGCCAGGGGGTAAGCCACATAGGCTCGATACTTATGTGGCTCTTCGGACGAAGAAGGGGAAGGACAAGGAGGTGTCCCCGAGCGTCGCAGCCACGATTGTAAGTAATCCGACAGTTTAATTATTGTTAATTACGTTATAATTTTTTAGTTTACTTATTTTACTAATCATGTGCTTTTTGTCGTTTCAGGCAAAGCATAAGGAAGTGCATGAGTCGCAGTCTGATGCCGACAAGGCATCTTTGTCCACAGACGCACTCAGCCAAGTGCTTGGCTCTGATCGCAAGGGGAGGACAAGGGGAGTGAGCTCGCGGGTGGCCAAATCTAGGATCATCGGATTGGAGACGAGCGACACCGGGTTGGCTCGAACGGTGGATTCACACGACGCGAAGCTGTATCGTTTGGAGGCGACGGTCCAAGATATGTACGCATTCATGAAGCGTACGTTGGGTGGAGACCGTAAAGAGAAAGGTAAAGGGAAAGGGAAGGAGAAGGCGGTGGAGGAGGAGGTGCGGGAGGACGAGGCGCAGGATGACGAGGATGTGGACCTCGCTGCTTCATCACCGACACGTTCGTACTTCGACGATCCACTTCCCTATTTGACGCCCTCCAACAGACCATTATCGATAATTGGTTGGCCGAGCGTGTTCATATTGGACATATTTGATGGCCAGCGGATAGGGCGGGGGTTGAGGGACCCGGATATCGTCGAGGGTGGAATAGTCCATGGACGTGTGCTTCAACAGATGGAGTCCAGGGTGCTCGTCACACATGTCATAACCGGGAAGGAGAACTCCCTATTGTGGTTGCGCGAACAATGCGGCACGACGTATATTAGTGGGTGCGTCAATTCGTATGTCGTGTGGCCTACTCACCTCCTCAGTTTTATTCAAGACATGTAGTAACATTATTTTCTAGTTTGTCCATTTTAATTATATTTGGATTATATCGTCATGTATATTATTTTTACTTTGAAGATTTGGATTATACTGTCATGAATATATATTTGCATTATCTTTAGTTTGTGTTGGATATATGATGTTTGGAACAGGTACAACGTTGCTATAACAGGTACAAATATACTGCTGGGCAGTGGCACTGGCCATACTGCCCAGCAGATTTTTTTAAAATTCTGCCCAGAATTGTCACGGTCATTGACCGTGACAAGTCCGTGACAACATTTGTCACGGACTTGTCACGGACTTGTCACGGTCAATGCCCGTGACAATTTTTTTTAAAAAGGGTCACGGCTTTGTCACAGTTATAAACCGTGACTAAACGTGTCACGGTCATGGCCCGTGACACGACCGTGACACAAAACACGAGTTTTTTGTCAAGGTCAATGACCGTGACAAAAAAAGTTGTCTCGCCTCGAAATGTCACGGTCATTGACCTTGACAAGGTGAATTTGTCAAGGTCAATGACCTTGACAAATGGGCAGATTTGGTGTAGTGTTCTCACACGAACACTTATACACTTTGGTTCTATCTGAGAATCTTGGATTTTGAAAGAGTTGCTGGAATCCGAATTCAAAGAGAAGGAGATCGATGAAAAAGCAAAGAAGAAGCAAGAAACGATCAGTCCAATTCAGATTACCTTTTGAAGAGGAGAATGAGTATGATGAGGGAGATGCTTTGTGAGAGTAAATTCAAGGATAACTTGAGAAGTGTATGTTGGGGGAGGATGAGACATATTCCGTTGTTATCTCCTCTAGCCTAGATACGGAGCAAGAAGGGAAGTTTATGGAAATATTGAGGAAGCATAAGTCTTCTTTTGGTTGGTCGATAGCGAATTTGAAAGGCATAGGTCCATTGATTTTCACTTACAAAATCCATCTAGAGGAGGACGATAAGCCCTTTAGGGAAATATAAAAAAGGTTGAACCCGTTAATCAAATATCTAGTTAGAACGAAAATAATTAAGATGTTGGATGCACACATAATCTATCCCATCTTAGACAGTAAATGGGTTACTCCAATCCAAGTTGTTCCCAAGAAATCAGGAATGACTGTGATAGAGAACACTAAGGGAGAGATTATTCCAAAACGTACCACCACTGAGTGGCGCGTTTGCATTGATTATTGAAAACTCAAAGTCGATATAAAGAATATTACTTCCCTTTACCGTTCATGGATCAATTGCTCGAAAGAGTGTCGGACCCCCATTTTACTATTTTTTAGATGATTATTTTGATTATAACCACACAGAGGTGGATATTACGGATTAAGAAAATACAACCTTTAGATTTGCTTTTGGTACTTTTTCCTATAAAAGGATGCCGTTTGGGATATATAATACACCGGTAACCTTTC
The DNA here is from genome assembly GCA_949130495.1 of Sambucus nigra. Lineage (NCBI taxonomy): Eukaryota > Viridiplantae > Streptophyta > Magnoliopsida > Dipsacales > Adoxaceae > Sambucus > Sambucus nigra. The sequence continues at coordinate 117,081,450 of OX422222.1, read as the reverse complement.
AAAGATGCATATTGAGTTATTTTAGTGACATGGTTGAGAGAGGCCTTGTTAATGCCAAACATTATCGGCCTACGTGGACCAATCAAAAGTGAACACATGTCCTCCTACAGGGCCAAAATCCTAGTCAACAGAGAGTAACTCTGCCAACCAACATGAAGAATGTCAACTGTAAGGACATAAATTTACAATTGAGTCCCTGTATTGTTTTGACTTAATTTCATGAACAAAACTGTGTTTGTAATATGTCATAGGGAGAATTTTATTTTGTCACGATCCCACTTAGTTTATGACATATTGAAGAAATTTAAGACGTTGCGGAAAAACTTCAAAGAAATAATCATGCCTATTTTTTTTTTGTGCAAGTTTGCTCATCTTCAAAGTTAATTTCATTCCGAGATCACTCAGGTATGAATGCGTATAATTAATGGTGCTTGGAATTATTTTATAAAAGATAAGGATGTAATTTTTATATAGAAAAAATGATTTTAAATGTTTTAAAAGTGTTTTAATGGTTTAAACTTCGTTTTATGATGATAAGCTCGAAATAGAGTTTGACTAATTTGTATCTCTTAGTTAAGAGACGTTTTTATCTGAAAGTCAAAGAAAGTCAAATTTTCGCAAGGTCGCTCCAGCGACATTGGATCTCGTTCGAACGAGATACAATGTCGCGCGAACGACATGCTTAAGTCGTTCGAACGACACATTTTTTGAGGCGGAATTTAAATCCTATTTAAATAGTGTTTGCATCATAATTTCGGAAGGGTGCTTTCTGCAAAAAAAATTTACGAACCAGAACCTTGTTTGCACATGTTTTCTAAGGTTTAAAAGTCTTAAACACATCCTTAGAGTTTGCAAAGATCCGAGTTATCATTCTTATATGTTTAAGTGATCTTGCGGCACCAAAGTTGTTTGTTCTACACATTGAACACAAAGGGTTTTGCGGTGAAGAAGCGACGGACATCGTGTTCGACATCGTAGACGTATCAAAGCCATATCGGTGGACACCGAGACATACGTGGACGCGTTTGATGTGGACAGAGATCGTGGAAGATGGAATTTCTGCGTGGGCACTATTGAAGAACGGTTGAAGATCAGAAGGAGCGTTAAGACCCGTGAGGATCGAGTCCTAGTGTAAGGCTAATCTGTCTTTGTAAAATCATTGTTCATAGTGATTGTCTGGCTTGGGCCGTCCGAGGTTGTTTTCCTGTTTTTTGGTTTTTTCCTCGTACATCCGACGTTGTGAGTATTCTTTACTTTAATTTACTTGCTTTAATCACTAGATGCATGTTTACGATTAATCAAGATAAAATTGGTTTAAAGTAAGAATTGACTTTTCACAACTTGGTTTGGTGCATAATTAAAAGTTGGTTCTTTTTCGGAGAAAAATTGGTTTTGTTTGAAAACACACATATCGGGCACTCCTCAAATTGGTATCAGAGCGGGTTACGCTAATTTATTGCGTGATCCTGATTTTTCGAGGATTTACTTTCTGATACAATTTGTCTACTCACGTTTACAAATTGGTATCAGAGCCAGAAAACTTTTTTATTTGTTTTGTGATCCCATGTGTTTTCAGAGATGAATTCTGGATATAATGAATTTTCTCGAACTCCTGTGTTTGATGGAACTAATTACACTTATTGGAAGATGAGAATGAGATGTGCTTTAAAATCTATTGATGAGCGTGTTTGGCTTGCAGTTGAGAAAGGTTGGACACCCCCTGTCACTATTGTAGGTGAAGTCACCATTTTAAAGCCTGTTGAGTCTTGGACCGAAACTGAACAAAGACTTGCACAATATAATTCTAAGGGTCTGCACGTTATTTCTTCACATGTCACACACGAAGAATATAACATAATTATGACTTATGAAACCTCAAAAGAGGCTTGGGATATTTTGTCACTCACTCACGAGGGCACTAGCACGGTTAGGGCGTCAAAACTTCAAAATCTCACTACACAGTTTGAGACCATTAGGATGTTAGAGAGTGAGACCTTTGATGAGTTTTATGCTAGGTTGTCCAATATTATCAACTCATCATTTAACCTAGGTGAGAAAATTCTCGACAATTGTGTCATTAAGAAAATCCTTAGGTCGTTGCCTAGTAGGTTTGATGCGAAAGTGACCATTTTAAACTCCTTAGGTAGGTTAGAGTCAACGAAACTAGAAGATATTATAGGTGACTTACAAACCTATGAAATAGACATGATTACCTCCAAGCAAGTGCCTAAGAAAGAAAAGGGTATTGCTTTGAAAACCCGAAAGAAGGAAATTAAAGTTTCGGATTTCGATTCCGATTTTGAGGTTGTTGCTTTGTTGGCAAAGAAATTTAAAAAAATTATTAAGTTTCAAAAGCAATCGAAAGATGCCAAGAAATTTGAAAAATTCAAGAACAACAAAGTGGATCCCACCTCTAAGGATAAGTTTGAAAAGACTAAGAGAGATGAGTCGGATAAGTGTTTTGGGTGTGAGGGGTACGGTCACAAAGTTAAGGAGTGTCCCACTAGACTTAAGAAAGAGGGAAAGCAACCCGTTGTCTATAATGCCACCTTAAGTGATATTGAACCGGAAGAGGGAGAGAGTTCCCCCATTGACCGTAACTTTGTTGCGTTTATGGCATGTCATGTGAGCGACGACGACAATACTCATGTGAAAGACACTTTCAAGGAGGTTTTGAGTGTATCCCATGTTAGTGAGGGTGAAGAGAGTGACGAGGAGGAGATAGATGTGAAAGAATTGCAAAATACGTTTACTGAGTTGTATGCCGAAACGGTGAAGGTGAAAAAGGCTAACTAAAAATTGTAATCTAAGTTGAATGAGCATTCCATAGAAAATAATGATAGTTTAATTGAGGATCTTAGGTCACGAGAGAAGAAGTTTAGGGAGAAACTAGAGTTTGTGGAGAAAGAGAGAGACAATCTCCGTGGTTTGATGGAGTCCTTGAAAAAGGAGATTTTAGAGTTTGAGGAAACTAGGCGTTTACTCGAGTCTAGGATTCTTGAGTTGGAGGAAAGGTTGAAAGACTAGTCTAGAGTCAAGTTGGCTAGGTCGGAGAAGTTAGATAAGATCCTAGGCACCGTCCAAATTAAGGGAGATAGGGAAGGTATAGGTTTTGGTGAGAGAGTTGTTCCAATTCCCCCCGCAAGTGTGAGAAACACTAGGATGGTTAGAAAAGGTTGACATAAAGGTAATCATTACCACCACCACTTCACTTTCTCATTTTGTGGTAGGAAAGGTCACCTTAGGCGTTATTGTTATGACCTCAGACAAGCTCCTAGGAAGTTTAGGAATAAAAATGCCCCGGTTCCCAAAAACCCCAAGCGTCGTTTTACACCTACTTGGGTTAGGAAATCAGATTTAGTAGCTTTAGGAGTTAAACTTCATGATTCTCGTTTGGGTGCACTTGATTCTTCCCATGCTAAATCTAAAGGATGATAGTGTTGCCATGTTTTTCGTATGCTAGTTTGCTTCATGATATATTCATTGCTAGTATTATGACATATGTATCATTTTGTATTATAGTTTTCATTTATTTGAAGTCTTATTAGAAAAATCCAAAAAGATTTTGCTTTTCTTTGAGTCAAAATATGTTTGAAAAGCCAAAAAGATTTTCAGTTTTTGTTTTTGAGTTTACATGTTTGATGTGGCATATTGGTGTGCTTGGACCCCCCCCCCCCCATCGTTTCATTATCCATGTGGCTAGGACATTTGGTCATTATTATCTATTCTTAGAATGATCTTAACCATTGTTTATATGGGGTTGTTTCGAAGTTGATATGCATTTTGATTCGACTTTGTATATATGCCAACATTGCACACATGCACGAGTTTATATGGATGTTTGACTTCTCTTGCATATTTGAATTTGGTGAGGCGTTCTTATCTCAATCTTGTCATCTATGCGTAAGTAGACTTAAGGAGAAGTGTGCATGTAATAACCGTTTACCGTGAGGATTTAAAATTGGTAAAAATGATGAGTGATTCACGGGAAATGGCTACAAGAGTTCAAAATTAACTCATTGTGAAAGCCACCGTTTATAAGAGCCCAAAAGAAATTGCAATATGCTAAGAAAAGGGCCAATAAGTTTTTCTCTAAGTTGAGAATGCTAGAAACCTCAAAAGAACTTCAAAAATTATGTTTATATGAGGGTGTTTGGTTGGAGAAAATTTAAACGGGTTTGCACAACTAATCCTAATGTTGAAACATTGCAATTTGACGCTATTGTTTGTAGAATCGTCAAAATTTCTGAATTTGTGTGCATGTAGTATGTTTAGTTCATTAAGCTCACTCTTTAATTGTCATTTGGCTATGATAAAGTTTGATGATTTATCGCTATCAATTAGAGCTTCTTGATCGTTTCGATGTGTTGGAATTGTGACTCATTTGTTGTAGTTTCACGCCCATTCATTCCATGTCCATGTTTGAGCACATCGGTACTATGTTTACATGTAGCTCGCATTTTTAGTTTTAATGAGTTTTTGCGTTTTGTGCGAAAAGGTTACTTCTTTAGCACTGTTTTGCATCTATCAGTCCCTTCCCGGAATTTTTTGTGGAAAATTTTTCACTGGGCAATACTTTATAATATTTCTGGGAAACTGGGAAATTTTGGCAGGTCGCGCGAAGTCATTCTAACGACATTGCATCTCCCACAAATGACTTATGTACTTCGTTCGAGCGATTTCCTCATTTATTTTGAGCGAATTCCCTGGCTCGTTCGAACAATAGGGTGAAAAATGACTTCTGATTAGTTTGCAGTCCTCTGGCTTTATTTGATATATTTATGGTACTGCAGGAAGCATTTTTTTAATTTGTTTATATGCAGGTTCTTTTATGTTCCAAATTGGTTTTTGCATATGAGTCTGTTTATCACACTTGATTGGCATACTCTTTGTGTGATTCCTTGATTTACTAGCTACTGATTTGTCATTGCATGATCTTTTTTAGCTGGTTGATTCATGTTTATCTAGCGGTTTTCATTCTTCAAAATTGGTATCAACTTGATTCTATTTGGTATCATATTCTCATGCTAGATATTTCATATTGGTTTATCTTTTCACCGGATTGTCTATTCGAGACAAAAGGGGGGAGAGATGTATGTGATGTAGGGGAGATTTGTTGAGCGCTTATATTTGTTTCAAATTGGTAACAAATTGGTATCAAATAATTGCTCACATGTTTCAAATGATATGTTCTTATTGACTATATAAATTGGTTTCATTTGTTCCTCCATACTTCACTTGCTATTTGTTTGTCTGTTTCATGTGTGTAGGAATGCTTCAGGGATTTGAGATTTCAAGTCTACAACACATTCAGACAGTTCATGCTTGCCGATGCTACATATATTAGTCCGTGTCCTGTATTTTTGATTTTGGGTTTATGGGATGGGATTTAGGCATCATACGGCTTGACTGCTCGGTTAGGCATTTCACTGGTTTAGTTTTGTCCCGAAATAGTCAAAGGGGGAGATTTGTAAGGACATAAATTTCCAATTGAGTCCCTGTATTGTTTTGACTTAATTCCGTGAACAAAACTGTGTTTGTAATATGTCATAGGGAGAATTTTATTTTGTCACGATCCCACTTGGTCTATGACGTATTGAAGAAATTTAAGACGTTGCGGCAAAGCTTCAAAGAAATAATCATGCTGATGTTTATTTGGTGCAAGTTTGCTCGTCTTCAAAGTTAATTTCATTTCGAGATCACTCATGTATGAATGCGTATAATTAATGGTGCTCGGAATTATTTTATAAAAGATAAGGATGTAATTTTTATATAGAAAAAATGATTTTAAATGTTTTAAAAGTGTTTTAATGATTTAAACTTTGTTTTATAATGATAAGCTCGAAATAGAGTTTGACTAATTTGTATCTCTTAGTTAAGAGATGTTTTTATCTGAAAGTCAAATAAAGTCAAACTTTCGCAAGGTCGCTCGAGCGACATTGGATCTCGTTCGAACAAGATACTATGTCGCGCGAACGACATGCTTAAGTCGTTCGAACAACACGTTTTTCGAGGCAGCATTTAAATCCTATTTAAACAGTGTTTGCATCATAATTTCGGAAGGGTGCTTTCTGGAAAAAAGTTTTACGAGCCAGAACCTTGTTTGCACATGTTTTCTAAGGTTTAAAAGTCTTAAACACATCCTTAGAGTTTGCAAAGATCCGAGTTATCATTCTTATATGTTTAAGTGATCTTGCGGCACCAAAGTTGTTTGTTCTACACATTGAACACAAAGGGTTTTGCGGTGAAGAAGCGACGGACATCGTGTTCGACATCGTAGATGTATCAAAGCCATATCGGTGGACACCGAGACATACGTGGACGCGTGTGTTGTGGACAGAGATCGTGGAAGATGAAATTTTTGCATGGGCACTATTGAATAACGGTTGAAGATCAGAAGGAGCGTTAAGACCCGTGGGGATCGAGTCTTAGTTTATTGCTAATCTGTCTTTGTAAAACCATTGTTCACAGTGATTGTCTGGCTTGGGCCGTCCGAGGTTGTTTTCCCATTTTTGGGTTTTTTCCTCGTACATTCGGCGTTGTGAGTATTCTTTACTTTACTTTACTTGCTTTAATCACTAGATGCATGTTTAGGATTAATCAAGATAAAATTGGTTTAAAGTAAGAATTTACTTTTCACAACTTGGTTTGGTGCATAATTAAAAGTTGGATCTTTTTCGGAGAAAAATTGGTTTTGTTTGAAAACACACATATCGGGCCTCCTCACCAACCAACATGACTAATAAAGCATCATCATACCAAGGATCATACTACACGTGGTTTATACAACCAATCGTCACATTCATTATGTAAGGATGTAAATCCTTAATTATATAAAAGCATTCCATCCATTGACATTCCGACCCTTGACCTCCGGGTTACTATAAATATGTTGTATTCCTTTCATTAAGGGCATGGTTGAACAGATTCTGGAATATTCTTATCTACAAGAGTACCCAATTTTTTGTAACCTCTAAGATCAATAAAACAACAGTGGATGTAGGCTTTCTTACATAGATGAACCACTTTAAAATCTCTATCTTTATTTATCATTACATATTTTATCTGTGATTATAAAATTAGATCAAGTCTAGTTTTTTACATCAAAAGAATGGCGTCATCTGTGGGAACGTGTTTCTAATTTCCGTTCTCACTCCTATACATTCTTGTTTAAAGAAAGATGAATGAACCTAAGTCTAGTCTCATAAATGAAGGCAATCCACCTATTCCTTTTGCTCAGCCTATGGCAACAGACCTAACTGGAATTCTGGCTAGTATTGCTAGAGGACAAGAAGCCATGCAGGAAATGGTGAGGCAATTGACTCAATCACTATAAATGGATCCCTCATCCTGAGGAGAAATTCTGTCTCCACTTCCAAGATCCATCAAATAAAGTTATTTCGGATCTTCACGAGATACGTCCTATCGTCCAAGAGCAAGTTCATCACTCAAGTCCACAGATCCCTATGATATCCATTCTTTTTCTCCTGAAAGGCCAAGTGTCTTGAAAAGGCTCATCCGAGCTTCATATTTTGACCTTCTGGGACCCCGAGCAAATAAAAACCCTCCTAAGGCGTTATCCAGGAACACTTAACATCCAGTCGACCAACGTGAAACCTCAGTTAGGTCAAGATCAAGCGGCCGACGATCTGTATGTGTCGATCAAACTTCTAAGGAAGATAGTTCAGTGTAGACACATGGTTGGAACAACCTATCTGCTTCGCATAGCTCTAATACATGTAATCCTTCATCAAAAGGATCGATCTAGAGGTTGGAAGGTCGTTTGGGTGAATTGGCAAAAATAAAGAATCGTTTACAACATAGCTTCGTTAGAGGATCTCCTTTTATTCAGGCAATTATGGATTTTACTACTCCATCTAAGTTTAAAGATCCTATGGTCACCCCCAAATATGGAGGTAAGAATGATCCAGTTCTTCATATTGAGCAATATCAAGGTGTAACTGATATTTATTCAATTTCTGATGAAATGAGGTGCAAACCATTTTCAAGTACCATTACGGGTTCAACCTAAATATGGTATAATAACCTCCCCCGAGGATAAATTGACAACTTTAATTAGTTTTTCGAGTTATTCATTGGAAACTTCTATTTCAGAGCTAAGTCAGTGAAAAGAGTAAATCATATTTTGAGTGTAAGGCAACGAGTGGGGGAAAGTACTAGATAGTACATTACGTGTTTTGACAATGAGAAATTGGAGGTGAATGAATATGAAGAGAAAACAATCATCACTACTCTTATGAGTGGTTTTCTTCCCCATAAACTATATTATACTCTGGCAAAAGATCCTCCTAAAATTATGGCTGAACTCATAGTAAAAGCAGGACAAATAATGAATGCCAAAAAAGGGATGGCCACAAAACAGAGTTCAGCCACAAAGCCTGATACAAAACTTAAGAAGAAGGAGCAAAAAGAGCATAAGGAGTAGAAGTTAAAGAGGGGGGATAAGCTTAAAAAATATGGAATATATTCTTTATTGAGTGTTATCATTCACCATATCCTAAAGGAAATAAAGCACAATAAATATTTATGGTGTCTTGAGAAGTTAAGGTCACCCCCTAACAAGAGTGATAGATACAAATATTGTGAATTCTATAAGGATCGTGGTCATACAATGGATAACTGCGTCACTTTGCAAAACGAGATAGAATCCCTCATTCCCCGAGGAAAACTAAATAAATTTATTGATCAGCGTGATAGCAGAGAACCTAAAAGAATGTCAAATTTTCCATGCAAGTCCAAAGATGGCAAGAAGAGAAATCATGAAGATGATTATAAAGATGATCTAGATCTTCCAAATAAGCCCAAGCAGCCAGAACATGAGGTAGGTATAATCAGTTTTGGTTCACTTATTTGTCATATGATTACAAGTGCCAATGCAGGAGGAGGTCGTTATTCTTTTGAAAGGAAATCTTACTTGAATGAAGCCCACGCTAACTTTTATATCCAGAGGATTAATTTGAACGAAGATGACCGGTCGATGAGGGTCAACGAAGACAAACAGGTGATCATTTTTTCAAAGAATGATCTCTCAAGGGTACTTTATCCCATGATAATCCGTTGGTTGTCAAATTTAGAATCCAAGATATTGTTGTCCCTAGAGTTTTGATTGACAATGGGAGTTTAATCGATATTATGTTTTATCCTTGATTTCATAGTTTGGACATAAAGCTTAGCCAACTGGAACCCTATCACAGACCATTAATAGGCTTTTCTAGTGAAAAAGTTTATCCTTTTGGGACGATGAAGCTAGAAGTATTAATTGGCACCGGCCAGTAAGTTGTACATAGAAAATATACTTCTTCATGATGGATAAAAATGTGTAGTGTGCCTATAATGTGATCCTTGGTAGGGCAGGATTAAAGAAGCTTGGAGAAGTACCGTCAACATTTTATCAATGCTTGAAGTTTCCAACTCACTTTGGGGTAGGAATTATGAAAGGTGACCAAAAGGTGGCCAGAGAATGTTATTAATCCTTAGCCGAGCAAGAGGACTTGATTGAATTGAAGAATAAGAAGAGTAGAATTTGCTAGGTGGATACCACTAAGCCTAATAGTGAATCTTAAGTTAAAATTTTAGATCCTCGAGATTAAACAGAGTTAGTCAAGGGACAGATTGTGAAAACAACTAAAAGTTTCATTCTGGACAATGATAATCCAAAGTGGACTACGCAGATCGGCTCAACACTAGAGCCAATACTTAAAAAAAAATATAGAAAAAAATATTCAAATGGATGCTTCCCTTCAGCTTTGGAAGTCAGATTAACTCTCTCCATCCCAACAGGTGGATCATCCAATGTATAGGGAAAATTAAAAAATTGAAGTCTTCCACATTCTTCTATTACTACTACTCGGGGTGTTAATTAGATGTGAAGGATGAAATATTTCATGAACATCATGGAGATCATAATCTCCCAAGTATTTTATGATTAAACATTGAGAAATGGCATTATGAGGGATCCATGATTTATCCAACTTGAATGGAGGATTATCAAAATCTAGCAGACCAGGTTCATTCCAATACCATAGTTTATTGTCCCGATCATGCTTTAACAAAGTTAGATAATTTTTCCATCCCCACCTATACCCTTCATTATGAATTTAGGTAAGATGATAATCAACATGGCCAAGAGCCTCATTGTATCCTTCCATCCATACTTCTCGAGTTTTCTTGTGAAACTGAAAAGTCAGTCTCTCAATATGATGTTGAAGTCTTTTTATTACATCATCTTTCACCTTTAACTGGGAAGATTGGTCAGCAAGAGCCTTGTCTTTAGCTTTCAATTGTGAAGAAAAATTAACAACAACCTGACTTTTAGCTTTCAACTGAGCAACTTGGTCGGCTAAGGTCTTATTAGTCCTAGCCTCCTCAACAGTTAACCGGCTCATTCTTGATCTTTGGAGGGTTGTCCAGGGTTGGATTTTTATAGATTTTCAAGTTCGTCCTCAATATTAACATTCTCCTTCTCTAAAAAGGAATAATCTTCATCAACATCAGTTGTAGAAGATTGCTTTAAAGTATCAAGCTCATTCTAGAGTCTATTGTTATCTTATTTTAAGAGCCTTGCAATCTCTCAGGCTTCATATACCTCTCTGTTCAGTAAGAATTCCATTTTTTTTGTAGGAAGAGACATATTTTTCAAGTTTATCATCAAACCCCCATTCTTTGCTTAAGGCCTTGTATTTGGCCTCATAGCTAGAATGCAATAACCTTTGCTCTTATTATGCTCTGCCTATAAATATTCAATCATATCATAGTATGCAACATTATTGGCTACAAACCCGAATAAGAAGAAACTTGAGTTAAGTGTATGCATCCCTTGCCTGATCAAAAGCGTTTGTCTCGAGCAAGTCTGTTAATTCTTCATCAGTCAAGTCAAAGTGATTAGCTTTGATCAGATTATTGCAGCATTTGAGTAGGTCGGTGTGAGTGGAGGAAATTTATTCAATTTTGGCCATAAATTAGAAAGATAAAGCAACAATTAATCAACAATAAAAGGTGAATAGATCAAGAGCCGAGCAAAAACAAACGACATGTGAGTTGAAGAAAAAGTTCTTTCATTAATTAATAAGGAACGATACAAGTACATCAGAGCATAGATAAAAAAGAAAACAAAAGAAAGGTACAAAGTTTAGGAGCCGAACAATTATACACCTTCTTCTTATCCTTCTCAGCCTCAAGGTTTATGCTATAGTCAACAGAAGGGGCAGCTGAATCAGTAGGCATAGTATCTGGTCGATTGAGGGAACACTAGGCTCAATGGCCAAAGAAGATTCCCCTAAGCCTGCATCATCATCAATCTCATCATCAAGATTGGGGGGGGGGGGGAGGATCCTGGATTGTGCTTTAGAAATTTCTCTAATTCCTCAGCAGTGCCAACTTCCTTCAGAGCTGTCGACCAACCCTCTTTAAAAAATTTCTTCTTGGCAGAAGAAATTTGAATGGTAGTGGCAGATATGGACTTATCCCAACCCTGTTAAAGGAATATTCTCTAGTTTTCTTTCTTCTAGCCTTTTTAGTAGTAAGGTCAGTAGACAACTTGATCACCTTCTCTTCAGCAGACTTTGCTCTGTGCTTAGCTTGAGCAAAGGACAATGAAGCCACAGTCAGTGTTTTCTTAGCTTTTCGCTAAGCTTCTTTGGCAGTTTTGATCTTTCCTCCCAAGACTTCTTCATCTCCAAAACATGATGGTAATCCATCATAGATTTCCTAAGACCTTCAAAGGCCTCCTCTTCTTCTCCAGAAGAAGAATGTAGTTAATCGTCCTTCTCCACCATTTGGCTGTAATCAATTAGGAATTGTAAGAAAAAGGAAAGTTAGTACAAATCAAAGAAGACATGAACAGTATACGACCAGCTTCAACTATTAAAATTTACCAAGGCCAAGCTTTGAGTAGCTCTTACTGAAAATTATGATCGAGACATTGAGGCAGCAAGAGCTATGGTCTGGGAGGGTGCCAGACTTGATCAACTTCCTAACCAATCTAGGACTATAGATGAGCCAGTAATAGATGGGACCATGCTGACCAATCCATGTTGGTTGAAAAAACACCTTTTTCAACCTGCTTATCAACATGACATCTCCTTAGTCTTTTAAGAGGGGATTCATCACCTTTATTGGTTTGGGGATTTTCACTAGTCTCAACCTTCTTCTTCTTGATAGCAGTATCAATTGGTTTCTTGGCACTAGCTGCAGAGTCATCCTCCAAAAGTTTGGGGATTTTCCTTTTTGCCTATACTGATAGAGAGGGGAAGATCGAAATCAAAAGAAGAGGAAGTACCAACTTCAGCACCAACACCAGCAGATTTAGTGGCCGAGGAAGTAAACATTGGATCCATCTCCAAATCAATTATGATTGAAGGCACAACAATTATTAGCCGAATGACAAAAGAAGTGATGTAAGTTTTATACTCCAGGAACACGAAAGCTGATCGGCGATGCTCTTCTCCTACGTTCTTCTGTAAAAAGTAATAAGCATCAACAATTAGCGTATATCAGAAGAGAAATCAGTAAAGAGAGGAAAATAAATGAAATAACAACCTATCTCATTCCCAGACTGAGGGCATCTAGAACCATGATAGGCAACTCCATTCTCAAGTGGAGCACGTTGCCAATTTATTACTATTAAAGAATGATCCTTATAATCCTTATTGGAATTAGTAAATTCAACACTAAAGCCTTATTGACTTGTTTGGTTTTCAAATAATAAGTGTTCTACCCTGCAATAGACCATTTATAATAGAACATTATCTCTGGAATCCCAATATGGGTCCCATAGATTTCGTTCAGTCTACTCACACCATTAACAACTCTCTAGGTGTTAGGGATACTCTCGTTGGAACAATCTCAAAATATTAGCAAAAATTAAGAAGAAAAGGGTTTGGTGGAAACGTAAAATCGCACTCATTTACAAACAAAGTTGAGATCGAATGACCCTCGACTAAAGAGTAAACATCTATAGGATTGTGAGGTATTTATAAATCAACCCAAGAAGGAATTTTCCATTCTTCTCTAAATTCCTCTAGAGAATCAACATCAACTATGTAAACCATGGCTTAGAAAGAACAAAATGAATAAAAATAGAGAGAAAACAGAGGTCTTATAGAAGATTAAGGATTCAACAAGAACTATCAAAAGAAAAGATGAACGATGGCGAATGATCGTGTAAAATGCTAAAAAAATAGCTGCCATAGTTCAAAGATTTGGAGTAAGGCAAAGTCTAGAAAAGCCTCCCACCTTTTTATCGTTTGTCTTGAAAATAGTGAAAGTAATGATTAAATGTACCAACGATTGACATTCCGATGGCTTCGCGATACAGAAGGTGAAAAATACCCATTTTCCCTTTTGGCGGGTCGCTAAAATTCAAATTATTTTTAAAATTATCATTTTCAAATTGTGCCAATAAATCTTACAAGTGTGGAAGGTCGGCTTATGACTAAGCATCATGAAAATACTCCGAGCTACTTCCAGAATCAAACACTCCACACTTTCACGCAAGCGTCAAGTATGGACCATTGGGGGCTTCAGTTGATGCCAAAAATTATCCACCTACGTGGACCAATCAGAAGTGAACACGTGTGCTCCAATATGGACAAAACACTAATCATCAGATCGTAACTCTACTGACCAACATGAAGAATGCCGACCAACAAGACCAATGAATCGTCATCATACCAAGGGTCATAATATACGTGGTTTATACAACCAATGGTCACATTCATTATGTAAGGATGTAAATGCTTAATTATATAAAAACATTCCATCCCTTGACATTTTGACCCTTGACCTTTGGGGCACTATAAATACGTTATATCCCTTTCATTAAGGGCACGGTCAAATGGATTCTGGGACATTATTATCTACAAGATTACCCAACTTTCTGTAACCTCTGAAATTAATAAAACAATAGTAGACGTAAGCTTTCTTACATAGATGAACCACTTAAAAAACTCTCTCTCTTTATTTATCATTACGTATATTATCTGTGATTATAAAATTATATCAAGTCTAGTTTTTTACATCAACAGGCCTTAAGGTGTTTACGGATGATTTAAATATTTTTGGACCTTCTTTTGATCAATGTCTTGTTAATGTTGAGAAAGTACTTGCTCATTCTATGGAGAAGAACCTTGTGCTTAATTATTAGAAATTTTGTTTCATGATAACCATGGGAGTGGTTCTAGGTCACATATTTTCATCCAAGGGGATTGAAGTAGATTGAGCAAAAAATGACTTCATTGCCGAATTCCCCCACCCAAGTCACTCAAATATGTGCGCTAATTTTTAGTACACATGGGATTTTATCATAGGCTATTAAGAACTTTAGTGTAACACCCCGTAATTTAATTTGGTAATTAATTAATTAAATTGAGAATTTTGAGAAAAATAAAATTTTAGATTTAATTTTTTTAAATTATTAAATATGTTGGGTTTTATATTTGAAAAGTATAATTTCAATCGGATTTTAAATGAGGTTTTTATAAAAAAAAATTACCTATAGATATTTTCCTAGGTGGTCTGGGCGTCCTGCCAGGGGCGAATCGATTCGTCCCCCAACCGAATCGATTCGGTCACGATTAGGAGCGGCGGGCTGTGTTGTTAATTAAGTAGAGTTTTAGTGGGATTAAAATACCTAATCATTATATAACACTAATAATTTGTGGGGGGACTCTTCATAATCACTTTTCACTAGAGAACTCTTCTAAAATATTTTCCTCTCAACCACAAACCTTAACTTCCAACTTTATCAAAGTTTTGTCACAAGATTTAAGGTCTTAATTGGGGTTTAATCAAGATTGTTCAGAACGACTGTTTGCTAAATTTCGAGAGGAATCCAACCGTGTAATCAAAATTTCTTTATCTAAATCTCAAGCATGAATACTCTATTCTCTTCCTTTAGTATTATGCATCTTAAGCGTCATCTAAAGACTTAATTATATATTTTTGTTATAATAAATTAGAAACTTAATTAGAGAAAGTGGACACTAATTTTGGGAGTGTTCTTATTAAACTTTTAAATACGAAATACTTGAAACCCTTGGGTGCGTAGGTTGGAGTATTGGGTTTTGATGATTTTAGGAGTAGGTTCGCACGTAGATTTTTATAGAGTTTATTTAAAAATAAATGGGAAGCGTACACACTCATAAACTTATGTAGTTAATAAAAGTGGACGATTATTGTGTGTTTCATAATTTTGCATGTGAAGTAATGTAAAATTATTAATGGGAATAATTGTGTGAAAATGACGACAATAATATTAATTAAATTAAATTAATTTAATTTCAGGCCCTTATGATTACATTGTTATGTTATTCATATGAATTGTGTATTTCTGGGATTTTTTTTTATTCACTTAGGCAATCGCGGGGATGAAGGGCTTTTAGGTAGTATATTGCTAACCTACATTATAGGATGATTACTAGGTATGGGAATAGTGAGTAGGCCTTGGTTATGATATACGCTGTCTAGGTATGGGACAAGTTAGTGTAAATTTTGACGAATTTATTATTCCGGGGTGGGGATGATTTTTAAGATATATCATCGTTACGCTAGCCTAGGCGTGAGACTAGGACGGGATTTATGTTAGAAATGCATCCTATACATAGGTTAGGACGTATGTGTACTTTGGGGATCCCAAGGTATGGGACTAAGGCGTATTTTGAGGATATCACATCGATAATAAGGGTGGGTGGGGGAGATTATAACTAAATAATGAGAAGTTGTGAAAATGAGAAATAATGCCTAAGATAATAACGGGTATTAAAATGGATTAATGTTGCCAATATGTGCAGTGCTGACAATAGGAACATGCGAACTGGCTATAGCGACGTGGGTGTGTGTTGGCATCACCAATATGTGCAGGACTGACAGTTTAAACGGGCAAACTGGATATAGTGATGTGTCGTGCCTGAAACCTCACTAATATGTGCAGTGCTGACAGTTTGAATGGGCGAGCTGGCTATAGTGAGGGGAATTATATGTGGTGTAGAAAAACGATAGTACTGCAATCAAATAAATAAAATCAGATAAATACTTATATTAATAATGATCGAAATTAATATTAATTGAGCAATTTAATTAAATAGTTGGACTATGACATTAGGGGTAGTTTAGTTCATGCAGTAGTTTATGTTGTTTATTTATTAACATTGTTAATATATCTCGTTTAATTTAAAATATTCTATTATGATATTTATCATGTATAATGCTACTATCTGGGTTCATGGACCCTAATTGAAGAGAGTAGTGTGTATTTATGCTCGAGGCTCGGACCTCGTGCGTTGACTAACCTTTTTCAGGAATAAGTTTGGAGTAACTGCATAAGATTTATTGGAGATTTTCTTAGTGTTGCAGCTAGATCTATCTACTTTATGCTTAGTATTTTAGTTTAGTTTTCCATTCTTTCGTATTTATATTAAGACTCAATTTATGGATTTAGTGGGCCATTCGGTTCTACAGTTGTACTGTTTTATTCAGATATTTATTATGGATTTGGTTTATTCAGTTTATATTTATTGGAGATTCGATTACTATTGGAGTTTAGCATGGTGGTGGATTTCTTTTACAGCATAGCTGGTTATTATCATTTGGGATTGATTAAATTATTAATCTTGTGGATTGATTTTATATGTCTCATATCTGTCACATGCTAAGAATGGTATTTTATTTACTCTCATCCGTCTTAGTTTTTGGTGACTACTGATTCGTATCGAATATTGCATTTAATTACCCACGAACCTATGCATTTTAGCCCCCTTAGGTACCGTAATTGCTATAATTATGATCGATAACCAGACAACCTCCGTTTTATATGCTAACATGTTATTTTAGGCATTATTGAGCTTTTATAGGTGTTACGGTGCTTAGTAAGATGTTTGAGCGCGTTCTGGTTTAGTTCCATCGCGATTCGCACGTTCGGGGGCATTTTTGTAATTTCACACTTCAGAATTTTTGCCAAAGTCTTAACGAAAGTTGTATACCTCAGGCTAAGTTTCGCGTTACCATGAACGGTGCGCAAATCGGAGTCCGAACGAAGGAAACACGGACCTTTAATCGAAAAAGAATTAAAAGAAAAATAACAATTTAATTAATTACCCTGGTGTCCCTTTTCTCTTTTAATAACAATTGTAATAATTCCCTTAATGTCCCTACTTCGTTTTTGATAGCAAGCACATAAATGGAGATGGCGATTTGGCGCTAGGCACGGGTTTTGGCTCGAATTTCGGCTCGGGTCTTGATTTTGTCAAATTGGAGCTTGATTCGGATCTTTTCTCGGGTTTTGACCATTTCACGCGCAATTGGGTCACGGGTTTTCCATCCATGGATCTTGGAAGGTCATTAATGGTGGAAGTGAGTTTTTTTTGGCAAGTTTTGGTTTTTTGGTTTTGGCCACACATACATCGCACAAATATGGTCTCGATTTTGGTGGGTGTTGGTATCGGCTTCATTTACGCAGTGGCCTATATACACGATTTGGGTTCTTGGAAATTGGGTCTTGGAGTTTGAACACCATAGCAATAAGAATTTACGTGGGGGCTTTAGCTACTATGCGCAGTCGATCGGCGGCCAACTCCCAGTCGACCGATGATTTCGTTTTTACCGTGGGTTGATACCAGTATCCATTTGCACTCTTCATGCGGTTGACCGGTTTGGAACCCGGTTGATCGGGACTCTATTTTGTTCGAATTTTTGATTGTTTACTTGCCCCTTTTTTCCGTTTTTCTATTTCTTTTTATTTTATTTTAAATGTAACTTACCCCTTTTTCTTTTTCTTTTAATCCTTTATTTTAACTTACTATATATAGTAAGTTTATTTTATTTTTGGAAGGGGTCTTTTTATTAGCTTTAGTTTAGGGTTTGTAACTTTGGGAGCTTTTCCCACTTTCCTCCATTTTTCTTTGGTGTACCCATTTTAATGTAAGGTTTTTATTATTTATTCATCTTCTAGCTTTGTGCTATATGTACTTGCTTCCTAATTTAGTTTTTTCCATGCTTTCTATTTTTTTCCATGCCTAGATAATTTTAGAGTAAATTAATTAGTTATGCTTTAATTAATTAGTTAATTTATTTAATGTCATTTAATATGCGGAGGGGCTAATTTAATCTAGGTTGTGTCGGTTTGAACTCACTTTGGATTAACATGTTGCTTTGCCTTGGTGATGGAGTTTACGGATTTATTTCGAGTGTGTTGTCCTAGTTATTATGCCTAGGAGATTTGACGGGGTATATCATGTATGCTCCGTACTTACGACCCTGCATGCGTAATTTCCAGAGTATTTGTTGATGCCAAAATCTTATTAGACTTTTATGAGAGTTTATGGGCGTGACAACTCTTGATTTAATTAACTGTTAAAACGAGACGCAGTCTTAATAACTCAGCGACCCATTTAACCATTTTATACTAATTAACTCGGGGTAAGGGATATTCGACGCAACCTATAGTTTTTATTCACTTTGTTAATCTAGTTTAATTTTTCCTCGCCTAGTTTAATCTTTCATTTTGTTATCTTTTCCTTTTTAGGTAGAAAATCATCTTTTACGCTTTTATTCTAGAAGTATTAAACCAAATAATATTCTAGTAACCTGTCCTTGTGGAATCGATAACCGAACTAGCCGATATACTCCCTTAAAAGAGTGTAGTCATAGTTTAGGTTTTTGTATAGAGTTGGTGAGCCGAATATAAAACGATCGGCGCGTAGGTGACTCTTACGCCGCGAAAAAACCTTGTCTATCAAATGGCGCTATTGTCGGGGATGAGTTTGTTTTAGAATTTATTTGATTTAGTATTTCGTAATGTTTTCTTTCTATTTGTATTTTTTGCCTAACATTTTTGTAGGACTTCTACATTTGAGCGTCAAGAACAGCTTGAATTTGTCCTCCGTGCATCTACTTTGTGAAATTCATCACTTCGAGCATATTTTGGTGTAAGCATGTCTTATTCCAATTTCGTTAATCATTATGATAATTCTAAAAATCCTCGCAAACCTAAGACTTTTGGTGAATACTTAAAGTCCCAAAAAAGTGCAAATTGAAAAATGTATTTGGGTGAGTATAAACAAAGTCGAACTTTGGAGTGCGTGTATTTTGAGGATGATGATAATGACTTTGGGCCTCCAATTCCTTATAATAGGAATTTTGAAACTAAAATCTATAGCTTCCAAAATTCTTATAATAATGGTTTTGACTATTGTCCCGATGGTAATTTTCAAAGTTCTCATTTTCAAGAACCCGCACCTCGGCCTATGACTTTTGGTGAGGGTTTGCGCATGCTTGAAAATGAGAAAATTGGACATCGTTATCGGGAAGAAAATCGTTGTTGGGAACATGAGTTGGATTTAATATTTGAATTCGACGACGATTTTTCTTCCAAGACTTTTGAAGTCGAGGAACGTTTTGAACCAAACCAACTTTGGAACAAACCTACTTTGGAACAAACCATTCTTCACTTGGCCCATACCTTAGTTGAGAACGAAAATGAGGATGAAATGGACATAGTATCCATTTGCAATGAAATTATTTCTTCTTTGGCCCCCAAAGAAGAATGTTTCATTGAAAATGATCTTATTTCCTTTGAGACTCAATCTTCAAGCGATGATGACTCATCTTTTGAGTTTGAATTTCTTTCCTCCCCCTTTTCGTTCTTTGTTATCACACCATCACAAGTACCCGATGAATCGGTTTCAAACTTTAATGTGTTAAACCTTTTCACCGATGAGGAGTACTTTCTCGAGTCGCCTTCCATGATTGCATTTTTGCCTCCTTGTGCGCCCACTCTCATTCCAACTGCGAAATATTTGGGAGATGATTCAAATTTTCTTGTCCCTCTCATGTTTTTATCACCCGTTTTATCCAAATTCCCCATCGCCCCCCAAAAA
Organism: Sambucus nigra; assembly: GCA_949130495.1. Lineage (NCBI taxonomy): Eukaryota > Viridiplantae > Streptophyta > Magnoliopsida > Dipsacales > Adoxaceae > Sambucus > Sambucus nigra. The sequence continues at coordinate 117,061,558 of OX422222.1, read as the reverse complement.
CTTTTAATTGGCGATGGTTACTTTCTTATGCCTTACACATGCCTTCCGTTGTTCAAACGAAATTCTTATTTTTCAAAAGGCATTCTTTTAAGTGAGGTTACATCGGTCACCCTCCAAAGTCAAATCATTTTCATGGTGTACCCTTATCTATTTAGACTTCTAGTGTATAGTTAGTATGAAGCCTAACTAGTAGGTTGTATATAGTTAGGTTTTTATCATTTCTTTCTTTAGTTTTTCTTTCCTTTTTAATATAGTCTCTTGTAATTAGTTAAATTTTTGTTTTTTGTTTTTTCTATGCTCGGTACTAACTTGTTTTGAAGATTTATTGGACTTGGTCTTATGGGGATCGCTCCAAATTTGGGTAATATCGTTATTTTCCTCTCTTTTTGTTGTGTTCTTAATGCGCATTGAAGATAATGCAACGTTTAAGTTAGGGCGTGTTTTCTTTATTTAGTCCATGTTTTTGCTCACATGTTAGTTACTTAGTATGTGTTTCTTAGAAAAATTAAAATTTTCAAAAAGATTTTCTTTCTTTTTTCTCCTTTTCAGGCATTTTCCCTTTATTTCTGATGATAAATTTCAGTAATTGCCCGATCCGACAGACAAATCAACGATGCATGTTCTCGATTTTAAAAGTTATTAGACTTTAGTTCTCAAATCATTGATATTATGAATGACCTCATGAATTAAACTTTACGCCATGAGCACATGAAATTTTCTCGTTATATTGATTTGGTTTAAGATTTTTATAACTCGATAATCTTTTGTTACATTGTATATACTTACACCAAGTGAGATTAGAGACTTACCTTCTTTTATGAGCATATACACTATTCTTTCCTCTTTGAAAACGTTAAAGTCGTTGGTAATCTCACTATACTTTCATTGATCGTTCATTGCTTGCGTTCATTTATGAAATGTGTTACTTGAGCATGATTTTCAAATATTGTTTTGACTCGAGAATTGGGTAAACTTTATGAAATGATCATAGGCCATCTTTGTTATATCGCCCATATTAGCCTTGAACTCACCTTAAATGTTTTCCCTCGTTAACCCCTTGAGCCCTATTATAGCCTTTCGTTTCATACCCCAAAATCCCATAACCAACTCTAAATTGGAGTTTTGGCCCATACTTATTACCATCCTTACCCTTGTTTGGAATGTTACTTGGGATTGGATGATGTTATTGTCTCCTGGTTACAATTTAGGCATATAAGAGGGAAAAAAGTAAAGAATAGAAAAACAGAAAAAGAGAAGAAAAGAGAAGTGAAAAGCAAAAGAAAACAAAAGAGAAAAATGAGAAAAAGAAGAAAAGAAAGAGAAAGAGAAAGAGAAAGAGAAAGAGAAAGAGAAAGTTGTAAATGTTATGTATAGTTCAATAAGCTTTGATTTCTCTCCAAATGATATATCCAATGCTTATTTGGAACTTATTTTCCAATTTTGATATTGGCCGCATTCTTCCCATTATTCCAAGTTTTCATTCTGAACACTTTGCATCCGTACATACATTCCTTTCATTTCGTACCCTAGCCTAGCCTACATTATAACCCTATTCAAGTCTTATGTGATCTTAGGGTGAATTTAATTTAAAAGTCATAATAGTTTTGATAATCTATGAAAATACATTTCACCTCCTTTAATGAGCAGTATCTTTCATTGAGATTATAATTTTTCATTTTTTATATGGCATTCTTCATTTGTGACATGTGTGCGACCTAGTTTTCATTTACATTTACTCTTTATGCCCGCATATTCCGTGTGCTAACTGCTTGTTTCGAGTGAATTCACTTGATGAGTGTAATGCCCATGAGGATTGAATATATTCTTTCTTTAACGTTTATTCGGTTTATATAAGTTTTTGCCAAATCATTCTTTGCATGTTCTTGCTACCCTCCCACATTTTAAGGTTTCAATTATATGAGATTCATTCTATAATGTTAATAATATGGACTTTCATTTTAATTCGTTCATTGCGTTAATAATGTGTATGGAATCTTTTTCTCTATTGTTGGATGTGTCGCATGTGACTGGGCATATTTTGAGGAAACCATATGATGTTTGTGGGTTTCAGCCCTGAAAACCTTCACGAACTAGGGTAACCTAGGGGTTTAACGGCTTATTGCATATGCTAAATGCAATCGGGTTCCCTACGGAAGTGGCATTTATATTTCGATGCATATACACATATTGTTTTTCTTATAGTTCTTCTTTCTTTGAATTTTATTACTAGGGACGAGCAATGTGTAAGTTAGGGGATGTGATTCGTATTGAATATTGCATTTAATTACTCTCCAACCTATGCATTTTAGCCCCCTCGGGTACCGTAATTGCTATAATTATGCTCGATAACCAGAAAACCTCCATTTTATATGCTAATATGTTATTTGAGGTATTATTGAGCTTTTATAGGTGTTATGGTGTTAATATGAAGTTTGAGCTCGTTCTGGTTAAGTTTCGTCGCGATTCGCACGTTCGGGGGAACTTTCGTAATTTCACACTTCGGGATTTTTGCCCGAAGTCTTCACGGAAGTTGTAGCCCTCAGGTCAAGATTCTTGTGACCATAAACGGTGAGCGAATCGGAGTCCGAACGAAGGAAACACAGACCTTTAATCGAAAACTAATTAAAAGAAAACTAACAATTTAATTAATTACCCTTGTGCCCCTTTTCTCTTTTAATAACAATTCTAATAATTCCCTTTATGTCCCTACTTCGTTTTTGATAGCAAACACACAAATGGAGATGGCGATTTGGCTCTAGGCTTGGGTTTTAGCTCGGGTCTTGATTTTGTCAAATTGGATCTTGATTCGGATCTTGTCTCGGGTTTTGACCATTTCACACGCAATTGGGTCATGGGTTTTCCATCCATGGAGCTTGGAAGGTCATTAATGGTGGAAGTGAGTTTTTTGGCAAGTTTTTGTTTTTTGGTTTTGTCCACACATACATCGCAAAATTATGGTCTCGGTTTTGGTGGGTGTTGGTCTCGGCTTCATTTACGCAGCAGCCTATATACACGAGTTGGGTTCTTAGCAATTGGGTCTTGGAGTTTGAACACCATAGCAACAAGGATTTACATGGGGGCTTTAGCTTCTATGCGAGGTCGATCAATGGCCAACTCGCGATCGACCGGCTATTCCGCTTTTGCCGTAGGTTGATACCAATAGCCATTTACACTATTCACGCGATCGACCGGGTTGGGACCCGGTCGACCGGGACTCTGTTTTGTTCGAATTTTTGATTGTGTTTTTGCCCCTTTATTTTCGTTTATCTACTTCCTTTTCTTTTATTTTAAATGTGACTTACCCCTTTTTCCTTTTTTTTTTCTTTTCGTTTAATCCTTTATTGTAACTTACTATATAAAGCAAGTTTAGTTTATTTATGGAAGGGATCTTTTATTAGCTTTAGTTTAGGGTTTGTAACTTTGGGAGCTTTGCCCACTTTCCTCCATTTTTCTTTGGTGTACCCATTTTAATGTAAGGTTTTTATTATTTATTCATCTTCTAGCTTTGTGTTATATATACTTGCTTCCTAATTTCGTTTTTTCCATGCTTTCTATTTTTTTTCATGCCTAGATAATTTTAGAGTAAATTAATTAGTTGTGCTTTAATTAATTAGTTAATTTATTTAATGTCATTTAATATGCTGAGGGGCTAATTTAATCTAGGTTGTGTCGGTTTGAACTCACTTTGGGTTGACATGTTGCTTTGCTTTGGTGATGGAGTTTACGTATTTATTTCCGGTGTGTTGTCCTAGTTCTTAGGCCTAGGAGATTTAACGGGGTATATCATGTATGCTCCGTACTTATGACCTTGCATGCCTAATTTTCGGGATATTTGTTGACGCCAAAATCCTATTAGACTTTTATGAGAATTTAGGGGTGTGACAACTCTTAATTTAATTAACTGTCGAAATGAGACGCAATCTTAATAACTCGGCGACCCATGTAACCATTTTATACTAATTAACTCAGGGTGAGGGAAATTCGACGCAACCTATATTTTTTATTCACTTTGTTAATCTAGTTTAATTTTTCCTCTCCTAGTTTAATCTTTCCTTTTGTTATCTTTTCTTTTTTAGGTAGAAAATCATCTTTTACACTTTTATTCTACAAGTATTAAACCAAATAATATTCTAGCAACTTGTCTTTGTGGATTCGATACCCGGACTAGCCGCTATACTCCCTTAAAAGAGTGTAGTCATAGTTTAGGTTTTTATATAGAGTTGGTGAGCCGAATATAAAATGACCGGAGCGTAGGTGACTCTTGCGCCCCAGTAAAACCCGATCTATCAACGTTCGACACTAGAATTAAGCGGGGTGTGACCGATGGTATCAGAGCATGGTCTTAGTTCTTGTAGGTTGTGAGTCCATTTAGCTTCCACGTTACCGATCTTTAATCCGTTTTATTGATTCGTACTCCTTAAGGTAAAGGGTCTAGCATACATGTTAGATGTGTTTCTTGGAGATATGGAGTTTTTTTTTTGTTATGGACATTATAGGGATTGATATTATAACTAGTAATCTGAATGTGAGGATACTTAGAACTGATTTTGGGAGATGAGATTTTTTTTGGAGATTGTTAGTGCATATGTTCAGTGTCGTAAGTATCAATTTGGTGATATGAATTAACGTGAAGACTTAAGTGATACGATGACTTTTGGAGATAGATACGAGTGATGATGCATGGGAGAACATGGTACGTCGTTATTTTCATAGGTATGCCTATTTATATAGTTATGATATATATTGTTTGTTTGTTCATGGGGCAAGTGCGTGTAAAATCTGGTGTATGGGCATCCAATCGTGGCATTTTACGGGTAGGCATATGTGAGCCTTATTTTATTTTACGTGATTTACATTTGACGTTTATGCTCCGTATAATTTCTAGGATGAAATTCCTTTGCTAGTGGGTAAGTATGTAACACCCCGTAATTCAATTTGGTAATTAATTAATTAAATTGAGAAATTTGTGAAAAATAAAATTTTAGATTTTTTAATAATTATATATGTTGTTTTTTATATTTGAAAAGTATAATTTCAATAGGAATTAAAATTGGATTTAAAATGAGGCTTTTATACAAATTTTACCTATATATATTTTCCTAGACGATCCGGGAGTCCTGCCAGGGGCAAATAGATTCGGCCTCCAATCGAATCGATTCGGTCGCGATCAGGGGTGGTGAGCTTAAGTAGATTTTTAGTTGGATTAAAATACCTAATCATTATATAACACTAATAATTTGTGGGGGGACTATTCATAATCATTTTTTCACAAGTTTTTCACCAGAGAACTCTTCCAAAATAGTTTCCTCTTAACCGTAAACCTTAACCTCCAACTTAATCAAAGTTTTGTCATAAAATTTGATTTCTTAATTGGGGTTTAATCAAGATTGTTCAAGAACGGCTCTTTGCTAATTTTTTGAGGGAAATCCAATTAGGTAATCACAATTTCTTCATCTAAATCTCAGGCATGTATACTCTATACTCTTCCTTTAGTATTATGCGTCTTAAGTGTCACCTAAACACTTAATTATATATTTTTGTTAAAATAAATTAGCAACTTAATTAGAGAAAGTGGATACAAATTTTGGGAGTGTTTTTATGAAGCTTTTAAATACGAATTAATACTTGAAACCCTTGGGCGCGTAGGTTAGAGTATTGGTTTTTGATGATTTTGGGACTAGGTTCGCATGTAGATTTTTATAGAGTTTATTAAAAAATAAATGGGGTTCGTGCACACTCAGAAACTTATGTAGTTAATAAAAGTGGACGATTATTGTGTGTTTCATAATTTTGCATGTTAAGTAATCTAAAATTATTAATGGGAATAATAGTGTGAAAACGACGACGGTGTTATTAATTAAATTGGGGACCTTATGATTAAATTGCTATGTTGTTCGTACAAATTGTGTGTTTGTGTGATTTTTTATCCACTTTTACCATCGTGGGGACGAGGGGCTTTTGGGTAGTACATTTATCACCTACATTATAGGATGCTTACTAGGTACGGGACTAATCGATACGCCTTGGTTATGATTTATGCTTGCTAGGTATGGGACTACTTAGTGTAGATGTCGACGAATTTATTATTCCGGGGTGGGGCTGATTTTTATCATATAACATTGTTACGCTAGCCTAGGCATGAGACTAGGATGAGATTTATGTTAAACATTCATCCTATACATAGGGTAGGATGTATGTGTACTTCAGGGACCCTTAGGTATGGGACTAAGGGGTATTTTGAGGATCTCACATCGATAATAAGGGTGGGGGGGGATTATAATTCAATAATGAGAAGTTGGGAAAATGAGAATTAATGCCTAAGATAATAACGGGTATTAAAATAGATTGGCATCTCCAATATGCGCATTGGTGATAGTCAGAACGGGCGAACTGGCTATAGCAATGTGGGTTTGTGTTGGCGGCACCAATATTTGTAGGCTGACAGTTTAAATGAGTGAACTGGCTATAGTGATGTGTCGTGCATGGAACCTCACCAATATGTGCAGTACTGACAGTTTGAACGGGCGAACTGGCTAAATGAGGGGAATTGTGTGTGGTGTAGAACACTGGGAGTACTGCAATCATACAAATAAAATGGGAGAAAGATTTATATTAATAATGGTGGAAATTAATATTAATCGGGCAATTTAATTAAATAGTTGGACTATGACCTTGGGGGTAGTTTAGTTCATGCGGTAGTTTATGTTGTTTGTTTGTTAGCATTGTTAATATTATCTTATTTAATTTAAAATATTCTATTATGATATTTATCATGTATAATACTATTGTGTGGGTTCATGGACCCTAGCTTAGGAGAGTATCGTGTATTCATGCTCGGGGCTGTGACCTCGTGCATTGACTAACCTTTTTCAGGAATAAGTTTGGAGTAGCGGTATAGGATTTATTGGAGATTTTCTTGGAGGTGCACCTACAGCTATCTACTTTATGCTTAGTAGTTTAGTTTTCCATTCCTTCACAGTTATATTGAGACTCAGTTTATGGATTTGGTGAGCCATTCGGTTCCACATTTGTACGGTTTTATTCAGATATTCATTATGGATTCAGTTTATATTTATTGGAGATTGGATTATTATCGGAGTTTATCATGGTGATGGGTTTCATTTACCGTGTAGTTGGTTATTTTCAGTTGGGACTATTTAAAATATTTATCTTGTGGACTGATTATATATGTCTCATATATGTCACATGATAACAATGATATTTTATTTACTTGCACCTAGCTTAGTTTTTGGTGGCGACCGACGCTATAATTAAGCGGGGTGTGACATTTAGCTCCATAGATAGACCCTCAAGCAACTTACTTTCTAAGGATGTCCCATTCAAGTGGATCAAGGCTTGCCAAGAGCCATTTGATAAGTTGAAGAGTATAATCATTTCCACTCCCATCATGCAAGTTCCAAATTAACGTCTTCCATTCATGTTAATGTGTGATACGAGCGACTATGTGGTATGGAGTGTTTTGGAGCAACGAAAAGATAAAAAGGACAACATCATTTTCTACACTACTCGAATTTTAGTTTGACCATAATTAAACTACTCCACCATGGATAAAGAGTTGCTATTGATGGTATATGCCCTTGACAAATTCCGTTTGTATCTCATCGGGTCACCCATGATTTGTTTCACCGACCATGTGGCACTAAAGTACCTCCTTTCTAAGAATGATGCCAATCCACTCCTCATTAGGTGGATCTTATTACTCTAAGAGTTTGACCTTTCCATCAAAGATAAGAAAGGAGTAGAAAACATCGTAGCCAACCAATTGTCTAATTTTTCATACAATGTACTTCAAGATCCTGTACTCATAGATGCATTTTTCTTGGATGAGCAACCTTTTGCCATTTCTTATCTACCTTGGTTTACAAACATCATGAATTATCTAGTGACGAGATCTGTTCCCTCACAATGGACTCCGTAAATGAAGAGGATGCTTTTCACTTGGTCTCACATGTTCTTTTATGAAGATCCATACTTATTCAAGCATTGCACATATCAAATTACCCGAAAGAGTGCACCGAATGACGAAATCCAAAACCTCATCCATTTTCGTCATTTGAAAGCATGTCGAGGCCACTTTTCCACTAATAAGATGGCCATAAAGATTCTTCAATACAGTTTTTACTGGCCCACTATCTTCCAAGATGTGCACAGATCTTTCTGTTCGTGCGAGAGATGCCAAAAGATGGGCATCATTTTTAGGCGCAATATAATGCTTTTGAGCCCTATCCTTGATATTGAGATGTTTCACTACTGGGGCATCAACTTCATGGGTTATTTCCCCCTATTTTGGTTCTTTGTACATCCTTGCTGCAGTATATTATGTGTCAAATTAGGTAGAGGCCATAGCTACACGAACAAATGACAACAAGGTGGTGGTAAAATTCATTCATGAGTACATAATTTCTCATTTGGGTGCTTCTAAAGCCATCATTAGTGATACCGATTCACATTTTTGTAATAAACCATTTGAAAAGCTGATGAGAAAGTATGGATTTATTCACAAGGCTGTGACAACTTATAACCCACAGATAAATGAACAAGTCATATTAGCAAATCAAGAGATAAAAAATATACTTGAAAAGACTATCGATCCCACTCATCAGGATTGGTCTCTTCGATTTCCCAATGCGCTAACGGCTTAATGGAATGCTTATAAGAATGCCCTCAGAATGTCACAATTTCATTTTGTGTATGGAAGGCCTAGCCATATCCCTCTAGAGATAGAATACAAGGCATTTTGGGAGATCAAGAGGTTGAAATTTAATTTGGACAAAGATGGTGAGACACGAATGCTTCAACTAAACGAGTTGGAAAAGATACATAATGATGCGTATTAGAACTCCTAAATAGCGAAAGAATGAATGCAAATCTCTCATGATAGGAACATCACCCGTAAGGAGATTCACTATGGTCAAAAGGTGCTTCTTTACAACTCGTGATTACATTTGTTTCCTGAATAGTTGTGGTCTAGATGGTTCGAATCATTTGTGGTGAGGGAAGTATTCCCACACGGAGCTATAGAGGTTGAAAACCTTGAAGGATGGGAGCACTTACAATGTTAATAGATAGGGCTTAAAGGCATATATAAAGGGGTGTATTGAGGAAGTGGAGATAATTTTATTATCGAACCCCGAGTATGGGGATGGTTAGGATTTGGTAATAGGTCATCGCACCCCCAACGCGTGTGGTGTGAATTCTATAATCATTAGGGCGTATTGGTGTCGTATGACTGTTTGTTGTATATAGGAGTCATTTGTGTATATATTAGCGAGATTGGAGTATAATGGTCTCAGTAACCCAAGAGTTTCCCAGAGAGTTCATGGAAATTTTAGAGCAAAGTTGTAGGAAATCATGTTTTATGATGAATTTTGAGAGATTTTAGGAACTATACTACCCGTGTTTGAGAGGATGTGAAAGTTGTGCATAACATGAGAAAAGAAGAAAAAAAATCGCTTCAGAAAATTGAACCCATTCACTTAAAATCGAACCCAGGGGAAAAGGTTTGGTCTCAAACAAAATTTGGGACAGAACAAAAAAGGGAACCGATTCGGTCCCTTCAGTGAACTGTTTCGATTTGCTATTTGACTAATCCAAAATTTATCTCGTCTCCTCATTTAACACTCCTATTTTCACATTCCCTCCAAACCAAAACCTCCATATTCCCTCTAATTTTACCTTATAAATTCACCCCCTCACCCCCATATTCTCCCACACCTTCATCCAATAATTTGTCCTTCCTAAATCACTTTAAATTTAGTGTTAGTAAGTTTTCTTAGAAATTTCCATGGCTCCCAAACAATATCTCAAGAAGTAAAACTCCACCCAAGTCATCGACGGTGGATGCGATATATACCGTTCACCTCAAGAGTAGAACTGGTGCAGTAAATACTTCTCGACACAATACACTCTTTTCATAGAATGTCATGTCATTTGGGATGACTTTCCTAATGACATCGTTAGTATCTTCTCCCAATTCAGATGGTGTTATTGGTTCTCCCAAGACGAGGACCCAGTTTATGATCACATTACCTGTGCTTTTTATGGGAGCCTTGTCCACGTCGCCGATGGTAATTATGAGGCCCGGATAGATGGGGGTAATTAGAGCTTTTTATTTTAACAAATTTATAGGAAAAATGCATGCAGAGGGAGTTAAATCGTAATGTTTCTACACCTACCCCTACCATCGAAAGGATATTCCTAAGATAGAGATGTCAAATAATTAGGCGCCCGCCACACCATGGGTAACTGAGACTTTCCCGTCGATAAGTTTACCACCGAGCACACGCCTAGCAAATCTTATCACATACAGGACAATGCTGCTCATAAAGGACAATTTCTCCATCCAAATAAGACACAACATTTTTCTATACTTCTTATTCGACCGAACTACAAAAATCAGTCTATCATATATTTATTTCGATGAAATCAAACATGCATCTTTTGACCAAACGGGGCCGGCGTCCTTACCATACGCCCGTTATACCATGACATTATGTTTGGAAGTGGGTTTACAAACCTGGAGCGAGGTGGCACTAGAGCCTAAAACGATTAAAGAAACATCGATCGATAGGAGTGTTAGGGAGGCAAGAAATTGACCTCCTCCCCCGAGACTATTTTTAAAGATGTTGAGAAGGGGGAGGGAGGTTAATATGGAGATGAGAGTGATGATGATGAGGATGTCGACACCTAAAAGCAAGAGGACATTGATACATTCGACCCGAATTTCTAAATGATTTTGAAGAATGGGATTATGATACGGTGGTGATTAATAGTCATATGGATCACTTGGAGTCTCAGATTGGCGACTTCTTAGCAGAGTATCATCAAAATCGGGATGATTTTCGATATGATTATAGGTGTGATACGTCCATGATGATGCGGCTCTAAGCTGACTTTTATCGACTTAGCATGGACTTGGGGAGTGAGTTTCCTTCCAACTTTAAGGATCCGTATGCGTGCGATCCAAACACTCTCTACCGCTCGAGTTGACTTTGTTGAGAATGTGTAACTTTCGTTATGTTGTTTCTTTATTGTATATCTTCTCATTCTTAAGAAGCTATGTAAAACTCCATATTGGTTAAAAATAAAACGCGTTCTTTGTTTATCTTGTCGTATATTTTCGTTTTAATTATTGCTAGTTTTAAAATTTTGTACTTATAATTCCTTAATTAGATTTTAGTCCCTCACATTGAGGACAATGCAAGGTCTAAGTTGGGGGGCAAAGGGGGGGGGGGGGGGGTAGGAGTACAAGTGTGTCTTTAAAAATTTCACAATCTTAAAATGCCCCCTCCCCCCAAACAATAATTGATTTTTTTTAAAAAGTCCGTAAACATATCAATTTTTTTTGTTTTAATTCTCAATTTGTTAAAATTTCCTTCACTAAGTTCAAATTCATCTAAAATGGAAATTGAACGAGAGTTTATGACTTATATGGACAAGTGTAATGATTTAAACCCGGTGAGTTATCGAGCCAATCATTCTAATTCTCAAAACCAATAAAAATAGTTTGAATTTTCATAACTCGACTTTCTTTTGATATGATTCTTCGCAGATCTGATATCCTTTGATTTGATCGGTTACGGGAAAGAGTGATGATTTTGTTTTAAAAACGCACCTAAAAATGTTTTAAAAATAAAAAATAAAAATTATTCTTGAAACACATATGATGATTAGACTAGTGTATGGATACATGAGGTCAAACCATATCTTGTTAACCAAAAACACATTAGCCAAAAAAATTCCAGAAAACGTCCAACACTTGAAAACCAAATTGAGCCGAAAACATTCATATCCATTTCATTTATTAACCCGAATGACGTAAAAATGGCCCGAAGCTGTGAAAATCAAAAATTCAGAATTTAAGGTCCATACGGTATAGAAAAGGGGCAGAAAAATAGAAAAATGCTCAATAAAAAAAACATCATATGAAAAAGAAATTCTAAGAAAAAAAATGAAAAATGGAAAAGTAAGTGTAATAGAAAAAAAATGAGCAAAGCCCAAAAAACTAACAACACACCTTTGCAAAAAAAAAAATTCTAACTCCTAAAATTCTAATAATTTCCATAAATCTCCAAAATACCCTTAGCCCGTAACAAGTACTAATCAAGAGTCCAAATAGCAAACTCAATTACCATGTGGAGAGCTAAAATAATAATAAGGAGACAAAACGGTGCGAATACATAACGATATTTTCTCGCTTTCCAACTATTGTAATCCTTTCCTAAGAACTTTTCAACTCAAAAAAGTTCGCCTTTGAAATAGTGTGCATGAATTTGTGTCCATTATATTTACTCTTATTATCACGCACGCCGAGAGAAAATATAAATTCACTAACCAAGTGATTCATTTGTGAGTGCATCCCTTGAGAAATCTAAATCAAAATGAATTTTCAAAAAGCAATGTAATGATGAATCGGTGGATGTTAACGATTATTTTTTTGTTTCACCCACGTGCACTATGCATTGAGATTTACCAAATAAAATTTTCTATTATTTTTGTAGAATTTAAATTCAAAAGTTTTTGATTATTTTTATTTTTACTTGAGTCGTGCCTTATGGTACAATTTGGGTAAATTTATTGCAAACCCTCACAAGACATCAATTGTCCCACTAGGGTAACCTAAGGGTTTAATAACTTGTTGCATATGCAGAATGCAGCCTCATGCCCGTGAAATAAGTATTTTATCCCTTAGTTAATAATGCTATTTTTCGTACCTTATATTTTATTCTACTCCATTACTCAGGAGTAGCAATGTCTTAGGCTAGGGGGGTTGATTCGGCATCATTATTTCATAATCATCCCTCTAATTTTACCAATTTTCCGATCCTGAACATCTCATTTATTATAATATTGTAACTAATCTTTTTGGCAAGTGTTTATTGCTTGTTGTATCTCCCATATGTTTTAGAGGTAAATCGTGCAAGTAAATGGGAGAAAATAGCGAACCGAGGAATACTAATAAAGAAAGAATAATCAAGGTAAAAGTTAGTTATTTTTAATTAAAACCTGGAGAAGACGCCAACATGAAACATCGAGTTTATGAAACACCAAAAGAAACGACACCTTATTTTGAGTCTTGGTGAAGAAGATACATCAATTTGAATATTTGAACAAAGTTCCAGGGCCAAAGTTCAAAAAAGAAGAAGTTTTAAGCATGTTAATTTCCTAGGACAATACTAAAAATCGAACCAGTTAATTTTTTGTGAGAACTAGTTCGGTCTGCCTAAGAGGTTCAGTTAAGACGTTCAATTTGGTCAAAGTGTTTTGGTTGTTGTAGATTTTTCTCTCCTTATTTTGTAGCATAGTGGGATAATGGGTTCACCCACCCCTTTGGCCGTTTTGGGGTCATTAAATAGGGATTTTAGGAGCATTTTTGCATACACTTCATCTTAAATTAATCTTGTAATTAACCTTTAGTAGTTGGAATTACTAAATCTTAGTAATTTCAATAAATGTGTTTTAATTTAAAGGAAGAAGTTATTCAAGTTACTTTCCATTATTGCTTGGTTTAAGCTTAATTGTTCCTAGAATTTTGATTCATCTCATTTGGTATTTATAGTTCAATTCTTCGTTTCTTCATCTTTAAATTATGAATTCCAACATTCTTAGTGTAAACTATTTTCAATTAATTATCATGTCTTGCTAATTTTCTTTCGAGGTTGGGGAACATGAATCCAACATAGGGTTTCAAACTTTAAATGTAAAATTTGTAGTAATTAACTAATTATTCAGCAAGGTTGATAAATTAAGATGGATTGTTCATTGTAGTTCTCTTAACTCTATTTGTCAAAAGCAACTCGAGTATTTGAGGATACACTATACGTGTTGCTTAAGGTATCAATTGCACAAATCAAGTTGCAGATTAATTATTGAACGTGTTAACACCCAAACATATTTAGTACTTCAAATTGAATTGACACTTTTCTTTTAATGAATTTGTTAGTTCAAAGAATTTTATATATGTCACAAAAACCCTAGAATAAGAGAAATTGATTCACAACCTCTTTTTCAAATTGTTTCAAAAACCTAAATTCTTTTCTTTTTCATAATCCTTGCATAATTTAGCTAAATTTTTAATTTCATTAGCTTAAATCGTTACCGTACTTATAGTTCACTTCACACAACATTTCGTCACCTTTTGTTTACTTTTTTAAGTGAAAGCTTTGAATTGAGATACCATCCTTATTCTCGTTGTGAGTATACTATTCCCTGAGGATTCAACCCCGACTTATCGAGTTTTATTACTTGATAGACCGACTTGAAATTGAGCCACACATTTAGACGTGGCACATACATATGTTTCCTCTTCAGGTGCTCTAGTACTATTTGTGAAGAAGAATGATAGATCGTTAAGAGTGTATATCGACTAATGAGAGTTGAGCAAGGTCACGATTCACAATACGTATCCGTTGTCATGTATAGATGACTTGTTTAATTAGTTGGGAGAAGAGACCAACTTCTCGAAGATTGATTTGAGATCAGGGTACCATCAGTTAGGAATCGAGGAGCATGTTGTCCTTAAGAAACCTTTTGGATGAGATACGGGTCTTATGAGTTCAGGGTTATACCGTTTGGGCTAACTAATGCACCGATAATTTCATGTATCTCATGAACCGAGTGTTCAGTGTAAGGACATATTTTACATAGTTCATTTTACATAGAGTATATCGTATACCGTTACACCCGTCGAAAGAAAGTTCAAGTTCATATGCTCAACAAGACAGATCTGAATATCAACATTCTTCAATAACAAGCCTTTGCAAGATTGATTTTGGTAAGGTTGATGTTTAAGTTCCTTAATGTTTCATTAAATTGTTAGGATATTTTTTTCTAAAATATTTTATCAACCTGAGGCATATTTCATTGTCAAAATAATTTTTTCAGGACATGTAGGCGGAGTTTTAGAATAATATTTTTTGACGCTTCAGTTGTTAAAACGACAAGTGGATGTCGTTAGAACAACAGGGACAAGTCGTTCAAATTACTCATCTAACGACATTAGATGTCGCTCAAAAGGTCGTTCGAAGGGTTGCTGGAAGCTTGCATCTAACTAAGGCATACTGTTTTGTTTTTCTTTTAGTCGTTCGTTCCGGGATTTAACGACACGAGATGACATTCAAACGACCTGCGAATGTCGTTTGAACGACCCGTTGACTCAAGGTTTTTATAAATACCTATATCATAAATCTTTTTTAATTTATAATTTTGACGAGAACAAAACTGCAATTTGCAGAATTTTCAGTCTTCACTTTTAGGTTACAAAACGTTTATTTTTTGATTTACAAATCATCTCAACTACTTTAGTGAATCATTTATTAACCCAAGATTTAACCTTGTTGAAGTTTATCTTGTAGAGACTACATCTCTATTGCTAATTTGGTATTTCTTAAGGGAAGTGTTGGCTGAAGATTACAATCAATTGGGAAGACTCAAGTGTGTTCCTTATTGGAGATAGAGATGCGGTTCTTATGGGCCCTTTCGGGAGTTCATTGTTGATTTTGAGGTTACGTCCTATATGAGTTTGCTGTGATAAATTCATTGTGTAGTCTGTAAGTTGCGATTTATTATTCATGTTGAAATAAAGGTTTTGCCCTTCCGGGGGATTTATTTTAAAATCATTGTGTCCAGCAATTTATGATTATTTTATGATGGCATGATTAATTTATTCACCTAGATGCATTTTTAGGGTTGAATTAATTTGGATGTTGACATCTAGTTAAATAAGTTTATAATTGGAAATTTGTGAATCCATTAAATAATCGATATCGCACCCCATTTTAAAAATTGCTATCAGAGGAGGTTACTCTAATTTATCGAGTGATCCTTTTTCCACAAAATCATTGTGATATCAATTTTTTTTCAAAAATCTGATTTAAATTTTTTTCCAACGGATAACTTGTATAATCAGTTGCCTATTTTGACGGGTGTAATTACTCCTATTGAAAAGCCTGCATGAAATCTTCCTTAAAATAAATTGATGGACGTATTTGGCTTTCTTGTTAAAGAGGGTGGACTCCTCCCACTGTCACCGTTAATAATGTCACAGATCTTAAACCTGTGTCTGACTGGACTGAGGATGAATTTAAATGGAGAACATATAATTCTCGTGGGTAAGTACAATTTTGGGAGTCGTCACAACGGACGAGTTCTGACACATCATGTCGTGCACCACGTCAAAAGAAGCTTTGGATGTTCTACAATTTACCCATGAACGTACTAATGTGGTTAAAGAGTCTAAATTATAAAATTTAACTACTGAATTTGAAACTATTACCATGCATGAATATGAGTGTTTTGATGATTTTTATGCACTTCTGTCTGATATTGTCAACACTAGTTTCAATCTTGGTGAACATATTCCTGATGCACGAGTAGTTAAAACGATTTTGAGATCATTGCCTAAATATTACATCCCAAAAGTCACTGTGTTCTAATAAATTTGAGTAATCTTAAGTTAGAAGAACTGGTAGGAGACCTCCAGACGTATGAAGTTGCCATGTTTCCTAACACTCTCAAGCCTAAGGATAAAGGGATACCACTTAAAGCCCAGTCTAGAAAAACTGGGGAGTTATCCAAGAGAGAGAAGAAAAATAAAGTGAAATTTTTTGAGTCCGAGTCTGAGGGAGAGTTTGATTTTGATGATGTGTCCATTCTAGCTAAAAAAATTAAAAAGTTTCTCAAATTTTCCAAGGAAAATTCTTCCAATAAAAGGATTTTTGAGAAAAATAAAAAGAAAGAAGAGGACAAAGATAGCGATGAGAAATATAAAGAGTAATAATAGAGAGTATTTGAGTGTGAGGGAAAAGGGCATAAAGCGTTTGAGTGTCCCAATAGGCTAAAGAGCCGGGGCAAGAAAATTCCATGCCAGTCACTCTTAGCAATAGTGAGGAAGAGGTGAATGATTTCGGGGATGAGTCATCACATGGTATGTGTGTCACCTTTATGGAAAGTCACATGTGCACACTTAGTTTGTCTTACAACGATGAGGACTCTTGTGTACGTGAGACCCCCGATGATGATTTGAGTGTTTCAAGTAAGTGTGAGAGTGAGTTTGAGAATGAAGGTGAAAGTGAACTCCAAAAAGAGTTTATAGATTTTTATTCCATGACCTTAAAGATGAATAAGTAATTAGGTCTTAAGGTGTTAGATTTGGAAAGAGAGAGAGAGAGAGAGATTATGAGGGAATTTGAGGCATCGACGAGTCAACTCGAGAAGGTGAAGGTTGCTTTAAGTAAGCAGATGATCATCATAGGTCGGGAAAAGAGTGAACTTGAATCCCGTATGGACCAATTAGGGAGAGATCTCAAACGAGACTGGGAGGTAAAGGTCACTATAAAGGATACATCTAATAAGGTAGAAAATATGATCCTTGGTCCCGCTTTAGGTAATGTGGAGATTTTGGGAATAGATCATGATGGTGCATCTACTTTCCATGTTGCACCCGAGCCGGTACCCGAGTTTTTGATATATTCATATGGGTATCAACCTAACCCACCTAGGCATCCCATTCTATATAGGAGCAAATATATTAGACATTTTAGGAAAGGGGTTCCTAGGCCCGTGTATGTTTGCTCCAATTGTAAGAAGAGAGGACACCATAGGGAATTCTATTTTAAATTGGGTAGTGTGTCACATAGAGTTTTACCACGCGTTTCCACACATGCACCCATGCATGATACTTTGCCTATTCTTGGTGATACTTTGAGAGTTTGCATACATGTGAGAGCAAGTTAATTTTTTGGTCAAAACTTCACATGATTTGATGGATGTTTTTCATAGGTTGTCACCACAGTTGGAAACTCCTCCACACCTAATGGTTGAGGTTTAGACTTTTTTGCTAGCATATGATGATTTTCATGATGATATTTTATGCCTATTGCTTTTATATTTATCTTTTTCCATTTTGATATATTTTTTGAAAAACCAAAAAGATTTTTTCTTTTGAAAAATACAAAAAGATCTTCTATTTTTTTGAGAAAAAATTGAAAAAGCTAAAGATTTTATTTTGATAAAATTTTTGGAAAAGGACAAAAAGATTTTTGTATTTTGTTTTCCATAGTTTATGTATGGACATTTAGGATGACCAACTCACAACATCATTCCATATCCGTGTGAATATTTCATAATTATTTTGAGACGATAAATCATTTCATCCACATGCTTTATAATGTTTGGAGTCATCAAGATGAGATTACTTTCTACATGTTTGAATCATGATTTTCTTTAATGCACACTTGCACGTAATTGCTTAATTATTGTACTTGTCTATCACATGTTGGTCGAAGTGTTTCCATCTCAATCATGTCTATAAAACAAACCATATGCGATAAAACTTGACAATGAAAATAGTTCTTGTAAGAACCGTTGGTCGTGAGGAATTTGTTTAAATGTATATCTATATAATAAAGTAGGAAATTTATGTATTTCATAAGATAGCACCATGATGTCATCAATATGAATTTTTTTTGCACTCCCTATTTTACCCCTCAAGTTTTTTATTTCCCCCTCTTTTTCTCCTCACTAATTAATTTCCATTCTTTCACTTTAATTCAAACACAAGGTTATTTTGGTAAACACACCACAAAATCCACACCTTTTCACCTCACCCAAACCCCCATGATCTCCCTTCTCAAACATCATCCTCTCTCCGTTCTCACCAAAAATCCATGCCCCCCCCCCAGACCTACTCATACGGTGCCTCCCTCTACCAAAACTTTTATCTCTCTCTCTCAGGTAGCTTCGGCTTCTCTCCGCCATACTATTTTTGTTAGGGTTTGGTGTTGCATGTATACTCTGTATTTTTTGTGTGGATTTATATTCATTGATTTTAGAGTGCATGCGATGATCGATATTACACATTTCAAGGGTTCAAAATCGAGCTCAGTATTAACCCTCACACTCTCAACATATAGAAAAGGTATATTTTCCTTTCAGAATTTTTTTGGGGGTTCACCTCATTATCTTTGGGTATAGCTTCATTTTTCCTTTTCATATTAGCAATTTTCTTGGTGGTCCATTGGGATTTTCTTCATCACCAGGTAACATTTAGGTTTCCAATTTAGGGTTTTCATTTTTAAGGTTTTCAAGCTAGGGTTTTTCTTTGCCTTTACTTATTTGTTACATACTAACATTTTTTTGTGGTATGTTGGTTTATTGTAACATTTTTATTATATATTTTTGTTAAAATCCCATTTCCCCTGTTTTGAGATTATATCATATTTCATTATTATGGTAATGATCAAGTGTAAATTTTGTTGTCTATTTTTATAAATTGAATGTATATGGTGTTCAAATTTAGGTAATTATGGTATTCTATTTCATTATTATGGCAATGATCACCTTGACAGCACATGTATGTAAACATCTTAGGTAATCTTTCTCTCTCTCTACATGTTTTGGTGTCGTATTTGCACATCTACCATTATGGTAACTTTATATTATGACTTAATATAGGGTTTTTGAAATTTTCAATTTGTATGCTCTTGAAGTTGGAAATAGGGTTGATCTCATAATTTGAGGTGCATGTGTACATTAGCCTTATAATTTTATTCAATTAAGAACTAATTTAGTAAGTTTTGTTTGTTTTTACATGATGTGTGTTATATGAATGTGTGTATGCGTGTAATGCATTGTTGCAAGTTTCTTGGCGGTAATTTATTATTTAGAATTGTCTTGGCGGTACTTTTTGAGATGTACTCTTTTCATCGTTTTGTTATTTCAAAACCCCCAAACAATGAGATAGGCTTGTTTTTTTTACCCTTATTTTATTGCAATCATGAATGCGTATCTCTGTTCTTCATTTGGCAGATCTAGCTGTGAAAAGCCTTATTCTCTAGATTGATGGCTACCATAATGGTGTTTATTGTTCTTTCAGCAGATCTAACTGTATATATTCTAAGGTATAATGTTCTGATATTGTCTTCCTTTCGTATCCTTAAACCACTATTCTTCAATATATTTTTTGTCATCTTCTCTTGCATTTATGGTTTCCAACACCAAGAGAACCACTACACTATCCCGGTAGCACCAACGCCACCCCCATCAACATTACCCTGCAACAGAATCAACACTACCTCACAACGGAACCACCAACGCCGAAATAGAACCACCAACGCCGCCCCCAATTTTGTTTATGGGGGTTGTTGGATGTTTTGATTGGTTATCGTGTACACTGATTATTGCTTGCTGGATGTTACTTTCTATTTTGGTGCTAGTCTTAATCGGAATGAGAGGTATCGTATGTTTCTCCCCTTTCATTGGTTGTTCCATGTCGTACTTTCATGGATTTGGATTTTAAATATACCTCTCTCTCTCTCTCTGAGAGAGAGAGAGAGAGAGATTTTTATTTCTATTTTTTACTATTTAGTTACCAAGTATTTCATTGGTGGAGTAATGTAGATTGGTGAAACTCTTTCTTTGTGGAACCATTGGTTTGACTTTCCATTGTCTGCTGATTATATCAAAACATTTATTACTGCTATAGAAATCAACTGCAAACAACTTATAATGTAAAGGTCTACTTTAATTCATGGCCCATTTTTGCTCCCTTTAACTTTGGTGTTATGAGATTCTATTCGAGCTTGGTTTTAAATATTTTCCCTTGAAGCAATTGCCCTCGAATCATTTTCATTTTACCACTTTTCTATCAAACAGGGTGTTAGAATCCTCTCCTGGTTCTGAATTTATTTTATTTTGCCCGCATGTTCAAAATGTATTAGGATCCCTCATAGAAGTGATATTTTACCTCTCCTAATATAGTGTAAAAGAAGACATTGAGAGAGGGGAAAATGTGTAGTAAATTATGAGACTTTATAGAAGATTATTACATCTCTATATACAATAATACACAAATTACTTGGTTAGAGCATCCACAGTGAGATGATTAAAACAAAAATTTAGGGGGGAGCCCCTCACAGTGTGTAGCTTAAAGGCGTATGTTTAAGAACTAATTGATAGTGTCCACTTAAACTTTCCAGAGATCGTTGAGAAAGTGAGACAATCACTGCAAAATGCTAGCAGATGGCAATGTCTCTGAGAAAGTGATACAACATGAATTGTGATTTAGTTGTCCTTATAGCTTACTTATTTCATTTTTATTCCAACTTTGATTTATATACACATGCAATGATGTTTGTCATAATTTATGTAAACCAACAACAATTTTACATTTTAATGGTGTAGCTAAAACTATGTTTTTATTATCGTCTGGCCATTTTTGCATTTAATGTTGTGGCTAAAATAATGTTTTTAATGTCGTTTTTGTTGGAATAAAGGTTCGGACGGGTGAGGAGACTAAAAATGGGACCATAACTCGATGAGGAGACCGCTACTGAATAGCAGTGGGACAGATATCACCAACTTTTTTTACAGGGCAAGCTGCATCCACCTATAGTCTGAATGCCAACATAGCTTAAAACTAGGTATCTTTTGCGACCTCTATTCCAACTAAATAAAGTATTTCATCAAATTTCGAACCCCAATTTTTGACGTGTGTAAATATCCAGGTATGAATTTCAATATCAGTCTTGATGTGCATTGATGTTAGAACTTGCAAGCAAGCTGATTGAAAAAGAAAAAGACTTATTTTGGTATGATGCAATTATGTGTTGTATGCAAAGAGCACACTAAGAACTATATTATAGCTTTGTCTTCGGCTTGAGCATCCACAAGCATTATTTTTCCGCCATTTTCTCAATTCAAAATGCATAGTTTAAGCGTAAATCAAGTTCTCTTTGCGAGTAAGTTGTCTGCCTCTATTGATCAATTCAGTTCATTTTATTGAGGTTATATGTGAATTAGTTCTATTAGATTGATGTGGAATTCAGGTATTTTAATATGAGTGAATTAAGAGTGCTTCATAGTATGTGGTAGCATGTCTTGGAACTGTGAACTGGTAGTAATCCATGCGAATTTTATCATGCACATAGAATAATATGTGGCAGCATATGTAAGTAGCACCAACAGGTAGTTATCCACTTTTTGTGGCTTTATTTTCTATATCATAGATATTGGAGAGCTTTCTTTACTAACACTTTATCCAAACATGTCATTGCAGGGACTATCGGTGAGCAGGCCATGCATCTTGAGAATATTCAGTGTTTCTTTGCGCATTTTAGCCTATCCAAAATCATGGCACATGTAAGAACTTTGGGCCCATATATTTTGACATGCAATAGGTTCATCAACGAATATCTCATACACACACAGGTTCACAGAGAACAGCTTCTACAATCACATCCATAGTTGGATTCGTAGAGAAACTCTGCTACAACAACTGGTAGTTTTCAATCCCCTCCACAATTACAATATGCAAATTATTTTGTTAACTGCGTCAAGAGTTGTGATAAATTAATTAAAATGACTTAGTTTTCAATGTCATATAAATATAGTTTGAAAGACATAATGGTTCTAAATGTAAATGGCAACGACAATGGAAATTGATATCATCTTAAGTAATAAGTTTATAATTTGCATGTCTACTAAATATATCTATTCTAATGTAAAATGCGAGTCCATTTGGATTAAGTTCATGATAAGATCTTTGACATTATTTCAGTTTCTGTTCTGTTCTAACTTCTACTTGAGGTTATAGATCTGATATATTTTTAAGGTTGTGCTCAAATCTCTGATCAGGTTTTCGACGAGCTACACGTCCGGATGGTGATGGATTTTCTTAATATTTTGGTGGTGGTGAATCTGAGGTGAGATTTGTATTTTTTTTAGATCTATTGTGCTTAAACACACACACACACGCATATAAGTTATTAACACACACACACAAACCTTCATAAATTTCTGTTAGAGAGGGACTCATTATTAAAGTAAGAAATGAACATATCTAGATCCAACTTCAACATCTCCAACTCAGTTACCTATCTCTGATTACATTTTAATTTCTTAAATTCTGTTATCTTTCTGGGATTCAATAGTTTGGTGGCATTTACTTATATGGAACAGATCAAGAGGTTACTTTTTGTCTGAATCATGTTTTGTGTCTTTACTTTATCATGATCTCTGGTAATATCAAAGTTGGAATGGAATGCTATTATGAAAGATTACTAATGCTGGACATATAACGATTCAGACAAATCTTCATAAGTTTGTTTGCAAATCGTCATATAACTATGGCCATAGCTAAATGAATTTTCAAATGGTTGAGCTGTAGAAGTTTGTTTGACATTATTAAGGCCACTAACTTTAAGCACTGCTAGAAATTAAACATCAACAATGTTCTATAAGCCAATTTCACGAATCAAACTAACTTGACAAGTCTGGTATATTATTCAGACTTGATACATGCTTCTGAGTAGCACCAATCCTCATTTTCCTTCTTAATTTTATGGATCATAAGAGCATCCTCTTGACCTTAACTGATTGATGAAAGAATTTTAAGTTGGTATATCACCTTCCAAATCCCATTTGCTACTCATTTTCTGCTTTCAAAAGTCTTATTCATTTTTTAAATCCAAGCTCAAACTAGCATTGCCCTTAGATAGATTATGCCTTAGCTCTTCATTTCCGTGCATTTCTTCTTTGTTTATAACTTTTATCTATATTGAAATACTACATATTTCTATTCTAATGTAAAATGCGAGTCCATTTGGATTGGGTTCATGATAAGATCTAGGACATTATTTCAGCTTCTGTTCTGTTCTAACTTCTACTTGAGGTTATAGATCTGATATGTTTTTAAGGTTATGCTCCCATCTCTGATCAAGTTTTCGACGAGCTACACATCTGGATGGTGATGGATTTTTTTAATATTTTGGTGGTGGTGACTCTGAGGTGAGATTTGTATTTTTTAAGATCTGTTGTGCTTACACACACACATACACACACATAAATATAAGTTATTAACACACACACACACACACACACATAGAGTAAAAAAAAATTAGAGAGGGACTCATTATTAAAGTAAGAAACTAACAGATCTAGATCCAACTTCAACATCTCTGACTCAGGTACCTATCTCTGATTACATTTCAATTTCTTAAATTTTGTTATCTTTCTGGCATCCAATAGTTTGGTGTTATTTACTTATATAGAACAGATCTAGAGGTTACTTTTTGTCTGAATCATGGTTTGTGTCTTTAATTTATCATAAGTTGTTGTAAGATCAAAGTTGGAATGGAATGCTAATATGAAAGATTACTAATGATGGTCATATAACGATTCAGACAAATCTTCATAAGTTTGTTTGTAAATTGTCATATAACCACGGCCATAGCTAAATGAATTTTCAAATGATTGAACTATTGAAGTTTGTTTGACATTATTAAGTCCACTAACTTGAAGCACTACTAGAAATTAAATATCAACAATGTTATATGGGCTAATTTCATGAATCAAACTAACTTGACAAGTTTGGTATGTTGTTCAGACTTGATACCTGCTTCTGAGTCGCACTAATCCTCATTTTCCTTCTTGATTTTATGGATCATAAGAGCATCCTTCTTGACCTTAACTGGTAGATTAATGAATTTTGAGTTGGTATAAACCTTCCAAGTCCCATTTCTACTCTTTTTCTTCTTTCAAAAGTCCTCTTCATTTTTTAAAGCCAAGCTCAAACTAGCATTGGCCTTAGGTAGATTCTGCCTTAGCTCTTCATTTCTGTGCATTTCTTCTTTGTTGCTAACTATTATCTATATTGAGATACTACATATCTCTATTCTAATGTAAAATGCGAGTCCATTTGGATTGGGTTCATGATAAGATCTAGGAATTATTTCAGTTTCTGTTCTGTTCTAACTTCTACTTGAGGTTATAGATCTGATATGTTTTTAAGGTTGTGCTCCCATCTCTGATAAGGTTTTCGACAAGCTACACGTTCGGATGGTGTTGGATTTTCTTAATATTTTAGTGGTGGTGAGTCTGAGGTGAGATTTTTATTTTGTTTAGATCTATTGTGCTTAAACACACACACCCACACACACATAAGTTATTAACACACACACACACACAGTCAAAAAAAAAATTAGCGAGGGACTCATTATTAAAGTAATAAACAAACACATCTAGATCCAACTTCAACATCTCCAACTCAGGTACCTCCCTCTCATTACATTTTAATTTGTTAAATTGTGTTATCATCCCGGTATTCAATAGTTTGGTATCATTTACTTATATAGAACAGATCTCATGGTTGCTTTTTGTCTGAATCATGGTTTGTGTCTTTAATTTATCATGATCTGTTGTTGTAAGATCAAAGTTCGAATGGAATGCTACTATGAAAGATTACAAATGATGGTCATATAACGATTCAGACAAATCTTCATAAGTTTGTTTGCAAATCGTCATATAACCAGGGCCATAGCTAAATGAATTTTCAAATGATTGAACTATAAAAGTTTATTTGACATTATTAAGGCCACTAACTTGAAGCAATGCTAGAAATTAAAGGTCAATAGTGTTCTATGGGCCAATTTCATGAATCAAACTAACTTGACAAGTCTGGTATGTTATTCAGACCTGATACCTGCTTCTGAGTCACACCAATCCTCATTTGCCTTCTTGATTTTATGTATCATAAGAGCATCCTTCTTGACTTTAATCGATTAATGAAAGAATTTTGAGTTGGTATATCACCTTCCAAATCCCATTTGCTACTCATTTTTTGCTTTCAAAAGTCCTTTTCATTTTTTAAATCCAAGCTCAAACAAGCATTGGTCTTAGATAGTTTATGGCTTAGCTCTTCATCTCTGTGCAGTTTTTCTTTGTTGCTAACTGTTATCTATATTAACATACTACATATTTCTATTCCAATGTCAAATACGAGTCCATTTGGATTGGGTTCATGATAAGATCTAGGACATTATTGCAGCTTCCGTTCTATTCTAACTTCTACTTGAGGTTATAGATCTGATATATTTTAAGGTTGTGCTCCCATCTTTGATCAGGTTTTCGACGAGATACGCATCCGGATGGTGATGGATTTTCTTAATATTTTGGTGGTGGTGAATCTGAGGTGAGATTTGTATTTTTTAGATCTATTTTGCCTAAAAAACACACACACATAAACACACACACAACACACACACACACACACACATATATATATATATATATATATATATATATAAGTTATTAACACACAAACACATAGTCACAAAAAAATTAGAGAGTGACTTATTATTAAAGTAAGAAACGAACAGATTTAGATCCAACTTCAACATCACTAACTTAGGTACCTCTCTCTGATTACTTTTCAATTTGTTAAATTGTGTTATCTTTCTGGAATTCAATAGTTTGGTGTCATTTACTTATATAGAATAGATTTAGTGGTTACGTTTTGTCTGAATCATGGTTTGTGTCTTCAATTTATCACGAGCTGTTGTTGTAAGATCAATGTTGGAATGGAATGCTACTATGAAAGATTACTAATGCTGGTCCTATAACAATTCAGACAAATGTTCATAAGTTTATTTGCAACTCGTCATATAACCATGGCTATAGCTAAATGAATTTGCAAATGATTGAACTGCAGAAGTTTGTTTGACATTATTAAGTCCACTAACTCGAAGCATTGCTAAAAATTAAAAATCAACAATGTTCTATGGGCCAATTTCATGAATCAAACTAACTTGACAAGTCTGGTATGTTATTCAGACTTGATACTTGCTTCTGAGAGTCGGACCAATCCTCATTTTCCTTATTGATTTTATGGATCATAAGAGCATCCCTCTTGACCTTAACTGATTGATGGACGAATTTTGACTTGGCATATCACCTTCCAAATCCCATTTGCTACTCATTTCCTGTTTTAAAAGTCCTCTTTATTTTTTAAATCCAAGCTCAAAATAGCATTGGCCTTAGATAGATTCTGCCTTAGCTCTTCATTTCTGTGCATTTCTTCTTTATTTCTAACTGTTATCTATATTTACATTGGCCTTAGCTCTTCATTTTCGATGGTGCGATATTTTATTTTTCATGGTGTGATTTGTAAAGTTTCTGATGGTTGGATGCTTATATTCAACCCCCTTCCATGTGTTTATTTTAACTTTTGTGACTAATGAATGTAGTGGCTAAGGATATCAGAGGTAATCGGCAGCGCCTTCGAGCTGTCGTCCATAATGGCCATATGCAGCAGCTTCCATGATGTCCATTTGCAACACCAGAGGGTATTATGGAGCTTTGAAGACCTCAAATCCTTGCATAAAAAAATTCTATTTGAATATTATTCTTTGTAAATGCATATGAATCAAATTAAAGAAAAAGACCTGAGCTTAGGGACAATGTGAAGTTAATATCTGCAAATTGTTTCAAAGTGAAGCTAAGATCTGCACTAGAGTAGATACAATGATTAACATAGGAGACAATTTGAAGTTAAGATCTGCAAATTTCTATCTGAATATTATTGCCTTTTGAAAATTAGCTGTCATTTTTTGTTTTATTTCTCACCAACATCTAATAAGACTTGAGCTCGACCTTTTTCCCCATTTTGTTTTGTTTATATTCCCCTCTTTGATTACAGGTAGCACGGATATTTATCATTGGTTTGTGGTAGTTCTCTTCATCGTCGCAATCAATTGGAGATGGTTGAGTTGGTGGGACTAGAAATTCATAATAGCAGCTAATTTAGTTGTTGCGGTAATAAGATCGATTGAATATTTATCCACTTTCTTATTTCTTTATTTATTGCTTCATTGCGAAGTTATTAGATTAATGGTCATGGTGACTGATCTAATGCTCCTAGGATATTTTGGTTCCTATGGTCAATTGTGTACATTTCTTTTTTAACATGTGAGGGTTATATCCAAGCCAGAATCATAATCAAAGCGAAGCTTCAGTACAAAAAATGTTCATCATTAGAATGACGACGATTGATATTCATCATGGGCAACTCCAGGAAGGTTTTGAAGGTCAGGGATGTAGTATCCCAATAGGTACTCCGGTTATGGCCGACTCTAACCACTGTAATATTCACTATAGTTATTATTAATAATCACAACAATCACATGATCGAATGGAAAAATGAATTGCCAATTTTCGTTCTTTTCAGCGTGATCTTCGGGTTGATTAAAATTGACTCATATAATGTGGAAGCAAAATTGAATTACGATGGTAACTTCGTCTCATGTCTGATCAACTCACAATTCTCCAATATATTCTTTAAATAGTATGTATTCGCTCCTCTATATCTCACTATTGATGAACAAAGTGAAAGTCCTAACTTCTATAAAGAACAAATTAGGAAAGTCCTTCATTTTCTATAAAGAAGATAAAGCATATCTAATATTATCTTTTCTGATTTGTTCTTTTTTTTCCAGATTTGGTGTTGAGTGACATCCTCCCTAAACATTCCACAACTTGATCGAGAATAATGAACATCGATAATCACTACACCAAATCTACCCATTTGTCAAGGTCATTGACCTTGACGAATTCACCTTGTCAAGGTCAATGACCGTGACATTTCGAGGTGAGAAAACTTTTTTTGTCACGGTCGTGTCACGGTCGTGTCAAGGTCAATGACCGTGACACGTTTGTCACGGTTATAAATCGTGACAAAGCCGTGACCCTTTTTAAAAAATTGTCACGGTCATTGACCGTGACAAGTCCTTGATAATTCTTGTCACGGGCTTGTCACGGTCAATGACCGTGACAATTCTGGGCAGAATTTTAAAAAAATCTGCTGGGCAGTATGGCCACCGCCACTGCCCAGCAGTATATTTGTACCTGTTATAACAACGTTGTACCTGTTCCAAACATCATATATCCAACACAAACTAAAGATAATGCAAATATATATTCATGACAGTATAATCCAAATTTTCAAAGTAAAAATAATATACATGACGATATAATCCAAATATAATTAAAATGGACAAACTTAAAAATAATGTTACTACATGTCTTGGGTAAATGTGAGGAGGTGAGTAGGCCACACGACATACGAATTGACGCACCCACTAATATATGTCGTGCCGCATTGTTCGCGCAACCACAGTAGGGAGTTCTCCTTCCCGGGTATGACATGCGTGACGAGCACCCTGGACTCCATCCCTTGAAGCACACGTCCATGGACTATTCCACCCTCGATGATATCCGGGTCCCTCAACCCCCGCCCTATCCGCTGGCCATCAAATATGTCCAATATGAACATGCTCGGCCAACCAATCGTCGATAATGGTCTGTTGGAGGGCGTCAAATAGGGAAGTGGATCGTCGAAGTACGAACGTGTCGGTGATGAAGCAGCGAGGTCCACATCCTCGTCATCCCGCACCTCCTCCTCCACCGCTTTCTCCTTCCCTTTCCCTTTACCTTTCTCTTTACGGTCTCCACCCAACGTACGCTTCATGAATGCGTACATATCTTGGACCATCGCCTCCAAACGGGACAGCTTCGCGTCGTGTGAATCCACCGTTCAAGCCAACCCGGTGTCGCTCGTCTCCAATCCGATGATCCTAGATTTGGCCACCCGCGAGCTCACTCCCCTTGTCCTCCCCTTGCGATCAGAGCCAAGCACTTGGCTGAGTGCGTCTGTGGACAAAGATGCCTTGTCGGCATCAGACTGCGACTCATGCACTTCCTTAAGCTTTGCCTGAAACGACAAAAAGCACATGATTAGTAAAATAAGTAAACTAAAAAATTATAACGTAATTAACAATAATTAAACTGTCTGATTACTTACAATCGTGGCCGCGACGCTCGGGGACACCTCCTTGTCCTTCCCCTTCTTCGTCCGAAGAGCCACATAAGTATCGAGCCTATGTGGCTTACCCCCTGGCCCACTCCCTACCCCCTGAAATAAAATAAAGTAAAGTAAAATTAGTATCGACCCCGCAAAGTAAAATAATATCCAATAAGATATTTTTGTAGTTATAGATAAATTAAATATTACCTTCATCCTATGCTCCACCTCAGCGTAAGAGGTCCGGCCGGAGTAGTGCACGTCCGTCTTTTTAGCCCGATTTTCCCTCCCCGATTGGCGAGATGCCAATTGTCGATCCTCGATCTCATTGTCAATGAACTTTTGCCATTGTGCCAATGAGATCGGCTCCTTGGGCGGGACGGATCCGCGCCATTGTAAAATGGTCTCTCGTGTTTTTCCAAAGTACCGTGTCCGCATATTTTTTTCCACGTCTTGTGTTGCTCCCTCAACTGCTCCAAGACGGAATCGCGTAGCTTTGGATCCAAGTTGAATTGTTCCTGTCCAACAAATACAATGTTAGTTGCGAATAAATATAAATATAAATATAAATATAAATATAAATATAAATATAAATATAAATATAAATATAAATATAAATATAAATATAAATATAAATATAAATTGAAATTGAAATTGAAATTGAAATTGAAATTGAAATATTCATATAAATATTACCTGTAGTGCCGCCCAAACAGCTAACTTGAGCTCATACGGCACCTCCTTCCAACTCATAAACCCCGGGCCGATGACCGTCTTTAGCAGCTCGAGGGATCTCGCTAAAAGCTCCGACTTGTTTTCGACGGTAATCCCAAATTTTCCATATTTGGGGAGCCTAGGGGCGGAGGAGCCCTCGTCGCCTCCGCTACCACCGAACCCAGACGACGACATCATCATAAACAGCATCATCATCTTCGCCCTAACATCTGAAGGAGACATTTTTGCTGTAAAAAAATGTTATTAGTACAGATAAAAAAAATGTTATTAGTACAGATAAAAAAATGTTTCGTCTATATTATAACGTATGTGTAAGTTCCGTCAATACCACCCCCGCCACACGCACACACACACACACACACACACCACCCCTACCCACCCCACCCCACCCCCACCCCCGCCACACGCACACACAGACACGCACACACACATATTTTGAATGAAAATATCAATTATTTATAAAATTGATGTCTACTTTTAGTGTTGTGTATATATGTTAGTCTACTTCTGCTTTTTTTTTAAAATAATCAATTAACCAAATTTCATAATAGTGAATAAGGGTTAATCCTAGCCATTGATTAATTGTATTATTAGTAAGTACAAAAATTAAATATGGACTCTTAATCTAGGATATAAGGAGTATTTGTTAATGAAATAATAATTTAGTGATAAAAACACACTCGAACACTACCAAGTTTTGACGACTCGGGTCTCTAGAAAGAAAAATAAGCATTTCCAAATTAATATGTCCTCTTTCTTGTTTAGTGTCTCGTGAATTGATAGTATGATTTTAAAAATAGTATACAAAACTAGGTGAGATTTTAGAATTACACGTCGAAATAATACATGTTGTATAATAATAATACAAGTGCATGCTTTGCAATCAAAGGTATTTATCTTTAGGGGTTTGTAAATTTAGGATTTATTGTAATATGTATTTTGAAAATAGGACAACAAACATTTTATTTATGATTTTAGTCCCTATTTTTGAATAAAACCGCTGGTGCGGACCCATATTCATAAAACGTTAACCAATCATAACATGCCACGTGTCCCTTTAATTTGAAAATAGGGACTAAAAATGGAAACAAAATGTTTGTTGTCCTATATCCATAATCAATATTATTTTAAGTCCTAAAATTACATAATCTATTATCTTTATAAGGATAAAATTATCTTAAAATGATTGGTAGGGAATGTCTATGAGGTGGATGATAATTTATTTGATATTTTATTTTATTTCTTTTGGTTAGGTTATTAAGACTTTATTTCAATTGATATCTTAGTAATTATTATTTAATATTTATTTTGAGCAATTATCTTATAGTAGGATTATTATCCTAGAAACAATTCTATCAATTCAAATAAATTAATATCAATTCAAATACATGTCTTGGATATCAATTACCACCCCACCCCACCCCTCCACCACCCCCTCCCCCACCACACACCACCACACACACACACCCCACCCCACCCCCTGCCCCCCTCCACCACCACCACCACACACACACACACACACCCCACCCCACCCCACCCCACCCCACTCCCTCCCCCACCACACACCACCACACACACACACACACCCCACCCCTAACCACCCCCTGCCCCACCCCTCCACCACCCCCTCCCCCACCACACACCACCACACACACACACACACACACACACCCCACCCCACCCCACCCCACCTCCTCCCCCACCACACACCACCACACACACACACACACACACACACCCCACCCCACCCTCCACCACCCCCTCCCCCACCCTGCCCCACCCCGCCCCACCCCCCACCCCCTGCCCCCTCCACGCACACACATACACACATATATATATATACACATACACACAAATATACACACAAATATATATATAAATGAAAGAGAGAGAGAGAGAGAGAGAAAATGGACCTGAAAGTAGAGAGAGAGAGAGAGAGAGCAGCGTCGAGAGAGAGAGAGAGAGAGAGAGAGAGAGAGAGAGAGAGAAATGGAGGGAACGTCGCGGGAGGGAAAAAAGAAGGGGGATAGGGTTTTTGCTGGAAAAGTTTTCACGGTCGTGTCAAGGTCATTGACCGTGACAAGAATTGTCACGGTCATTGACCGTGACAAGACCGTGATAAATTTAATTGTCACGGTCTTGTCACGGTCAATGACCGTGACAATTCGTTGTCACGGTCGTGTCAAGGTCAATGACCGTGACATAAAACGCGTGTTTTTTTGTCACGGTCAATGACCTTGACAAGGCTGGCCGGCTGAAAGGTGACAATTTGCCCATTTTGGTGTAGTGAATTCTTTGCGCATGATATGGTGTTGCTTGCAATTGACGATTTTGAGTGTCGAACACAAAGAAGATATATGATACTTTGATTCAAAGTGTCTTGAGCGATAATGTGTGAATTGGAATATTTAGTGTAAAAGATGACAAACTCCTACCTCTTTAGATTTAGTTGCTCCTGGATTGGCTCGAATTTTTGGTTTCAATCTAGTGTGGTTAGCTTCAAAATAGGAATTATGATTTAGTGTGTTTGTCTTTGTATAAAAGATTAATCTTATTTAGTTGTTGTTTTGTTCTTGCATATTATTTTAGTCTTTGGTTTTTGTGTGTAAATTTTGCACATTTAGCGTTGAAGGCATGAATGCGCTCAAACAAAGTGTTCACACATTTGTTGTTTGAGTATTTTTTTTATTTCTCAAATAATGTGGACAGTCCTATAAATAAAGAAAAAATTTCCGACATTTTTTAAATTGTTTACACGTTTGTGTTGTAAAGAAAAACTTTATGACTTAAATTGTTTACATATTAAATACATTGGAAACTGACTTAAATTGTTTACATATTAAATACATTGGAAACTTTCTTCGTGCCTTTAGGCCCGTACTTTGAATTTTTTTGTTGTTTTACGATTATCAACGTGCCTTCAGGCACGGTCATACCCTAGTATATATATATATATATATATATATATATGTGTGTGTGTGTGTGAAAAACGGGGAAGGGCTACGAAAGGTAATCAGAATATCATTTGCGATTAAGACATCGTTTAAATTGGACCTAAAAAAGTGTGGCATTGTAAAAATTAGCTAAATTCTAAAGAATTTAAAAGAGAAAAAAAAGTGTGGCATTGAAAAAAATAGCCAAGGCCAAATTAGTTTAGTTTGATATGATCATTCAAAAGAAAAGAATTGAATATCATTATATGATCATTATCTTATATTTGAGGATGTTTGGTTGGAAATATATCAACGTGTTTTCATGTCCTAACAAAGTCTTGAAACAGCATTAAATAGTTTTACACGTTATTGGTGTGGAAATCATTTTAGACTATGATTTGTTGATTTGATTAAGTCGATGTCATTTAAATACAATAATTTTTACACCTAAGGATAATTTTGAAGTTCATTCCTTAGGAGTATCCATATTCATCATGCACATTTGTTATGTATGTTTGAGTTGATTTACCTATTGAATATGTTCACACCCATTCATTAAGTTTCCACGGTTTGGTTATCTTAGTGTAAATTCATGGTGTGTATTGTTTTTATATATTTTCTTTTCTTGAAAAATTGAAAAATAAAAAAGATCTTGTGAGTGCTTTAGAGTTTCTCCATACATGATCATAGTTGATTTTACACCATGATTTTCATGTTATGACACTCCGTATTTATTTTGGTTTATTATTTTCCTTGTCTATTTTGGACAAACAAAAAGGGGGAGAATGAATTATGAATTATAAAAGATTGAGATTTTGGATCATGGGGGAGATTAGAGATATTTGGTATTTGATTTGTTTTATATGTTTATCTTATTTCAAACTCGATAAGTCATGAAGGTATTTGTTTATTATCTCATGTGTGTAGGTAAAACTGAAGATCATTATTGCACACCCTGATGATGACAAAGAAACTTTAGATATTTGAAGATTGAAGTTAAAGATTTTGAAGAAAAATTTTAGAACTTGCATCTTTAGTTCCTTTTCACTTTTGGGTTCATGGGAGAGTATTACATTTTTATAGGATATTTAATTTGATAATTCAGATTTTTTTAGTTTATACCGCCGTATACATAGGAGGAGATATGTAAGGACATATTTTACATAGTCCATTTTTCATTGAGTATGTCGTATACTGTTGCACCCGTCAAAAGAAAGTTCGAGTTCATATGCTCGACAAGACGGATCCGAATATCAACATTCTTCAACAAAAAAACTTTGCAACATTGATTTTTGTTAGGTTGATGTTTAAGTTCCTTAATGTTTCATTTATGTGTTTGGATATTTTTTCTAAAATGTTTTATCAACCTGAGGCATTTTTCTAAGTCGAAATAACTTTTTTCAAGACCTGCAGGTGGAGTTTAAAATAATAGTTTTTGAAGTTTCAATAGTTCAAACGACAAGTGGATGCCATTAGGGCGATAAGGACAAGTTTCTTAAACGACTCATTTAACAACACTAGATGTCGCTCAAAAGGTTGTTCGAAGGGTCGCTTGAAGCTTGCATCTAACGAAGGCATATTGTTTTATTTTTCTTTTGGTCATTCGTTCCGGAATCTAACAACATGAGATGTCGTTCAAATGACCTGCATATGTAGTTCAAATGCCCTGTAGATGTCATTTTAATGACCAACCGACTCAAAGTTTTTATAAATACCAGCTTCATAAATCTTTTTAATTTAGGAATTTTACTAAAATGAAACTGCAATTTGTAAAATTTCCAGTCTTCACTTTTAGGTCACAAAACCTTGGTTTTTTTTATTCACAAATCATCCCCAAAAGTTAGTGAATCATTTGTGAGCCCAAGATTCAACCTTGTTGAAATTTCTCTTATAGAGACTAC
Organism: Sambucus nigra; assembly: GCA_949130495.1. NCBI lineage: Eukaryota > Viridiplantae > Streptophyta > Magnoliopsida > Dipsacales > Adoxaceae > Sambucus > Sambucus nigra. The sequence goes on along the minus strand of OX422222.1, from coordinate 117,026,336 downwards.
ATGTCTACTGTTGATTTGGTATTTCTTGAGAGAAGTGTTGGATGATGATTGCGATCACTTGGGAAGACTCGAGTGTGTTCCTTACTGGAGACAAAGTTGTGGTTCTTATGCGCTCTTGAGCGAGTTTATTATTGATTTTGCGGTTGTGGACTATGTGAGTTTACTGCAGTAAATTCATTATGAATTTCATTGTGTATTCTGTAAGTTACAATTCAGTATTCGTTGTGAAATAAAGGTTGATCACCATATATTCATCGGGGTTTTGTAACCATTGGAGATTCCAGTGTGAAAGTGGGTGAGTATATTAGTAGATTTTGTCATGAGGTTACCGACGTCACAAAGAGGGCATGTTCCATATGGATTATTTTTTATCTTTTGACTAAGATATCTCATTTCTTACCTATTAGGGTTAACTACACGATAAGGTAGTATGCCAAACTCTTTAATACAGAAATAGTGAGACTGCTTGTAGTGTGACTCAATATTATATCAGACCAGGACTAGATCTTTGTGTCCCCTTTATTGTAGAGTTTTTAGGAGGCAATGTGGTTGGATTTACGTTGAGCACGACATATCATCCATGGGCCAATGGGTAAACGAAGAGGGGAGGATCAAATGATGGAGGATATGTATTCTTGATTTCAAGGGTAGTTGGGAGCAGGACCTACCATTGTTGGAGTTTCCGTATAATAACTCGTACCAGTTTACTATTAACATGGCACCTTTTAAGGTTTTTTACGGGAGACCTTGTCATTCGCCCTTGTGTTGGTTAGAGGTAGGGGATAATAATTATTTTGGGTCTAACGTGATTCAGGATACATCGACAAAAAATGAGTTAATCAGGAGTCATATTCGGGTAGCTCAGTACAGTTAAAAGAGTTATGCCGATGTCAATTGGAGACTCTTGAAGTTTGACGTGGTTCTTCAGGTGTTATTATGGGTTTCTCCCATGAAGGGAGTGATGTAGATCGGGAAGAAAGGGAAACTGGCATCAAGATATGTGGGGCATTTTCCCATCATTGAAAGGGCAGGGTTAGTTCCAGATAGGCTTGCCTTACTGGATCACTTGTAATGAATTAAATATGTGTTCCACGTGTCGTCATTAAGGAGGTACCTTAGGGATGAGTTGTCTTACCAGCATATAGCATTGGAGGAGATAGACTTGTAGTCGGACATTACTTATAAGGAGAGATCTGTTGCCATTTTAGTTTGTAGCGAGCAAAATCTTTGGTCAAAGGTGGTCCCGTTAGTATGTGTGTAGTAGGGGCATCACAATGCCGATGAGTCGACTTAGGAGTGGGAGGATGGAATGCAGGAAAAGTATCAAGGGCTCATCATGGAAGGTATGCTCGAATGTCGAGGAGAAAACTCCGTTATTAGGGGGATAATGTAATACCCCATACTTTGGAGAGTATTGTATTTTACTGGTGCATTTAATTATTAATTTAATTTGGAAATTGATTTGGTTTTGCTAAATATTAATTAGGGAGTTTAGGATTAACATTTACGATTAAAATTATTTACTTGTGTGTAATAAGTAAATAGCAATGCGGTATATTATATTGTCTTTAAAGAGTTAAAAGAACAAATTTAAATGGTTTAAGGATGATGTGTATTGTACGCACGTGTCGGGCCTTATTAATGAAATAATTGAACTTTTTTTGTTTGGTGACTAAGATGTCCATTTTTTAGTGTGCTGGTGATCCGAAATGGGTTGAAATAGTCCAGAATAGGTACCCAAATACGAAATGTCTTATAGTTGGGTTTCGGGGGATTTTTTGACATATAATGTCCCGTATAGGGGTTGAGTTGTCTTTTACCCGTAAGTCTTAACCCAAATACAAAATTAGGATTTATTTGTTAATTATGAGGTATTTAAGGGTTAGTGGGGTGGATAACAGCCTCATTTAACCACTAATTAGTGGAAATTGAGGAACTAAAGGGAAGAGAAAAGAATAAAAATGAGAGGGTGAAAGCTTGGAGAAGAGAGGAAGGGCCATCTTCGAAATCAATTCATCTCAAACATGTAAAGATTCGGATTTTAATCCATCAAGGCAAGTGTTTTCTTTCTTTAGATTTACATTTTTGTAATTAATTATTTTCATAGTTAACTAATGATTAATCTAGAAATTTAGGATTTAATCATAAGGTTAATTAAGAGGATTGGATTGTGTTTTTAACATATTAATGTCATTGAGAATTAATATGGATGAAATTATTACTTTTAATCTAGGAATATGAATATGAGAATGATGAACATTGATAGAGTGTTAGCTCAACGAGTTTTAATGTTTTATTAATTCTAGATCGAGCGAATTGAATCAACAATTCAGAATCCTTGGTATTTAATGTCGGATTCGGGCTTAGATCAGATGTAAAATAAATTTGGGATGTTTATATATGTATTTAAGATCACAATTTATCATTTTAGGAGGCTTGGGACCTATATTAATGGGTTTGGGAGGTGAAATATCGTTGTTGAAGATCAAGGGTAGCCTAGTAAACCGAACTAATTTGCCAAGGGAATGGATCAATTCACCAGATCAAATCAATTCGGTCTATCGGATAATCTGTTCGATCTATTGGTCAATTCCAAATTTTGTTTTGAGTTATTTTAACCAATTAGCGTTGGTTAAATAGGCTTATGAGTTTTCGAGGTATATTGGGATTTCCTTAGAACATTATCAGGGGTTGGTCCGTGTTTTAGGTCAAATATTAATTGGAATCGAGTAATCTGAATCAGATAACAAGTGAGCAAACACCTAATTAAAAATTTATAAGTCGGTTCGGACTTCGAGATTAGTAGACTAGTACGCTGTGGGATTTCCATACGTAGTTAGTACTATATATATACGTATTGTGGGTTACTTATATATGTCTATATATCTATATGTCTTTATATATATAATTGTTGTGTATTTATTTGAAACAAACCAACTCGGTAGTGCTATCATTAAGAGGTTGCGCATAGTGGGCAGTCCACCCTGGCATTTACCAACATGTGTGAGATTGATTCCCCAGGTCATAAACTATTGCATGGTCACTATCCATGTGTGAGGATGTGTATTGGTTGGAGACCGGTTAGGAGCGATGTGCTGTGGTTGTGACCCTTGGACGTATGTTTATGACCGTTTCCATTTTTTATGTTTACGTTTGGGTTTGGTGGTGAGATTCCGACCCTATGGCCCAGTTGTGGTGTGTGGTATACCTGGAGCCTGATAGCGCATGAGGGATGCATTCGCGATGTCCTGCTCTAGGGATGCGATATATATATATATATATTTATACATACATACTAGGGTATGTCCTTGCCTGAAGGCACGATGATATTCGAAAAATCTAACATAATCACAACAAAATAATGATCAACCCGATTTAATATCAATACTAAAAAGTTAAATTTAAAAAAAAAAGATAGAGTTTTCTTTATTTATAGGATTGTCCACCTGTTTAAGGTTTAAAAATTAGTACACAACAATAAGCCTAATAAAAGTTAATGGACCAAATTTCATTAATGTAAAATTCATTTAAATGCATATGAAATTCTACTTAATCTATGCCCCTTGCGTGAAACTAATAGAATAAATGTAAATGGAGACACGTGATACACAAAGTAATAAGGGTCAGTAATTTAAGTTTGTTGTGTACAACGCATGTCCTTACTGTGTCCCTTACATGTCCGTGTTGTCTCCCCCCACATTCCCATTTTGTCTCCCAACTAATCTTTCCGACACGTCATGTGGCACCTATCCATTTTGTGGCATATGCTTCTCTATGTCCCAAATTATCCAACATTTGTATGGAGGCCTCTGGCAAAGTACCCCTACTTCAAAGTATGTATGCCACTGGACCAAATCTAGTAACCACAATCGTGTGCGAATTTGCAAGTCCTTGAAGTGCACCCTGTATCCACCAAAAAATCGAGAAATATGAGTAAACCTCACGAAAACATATTCATGGAAGACTATAGGTCATCAAAAATTCACAACAAGTAGAAAGACAAAAACTCAATGTCATTATACATTAATGTTGACTCAAAACTAAAACTCAAACTAAAAAAATCACAATAGGTAGAAAGACAAACTTAAACTAAAATATACTGACTCGCATGAATACAATAAACTTGATGGTGGCAATCGTGAATACACTAAAATATGACAAACCTTCGCATAGGAATAATCATAAAAATTCAGCATCGAAAATAGTTTCTTATTTTCCTTTCCCGCAATCGAAGATAACAATCTTTCTATGAGTCTTAAAAACAGCATGCCCAATGTTTTTTGCCGATAACGTATATCCTGTAGCTAGAAAATTCATGAGTTGCACATAGATGATAATAATTTCCGAATTGGGCATCAACGGAACCTATCTAGTTGTGTATTAATCAAACATTAGAAGATGTTTCAATTAAATTTCAAGGCCTACATAAAATCGACAAATAATCATTACTTGAACACTAACTTACACTCAAACGTGATACAACTCCAAAAAGCATGAACCAAAACACAAAATCAATGTAATAACCCTTACTTTTGAGTAATTTATTTTATACCAATTTTCCATGTGAGGTAATTATATAAAATATTGGTAAATGGGATAAATATTGTTTTATGTGAATTAAAAGATAAAATTTACTAAATTGTGCCTGTTAAATGTTATGTCAATGAAAATGGCATTATGTAATGATTAATGGTGTCGTTGTTCTTTAAATGACATTTATGGTTTAAAGAAATTTGGAACTTGGAATGAATTATATCATTCCGGATACCAATTTAGAGGGCGTGGTTAGTCCCGAAATAGTCAAAATAAGTGTCATATGGTATTTTTGAGTTCCGGGAACTTTTAACAGGTTATAACCTAATTAAGTATTTACGAATCATTTTAAGGGTGTATTAGCCTTTAAAGATGAGAATTTAGGCTAAGGGCACGATTTAGTCTTGCAAAGCCTTTTTACTTCTTAAGTGTATCATTACTTAAGCCTAGAGAGAGAGAGAGAAGAAGAAGAAGAAGAAGAAGAAGAAGAAGAAGAAAAGAGAAAGAAAGAGAATTGAAGAAATTAAAGCTTGGATTTGTTGCTACCATAAGTAAATATGAGATTTTAGCTTAGGGCAAGTTTCTTACTTGCTAATATGTGATTTAAGATGAATAAATTGTATTGATAGTTATGTATTGGGATCAATTGAACAATTATGGCTTTAAATTGAGTTTGCGGTGTTTGAATCCTTAATCATTGTGTCGATAGATGTTATGTTGAGAATATTAGTTAACATTCATGTAGAATGGTTTTAGTTGGATTAATTGTGGTTGATTTGGGTAGAAATGGAGGAAAAATGGAAATTGGGTAAATTAGTGTTCATAACCCGTAGCCCCAACTTGGTAGATTCGTCAGGGTGAATCGATTCGCCCTTTATGAGAAAAGATTCCCTAAGAGAAGAGGCTACAGGTCTGGGGAACCGAATCTATTCGGGTTAACCGAATCGATTCGGCAGGAGACATAATGTTGATTTCCCCAGCCGAATCGATTCGCTTTTGGGTGAATCGATTCGCTACCTGGGGCGAATCAATTGGGCACTAGGGCGAATCGATTCAAAATCCTGTTGTTTTGAAAAATTTCTCAAACTTAGTTTTTAGCTATTCTCTTGTAGGTTAGGACCTAGGAACCTTCTCTTATGAAGTAAACTTAGTGTCCTAGAGTCTTATATTAGTTAGGCTATGACCCTATATTAGAAAGGGAGTGTAGGGGGTTTATTTCGAGAATTTGCATATAGATGATAAGGTAGTTTCTTCTCTTAGTAAGCTAGTTTGAGATTAGGAGATGTAAGGTTATATACTCAAAGAAATTTAGAGACTTGTGTGAGTTATACTATAATTGGTGGCTTAGGGTAACCTCATTAATACTCGAAGACTAATTTAAAGGGTTATTAATCATTGAGGTTTATAATGACGATATTAATCACGTGTGGCTCCGGATAAAGTGGGATGTATATTTTAAAATGAGATTTAAAATTATGAATGATAAATTGGTATATACACACCTCTCTAAAAGCTATCATAGGGGAAGAACGCGCATGAGGTGAAGTCCCCTGGCTAGTGAATGCAGGGTGAATACAGTCCTTGGCCATAGGGCCGGTTATTATGTATTGTGTGATCATTGTTCAAAGTGAGGTAATTTCAGGTGTGGTTATGACTCACTGTCGAAGGTATATGGCCACTTCCCAATGTTGCGTTATAGGATGCCCAGGTTGTCTTGTGCGATTGGCCCTGGAAGATGATATCTATTTAGGGGCGCGTCTAGTGGGGAAACTCGGAAGGACGGTATTTGAATCGTTATATATTGTGTAATATACCTATTCTTATTAAAGTGGAACCTTATTGAAGATACCAGACTTTATGAAATCAATTGCTTTGAATACGTTTCCTAATGATAAATGGAACGATGAGATGAAATTGTGTAAAAAGGAAAGGGAATCTCATTAAATAATATTTGATTTATATTCCTCCCTGATAAATGGTTGTGATCATGGTCGTTATAATTGTGTAGATTATGCTTTTAGAGTGAGAGATAAGATTCCTTATCATTATTAAGGTGATAGAAATAAACATATTCATGATGATTAAATTGTCCATAATTGTCCTGCATTTTATTCACATGGTAATCATATAAAAACGGGCCTTCACCCGTTTTTATTTCTTTGTTTTGCTTGAATCTTAATTTCGTTCAGGTGTTCCACCGCAAAGATGACTGTATTGACTTTTTCAATCCAGTGTCCTCGAAGCTGTAATACCTTGCGGATGTTATGGGATATTTGATTTAGACGTTTCCATTTTTGTATTCTTATTATGATAATCCACACGTTCGGGTGTGTTGCCCCAGCTTTGTACTTGTATTGTATGATGTGATATTGTACTCTAATACTCGGTGTAACCTATTATTTTAACCTGTCAACCGACAACTTAGTCGGTTGTTTTTTTGTATGGATGTTGAATGATTATGTATCTTTATTAATATCCACCTTCTTTTAAATTAAATTGTTGAAATGTTTTTCTTTAACTTACAAATCAAAACTTTTGACAATCCATTTTTATAAAATATTGGGTGGTTATCTCGTATACTTATTGTAATTGTGATGCTAAGAATGGATCATTTTGGATTTCTGTAATTATTGGAGTATCGGGTTGGCCACCTATTATTTTAATAAGCGGGGTGTCACAGATGGTATCAGAGCATCAGGTTTTAGAGTCTTTAGGATCTAAGCGGACTTGTCACGTTCCACCGTAGCATTTTTTATATAGAGCCTTAATGTTAAGACTGTTTTGTTTGCTTATGATTGCGATCTTCTGCTAAGGTACCTGTTCTTAATAGTATTCTAATTCGGCTCTTTCTTCATCTCAGATGTTGCCTAAGAGAGGTCGCCCTGCGAGAAGAGATAGAGTTGTAGAAGATGATGTAGGTCCACCGCCACATCAAGGAACTATAAATGCCGCTGAAGTAGCCAATATTGTGGCCCAGGTGGTTAATGTTGCGATGACTACCGTAGTTCAGCAATTTCCCCAAGCTCAACAACCACGAGCTCAGGAGGTACAAGTCCCTGCGGGACCTTCTCTATGGGAAAGAGTTAGAGAATACTTCCTAAAGGGTCATCCCCCAGAATTTCAAGGTGGTTATGACATAATAGTAGCTAGCCAATGGAAAAAGGATATGCAACGTCATCTTCGCTTGATTGACTGTAGTGAGGAATGAAAGAAAATCCTTGCTAGTTTTAAGCTTGTTGGAGCAGCTTTACATTGGTGGGAGTTGATGACTACGCCAAGGCAAAGAGATACTATGGTTATCACTGATATTTGGGTTTTGTTTGACCGAAAATATTTTCCTCCGGTAGTCCAAAGCAAAATGAGGAGAAAGCTTCAAGATATAGTTCAAGGTGAACGTTCGGTGGCAGAATATGAGGAGGAATTTACTCGTTTAGATAGTTTTGTGCCGGATGAGGTAACTCCAGAGGAGAGGAGAATATCCAAATTCATTGGAGGTTTACAATGGAGGATACGACAATATTTGCTCGGCAATCCAGCTTTACAAACTTTTGGGGATGTGATGAATGTCGCATTACTTCACTGTCAAGATCATTGGTTGCATGTCCAAGGTAGTAAGAAGGCTTAAGTTTTGGGGCAAGCGGGTAAACCAGGAGGCAATGGGGCAGGAGGAGGAGTGCTACCCTCGTCCCAATCGTCGAGTAGTAAACAAAAGGAAAGGGACACCCACCAAGGGGACTTGTCCAAAAGGCAGCGTTTTGGTGGATTTAATTTTGGTGGTAGTAATTTTGGGCACGGTCAGGGTGCCCAGCAACAAGAAGTTCGGGGTGGTAATGGGCGTAGAGGCCATCCAGGCCAAGGCTTTGGGAAGTTTAGAAATAACCGGGGCCAAAATCAGGAAAACATGACGGGTCGTTACTTTCAATATGGAGAGTTAGGGCATTATAATAAGTCGTGTCCATAGTTGATTGGTGAACAGTTTCTTAGGGTTCCACAGCATCTACAAGCCCAGTTACCGACACAAGTGCCTAACCCAGTCGTCCCTCCACAATAGGGACAACTAAAGTATGTGCGTGTTTACCACATACAAGATGCTATGCTTCCTCCAGCCCAGCCAGCGCCGCCAGCCATTGAGGGTAAGTTTCCCATTTATGGGCATATGGGTCGTGTATTGTTTGATACAGGTGTGACACACTCGTTTATTTCTAGAAGTTTTGCTCAGTCTACGGATCTAATTAAAAGTGCAGAAAGTACTTTCACTAGTGTTGAATCTTCTATGGGTGACGACTCACTTATTTTCATTGTTTGTAAAGGAATAGAAATAAATCTTGGTAACTTATGTTTTGAGGCCGATTTGCTCGTCCTTGACATGGTAGGGTATGATGTAATTCTGGGTATGGATTGGCTAGTGAAGTATCGTGCGATAGTTAACTGTTATGGAAACAATATTATTTTTGTCATTCCGGGGCAAGAGATGTTTTTGGTGGCCATGCCTCGTTTAGAGGGAGGTTCTAGCACTTATTTATATTGTATCGTGGAGGAGACTTCTCGGGATGCAGTCGTTTCCTTGCATTTGATTCCGGTTGTTAGAGATTTCGGAGATATTTTTCGAGAAATACCAGGTTTGCCTCCAAGTAGGTAAATTGAGTTTGTGATTGATTTAGCATCGGGAACGTGACCGATTGCTAGAGCTCCATATCGTATGGATCCTGTTGAGATGAGGGAGTTAAGAGATCAAATCCATAAGTTGTTAGAACATGGGTTTATTAGGCATAGTACGTCGCCGTGGGGAGCTCCGGTGTTGTTTGTGAGGAAGAGAGATGGTTCTCTCCGATTGCGCGTCGATTATAGGGAGTTGAATAAAGATACCATGCAGAACAAATAACCACTACCTTGGATTGATGATTTATTCGATCAACTTAGGGGAGCGTCGTACTTCTCTAAAATAGACTTGAGGAAGGGGTATCATCAGTTACGGATACGGGAACAAGATGTGTCCAAAACTGCATTCCTAACTAGATATGGGTCCTACGAATTTCTGGTTATGCCTTTCGGACTAACCAATGCACCTGCAGTGTTTATGGACCTCATGAATAGAGTGTTTAGAGACTTCCTGGAATAGTTTATTATCGTGTTTATTGATGACATCCTTTTTTACTCTCAGTCAAAAGCGAATTATGTTACGCATCTACGATTGGTCCTGCAGATGTTGAGGGATCATCAGTTGTATGACAAGTTTGAGAAGTGTGGCTTTTTGCTACAGGAAGTATAGTCTCTGGGTCACATTGTGACAGCTCAGGGTATTTCGATAGACCCAAGTAAAGTCATTGCGGTACGGGAATGGGGTTAACCCACAACACCTACCAAGATTCATAGTTTTCTGAGTTTGGCAAGCTATTACCGTAGATTTATTAAGGGTTTTTCTAAAATTACTAGCCCTTTGATAAACTTAACCCAGAAAGGGGTGAGGTTTGTTTGGGATGATTCTTGTCAGTTAGCTTTCGATGAGCTGAAAGATAAGTTGACTTCTGCTCCAGTCCTTGCGTTACCAAGGCCATGATTGGAATATTTGGTCTTTACCGACGCATCTCTGCCAGGGTAGGGAGGCGTGTTACAACAAGAGCATCGGGCTATTGCTTATTCTTATCACAAGCTAAAGCCCCATGAAAAGAACTATCTGGTTCATGATTTGTAATTCACTGCAATTGTTTTTGCCTTGAAGATTTGGAAACATTATCTCCTGGGGGAGAAATTTAGTCTTTTCACGGACCACAAATCATTGTAATATTTGTTTTCTGAGAAATACTTGAATTTTCGACAACGTCGGTGGTTAGAGTTTGTGAAAGACTACCAATTTGATATTCATTATCACCCAGGTAAGGCGAACATAGTGGACGATGCGTTGAGTCGGAAACCTAAGGGAGAGTTAGCACAGACATGGAAAGCTAAATGGAAGGAGCTCAGCCAAGAAGATGCGGTTGCTAGAGCGTTTGTGACAGTGTTGACTGTTACGCCTACTATAGTGGCATGGGTAATAGAAGCTCAAGGAAGGGACAAAAGTTGTCAGGACCGTATACGCTAATTATTGACCGAGGGAGCAGAATCCTACTATATAAGTTCTGAGGGTGGGGTACGTTTCCACGGGAAACTCATTGTCCCGGACGAAAGGGGGTTTAAGACGGTCTGTGATGACAGAATCTCATGGATCTAAGTGTACAGACCATCCTGGTGGGGACAAAATGTACCAAGACATGTGTCATCAGTATTGGTGGGCAGGCATGAAACTGGACATTTCGAAATTTTTTTCCCAATATACCACTTGTCAATTGGTGCAGGTAGATCATCAAAGACCAACGGGTTTGTTACAACCATTGAAAATACCGGTATGGAAGTGGGAAAGCATCTCGATGGACTTCATCACAGGATTACCAACGTCGCAGAGCGATCATGATTCCATTTGGGTTATTGTTGATCGTTTAACGAATTCGATACATTTCCTACCCGTACGTACAGATTTCAATACTGCTCGTTATGCTCGGCTATTTATTGCGAAGGTTTTCAGACTCCACGGGGTGCCCATAAATATAGTCTCTGATAGAGATATAATTTTTATTTCACATTTTTGGCAAAGTTTCAAAGAAGCTATGGGAACCGAGTTAAAGTTGAGTACCTCTTATCACCCCCAAACAGATGGGTAGACAGAATGAGTCAACCAAATGTTGGAGGACATGCTCCGAATGTGTGTGCTTGATTTTAAAGGAGATTGGGAACAATACCTTCCCTTGGTCGAATTTGTTTATAATAATTCATACTAATTCACTATCGGGATGGCACCCTATGAAGCATTATATGGTCGACCGTGTAGATCACCTACTTGCTGGTTGGAGGTAGGGAATAATAAATATCTCGGACCTGAGATGATCCAAGACACTTCTTTAAAGATTGAACTTATTCGGAATCGCATACGAATAGCTCAAGATATTCAGAAGAGTTATGTTGATGCTAATAGAAGGCATGTAGAATTGGAGGTAGGAGATCAAGTCTTGGTGCGAGTATCGCCAATGAAAGGTATAAAGTGATTTTGGAAGAAAGGAAAGCTTGCACCGCGTTATGTAGGCCCTTTTCCCATTATTGCTAAGGTATGCCTAGTAGCATATCAACTTGCCTTAACGGAACACTTACAATAAATCTATGATGTGTTTCATATTTCATCTTTGAAAAAATACAAGAGGTGTGAAGGATCTCATTAGCATATTCCTTAGGATGATATCGAATTGCAACCCGATATTCCATACGAAGAACAACAAGTTGCAATCTTAGATCACGGGGAACGTAGGCTAAGATCTCAAGTGGTGCCCTTAGTTCAGGTTCAATGAGGTCATCACAATGTCTATGAATTGATGTGGGAGCGTGAGGATGATATGCGAGAAAAGTATCCACATCTCTTTTTGCAAGGTATGCCTGAATTTTGAGGGCAAAATTCTCTTATAAGGGGGGAGAGTGTAATAACCCTTACTTTTGAGTAATTTATTTTATACCAATTTGCCATGGGAGGTAATTATATAAAATATTGGTAAATGGGATAAATATTGTTTTAAGTGAATTAAAAGATAAAATTTACTAAATTGTGCCTGTTTAATGTTATGTGAATGAAAATGGCATTATGTTATGATTAATGGTGTCGTTGTGCTTTAAATGACATTTATGGTTTAAAGAAAGTTAGAACTTGGAATGAATTATATCATTCCGGATGCCAATTTAGAGGGCGTGGTTAGTCCCGAAATAGTTGAAATAAGTCCCATATGGTATTTTTGAGTTTCGGGCACTTTTAATAGGTTATAACCTAATCAAGTAGTTACGAGTGATTTTAAGGGTGTATTAGCCTTTAAAGATGAGAATTTAGGCTAAGGGCACGATTTAGTCTTACAAAGCCTTTTTACTTCTTAAGGGTATCATTACTTAAGCCTAGAGAGAGAGAAGAAGAAGAAGAAGAAGAAGAAGAAGAAGAAGAAGAAGAAGAAGAAGAAGAAGAAGAAAAGAGAAAGAAAGAGAATTGAAGAAATTAAAGCTTGCATTTGTTGCTACCATAAGGAAATCTGAGATTTCAGCTTAAGGAAAGTTTCTTACTTGCTAATATGTGATTTAAGATGAATAAATGGTATTGATAGTTATGTATTGGGATCAATTGAACAATTATGGTTTTAAATTTAGTTTGTGGTGTTTGAACCCTTAATCATTGTGTAAATAGATGTTTTGTTGAGAATAGTAGTTAACATTAATGTAGAATGGTTTTGGATGGATTACTGGTGGTTGATTTTGGTAGAAATGGAGGAAAAATTGAAATTGGGTAAATTAGGGTTCATAACCCGTAGCCCCAACTTGGCAGATTCGTCAGGGCGAATCGATTCGCCCTTTATGAGAATCGAATCGCTAAGAGGTGAGGCTACGGTCTGGCGATCCGAATCAATTTAGGTTAACCGAATCGATTTGGTAGGAGACCGAATGTTGATTTCCCCAACCGAATCGATTCGGTTTTGGGCAAATCGATTCGCTACCTGGGGCGAATCGATTCGAAATCCTGCTGTTTTGGGAAATTTTTCTAACTTAGTTTTTAGCTATTCGCTTGTAGGTTAGGACCTAGGAACCTTCTCTTATGAAGTAAACTTAGTGTCCTAGAGTCTTATATTAGTTAGGCTACGACCCTATATTAGAAAGGGAGTGGAGGGGGTTTATTCCGAGAATTTGCATATAGATGATAAGGTAGTTTCTTCTCTTAGTAAGCTAGTTTGAGATTAAGCGATGTAAGGTTATATACTCAAAGAAATTTAGAGACTTGAGTGAGGTATGCTATGCTTGGTGGCTTAGGGTAACCTCATTAATACTCGAAGACTAATTTAAAGGGTTATTAATCATTGAGGTTTATAACGATGATATTAATCATGTATGGCTCGGGATAAAGTGTGATGTATATTTTAAAATGAGATTTAAAATTGTGAGTGATAAATTGGTATATACACACCTCTCTAAAAGCTATCATAGGGGAAGAACGCGCATGAGGTGAAGTCCCATGGCTAGTGAATGCAGGGTGAATATAGTCCTCGGCCATAGGACTGGTTATTGTGTATTGTGAGATCATTATTCGAAGTGAGGTAATTTCAGGTGTGGTTATGACTCACTGTCGAAGGTATATGGCCACTTCCCGACTGACGTGACTAAGAATGTGTCTCAGAAATGCGTTCACTCTAGGCTCAAGTGCAAGCCTGTCGCTCAAGTAATAATCCGATAAGTTGGGTATCGATCCTCAGGGAACTAAGAGAACGAACTTGTGTCGACGGGAAAAGACGAAGGAATCCTAACTTTTACTCTAAAAAATAAAAAGAGAAAATGATTTGGTTTGGGGAGTGATTAAACTAAATGCAATTGTGAAATTATGAAAAGATGAAATTATACTAAATTACCTAAACTACTAATGAAAAATGATTTAAAACTTTAAACTATGTATGATAAAACAGGACGGGAATACAATCCCCCAACCCTAGTGTATTGCAGTTATAATACTAATCGTAAATTTAACTGATTAATTTGACCCACAATTTAGTACTCCCAAGCATTACGTATACGAGGTTCAAGCCCGCGTCATACTTAATCTGAGAACGAGTAAATCGGTATCGTGATAGTGACACTCGAATTGCATTCTAAATTATCTCGGTTACCCAGAGGCAAACGAGAAATAAAGATCTACAATTGTTGTGTTCCTACACAATACGGACGTAATAAATCTCTAAATTCAGAGGACTAATGTTATACACATGCAACTAACACATCAGGTTGGGTTCATGTATCCCGGCCTTAGAAAATCTAGCCTAACATGCTGAAGGTAATGAAAACAGTGTTTGATTTGCTGAAAACCATGATTAATCTATGGAAAACTTTTGAATTGATGTAGAACAGAATTAAAAAGAAGAAATAACTCACTAATCTCACCAAAGCAGTAACATAAGCAATTAATAAAACTTGTAATCAAAGAACTTCTGAATAATCTTCAACTATTGGAATTGAAACTGTAAATTGTATCTAAACTAGGGTTTCTGAAAAAGAATGGAAAATTAACTAAAATTCTCCGTGAAAATAATGATAATAAAATGGGTTTTTATACCCTACAATAATTCAGGAGTTTTAGATGCACTAGGACTCTTCTTAGGAGAAGGTAAGATATCAAGATCTCGATAGTCGGACTAGTCCGAGCCTTAGGCGGACCGGTCTGCCACCCATGCGGATTGGTTTTTTTATTTTCTGGCGGATCGGTTCAGGGCAGACCGGTTCTTTTATTTTTCACCCTTCTTCGGTTTGCTTTTGATTCGGGGTCTTCTGGATTTTTGCACATCGGACCGGTCCGGGGTAAGGGCGGACTGGTCTGCTTGTTTAACTTTCTTTCTCAACTTTGACTGCTCGTATCTTTTGTTCTGAAATTTCGATTGAGGTTCCGTTTCTTCCTATGTGCTCATGAGTGTGATATCTTCAACTTCTATTTAGGTACCTCATTCGAATTCTGGATAGAATTTATGCTTTTGCCCTTTTGACTTTCCTTCTTTTCTTTCTTTATTCTTCCGATTTCTTTCTTTCGTTTCTTGACATCAAATACCTGTAAAAGTCATACGATATACCAGAAACTCGGTGTACCTGTTAGGATAAGTCAGTAGCAAGATTGTGAGATAAATTCAACTCGATTACGTTGTTCGAGGTGCTAAAAGTAACTAAATTAAGGGATAAATTGGGAAGAATTTATGCCTAATCAAATCCCCCTAACTTAGAACTTTGCGCGTCCCGAGCAATGTAAAAGAATCCTAGCAAGGCTCAACTCTTGAAAAACATTTTTTTAGGATAGAATACCTTTTTCGCGGGCAAGAGATTGCATTTAGCGTATGCAACAAGCCTTTAAACCCTAGGTTACCCTAGTGGGACGAGTTATGTCTCGTGAGGGTTTGCAGTGAATATGCCCACAAAATTCGACTCAAATAAAAATTCAGAATACCTAAAAATTTCACAATTCAAACTTTCCCAGAAAATAGTCATCATCAAGTCATATTTACAAGTCTCAAACCGTAGTGTGTGTGTGCAAAGCCGGAAATATAACCGCGGATTTCCACCGATTGATCATTACGTTACTTATCCGAAAATTCGTTTTGATTTCAAAATCTCACGGAATGCTCTCTCAAACGAATCACTCGTAATGTGGCTATTCTCTCGGTATGCGTGATGTAAAGAGTAAATATAATGGAAGCAAAGTCACACATACAAGTAGAAAGACATAAATTTCATAGTGATAGGATCTCATCAACGGATTACGGTTTGAAAAATGGGAGCATTGCCTCTTTTTCGCGCACAATCTCCTTTATTATCTTTTGGTGTATTATCTCTCCACGCGGTAACCAATTTTTCAGTTTAGACTCGGTTAGGACTTTTTTGGATTTTAAGGTATATGGGGTAAAATGAAAATGGTAGGAAAGATTGGAATTGGAAAAGTCATTTGTGATGTCCATTTGTGCTTTTTTCGGGCTATTGCTCAGTTTTTTCTTCTTTTTTCTCTATTTTTTTCTGTTTTCACTTCTTTTCTTTTCTTGCTATTTTTGTTGAGCATATCTATTTTTTCTTGCCCCTTTTTATGCACTTTTTGGACTAAATTCTGAATTTTTTCCATTTTTTGCAATTACGGGCTTTGGGTTTTTCGGGTTGTCAAACGAAAGGAAAAATTTATTCGGCTCAATTTGGGTTGCAAAAAGGGTGATTTTCTTCTACTTTTTCTGGCCAATATTTTTGGGTGACAAATGAGGGCCTACTTCATTGTCCAAAATGCCAATTGTGTTACCATATGCGTTTCGAGATGAATTTAAGTTTAGAGATCACTATTGGCATGTTTTTCAAAGCAATATCACACACGTTTTTCATAACCTATCAAAATGAAAGGGTTGAGATCCTTGATGACTTTTTAGGCGCTGAAAAGAACTTTGAGTTAACAATTAACTCGGATTGATTTAAAAACTCGCAAAAAGTGATAGGCTCGAATCTCACCGGGTTTGTTAATCTCCACACTTATTCGTTAAGTCATCAATTTTCGCTCCATTTCCATCTTTAGTCAATTTCGGCTTTGTGTATGTTGGATTTTTACAACTTGAGACTTTAAACCGACTTTTAATGATATTTTTGAAAATTTTGAATTCTAATTTTTATTTATTTTGAACAAAAATATTTTTGGGTTTTTCAAAATTTTATGATTTTTTTTGGAAATTTCTGGGCATTTTTTAAAAATTTGTGAAGTTTTAGAAATACGCACTTGTGACCCCCACTAACTTACACTTTTGCATTGTCCTCAAGCTAAAAGGACTAAAATCTAAACAAGGCAAAATAATAAGTGCGATAAATAAAACAAACAAATGGAGAAAAATGCAGATTTTATAGCAAACAAGACTGTGGTACAATTATAGGAAAAACATAGAACAATGTGAACAAGGAAACGTACATAAAAACTGCCATAAACACATCAAGCTTCACTGGGGTGGGGGATGGGAAGAATCGGGCGCGTCGGGTCCATAGGGGTCATAGAAATAGGGTGGCAGTGGTTCATTGGGATCCCCTTGGCGTCGATATATGTCAGCTTGGAAACGGAGTATCAAGCTCGTGTCGCGACGGTAATCGGTCAAAAAGTTGTTGAAGCTGGTCTCGAGTGCCGCCATTCGATTGGTGAGGTCTCTACCCGCCCACTCAAAATCCGGGTCATCTTCTTCGTTCGCCGATTCTTCATCCGGGCCAACATCCCCCATTTTGACATCCCCACCGGCTGCCTCTTCTTCCTCGTCGCTCTCGCTCGAGACAACCTCTTCTTCACTATCACCGCCCCGCCGTGCCCGTAGGACAGCTAGCTGTTTGGCGCTCTTAGTGCGGGTCCCTTGTCCAAAAGGATCGGGAATGCAATAATGATCGAGCGGAGCCGCTATGCCAGCATCCTTGAGGATGGAGGTAATCAATCTTGCATAGGGAATTGGGGCAGCACCCTTCTCATTCAAGGACGCATTGATGATATCGGCGTATAAGGTGCGGGCCAAGTGGATGGAAGTGTGGGGGTCAAAGAGATGATAGGTTAAAGTGTCTTGCCGAGGCCGCATGGCGGAATCATTAGACGTTTGTAATATGTTGGCGCACACAATCTGAAAAGTGTGGCACGCCTTCTCGTTAAGGCATCCAACGACGACGGTTTGCCCCATCCAAACCACATCCGGTGCAATGCGTTGCATGATCACATCTTTAGCGACCGGAGGGACGTTCCGTGGATAGGTGAAGTCTTGAACGTTCGTAACATCATACTCGGCCAACTTGTCCGTGAGAAGAGCCAAAGAAAATGGGATGACATTCCCATCCACGTAAGCTTGGGCCTCGAATTGGCCCATCCGAACAAGGGTGCCATAAAAGGATAGGACTTCGGTTGCCCAAACCGCTTCATAGGGTTCGTTGAGGAATCGACACCAACCCCTAGCCATGAATAGGGCGGTGACAGAGTTGGGAAGCCCGGTCCATTAGACGGTGCGCTCCATATGGAGTTTGCGATCCAGATCGAAGAACCGATGGCACCATTGCTCCTCTTGGCTGGAGCGAAATTTGCCATGGCCGGAGGGGAGGATGTCAGTGGAGTCGTACTTGGTGGAGGCAGTGCGTTGGGCCATGAGAACAAGAGAGATTTTTTCTTGGGAAAACTAGGGAGGGAGAAGAGAGTAGTTTGGTTGAAGGTATGGAGGGAAAGGGGGGTATGGGTGTGTATTTATAGGTGAAAGGGTAGGTATAGGGGTTGGATTTGGAAGGAAAGGGTTTGGAGGGAAAAGGGGGTCAATTTTGGAGGGAAAGGGTAGGCTTGGGAGTTAGGGAGACGAATTGGAGGGAATGTAGAAAATTGGGGAGAAGGGGGGGTGAACCTTGGGAAGGGTTAAAAACAGATCTGCAGAAGGTGGACCGATCCGGGGTAGGGTCGGACCGATCCGGTCCTATATCATTCAGGCAAATCCGACTAGCGGACCAATCCACTTAAAAACTCAAGGAACCGGTCCGGCCCTAAAATAAAGGAACCGGTCCGGCCCAGGGTTTTTGGGCCGGATTTTCCCCCTAACTTGGTTTCGAACGCTCTTCTCCTAAAATTTTAACTTTCACAACATACTCCCGATCAATTTTGGTCCAAAACCTCTCGATACCAATGGTCAACACGATTTGACTCAATTTTTCAAAAATGTGAATGCTCTTTCCCGAATGTACCCTAATCCTATCGACGCTCACTACACACATGACTCTCTTTACTCACACGACTCTCACTACACACACGACTCTCACCCCATACGCGTCGGGTCTGCAACGACCTCGCTGTAACAGCTCACTCTACCCCGTAAATGGGGTCCAACAACTAGATGGTGTCGACTTCTTCCACACACGCCTCTAGATATGGCTTTAGGCATTGTCCATTTACTTGGAATGTATTTCCCCCTTTTAAATTGTCTAATTCAATAGCTACGTGAGGGAAAACATTCTTCACAACGAACGGGCCAGACCATCGTGACCGCAACTTGCCCGGAAAGAGATGAAGTCGAGAGTTATAGAAAAGAACTTTTTTCCCGGGAAGAAACTCTTTGCATCGAATGATGTTATCGTGAGCGAGTTTCATCCTTTTTTTGGAAATTTTATCATTCTCATACGCATCATTGCGTAGTTCTTCTAACTCATTCAATTGAAGCTTGTGGGCTTCACCAGACTTATCTAAGGCATAGTTTAATTGCTTAATCGCCCAATACGCCTTGTGCTCTAATTCAACAGGAAGATGTCAAGGTTTTCCATACACAAAGCGAAAAGGGGACATGCCATGTTTATTTTTATATGCGGTGCGATAGGCCCATAGCGAATCGTTCAATCTAAGTGACCAATCTTTTCGGGTAGGATTGACGATCTTTTCAAGAATGTTCTTGATCTCCCGATTTGCTAGTTCGGCCTTCCCATTCGTTTGTGGGTGATAAGTCGTTCCAACCTTGTGAACGACACCATACTTTCTCATGAGCTTCGCGAATGGCCTATTGCAAAAGTGATTGCCATTATCAATGATTATCGCTTTCGGAGCACCGAAGCGGGAAAGTATGTGTTCTTGCAAAAACTTTATCACCACTTTATTGTCATTCATCTTGGTAGCTATATCTTCCACCCATTTAGAAACGTAATCTACAGCGACAAGGATGTATAGTAAACCAAAGGACGGGGGGAAGGGACCCATGAAGTCAATACCCCAACAGTCGAAGATCTCAATGATGAGTATGGGGGTAAGAGGCATCATGTCTCGTCGAGTAATGTCTCCCATCCGTTGGCATCTATTGCAAGATTTGCAAGAATCGTTTACATCCCGAAATATTATGGGCCAATAGAGGCCGCATTACAAAATTTTAGCGGCCGTCTTTTTCATTGAAAAGTGGCCTTCACAAGCTTTCGAATGACAAAACTGGATGACTTTGGGGATCTCGTCATCCGGTACACATCGTCGGATGATTTGGTCGGAGCAATATTTAAAAAGGAAAGGATCGCCATAGAAGAACATGCGCGACCAAGTAATAAACCTCTTCTTATCTTGCGGTGTCCAGTCGGGAGGAACGACTCCCGTGACAAGGTAGTTCACTATATCCGCAAACCAGGGCAAAGGAGAGGTGTCAAAGAGTTGCTCATCCGGGAAGTATTCGTCTATGGGTATGGGATCACTAGGTACATCGGACGAAAGCCGTGATAAGTGGTCGGAAATGACGTTTTCTACTCCTTTCTTATCTTTAATGGAGAGATTGAACTCTTGTAGTAGTAGGATCCACCTTATGAGGCTCGACTTTGCATCTTTATTTGCAAGTAGGTATTTCAATGCCGCGTGGCCGGTGAAGCAAGTAATGGGAGAACCGATAAGATATGACCGGAATTTATCAAGGGCAAAGACTACCGCTAGCAACTCTTTCTCCATGGTAGAGTAGTTGAGTTGTGGTCCGGTAAGAGTTCGGCTAGCATAGTAGATGACATGAGCTTGCTTATCTTTTCTTTGGCCCAAAACAACCCCTATCGCCTAATCGCTAGCATCACACATAAGTTCGAATGGCAAAGACCAATCCGGAACTTGCATTATGGGAGCGGACACAAGGATGGTTTTTAGTTTTTTAAAAGAGCTTTGGTATGCTTTCGTCCACTCGATTGGGGTGTCCTTCATGAGTAGGTTACTTAAGGGTCTAGCAATGGCGCTAAATTCCTTAATGAACCTTCGATAAAACCCCGCGTGGCCCAAGAAAGAGCAAACGTCTTTGAGCAATTTTGGTGGGGGAGATCAGCTATGACATCTATTTTTGCCCTATCAACTTCTAATCCCTTGGATGATACTATGTGGCCAAGAACTATTCCCTCGGTGACCATGAAATGGCATTTCTCCCAATTCAGAACTAAGTTCTTTTCCACACACCGGGCAAGTACTTTTTCTAGTTTTTCTAGACAACGATCGAAAGAGGTGCCAAAAACGCTGAAATTGTCCATGAAAACTTCGAGTCCTCTCTCAACCATGTCGCTAAATAAGATCAACATGCACCTTTGGAAGGTCACGGGCGCATTACACAAGCCGAATGGAATACGTTTGTAGGCAAACGTACCAAAGGTAAAGTGAAGGTTGTTTTCTCCTGGTCAAATACATCTACCTCAATCTGGTTATATCCGGAATAACCATCAAGGAAGCAGTAGTAAGGGTGTCCCGCTACTCTCTCAAGCATTTGATCAATTAATGGTAAGGGGAAATGGTCTTTCCTAGTTCCCTCATTGAGTTTCTGGTAATCAATGCAAATGAGCCACCTCGTGGTGGTACGTTGGGGAACTAGCTCTCCCTTAGCATTCTCAATCACTGTCATGCCCGACTTCTTCGGGACGACTTGAATGAGGCTCACCCACTTTCTATCTGAGGTTGGATAGATAATCCCGGCATCCAATAACTTGATAATTTTGATTCGCACTACTTCTTTCATGTTGGGATTTAGCCTTCTTTGCATTTCTTTTTAGGTCTTGACATCCTCTTCGATATGGATCTTGTGAGTGCAAATCAAAGGACTTATCCCCTTCAAATCAGCAATGCACCAACCAAAAGCACTTTGGTTCTTCCTTAGAATTTCTAATAATTTTCCCTCCTGCTCTTTGTCTAGCTAGAGGAGACAACAACAGGAAATGTCTCATCCTCTCCTAGGTATGCATATTTAATATGGGAGGGGAGTTTCTTCAATTCGAGGGTTAGAAATTTTTCGCTGGAGGGACCCATGCGTGTATCACTCGGTGGTAACTCCTCGAATCTCGAAACCCAACTTACATCTCTCGCGTCCTCGTCTGATGCTCTCTCATCGAGTAACTCTCTCAACTCCCCAACCTCCCTCTCGAAGTCGGTGTATGTCCCCTCATTCTCATGGATCGACACTAGACAGGACCCTAAGGCGTCGCCGCAATAATTCTCCTAAAAGTACCCTTCTACTATCTCATCTATGATGCTCACCGCATGAAGATCATCTTCCTCCCCCGTATGTTGGGCTATGTGGAAGATGTTGGTTTCCAAGGTCATGTTCCCAAAGGTGAGTTGCATTCCCCTATTCCGAATATTAATGATTGCGTTAGCAGTAGCTAAGAAAGGGCGTCCAAGGATGATGGGAACATGATTGTTCGAGTTGAAGGAGGGATCCGTATCCTAAAAGATAAAATCTACCGGGAAGTAGAAAGTGTCAACTTGAACGATCACGTCCTCGACTATGCCTCTTGGGATCTTCACTATTCGATCCGTTAATTGGAGAGTGTCCTTTGTGGGCTTGAGGTCGCCTAAATCAAGTTGCCTATAGATGGAGTAAGGGAGGATATTTACGCTTGGTCCCAAATCAAGTAAGACCTTTTCGATTTTATTTTCTCCAATGATGCAGGAAATGGTGGGTGCACCGGGATCTTTGAATTTAGGCGGGAGATCATTTAGTAGAATGGAGCTCACGTTCTGGGATAGAAAGAAATTCTTCTTTACCTTCATCTTTCTCTTTACCGTCAAAAAGTCTTTAATTACTTTTGCATAAGCTAGAATTTTCTTAATGGCATCAAGGAAAGGTAAATTCAGCTTTACTTGTTTTATCACTTCTAGCACGTCTTCACGTGGGTTTCCTTTATGGGAAGGAATCATCTTTTGAGGAAACGGTGTCGCGGAGGGTGGTTTCACTACTACCTCGGGCTCACTAGCGTCTTCTTTGTCACTCTCATTTAAGGGGACATCTTCTGCCTCTTTCGTGCTGGGAGAAATCTCCTTATCTTTCATTGTGTCGTGTGGGGGAGGTGATAAGTCAACGACTCTCCCACTACGAAGAGTGGTCACAGCTTGACATTGCTCCTGATATTCAGTTGAAGTGGAGCTAACACAAGTTTGACCTTGGGGAGGTCTTTGTCCCTGGGCAGGAAACTTGCCCTTCTCTTGGACACTCAATGAGGATTGTATCTTTGATAGACTTGCATTGATGTCGCTAATTAGACGATCATATTTAGCATTGGTTGCAGTCTGGCTAGTTATAAATTGATTCATGGTATCCTCATGAGTTCTCTGCGGTGGCGGGATATAAGATCCTTGAGGTGGTGGTGCTTGCACAGGTCCTTGCATGTGTGGGGCTTGTTGAATGTGTTGTGGTGGAGGAGGGGCAACATGGGAAGTAGGGTTCTTCGTAGCATGTTGTTGCCCATAGCTAAAACCAGGATGGTTTTTCCATGAAGGGTTATAAGAGTTCCCGTGCGGTGCACCGAAATTACCCTTAAAACCTCCTATACCACTAACTTGCCCCCTGAAGCATCACTTTGTAGGCGGGTATAGTCGGGCATTCCTCAGTTGAATGACTCGCCTCACAAATTGCACACACCTTTTCAACGGGGTTTGGTAGGGATCCAGTTGGTCCTCTTCCACATATGCCACGTAGGTCTCGCACTTCTTTCTCAAGAATATCGGTTCAACTGTCTGATATAGAACTCTTTTCTACATGAAATAGGACGGACGCTGACGGGGTGGTGGTCACTTGATGATTTCGATTTTGAGCATTAGGGTCAGATGTATCCCAGGATTGGGTAGTCTCGGTGACATACCTCAGGTGAAGCTCAGCATCATGGGCGTCTAAGTCAATAAAGGGACCACTTCCCGTGGTTTCAACAAGTTACTTGGAGTTAAGATTCATCCCATTATGGAGAAAAGAGATGATTTGCGCTGAATCAAATCCATAATGGGGGCATGAAGTAACTAACTCATTGAAACTCTCGTAACATTGATGAAATGGCTCATTTTTAGATTGTCTGAACGCTTGAATTTGAGCCTTTATGGAGATTATTCGATGTGGTGGGAAGAATTTCTTGAGAAATCTTGATTGCAACTCGTTCCAAGATGGAATCGAGATTGGAGGTAAAGACCATAGCCAGGTCTTAGTTTTATCTTTGAGCGAGAAGGGGAAGAGTTTGAGGCGGATTACCTCTTGTGTGCAAGTTTGATCATTGTGAGTATCGCACACATCCTCAAATTCCCTAATGTGAAGGTATGGCTTTTCAGAATCCATACCATGGTAATGTGGTAACATATGGATCATCCCGTTTTTAAAGCAAAATTGCTCGACATTATACGGGAGTATAATGCATCCTGGAGTGACAGTGCGCTCGGAATATAAAAATTCTCTCAGCGGGCGGTACGGGGCCTCTTCCTCACCGGCAGTTGCATTACTCTGTTGTGACATCTCTCTCTCACTTAACCACTCGGTGCTCTCACTTGATGTGCTCGAAGTGTGCTCGGAGGTGTGTCCTAAGGAGGAAAATGGAGTGTTGTTGGAGATTGAGTGTGACGGTGTGGGAGGTGGGATCCAAAACTGTGGGGCGTTTGGAGTGTGAGGGCTATCGGGGTTGTACTCAACAATGGGATTTTCGTGAATGCTGGTTGGAGTATTGTGGGGTGTGGGAGTGAGTTCAGAATTTTGCATTAAAAGCTTATGAGAGATGGTGGTGAATCTTTTTGTGCTTTTTGAATTTTTTTATGTTTTTGGATTTTTTTGAAATTTTTTGTCAAAACTTTAGATTGACTCGATCTAATCCTAAGTTTACCTAGTTCCCCAGCAACGGCGTCAAAAACTTGATGCGACTAAGAGTGTGTCTCAGAAATGCGTTCACTCTAGGTTTAAGTGCACACCTGTCTCTCAAGTAATAATCCGATAAGTCGGGTATCGATCCTCATGGAGCTAAGACAACGAAGTTGTGACAACGGGAATAGACGAAGGAATCCTAACTTTGACTCTAAAAAAGAAAAAGAGAAAATGATTTGGTTTTGGGAGTGATTAAACTAAATGCAATTGTGAAATTATGAAAAGATGAAATTATACTAAATTACCTAAACTGCTAATGAAAACTGATTTAAAACATTAAACTATGTATGATAAACACGGGACGGGAATACAATCCACCAACCCTAGTGTATTGCAGTTATAATACTAATCGTAAATTTAACTGATTAATTTGACCCACAATTTAGTACTCCCAAGCATTACGTATACGAGGTTCAAGCCCGCATCATAATTAATCTGAGGACGAGTAAATCGGTATCGCGATAGTGGAACTCGAATTGCATTCTAAATCATCTCGGTTACCCAGAGGCAAATGAGATATAAAGATCTACAATTGTTGTGTTCCTACGCAATACGGACGTAATAAATCTCTAAATTCAGAGGACTAATGTTATACACATGCAACTGCCACATCAGGCTGGGTTCATGTATCCCGGCCTTAGAAAATCTATCCTAGCATGCTGAAGGTAATGAAAACAGTGTTTGATTTGCAGAAAACCATGATTAATCTATGGAAAACTTTTGAATTGATGTAGAACAGAATTGAAAATAAGAAATAACTCACTAAGCTCACCAAAGTAGTAACATAAGCAATTAATAAAACTTGTAATCAAAGAAATTCTGAATAATCTTCAACTATTGGAATTGAAACTGTAAATTGTATCTAAACTAGGGTTTCTGAAAAAGAATAGAAAATTAACTAAAATTCTCCGTGAAAATAATGATAATAAAACGGGTTTTTATACCCTACAAGAATTCAGGAGTTTTAGCTGCACTAGGACTCTTCTTAGGAGAAGATAAGATTTCAAGATCTCGATAGTCGGACCGGTCCGGGCCTTAGGCGGACCGGTCTGCCTCCCATGCGGATCAGTTTTTTTATTTTCTGGAGGACCGGTCCGGGGGGGACCGGTTCTTTTATTTTTCACCCTTCTTCGATTTGCTTTCGATTCGGGGTCTTCTGGAGTTTTGCACATCGGACCGGTCCGGGGTAGGGGCGGACCGTTTTGCCTGTTTGACTTTCTTTCTCAACTTTGACTACTCATATCTTTTGTTCCGGGATTCCGATTGAGGTGTCATTTCTTCCTATGTGCTCATGAGTGTGATATCTTCAACTTCTCTTTAGGTACCTCATCCGAATTCCTGATAGAATTTACGCTTTTACCCTTTTGACCTTCCTTCTTTTCTTTCTTTATTCTTCCGGTTTCTTTCTTTCGTTTCTTGACATCAAATACCTGTAAAAGCAATACGAAATACCAGAAACTCGGTGTACTCGTTAAAATAAGTCAGTAGCAAGATTATGAGATAAAGTCAACTCGATTACGTTGTTCGAGGTGCTAAAAGTAACTAAATTAAGGGATAAATTGGGAAGAATATATTCCCAATGACCGACGTTACGTTATAGGATGCCCATGTTGTCTTGTGAGATAGGCCCTGGAAGATGATAGCTATTTAGAAGCGCGTCCAGTGGGGAAACTCGGAAGGACGGTCTTAGAATCGTTATATATTGTGTAATATAACTATTCTTATTAAAGTGGAACCTTATTGAAGATACCACACTTTATGAAATAAATTGCTTTGAATACGTTTCCTAATGAAAAATGGAACGATGAGATGAAATTGTGTAAAAAGGAAAGGGAATCTCATTAAATAATATTTGATTTATATTCCTCCCTCATAAATGGTTGTGATCATGGTCGTTATAATTGTGTAGATTTTGATTTTAGAGTGACAGATAAGATTCCTTATCATTATTAAGGTGATAGAAATAAACATATTCATGATGATTAAACTGTCCATAACTATCATGCATTTTATTCACATGTTAATCATATAAAATCGAGCCCTAAGCCATTTCTATTTCTTAATTTTTCTTGAATCTTAATTTCATTAAGGTGTTCCACCGCAAGGACGCCCGTATTGACTTTTCCATTCCAGGGTCCTCGAAGCTGTAATACCTTGCAGATGTTACGGGATATTTGATTTAGACGTTTCCATTTTTGTATTCTAGTTTCGGGCGTGTTGTTCTAGCTTTGTACTTGTATTTTATGATGTGATATTGTACTGTAATACTCGGTGTAACCTATTATTTTAACCTGTCAACCGACAGCGTAGTCAGTTGTTTTGTTGTATGGATGTTGAATGATTATGTATCTTTATTAATATCCACCTTCTTTTAAATTAAATTATTGAAATGTTTTTCTGTAACTTACGAATCAAAACTTTTGACAATCCGTTTTTATAAAATATTGGGTGGTTATCTCGTATACTTATTGTAATTGTGATTCTAAGAATGGATCATTTGGGATTCCTATATTTATTGGAGTATCGGGCTAGCCACATCTTATTTTAATAAGTGGGGTGTCACAATCAAAAGCTATAGAAAATGTTAAAAATCTATGCATGAGCAAAAACAAAAAAACATCCATATTACCTCGCATTTTTGAAATGCACAACTCCGAAATCTAGTTCTGATTAGAATAGCTTGAGTTCCCATTAAAAATATGAAATAATATTATGTGAATGTTGATGGTAATATATGTATAAACTCTCAGACATCAATGTGTGCGAAGAAAAATACATTTATAGGAGCTTGGCTCCGGCACTGGTCTCGTCGGCATCTCCATCGCCACCTCCATCTAAGAATTGGGGAAGAGTATATTGTCCATCAATCTACATACCTATTGAATCTACGTGCTTCTACTACATTCTACATGTTCTCTGATATATTATCTCTGATTACCATATCTGATTATTATCTCTGATATAAAAGAAGTGTTGCATAGATATTAAAAAATGTTCATCAACTGATGATATCTAGCACTGATTCTAATGTACATTCTTTTTTTTTTTCATTAGAATGTTTTTTAATTATAAGAAAAATACCTCGTCAAATGGTAACCAGGAAACTCATATCCAATGTAATTGACATAAAAAAGTAAGGTCTACTGTACAGTGATCTAGATACATAATACTCAACCTTTATATCTCTATTTAAAAAATCACCCTTTAATAATATCACTAACCAAGACTCCACTAATGATAAACAAAGCATCTATAGGTGGTATTTTAGGCTTAAGGCTGGGATTGGCAAGCGAAGCTAGTCTTCACGAGAAGCATAACTAATTCTTACATGAACTTGTCTTTGATTAATTTCTTCATTTCTTCAAGTTTTAGGATGGTAGTTGGATTCATCAAATCCCTAGCATCCAGTATGAGAGTTCCTTCTTCGCTTAAATGGTACGCATCCACCACTACCTTGATCTACGTGTGCAACTTCTCCAGTGTCGTGTATAGGGAATCAACATCCTTTCCTTCAAGTTCTTCTCCTGGAGTGAAAGCATCTTTCAGGGCACACAATCGTTCTTCAGGGTCTTTAATTGTAAGAAGATATTTAACTATCTTGATTTCTTTTGGCATTTGCCTCTGAAGATTGCCTCTTGATGTCATGTACAAATGGTACAATATGTCTTTTACCTCATCTTTCATCTTGTTTGAGTCCTTGGCAGCTGACCATGCTTTTGTAATCATGATCACCAATACTGAATCTAATTAATTTTTCTCAGCCAGTTTGCTATCTTCTTGCAAGCTGCATGAGAATTTATAATATCTTCAAATTTCAACCCTAAGGCATTCAGTGCTTCGATACTTTTAGTTGCGAGAGGATAGGCTTGTACAGCAGCCAGGCACATGTTCCCAAGCATCGCCATAGCATTTTGTTCAGCTGAATTTATGAATTGTTACTAGTGGCGGTTGATGATTTTAAGCTTTGAGATTGATTTACAGCAGCAGCAGTGACACTCTATCATTGACCTTGTCTCATTTTATATATCCATGTATAATTTTTTTGTGAATGTATGTGTGAACAAAAAGAAAAAAATTAGGATAGAGAAAAAATAACAAAAATGTTGACATGAAATGAGTTATCTGTACAAAGTAAATGGTATCTTTCTACATATTAAAAAATCACACAAAGAACAAATTTTATGAGGGAAAGCTATAGTCATAGTCATATGATCACAATAACTAAATTATTTCAACATGAAATTTAAACTTTAGAAGTTTTGTTATAAGAAAAGAAAGAATGAAATGAACAAAATAAGTAACTATGGGACCATACTCAACAAATTTGAATGTTTCGTACTTCATAGGCTTTGCAATTTCAACTTTCGTTTTGCTCATACGGATGTTTTTTTCTTCCCACAACCTGTGATGTTGAACTTTTGAAAAAGACGATGTCTCCGTGTTGGACCACATAAGTCTCCCCCTCTTTTCTATACTTCCCACCAACCTTCACAAAAGATTCAGAACCAAGTTCCTTTAAGATCATCAAATTTCATAACCTTAACACAAACAAACCACACCCTTTGAAAATCAGTATGAATTGCTCCTGCAGCTTGAGGAGCCCTTTGTTTGCCTTCAAATCAGCTAGAAATTCACCTCATTAGGGTTTGTCATGAAATGTAACACGTTTTAAGGAATAAAAAATTTACTGACATAACTCTAATCTATCAAAAAAATAATTAAGGTTTGTTTCAGCTTTAAGAAATTGACGACCTTACAGTTTAACAAATTGATTCGATGGCTTTACGTTTGAGCAAAACCTTTTCTTTAAATCTCATGAGAAACACCAGCAAAGTGTATGGTGCATATTCATACATATAAGTGCAAGCACACACCACACATAAAGCCATACCTAGTACGGGGAAACCCTCAATGTTGAAGTCCTTGCAGTAAGCACTGAGTTGTTCATTATCTCTTCTAGCAGCTCAAAAGCCAAACAAAGTTTGTTATTGACACAAATTTGTAGTCTTTCATTTCAATAATGAATAAAATAGAGCTTTAATTTACATTTCAAAATTAAAGGAAAAGAACAAAACAGCAGTTGATAGGAAGTTCTAAGTTCTTTTAAAATGATATCATCAGTGCTGGTTGAGTATGCATAACAACACCAATGTATTATCCTTCATTGCTAGAATATTCATTATAATGAAAATAAAAAGTAATTTTGGCAGCAACTTTGAACATCAATTTGAACTCTAAACGTTGTTTATCATGTAAACCAACATTTTAGTAGAACCTGCTCAAATTTCCACTTCAATTAGCTCTAGTAAAAAAGGAGCATTCGTGATTAACTGCTATTAATAGGGAACCGAAAAGAACTATTTCGAACCGAAAAGAACTAAAACTATATAAAAAAATATTAGATCTTGAAAACCAAAACAGAGAATTCAAAACCAACACAGAGAATTCAATTCAAAAAGCAATATGCATGCGTATGCACCTGTTGGGATCAACTCGAATGAATATCTTATTCATATAATCATGGATACAATAAGAACTACTAAATTATTTGTCAATAGTTGTAGATCTTTGTTTAGTAGTCAACAATTTGCACTAAACAATGTCCATAAATTTCCAAAAAAAAGAAATGGATATTAACTACTATTGTAAGAAGCATACTATACCAACTATTATTATATATAGAATATGTAGATAAAATCTAACCTGAATATTTCTTAATATGAAGCTACTCCCCCATTCATTTTGATAAGAGCATGTGCAACACAAAACATACAAACAATAAAAAAATAGAAACCCAAATGCATAAGAAAAATACCAAAACTTTACACCCAAATTAAATTGATATGAAACCCATAAATACTTTATATTTCTTTACAGATAAAACCAATTATTTCCACACAACTATTCAGTTGCCAATAGAGTTCACATTGTCGCGTACCTATTTGAGACAACTGTCCAGCTGCAAGCAACTTCTGTTTGTGCAGTTTGGGGTAGCACTTGTGATCATATGCATTTGAGGCTAATGTTATCTTAGTTCCACTTCTCCCTTAACTTATTTCCCCTTCTTTTGTGAACTTTTCCAATTCGTTCTTTCACATGAGATGTGAGTCATTGGAAACTTAGTATTCACGTAATACATTCAAACAAATCTATAATGATTTTCTCTCATCTAAATCAGGTAACACGTCATCAAAATATTCAAACCCTTTTCATAATAATGGATATTTATATCTTCATTACATATTAACTTTGAAAAGAAAATTGTTGCGTACCTTCCACGGGGCGGCATCACGTCGTCTATCATATTTGGTTTAATTAATTAATAAACAGAGTCAAAAATGATAAAGAAACTTTGGATTCAATGTATATTTCCAATGTAGTTCATGATACGTGTTAAAATTAAACCAAATAAGTTGTTGAACTCTAAACAACCGAAAAAGTGTTATAACTAGTTTGATTTAATCATACACTTAATATAAAGACCAACTACAAAATTTCATACTAAAAATGGAAACAAAAAGAATTGAGTGAACTCTAAACAATTAGAATAAATGAAGTTAAATTTCAATGGAAATACTATGGATACCATTTATGCAGCTCTCTTCATCCATTAAGTTCTTTAATTCTCATTCTTTTTTTATTGACAACCTACCAAATGAGATAAGGAAGTAAATGTTAGCATGATTCATCTGTTTGATTTCGAATAATATATATTAGAGTTCAAAATTAGGACTGTAAGGCAAAGGTTCAAAAAAATCTTGATTCACCTATTTATAATCATATAATGCATTGTGATACAATATCTCCCAGACCAAATCTTATCAAACTAAAAGATTACACTTGTTATACCAATATCCATCACTGTCACCATAAATCAAGTCGATGTGTATAAATATATATTAACAAACTAATTCAAAAAAAATACTTCATCGCACTCGTTTTGGCGAAGTTACATATATATCAATTTGGAACTCTATAGTCCCGGTAACTATTTAGAACCAAAACACAATGTCATATTCACAATGTAAATCTCTAAACAAAATGCAATGTCACATTCACATTTAAACCAAATGGAATATTTCTTGATATCCACCCAACAAGATTCACTCTCAAAACATCCCATTATAATTTAATTAATAATAAAACAAAATTAACATCTTAATTTAGAACATAATATATTTGGGCAAATGAATGAACAAATTCATCTAAAGCTATTGTAAGAGAAATTCTAGAGGTAATAGTCTAGAATAAAATTGTTAATAGGGAGAATAAAAACCATTATTTTCAACATTTGAGCAAACAATACCATAAAGCGAGTCTCAATAGAAATCACTAATAAGATTATTATGGTCATACGAACGAATTTTACTCACCGTTTACACAGCTCCAAGTGTACTCACAATTGACATAGACAAACACACATGATACTTCATTTGAAATATCAAGATCCTATATAAGAAGATGTTATTCAATAGATTTCAATTAATGGGATTGCAATCCACAGGCATTTCACCCATTATATCGGTGAGCGATTTGGAGCTTGGTGTGGTTCATACTACGCAACCCATAACTCATCATATTAACAAACATTAAAGAATAAAATTGCACCAAATTTAATTTTAAACATCAAATAATGACTGATTTAAAACCAATATGAATTTTTGATATCAAGAAATGAACACCACGTCCCATGTGTTAGATGTGGCCGGAGGATCTAAAAGAGAAATAAAAACATCAATAACAGTTTAAAAATGATAGCCAAGGTGAATAATATCAAAATAAAAAAAAACATCAAATACTTTTTTGGTCGACTCAAATTCCTTTTTCGTGCCCCTATAATATGAACCAAATACACTCCAATCGCACCAACAAACAACAAATTTCATTCGCACAATGTGTAAACCAACAAACATAACACTTATCAAGTTACGCATTGCAAAAGCATCCTATAGAAGTACAAAACCTATCAAATTTCTATTTGTGACTGAATTTTTAATAAAACAGTAACTTTCAATTCAAATGTTTATGGGATTTTATTCATATAGACATTAGATGGAGCAAGTAGAGAATTGGGGAGTAGTCATAGAGTTGAAAGCATGTTGTTTAGAGGGCAAATTCATTCTCTACTTCAATTTACCCATATCAAGCATTCACCATTCATTATCTCAAGTACAACAATGTGAAATCAATCAATGTTAACAACTCGAATACAATAATAAACATAGTTTTGTTAGTGGCAACACTATAAAACCATTAATTACGTTAGCAATGCCTTTAAAAGTGAAACAGTATAAAAACATATTCTTGCTACTAACTAAATAAATCCATACTTAATACCGAAATAATATAACTATACATACCTGACGCATATAGACATATACATTCTTCTTATTCTTCACTTCTCATGGTAGCCAAACCTTTGTGTAAAATAATATGAGAAAGAAAGAAATTCAATTTGAACCTAATCACTAGATTAAAAGTGTGTGGGTGTGTGTATATGAGAGATAGAGAGATAGTATACCTTGTGAGTACATGATTGTGAGCCTAGATTTTTACTGCAAAAAAAACACTCAAAAAAATTGTTATCTACGCACCATGAAACTGAAACTGAAGTATTTGAGTTTTTTAATCTAAAAAAGTATGAGGGTTCGTGGTCATCGTGACATATAAATGAAACTAAAGGAAATAATGCCTCAAACTGGACATCTCAATTATTAATGAGCCATTTATAACATCGCCAATCATCATATAGGTACAGGGATATTATATTTACATTAAAGCAAAGATGAGTACTTCAAGGGGAACGACGGTCATCTAAATGTCATCGGTTAGGGTTGGGGTATCACCCATAGTCGCTAAAGAAAAAAAACGGGAACGTGTAATATGCATACTTTCATTCATTTACCAATTAAAATTTTTAATTCCATACTCTGACTGAGAAATGAATGATAGAACAAAAACTTGAGACAAAACATAAAACGAATATTTAAGCTCCCACTTAAATAAAATGGTACCAACCTCATTATCTATGCTACTTTGACATCTTTTCAAACCTTATGTAACTTTAAAATTGGGGTATAACATTGGTATGTGAAAGAATACACACTATCAAGGAAAAATATATGATGAAGCATTTAGTCAAACATTTAGAACAAATTTGTTAAATTGAGATAAAAAATTTAGAACAAATTCAAAAGAATCACAGAATACGTTAATTATAAACAACTAACCACGCCAAATAAAATGAATTGTTTAAAATCCAAAAACTTTAGAGGAAGCAAAACTATTAGAAATAAATTTACCGTAAGAAGTTCTGTAGTATTTCAGGAATCGCAAATGAATATCAAATTCTAAAACTCCTCTTTTCTAAAATCGTAAATCAAATAAAATTATAATATTAAACCAAACAGAAGCCATAACTTAATAAAATGTGAGAGAGACCTAGGATACCCACAAAACCATAACTGAATCAAATGATAACCCCAAAACCATAACATAACATAATCTTGGTGAGCATTTAGAAACAAAATCAGATACCCGAAAACACAAACATATTGGGAATTTTAAAAAACATCTCAGTGTTGAATCTGTAAAATAAATAACCAAGAAATAGAAACCTCGACAATAGTAGTAGAACAAAATAAGAAGAACAAATCCAAAACTGAATAGAGAGAGAGAGAGAAACAACGAATAACAAAAAAATCACCTAAGAGAAGCCACTTGAGAAGTGAGGACACCTAAGATAAGCCACCCAAAATTTGAAAGCCCTAGCTTTGGAGCTGAGGCCGGAACCGAGGAGAAGAGAGAAGGGCATCGAGTTGAGGGAGGGTTTTTTTGTTTGCTCCCAAAACGTAAGGATAAGGGACGGGAGTGAATGAGAGGAAGGTATGGACTTTTCCCCAATTTTGAGAGAGTCAAATGTGTCAAATACTATTCTACCCCTATTTTTTAATTTTGGTTAAGATTGAAAAAAAATTGAGTGTTAAGAAAGAGAGGGAACTCAAACACTTAAAGGGTAAAATAGGGAGTGCAAAAAAAGCTCAAATAGATGACATCATAGTTGAATATTATGACATACATAAGTTTCCTACTTTATATATATATATATATCTATATATATATATATATATATATATATATATATATATATATATATATATATATATATATATATATATATATATATATTGAGTGAGTGATATATATGTATGTGTATATGATATAGTTGTGTGAATATCTAATTAAAGCATGGGTGTAACTATGTAATACTTATGAAAATATACCTAGTTAAGGCAATGCATATTAGCTAATGGTGACTATTAGTGGGGATGGAGTATGTTAGCATTTATTTTCCTAGTTAGACTAGGTGGCAAGATTAGGATGTCAAAATGAACGCGTGCGTACTGTAGATGAGAGGTGAGAAAATGTCTCATGTGAATGCGACTAGAAAGTTAATTATGAAGGAAAAACACTGCGCATATAAAACATTTGAGTACTTGCAAATATTTTTCAAATGTTTTTTGGGCTTTGACCCGCTATTAAATATTTTTAAAAAACACCATGTATTCAGCAAGAAGGACCGTACAATTAGTCTCTTCATCAAACCCTTGCGTGAAGTAGCTATTGATACTACGAGATTTGATTGTATCAGCCCCACTTCATTCAATTTATATAGGATTCAGTTTTTAATATTTTTTTCCTTTTGGGCATGTTTCCCATAGATGGATAGGACATCTCAATTGAGTCAGGTAATTTTCATTACTTCTCAGCAGCATGTGTACGTTGATATTATTTGTGGTTATCAGTTTGATTGTCATTTTTATTCATGCATAATTATGTTGGTTGTAATTATATATTTGCTATGAAAGAGATACTAAGAATGAAATCATAACGATTCCCGTGTAATTTTTTAACGGGTTGATCAACAGGTTTTAGAATAGGCGGGGTGTCGCATTACCCTTTATATTGATTGATTTCTCTAGGAATTTTGATTAAAAATAATATATAATGATTAGAATTTGTTTTATGTTGATAATCATATAAAAACCCTATGTTTAATTCATGATTTTTTTTAGAATAAAATATATTTAGGGTTTATGAATCGAAATTAGGCTTTTCTTTAAAACTTGGGGTAGATTCGGGATTTGATGATGGAAATAGGTTCCAATTGTATTGATATTGTGTTTTTATCATTTGAATGTTGGTTGGGTGCTTGGATGAAGTTTTTTTGGTGTTCATTAATGGAGATTAGAGAGAAAACTGGGGGGTAAAATATGGATAATCTTGTAATAAAGAGGAATTTTAGAGGCTCTATGTTGATCGATCGATCATTCGATTCCAGGCCACCGATCAACCGGTGGTATCAGATGTGGCCTAGTTGGCCTTTTCTGTAATTGGTTTAGAATTTTCATTTTGGGGCCTAGAGATAGGATTTATTTTCCTATAGTTTTCATGTAAGTGTAGAATATAGATATCTTTATGATTTGAGTTATTAAGATTGAGATTTAGGATAGTTGAATATTTGGGAATATCGTTCATTTAAAGGGGTTAAATTGAGAATTTGGGTTATAGGGGTAAACCCGAGTATAGAATGGATTTATTGATTGGTAATTTTTTAATATTTTAGGATTAGGCTTATTAGCTGGGATTGTCGTAATCAAAATGATGTATGTTTTATGTGATCTACATACTATTTGTTAATACTTAGGGTGATGTACTAGGAGAGATCCAATTTTGGGGCACGTATGACACAGACCATAATGGTTCCTCGGTGAGTATATGAGTTTCTTATGGTCATATTATCCCAGGGTCCTATATCTAGGTATCTGTGTATCGAGAGGCTTCATAGAGAGATTTCATAGTATGTTCTGCCATATGGATGATTGGTAGATGTAGTGATTTATCCTTCGATCGTGTTGAGGTCTTAGGGTTGGGACAAACTAAG
Source organism: Sambucus nigra (assembly GCA_949130495.1). Lineage (NCBI taxonomy): Eukaryota > Viridiplantae > Streptophyta > Magnoliopsida > Dipsacales > Adoxaceae > Sambucus > Sambucus nigra. The sequence continues at coordinate 116,989,655 of OX422222.1, read as the reverse complement.
ACTATACCTAGTATGGGTAAGTGATCCCCAATGGTAATAGGGATAGAACTTCATTATGTGCGGGCGCAAGAATAACCTATGTATTTGTACATGATCGGGATTGTACCTTTGTATGGATGTTAGACGTGATGTAGTTTTTATCCTATCATTTTAGTTATTGTACGGTGGTACTGGAGTTAGTTGTACGGGTTTATGCGCTATACTAGAGATGTATATGAGTTATAGTAGGGGTATATACCTACATACTTATGTTTCGAATTCATTTATTATATATACGAGAGACGTGTATATTATATTATTGGCATGCGGTATAATCAAATATGTATAGACTTAATTTATATACATGTTATTTGTATATTGGTTATTTGGCAATACGTACCATAGGTTCGAGACTACCACACAATTTATGTATTATAATGAAAGAGATAAGCTTAAAAATGAGAAACTAAAGATTCAAGAATGTTGTTGTACGACTTTAATTACATGGGCTACATAAGGGTTTGGGAATTGGAACCGCATGATATTTTAGGTTACTAAGTTGGGTATCTAATAACTTAAAATATGTTAAAATATGAGATGAAGATGTGTATATATAATGCGGTCCAGATTCAATTATAATCCTATACTAAATAGGGTTGCTATTTATGTTTTCTTTTCAAAACTTTATTTACAGGCTCTTGTTGAGTTAATTCTTGTGGATGTGGGATCGTTGGAGGAGCGTCACTAGCGATGTCTAGTTTATTACTCCCAGAATTGTAGGAGTCAATAAAGTGTACCTCATTATTTTATTGTACTCTTTTAGTTTCAGTCGGGTTGCACATGTACATTTATTTTCAGAGTTGGGCTTTTGTATGATTACACATTTTGTATTCAGTGTTCGACTTATATTGTATTAACAGTGATTGTCATATGAATTTGTTTTTTGTTGATTTAGTATTTCATTATCTTGTCATTGTTCATTTCGTTTTGACTATTTCGTATGCTGAGAAAAATATCAAAAAAAATTTATTCTCATAATTTTTATGTTAGACTTGATCAATCTAGTGATGGATTTTATGGGGCATCAAATTTGGTATCAGAGCATTCTAGGTTCTAGTATCTAAGGGATTTTGAGTAAATTTGTCGCCTTTTTGTATTTCATTCTTCGACTACGTCAGAGCTTTACCGTTTATGATTTGTATTCTCTATAATGGCGACCGTTTGTGATACTTTTTCCATTATTTCCTCATGAAAAAATCTGATAAACCAAGTGTATCGGGATGGTTCCTTGAATGGATTTTTCTTACGAGATGTCTAACACATGAGGTTCACTTCGATCGAGAGTTAAGGGCTTTTATATGTGAGACCTTTAACAAGCGATTAGTGTATGCTTTGAGGGGAAATGTTTTCACTCATCATCCGTAATAACATATATCGAAATACCTCGTATAGAAACCGTGTGGTGGATAATATGAGGAGGAGTTTAACTATATCTCTCTCTACATCAGGGGAGAGTGATATGAAGAGAAAGAGGATGTTCGCGTTATTAGTATCCGTGGGAAATAAAGTTTTTTGAGTTAGAAGAAACATTGTGTGACAAGTTTAGCAATTGTTACTAGGTAACCCTCTCTTCACCACTTGGGCTGGGGTGGTTGAAGTTTCCTTCCTACTTTAATAGGAGCATTATAAGTATTATAGGGATAGAGTCTCTAAAACTTTGGAGAACGAGGCCATAGTGTGCTTAATAAGTTGAGGTGATGTAGTGTTAACCCGAGTAGGGAATCCTTAGCTGTAGAAGGAACCACATTGGGGAGATAACCCTAAGAGGTTTCTAAGAGTAGATGGTGTGACGTATTTTGACCAATAGGTCTAGGAAAATTATGTCCAGTGGAGACACTACCTATCAGAGCTGGGAAAACGAGACAAATCTTAGCTTAATCGACCAAAGAAATAAGGTCAACAGGGCCTCTAGTGGGGCCTCCATTTCGATAGTTCCTTTTAAAGAAGGAGCTACAGATGTGGTGAGTAAGGCCACCCAGTTATTATATTCTATGTGGTAATGAAGTTTATGGGGTATCCCCGGGGCTTGGTTATAGGTACGTTTATGGCTCGTGCACATGGGTCTAGCTTGGACATTAAAGATTGTCATTCTTTATTAAATACTGTGTGTTTACTATGATTATTAGGTATAGATTTCCTATAAGCTTTATTTATTTGTGATTACCCCCATCTAGGAGGGGGATACCTTACATTTTGATTATAGAGAAGTAACAGTTAGTTTGGTCGGTTTGGTTTTAGCCATTTTGTTAAGTTTTAGATGAGATGTCGTTATTTAATTAGTGAACTTGTGTGAATATATATGTTTTAAGTGTACATTAACTACCAAAGGTGGATTTCATATGCCAGTTTGGGCCAGTTTTTGCTTTTGGTAGTTATTCTTAGACTCGAGAGAAGGTCTGGTACACTTGTTTAGTGTATGTATACGGGTATATTAGAGGGGATTATGTTTGCATAGAAATTTCACTGAAAGTCTGGGATTTTTCTATTTTTATTTTGATATGTGTCAAGTTATCACATATATAAGATATTGGTTTTGCCTTGGAGTGGGGACTAGCTTTGGATTCTCCATTATGGCATTTTTTGGGTTTGACTTTGTCAAGGATGGTAAAGGTGTCTTGGGAGAAAACACCACAGTTTTGAGCAGGTTTAGTATTCAGGGATGACATTATCGGGTGGCAACTACCAAAAGAGAGATGGTTCACTAAGTGAATGTGTAAACCACCACGAGCAGGATAAAGTCAAGACACGAGTTAAGTGTTTATTAGTACACATCAACGACCTGCTAGAACAGTTAATGAAAGAATTTCCTCCTAGAAAGTGAAAGAGGAGAGAGTTTTCATTAGTGGTAGAATCGAAAGGAGAATTTCCTAAAGGTATCTTTCTATCACTATATGGTACGAGTGTGTCATTAGTGAATTTTTTACCACACAGATGGGTTGTTCATTGTGATTTTCAACGATACCTTATTGAAGAGGAAATAGTGCAGTAGTGGTGTCCTCTACACTCCAATTCGTGTTTGGGATGGTTATGCCCAAACGTTGAAGTTTACTGAGAGCGGGTAAGAAAATGGTATTGGGAATAGGTCCATTTCTTAGGGGTCCTCCAAACTACGAGAGGTGGTTTCGACCAAGGCATGTGTTTGACATTTTACTTTACATACCAAAAAGGACAAGGGCCCATTTGGGGTTATGAGAGTTAGATCAACCAAGTTAATTATATTTACAAGTGTAGTAGGCCATTCATGTTGGGATAGGGTTATGAAACCTTGGAGGATACTATTTTTGTAATTATGAGTGGGAAGTTTTATCGGAACAGGCAAAGGAAATGTAGGACGAAGAGAGGCTTGATTCATAAGTTTAGGAGGGAGGTCATATGTTGTTAGTGATATCTAACATGCGAATTGTAAAGTCCATATTCCTAAAGGGGTAGGCAACCAGATGAGAAGTTCCTTTTTAAAAGTTTAGTTAAGGCGAAGTCGGTGTTATTTGACCTCACCTTATCATCGTTAATTTGCACGATGCACTTCTATGGGGACATAACAGAGTTGTCCTTGAGTGAAAAGTTGGTGTTTCAATGGTTAGATCAGTTTGGTAAGGAGTATAAATGAATGCGATTTGTGATGAGTGATACCTAGGTGTGTGTTATGTCCTAGTGGATAGATACTTATTTATAGTAGTGGGAGGACGCTATGGGTGAGATATTCTTAGATTTTTTACTAGGAATATAATTAATTCGAATATCAAGGCCGAAATTACCTGTTTAAGGGTAGAGGAATGTAATACCCCGTATTTTTATGCATATTTATTGATTAATAAATTTGTGAAAATTTATTACACGCGTTTCATTGTGACGTGAGATCTCACTATTTACATTTTATATGTTTTTAATTTTGTTTTGAAATCAGGTTTAAGGAACGAAAGATCATTAATTAAATTAATTAATATCTGGAATCGTCTCGGGTAATTATTAAATAACTGAGTTGTTTGTCATTCGTTTTGGGTATATTTGGTAATTGGCTTTTGGGGCGCGTAGAATGTCCATTTTTAGTTTAAAGTGGTGGTTTAATGGCCTATTGGGTTAATGTAAGGCTCGAGTAAGGTTTAAAGTAATTTAGAGTTATTTTTAGGCTCTTTTGGGTGAGGCCCATTTAGGGCCCAACCCCAATTTTGGGATTAAAAAGGTTTGATGGGATATTAGGGATCTCATTTATCACAGAACACAATGGGGGAAGCACTAGTGGGGCTATAGAGAGAAAGAACCAAGATGAAAGGAGGATTTAGGGGATTGATTTTTCAATCAATCCATAAGGTAAGTTTATATAAAATATGATTACTGAAGCCCTTATACTTTTGACTCACTTGAGTCTATATTGTATAAGTGCTCATCTAGTTTGGAAATTGTGACAAAATTATGTCCATCCTAGAAACCAAAGAACCTCAGAAATTGGTTTGCTACTTCATCTCTCTATCTTGTTGTGATCAAGAAACTATTGCCAACACTCACACACGGTAGAATTCATTTAATGCATGTCATACTTTATAATTATGTGTGTACATATGTTGAGTGTGTTTAAATCCCTAAGTTTGATTTTTAATAATTTTTTGGGATTTTTTAAACACTTTTTAAACAAGGTTTTATTAATTAAAACTTGATTTATAAGTTTTGGGGGTCAATTTATAAATATACTTTGTTGGGTATATTGGCCTAATGTTACCTTGGGTAGAAACCAAAAGCGGAGTAAACATAAGGGTGTGGTTCTAATTAAGTTAGACGCGCATTTCATATCCTGTATTTACCCAACACCTGTCTTCATCTGATTGGTTGGGATTGTGTTTCTTTACTGAGATAAAAACGCGTATAATTTTAGCCCTTGGATCACTGCTTATCAACGATCTGCATGTTGTCTTGGTGAATCCCTGTATAACTTTTTAAACCAATCAGGTTTCGTTTAACCACCGCCTTGTGTGAGCCCTTGGATTCAAGTCAATTTAAATTGACTCGATCCTAACCCTTGGTTTTGATCCAGTATCTCGAACCTTCTCCTCACACTATAAAAGGAACCCTACTCTCAGACTTCGAAGACTTTTGCTATTTAATTTTTCTGAGAGAAGAGAGAGAAGAGAGAAACCAAAGAGAGAAAGAGAGTTAGAAACCCTAACTTTGTTCGTCCAAAACCTCTTCAATCCAAAGCCAAACACTGCTTCAAAACTCCATATCCAAAAACACTACCCTGAGTGTTCTTGAGTGTTTGAGAGTTTGAGTTGAGTTTATTATTGTTGTTGTAACCTCTTGTTCGTTAGATCTTGTTTCCAACTTAAACTTTTACTTAGATCTACTTTCTGATTCCATAGAAATTTTAGATCTGAGTTATTCATGTTACATTACACTTAGTTTCATTCTTTATTTCTCATCTTGAGAAATATATTGTTGATTATTTTCTATAAAACGTTTGCTTACCTTGAAATCAACAATAAATGCTTTCTGTTTCTAGTTCTTGTAAAACTAAACCTTTGACCTAGTTTGGAATCACACTTGGAGGTTTTCAATCTCAAAACTCTTTTCAAAACAGAGATTAATTAAGATCTTGACTGATTTCTAAGCAAGATATCCGTGGATTCTGGGATTGATTGAAAGGTCAAATAAGGTTTAAAGTTTTATAAGAAGAAAGAAAAGAAAAGATCACAGCATATAGTGTTACTGTAATTTGTTAGGACTGTTTGTACTTAATAAGTATGTGTGTGTGCATGCATGTGTTAGAAAGCACCTCCACAAACACTTTCACCCTACAACACAAAAAGTGTTGGTAATAAGATCTTGTGAACAAAATTTGACGTAAAGTGCTGGAACAAATCAGAAGTTAACAAACTGGGAAGAACTACATCTACAATCAGAATTGCGGAGAAGTTATAAGGACACCAGAGGGTACATTCCTAAACTTATATAGGTCTGAGTTGTATGCATGTTAGTTATATAGTTTGTAACTCATAAATTTGTTTTAGTGGATTTTTCATTTTACTCCGTAGAGGGAGTCGTGGATGTTTCCTCAATTGGTGAGGTTTTACCACGTAAAAAATAGTGAACATAATATTTCTACATCTCCTCATCTCATTCTTGGTTGTGCTGTGTTTAAAGCTTGTTTAAACTATCTTTTAAACTTGTTATTTCAATCTTGAATAGATCTCGTACATACTCATTTGTTAAACACATCTTGTGTTCAAATAGTTTGATTTTTACGAAAAGAGTTTCTTCAAAAAACAACTCGGAGTTACTTAAATAGTTTATTTTTAATAAACGGATTTAGTAACATATTTTTCAATTGGTGTCAGAGCTTGGTGAAACTTCTTTTAAAGAGATCCTGTGTTTCTGTAATTGTTTTCTGAAAATCAAATATGGACGACAAAAATGAAAGATTTGGTAACTTGACCAGACCTCCAATCTTTGATGGAACCAATTTTGCTTACTGGAAAGTAAGAATGATTGCTTTCATTCAAGGAACTTCGGGAGATGATGTCTGGGACATTGTTGAAAATGGTTACACTTTTTCTACAAAACCAGCCAACGAAGGAAGTAATGAGAGGGTTAAGAAAGCATTAAGTGAGTTCACTCAAGAAGAGAAACAAGTTTCTCGAAATAATAACAAAGGAAAGAATGCCATATTTATGTCCATAAATGAACATGAGTTCAAAAGAATCTCATCTTGTACCACTTCTAAGGAAGCTTGGGACACCCTGGTTACTGCTCATGAAGGAGACACTAGAGTTGAGGCTGCTAAAACTCAAATGCTTATCCAGCAGTATAACTCCTTAATTACGTCTGAGACTGGGTCATTTGATGACTTCTATATGAACCTGACTGATATTGTGACCAAACTGCATGCTAATGGGATAACTTATGATAGACAAGAAATTGTATCTAAAATTCTGAGATCATTACCACAGAAGTTTGATAACAAAAGATATGTTATTGAGGAAATGTGTGATATTAATCTCACTCCTGAACTACTCAGTAGTAAATTAAGAACTGTGGAAATGGAACTGGAATTTAAGAAACAACTGACACAATCCCATAGGAAACAGACTAGTTTCAATCTAAGCTTCTCTTCTAAATTGATTAAGCCTGAGTTTAATACTTCCAATGATGAATCTGATGAGGAATGCGATGTGGAGAGTTTGGACAATCAGATTGCCTTAATGATAAAATAGTTTAAGAAAATAATTAAGTTTAGAAACAAAGTGGCAAATAAACAAGGCAAGTCAAATCATCCAACTCCCTCTAATCACAGATCTCATGAGAAAAACCATGACAAAAATCATAAGGACTCTCATATTAGACCTAATAGAGACCTTAAGAAGACTGAAAGCTATAGATGTGGTAAACTGGGACACATTGCACAAGACTGTAGAATTAACTTGAACACTCAAAACAAACATACTAGAGCTAACATCTACAAAACATGGGATGATTCAAGTGACTCTGAAAATGAGGAACCTGAGTCATCTGATGTTTTTGATCCTTGCATGTCTTTCTTTGCCAAGATTATTTATAATGATGACATGCCTATGCTTGTTAATGAGGATGAACCAAATAATTCTATGTTTGATGCTTTGAATATTGTTGTTACGGGTTTAGATGCTTTGATTACTGAGAATGTTGCATGTTCTACCTCGGGGTGTGTGAGTCAAAGGGAAAGCGATAATGACGATGTCAATGGGTGTGTGAGTTCTAAGAATGAAACCTTAAGGGTCACTTCACACACTACACTTAGTGATTCAGACAATGAAGATCTCCCAGACATTCACACACTTTACGCTAAAACTCTCAAGAAAAGCGCTAGAATAGAAAGAATTGTGAAAGATCTTACCAAAAAGTTGGAAGATCTAAGCCTGATGGTCAAACTGAATGCTGAAGAGTATACTACCCAATGTTTATCTCATGAAAGTGAAATTAAAGTTTTTAATGAAAAACTGAAAAATTTGACTTAAACAAATGAAATTCTGGAGAAAAAGTACAAAGGAAAATTGTTAGAATTGGAACAAACTAAAGAAAAGACAGCAACTATTTTCAAAAAATTTACAAAGTTTGAAAATAATTCTAACTGTTTTGATGAATTTGTTGCTGAATCTAAAACCAATTCTGATGATCGAACTGGTATAGGGCTTTGCCCCAATTTGAAGACACAAACAAAAGCTTTTGAACCTATCAAGTTTGTGTCAGGAGGCAAAAGACCTATTGAAACATGCCCAGATTTTCATTCCCTAAAAACTGAGTTTGATTTAAAACATCAAAACTTTAACATTGGGGAATCAAGTTGCTCTAAGCATGAAAGTTCACCTAAAGCTAAATACGTCTGCCCCTTTATCAGAAAGAGTGAACCTACAATCAAACCTGTACTACCTAGGAATAAAGTTCAGCCTCAAAACTTTTCAAAACCTTTATTTAGAGACTTTTTTAAGGAGACCCCAATTTTGAGCAATCTTTATTGCTCCTACTGTGACATATATGGTCACTCTTTCGATGGTTGCTATGCTAGGAGACTGGTTAAACCTATCTATAATCCTCATACCTATCAGAACTTTAACTATTCTAGGAGGAGACAAAACAATTATATACTTCCTAGACAGCCAGATAAAAACTCTAACTATAGAAAGAGAAAGACCAAACCTAAAAGGGCATTTCATAGAAGGAATCCTAAGCACTTTCCTAAACAAAATGCTCAAGTCTTTCACAAAATTCAAAATCATGCGCAAAACATTTTTCAGCAAAGATCCAAAGCTCGCAAATTTTATTAATTGAGAGCTAATAAGGGCAAGATGAAAACTAGAGCAATTTGGGTTAGAAAAGATGATCTATTACCTCAGATGAAGTGTAATGTTGTTGTTACTGCTTTAAAAGCTGAACACACATCATCTGGTTGGTATTTAGACTCTAGATGTTCTAAGCACATGACTGGAGATGAAAGTAAACTTTTAAACAAAACCAGCTTTGCTGGTGGTAAAGTCATTTTTGGTGATGGAGTTTCATCTCAAATCATAGGCAAAGGAACTCTCCAAGAAGATGGGCTTCCTATTCTTAAAGATGTTCTCCTAGTTAAAGGTCTAAAGGCCAATTTACTTAGTATTTCGCAATTTTGTGACTCATACCATACTATTACCTTTTCAAAGAACAATTGCAAAATTTTAAATGAAAAAGGTGAATGCATAATTACTGGATTCAGAACTCCTGACAATTTCTACACTGTCATGAACAATTCTGAAATCTGTAATGTTGCCAGAATGGATGACAACGAGATATGGCATAACAGAATGGGTCACATAAATTACGATAATCTTAGTAATTATCTACTCATGACATAGTTAGAGGAATTCCAAAAATTAAACATATTCATAATATTGTCTGTGGTTCCTGTCAGGAAGGTAAAATTGTTAAGGCACCTCATAAGAAAGTTAAAGATATTCTTACCTCTAATCCCTTAGAACTCATCCATATGGACCTAATGGGTCCCTCCCAAACTTTTAGCCTCTGTGGACACAGTTACATCTTAGTTATGGTTGATGACTTCACCAGATTTACTTGGGTAGCCTTTTTAAAACAAAAGTCTAACACTTTCCAAACCTTCGTAAAAATTCTTCTTAGGATTGAAAATGAAAGGACACTCAAGTAAATAGAATCCGTAGTGATAGAGGTGGTGAATTCAAAGACACTGGTATTATAGAATACTGTGACTATAATGGTTACAAACACGAGTTCAGTGCTCCTAAGACTCCTCAACAAAATGGAATTGCCGAGAGAAAGAATCGTACCCTGCAAGAGATGGCACGTGTCATGTTACATGCCAAGCATTTACCTAAATATTTTTGGGTAGAATTTATTCGTACTGCTTGTCACATTATTAATAAGGTCTATCTTAGAAAGAATTCCAAACAAACCCCTTACGAACTTTGGTACAATAAAAAGTCTAATCTCAAATATCTTAGAACCTTTGGCAGTACTTGTTATGTATGCAAAGATAGGGAACACTTGTCCAAATTTGAGAGCCGGGGAGATAAAGCCATATTTCTAAGATACTCGCCTAACAATAGAGCTTATCGAGTGTATAATCTTCGCACTAAAACCTTTATGGTATCCATAAATGTAATTGTTAGTGCCACTACTGTAGAAAGCAAGCCTGGTGAATCAACTATTGAGGAAGAGTCTACAAATATTTTAAAAAATGACCCCTCTGAAATAGATAATTCATTACCTATTGAGACACCTGAAGTACCTAACTGGGTTTCTAAAGATCATCCCATAAATAACGTAGTTGGTAACCCTAGTGAGCCAATGCGTACAAGATCCCAACTAAGAAATTATGCACATTATGCATGTTTTGTTTCCCTGGTGGAACCAAAGAATGTAAATGAGGCATTGAATGACTCTCACTGGATTTCTGCTATGCAGGAAGAACTATTACAATTTGTCATTCATGATGTATGGTATCTTGTTCCACGTCCTGATCACAAAAAGGTTGTTGTCACACGTTGGATTTTCAAAAATAAGCCTGATGAAAATGGGATAATAATTAGAAATAAAGCTATATTAGTTGCTCAAGGATACTCTCAAATAGAAGGAATAGATTTTAACGAGACCTTTTCCCCTGTTACTCGTTTAGAATATGTTCGTCTTCTTTTTGCTATAGCTTGCCACATGTATTTTCACTGCATCAAATGGATGTCAAATCTGCATTCCTTAATGGAATACTGGCTGAAGAAACCTATGTAGAACAACCTAAAGGGTTCAGTGACCCTAAATATCCAAATCATGTATTTCGTCTAAAAAAGGCTTTGTATGGCCTTAAACAAGCTCCTAGAGCTTGGTATGAGCGTCTTTCCAGTTTTCTTTTAGATAAAGGTTTCAAAAGAGGTGGAAATGACCAAACTCTTTTTGTCAAACATTTTAACAAACACATCACTATTGCTCAAGTTTATGTTGACGATATTATATTTGGATCAACTTCTCCCTCAGAAGTAAAATCCTTTTCTGAAATTATGAGTAAGGAATTTCAGATGTCCCTTATGGGAGAGTTGCATTTCTTCCTAGGTCTCCAAGTCAAACAAAATCCAGAAGGATTATTTGTTTCGCAATCTAAATACGCATTAAAGATCGTTAAGAAATTTGGCCTCGAGAGTGCTAAAGATGCTAAAACACCTATGAGTACTACGATAAAATTATCGAAAGATGAAAATGGAAAATCTGTAGATCCGACTCTATATCGTAGTATGATAGGAACATTACTATATCTTACTGCCTCGCGTCCTGATATCATGTATGCTGTGTGTGTATGTGCTCGTTATCAAAACAATCCTAAAGAGAGCAATTTGAATTCTATTAAACGTATAATTAAATATGTAAAAGGCACTCTGAATCTAGGACTTTGGTACACTAATGACACACCTAGCACTATTATTGGGTACACTGATGCTGACTGGGCTGGGTGTACTGATGATAGTAAAATCACTTCAGGATCATGTTATTATATTGGTAATAACTTGGTAGGATGGAGTAGTATAAAACAAAACTGCACATCACTTTCGACAGCTGAATCTGAATACATAGCCGCTGGTAGCTGTTGTGCTCAATTATTGTGGCTTAAACAAATGCTAAGTGATTATGGTATTCAAGAAAACCAATTGCATCTATATTGTGATAATCAAAGTGTGATTAATATTTCTAAAAACCCTGTTCAACACTCGCGAACAAAGCATATAAAAATAAGACATCATTTTATACGCGAATTGGTTGAATCTAAGGAATTAGAAATCAATTATCTTCCTACTGATCTACAACTCGCAAACATGTTTAACAAACCTCTAGATTATACTAGATTCATATTATTACATAAATCTATTGGTATGGTTTGTGCTGAGTAATGTCTTTGCTGTTTATCCAAGTTTTTCCCTTTGTCCATTTGAGACAAAATGGGGGAGAAATTTGAGTCTATTAATCTCTTACATATACTAAACAGCTTGATCTTAAGTGATTCATTGCAGGAATTTTTTGTACAGTCATTCTCAACTGATGTAATAGGGTGTTCAATTGTAAATAGTTGAGGTATGTACTTTTTGATTTCTAGGAATTGGGTAGATAGAATTTTGATAGGACTAAGTTTTTCTTATTTTTTGTTGCCCTACGAGTCCTAGTTGACTCAAATGAGATTTTGTCTCATATTTCCAAAGGGGGAGATTGAAGCCCTTATACTTTTGACTCACTTGAGTCTATATTGTATAAGTGCTCATCTAGTTTGGAAATTGTGACAAAATTATGTCCATCCTAGAAACCAAAGAACCTCAGAAATTGGTTTGCTACTTCATCTCTCTATCTTGTTGTGATCAAGAAACTATTGCCAACACTTACACACAGTAGAATTCATTTAATGCATGTCATACTGCATAATTATGTGTGTACATATGTTGAGTGTGTTTAAATCCCTAAGAGTGATTTTTAATAATTTTTTGGGATTTTTTAAACACTTTTTAAACAAGGTTTTATTAATTAAAACTTGATTTATAAGTTTTGGGGGTCAATTTATAAATATACTTTGTTGGGTATATTGGCCTAATGTTACCTTGGGTAGAAACCGAAAGCGGAGTAAACGTAAGGGTGTGGTTTTAATTAAGTTAGACGCGCGTTTCATATCCTGTATTTACCCAACACCTGTCTTCATCTGATTGGTTGGGATTTTGTTTCTTTACTGAGATAAAAACGCGTATGTTTTTAGCCCTTGGATCACTTCTTATCAATGATCTGCATGTTGTCTTGGTGAATCCCTGTATAACTTTTTAAACCAATCAAGTTTCGTTTAACCACCGCCTTATGTGAGCCCTTGGATTCAAGTCAATTTAAATTGACTCGATCCTAACCCTTGGTTTTGATCCAGTCTCTCGAACCTTCTCCTCACACTATAAAAGGAACCCTACTCTCAGACTTCGAAGACTTTTGCCATTTCATTTTTTCTGAGAGAAGAGAGAGAAGAGAGAAACCAGAGACAGAAAGAGAGTTAGAAACCCTAACTTTGTTCGTCCAAAACCTCTTCAATCCAAAGCCAAACACTGCTTCAAAACTCCATATCCAAAAACACTACCCTGAGTGTTCTTGAGTGTTTGAGAGTTTGAGTTGAGTTTATTATTGTTGTTGTAACCTCTTGTTCGTTAGATCTTGTTTCCAACTTAAACTTTTACTTAGATCTACTTTCTGATTCCATAGAAATTTTAGATATGAGTTATTCATGTTACATTACACTTAGTTTCATTCTTTATTTCTCATCTTGAGAAATATATTGTTGATTATTTTCTATAAAACGTTTGCTTACCTTGAAATCAACAATAAATGCTTTCTGTTTCTAGTTCTTGTAAAACTAAACCTTTGACCTAGTTTGAAATCACACTTGGAGGTTTTCAATCTCGAAAATCTTTTCAAAACAGAGATTGATTAAGATCTTGATTGATTTCTAAGAAAGATATCCGTGGATTCTGGGATTGATTGAAAGGTCAAATAAGGTTTAAAGTTTTGTAAGAAGAAAGAAAAGAAAAGATCACAGCATATAGTGTTACTGTAATTTGTTAGGACTGTTTATACTTAATAAGTGTGTGTGTGTGTGTGTGTGTGTGCATGCATGTGTTAGAAAGCACCTCCACAAACACTTTCACCCTACAACACGAAAAGTGTTGGTAATAAGATCTTGTGAACAAAAGTCGACGTAAAGTGCTGGAACAAATCAGAAGTTAACAAACTGGGAAGAACTACATCTACAATCAGAACTGCGGAGAAGTTATATGGACACCAGAGGGTACATTCCTAAACTTATATAGGTCTGAGTTGTATGCATGTTAGTTATATAGTTTGTAACTCATAAATTTGTTTTAGTGGATTTTTCATTTTACTCCGTAGAGGGAGTCGTGGATGTTTCCTCAATTGGTGAGGTTTTACCACGTAAAAAATAGTGAACATAATATTTCTACATCTCCTCATCTCATTCTTGGTTGTACTGTGTTTAAAGCTTGTTTAAGCTATCTTTTAAACTTGTTATTTAAATCTTGAATAGATCTCGTACATACTCATTTGTTAAACACATCTTGTGTTCAAATAGTTTGATTTTTACGAAAAGAGTTTCTTCAAAAAACAACTCGGAGTTACTTGAATAGTTTATTTTTAATAAACGGCTTTAGTAACCTATTTTCAAATACGATTGTATGTGTGTTAATATTGTCTCTATTCAATTGAAACAAAAATCAAATTATGTTGCAAATCAGATTTTAGATCATTAGTTAGTTAATTTTTGTAAGTAACTTAATCTAGATGTTAATTAGGTTGATTTCCCCTTTATATTGATTTATTTCTCCATGAACTTGGATTAAAACTAATATTTAATTATTAGAATCTATTTTATGTTGATAATCATATAAAAACCTTATATTTAATTGAATTTATTCATGAAAATTTATAGAATTTGATGGATCTAGGGTTCTTGAATAGAAATTGAATTTTTCTTTAAATCTTGGGATAGAGTTTGGATTTGATGATGAAAATAGGTTTTAAAGGTGTTGATGATGTGCTTTTATCATTTGAATGTTCGTAGGGTACTTGGATGAAGCTTTTGGGTCCATTAATGGAGGCCGGAGAGAGAAAATGGGGAATCTCATAGGTGAAACGCCCCGAAGGCCCCCAGTTTTAAAATCAAAGTTCTTTTTATACTTCACAAAGTAATAATAGCCTTTTTAGATGCGGAAGCATAGATGATGGTTCAATAAAAACAAATTAACAAAATTTTATTTTCTTCTCAAAATGAAAATTAAACCAAAGTGAAATATGATGAAAACACACATACAATTTGAATTTCACTTAAACACAATTAATTAACCCAATTCCTAGAAATTGCCTAAGTCATATTTTTCTATTTTACCAAATTAGGATAAACCAATTTTAACAAGTTAAATTAATGACTTGAATTAATTACACATTACCCAATATTTAATTAGCACCAAATTAAATTAAGTAGTGATTAAAGCAAATTTTGCCTTTTTTATCAATGCATGCATTCTAGGTGAGTTTAGCAAAAGATAAAATAAACAAAGGATCACTACGCCGCGACGTACGAGGAAAAATCCACAACGGGAAAAAAACTTGGACGGCCTTAGCCTCAAATCCACTATGTACGGAATTTACAAATACAAGCAAGATGACTTACAACACTCAAATCGATTCTCTCAAGCCCCGACGCGTCTTTTTGTATCAACCTCTGCCTAGCGAATAACAACGGAGCTCTACCACGGTCTCGGAATCCACCAATACAACTTTATATGGTCACCGTTACCCGAACAAGGAGACTTTCTCTAAGTGGGTAAATCAACGCAAACTTTTTCTTCTTTGTGGGATGTAGAAGCAAACCCAAACATGTATTCAAACGGTAGAGATGAAAAACCGGTGCCAAACTCCAAGCAATGTGTATATATATATATATATATATAAAACTTGGAATAAACAATATGGGTGTAAACAAAGTGTTTAAGGATTTTTCTTGAAAATTGAAGATTTAAACTTAAACTTTTTCTTAGGAAGAATTTTCTCTCAAAACTCTCTTTAGAAGATGGAGGATAATGAAAAAGTTAACTTTCCAAAGTTGGTTCCCGCACATAGATATTCAGTCAAAAGTTAGTGGGGAAAAATAATGGGAAAGTGGGTGAAAACTGCCAAAAACTGTTCCCGCCAAATCTCGTTCGAACGAAATTTTTCGTTCGAACGGCCTTCTAACAAAATTCCAGTGTGTTTAAAAATGAACTCGTTACAAATCTCGTTGGAAATCTCATTCGAACATCCATCTCGTTCGAACGACATTTTGAACGAAGATACAGAGGCCAAACTGGGAACTCGTTGGCAAACTCGTTCGAACGACATTTGGTTCGAACGAAAAACTCGTTTGAACGACATATCGAATGAACTTTCAGAAAGTTGGAAATTTTTATTTTTAGCCCAGAAACTTTATAAACTTTATTTAAAGTTTTAATTAAATCTTTCTGAAAATAAACAACAGTTTTAATTAAACCTACACCCATTATAAACTGATCCAAGCGCCTATATATATATGTAATGCATTCATACCTTAGGAGCAATGGAACCATGTTGATGACGTAGAAACGAGGCACTTTAAATTTGGCAAATTGATGAAGCTTTATACTCTCGACCGCTACGTCTTCTATAAACACGTCATAGGCTTGAAGGATGATCAATTAACTCTATCCTATGACTCAAACGTTTTTGTCCGGAATTGAGCCAAAACTACAAAGGACTCAATTGTAAATTTGTGTCCTTACAATAGGAAAGTGTAATTGGATGATCTGTTTTAACCGATCGACATGTTCTAAGTCACCAATCAACCGGTGGTATCAGATATGTCAAGTTGAGCTTTTTGTGCAATTAATTGGTAATTTTGGTTTTGGGGCTAAGAAATAGGATTGGTTGGCCCATAAATTTCATCTACGTATATATATATATATATATATATATATATATATATATTATCTTATGATTTGAATTGTTAGAGATTGATTTTTAAGGTAATTGAATATTTGGGAAACTCATTGATTTAAAGGGGTTGAAATGAGGATTTGGCATATGATGGTAAACCCGAGTGTAGAATGGGTTCATTGATTTGGAAATTTATAACATTTGAGGATTCGGCTTATTAGTCGGGATTGATTTGAGTAATGATGATGTACGAGAGAAGTGAACATCCTTTAGGCGAGATTGGGTTTGGGTTATAAATTCCTAAAGTGAGGTACTTACTATGTCTCGTGATTTAATTTAAATTACGCGTGGGATTATATCAAGACGAGATGCCTTGTGAGATTAGACTAGGTCTAATTGAGATTTAATATAGTTATTGTGCATACTTTAGTGTATGGTAGGGTGAGACTATACTTAGATTGAGGAACCCAGAATGTTAGGGTTAATGTATCATAGAATGAGTATAAGTAAATACATGTGCTATACCCTTTTTACAAATGGACATTAACGTTGGGTCGGAATGTGTATGTAATTTATCTTAACCCATTAGTAAGGGTTGTGTAAGTTATGTTAATTTATCCCGTTAGTGAGGGTGTAAATGTAATCCGATAGCATTGGTTCGACATGTTTATATGTTTATTTGATTCAACCCATTAACGAGGATTACATTTAAATGAATGTTTTATGTGATCTACATACCATTTCTAATTACCCACAGTGATGTACTAGGAGGGATTCAATTTTAGGGCACGTACAGCACGGACCACAATGGTGCCTAGTGTGTAGACGAGTTTGTCGTGGTCATTTTACCCCAGCATCCTATGTCTAGGTATGTATGTACTGAAAGGGTTCACGGGGAGATTTCATAGTATGATCTTTGGTATGATGGGCTATATGGATGATGGGTAGACGTAGTGATTTATCCTTCGACCGTGATGAGGTCTTAGGGTTGGGGCAATCTAAGACTTTACTTTGTATGGGTGAGTGATACCTAAAGGTAATAAGGATAGACCTTCGTTATGTGAGGGAGCAAGAATAGACTGTCTATTTATACATGCTCGGGATTGTACCTTTGTACGGATGTTATACGTGATGTAGTTTTTATCCTATCATTTGTAATTATTGTACGGTGGTACTAGAGTTAGTTGAACTGGTTTATGATGTCTAAGACTTATAGTTAGGATGTCGACCTACATACTTATGTTTCAGATTCGTGTATTACATATACTGGAGACGTGTATATTATATTATTTTCAAGATCAAGTTAAATGTGTAAACTTGAGTTATAAGCCTGTTATTAGTATATTGGTTATTTGGTGAGATGTACCGTAAATTAGAGACTACCACACAATTTATGTATTATTATGAAAGAGATAAACTTAAAGATGAGAAACTAAAGACTAAATAATGATTTTTTACAACTTAAATCACATCGGTTACATATGGGTTCGGGATTTAAAACCACATGATATTTAGGTTGTTGGATCAGGTAACTAATAACTTAAATTATGTTATAGCACGGGAGGAAGATGTTCATTTATAATATGGCCAAGTTTTAATTATAATCATATTCTACATAGGTTTGTTATTTACGTTTTCTTTTAAAATCTATTTTTACAGGTTCTTGTTGTGGTAGTTCCCGTGAACGTGGGTTCGTTGGAGGAGCATCTCTAGCGACATCCCATTTATTACTCCTAGAATTTAAGTAGTCAAGCAAGTGTTGCTAATTATTTTATTGTACTCTTTCATTTCTAGTTGGGTTGTATAAGTATATTTTCATTTAGAGTTGGGCTTTCGTATGATTTTATATTTTATATTCAGAGTTGGACTTATATTGTATTGGAAGTGATTGGTATTAGAGTTACTTTTATGTTCAGTCAGTACTTTATTATCTTGTCATTGTTCATTTGGTTTTGATTATTTCTTATGTCGATAATGTTACTAAAAGTTTTTTATTCCCATGATTTTTATATTAGACTTGATCAATCTAGTTATGGATTTTATGGGGTATCACATTTGGTATTAGAGCATTCACAGTTCTCGTGTCCTAGGGATCTTAAGTGCTTTTGTCTCCTTTTCACATTGTGTTCTTTGACTACAATAGAGATTTAGAATTTTTAATTTGTATTCTCGATAATGATAACCATGTAGGAGGTTTTGCATCATTATTTCCTAACGAACGACTCAGATAAACCAAGTGTACTGAATTTATCTTACGAGACATCCCACACATAAGGTCGACTTCAATTAAAATATTAGGTTTTGTACGTTAGACATTTAACAAGTGCTTAGAGTATGGTTTGAGAGGAATTTTTTTCACTCACTGTCCTATGACACCCCACTAATTAAAATATTAGGTGATATGTTTACTATTCAATTAAACGGGATTAGTAAATCGTTCATTCTTAGCATCACTGTGGAAAAACATTTTTTTCATCACTAAGTATCCTAGTAAGACGGATGTAAATTTTAATTAACAGAGAATAATAGTAATTAAATGACAGAGTAATGAATAACACAACGATCATAATAATAACGACCACAATAATCTGAATAGAATAATAATCGGATAACACATCCAAATCCAAATACAAGCCTAGTACAATAGCGAGACAAATCAACTGGTATAAAGATAATACTAAAACCCAAATGTAAAGTCTAGACTAGGAGCAAACGTGTTGAAATGTAAATACTGAATCATAAGCTAGATGACAAGAATGATAGATACGTCTAAGCTCGAGATCCTGCAGCGTCCACAACATTGCAAAACGTTAACTCTGGAATGAATCTCCTAGCCCTAGTATACTTGTGGTTGCACACATAAAAGATTTTGCAAAAAATAGATTTGATTTTAGTCAGAGCCCCGAAAACATTTTAAAACTATTTAACAAGTGTTTAAAATGATGTATTACGAGTAATATAATTATCCAAGTTAGATGCGCGTACTCTCAAATGAGTCCTCACCTCTCACTTAATGTGCTCACCTAACGTACTCTAATATTCCTTCCTACTTAAGCTACCCACCTAACCAACTATAGACCACTCGCTTAATCCTTATGAATTTATATAAATCTCTTACTTTCTCAATCTTTTTATTCTCATTATTTTAGTCGCTTAGGTTCACATAATTAAAGTATAGTTTGAACATTCACAATAATCACTTCTACAACACACAACAGAGTAAATTATATCAAGTATATGTATATGTATAGATTACACTATCTAATATATATATATACACGAATACGACATCTAAATGATGAAACTCGCGATGCATGCATACTTTGCTATCTAGTCCCTACATACCTCACGTACTAAATTAAGGACTAAGGATAGGTGTGACACCTCAACCCATAAAATGATAACACATAATGGAGGCGAACATAATCCTTAACATCATAAGGATAACATCCATACCTAATGTATCCAAATAACCGTTAATACAGTACCATCTCTCAAGGTAATGACAACGTAAGTGCTATGTTCTGGGGCACGAATCCAAATCCTCCATAATGGGAAAACAAATATAGGATTACCCATTATGCATAACCTCCGGTGATAGAAAGTATCTAGGTATAAAATTACACATAATATTACAATCAACATAATATAGGCATGAACTCATCCAATACATACATAAAGTATATTTCAAGTTTATCCTGTAAACTAATAACCCATTTCCCATTATTCCTAACATCTCTTGTTAACCGAAGGGATTTAAATAATTTAATTAATTATTTTAGTAGCTACCCTCAACCCGTACCTACTGTTCTAAAACCAGAAATTGTTATAACAAGCCCAAATTATAATTTAATTTCCAACAATCTTTTTTCTCTATGACGTTACATTATGCGTAGAAATATAAAATGTCGATTTGAGGCTTTTCTGATTTGATTTTGAAAAAAATTAAAATGTTTTTCAAACCATGACTTTATACAAGAAATCTCAAGCACACTACCAATTTCTGCTTAAAACAGCCTAAAGTCAACACACATTGTTCACCATTTTCTAAAATGATTTCACATGCGTTTGACTTTCAGATTCGTATGAGTTCACTTCGTTTCTGGTTAGATAGTTTAATATCCAATTGAATGACATGATTTTCTCAAATTTCGAAATCATCAATAAAATTTATAATCCAAATCATGAGTTCTACAATTCGAATTGATATTATCTCAAATCAAAACTTCATAAACATATTTTTTTATCCAAAAATCCTATAATCTAGCATGTGTTTATACAAACTCATAATTAATCAAGTTTAAACAACTTGCCTCTTAGGATGATTCTGAATTTTGTTTAAGAAGATGATGTGAGTTCCTCCTCCCCATTCTTCTTAAATTTCGGCTGTGTATTGTGGTGGTGCAAGGTGGCTCTAAGTGTTGCTTCTCCTCTAAGACCCTTCACCTCATTGAGAAACTCTTCACTTTCTTGTCAAATCTCTCACACTTTCTGTTTTTTGGTCTCCTCTCACTTTAATTTTCCAATTCCCCATCCCCATTTAATTAGCCAAAGAGTTGGTTTTATAGTAGCTAATCTCGTATGTTGACCTAGAAATGACCTGAGACCCTATACATATGCCCGAATATAGTTTTTTGACTATTTTGACCCTTCTAGACACTTTTATATAGTCGAAATGACTATATGGGCTCGACATATTATACTTACTTCATAATTCTTTTATTAGGTCCGGGCATATCTCAAATGTGCGTCTCAATAAAGTAATTAATTATTACTGTTTTTCTCACTTACATCACACTATTACATATTCCATAATTTATATTACTTATTCTATAAGTAATATTCATTTTAATTTATAATATTAATTTTAACTCAAGTCACACAAATAAATATGTAATTTATTCCAAATAAATTTTCCAATATAAATTTAATTAACCTAAATTAAATACCCATAAAAATACAGGGTATTACACATTCGTAAAAACATAAAAGTAAGTTTTTGAAGGTGGATGTTCGTATTATCAGTTACAGTGCTTGATAGACTTTTTAGAATTGGAAGAAACCTCATGTGACAAGTTTAGTAAGTGTTACTGAGTAACCCTTTCTTCACCACTTGTGCTCGGGTGGTTGAACATTCCATCCTACTTCAGTAGGATTAGTATAACTATTATAGGGATGTAGTCCATAAGACTTTAAAAGATAAGGCTAGGGTGGGACCATTAAGTTGAGACATTATAGCATTTACTCGATAAGAGAAACAACACCAGCATTAGGAACTGCATAGGGGGAGCTGACCCTAAAATGTTTCTAAGAGTAGACGATGTGATGTGTTCTGGACAGTGGGGCTAGCCCATTATGGCCACTGGCGCCATGACCTATGAGAGAAGGGGAAATGAGGCAAATCTTAGTAGAATCGACCAAAGAAGTAAGGTAAGTAGGGATGCTTGTGGTGTAGCAATTTGGACAGTTCCATTTGAGGAAGGTGTTATTCACATGGCGAGTAAGGGAACCTTGTTATTAGATGCCTTATGGAAGCTAACTTTTTGGGGTACCTTCGGAGGATGGTTATGGGTACGTGTATGGATTAAAAATTGAACAATTGTCACTCTTTATTAAGTAGTGTGTTTTGGGTATCCACTGAACAGGCTCAGTAACCATCAATGGATTTGAACATGGCGTCCCCTAGTTCTTCATCGCAACACCACAATATGGAGTTCACTGTCTAAAGAACAACAAGAATGGATTCCACCGCACAAAACAACTATTAAAATGTGAAGAGTATTAAACCAAGGTGCCCACATGAAGACCTCAAAGAATATATCCATTGCAACTTGGATCTTAAACAAGATTGGTGGAAACTAGGGTTGAGAAGATTTTAAATGTGTGTAGGAAACTGATATTCGCCAAATGTCCTATCAAAAACTGATGGCACGACCCCTTTATATAAAAAACACTATCTTTAAAGTGACACAAATTTTGAGTTCTCGTTTGAATGAAACTACATATCTCGTCCAAACTAACCCTGTAAGATTTTTTTTATAATTACACATAGCTTAGGATTTTGGCTATTTTTGTGTATCCCGTTACAACTAGAGTTTCAAACCGAACACTACATCCACATTGCCTCTACGATCATTCAAAGATATGTTTATGATCGAGCATCATTTTACTAATTTGTGACTAACACTTTAATGGAGGCATATGACTCATGGTTTTGATTTCTCATATAAATTATATTATGGGATGTCTATTTTCTAAATCGAGACTTTTTAATAAAACAAATTTTCACAAAATTTTCATGTTTATTTTTAATCTCGCTCGAATGAGATTATGATCTTGTTAGAACGAAAGCTCCATTTCTTTAGAAGGAGATTCAAATGACATCAAACAATAATCCACTTTTTGTCAGACCCAATGTTATTGGAAGGTCGTTAGTAACCTGTTCAAACGAGACTTCTACTTGTTAGAATGTGTTGGCCCATCTTAGGACCCCCACTAAGCACCTCCTTAAGTCCTTAATACTCACTCGTTCACCATAAACCCTAGATTGTTTAACTCTAGTCAACTTTCTCTCCAGAGTGGAAGCTTAATGAATCTTCGAAAGGCTTTGAATCCATTTTCCAACGGTCTACCCTCATTATAAATCGACCTTACGGTGCTGACAAATAGTCCATTTTAGCTTAAAAATTGATTTGGAGCTCCATTTGACTCCGATCAGCTCTCCATATTGAGCTAAGCTTAATGAATCTTTAAAGGACTTTGAATACCATTTCCAATGGTCTACCCTATGCGCGAATCATCCATACGGATGAACGAATGACCCATTTTACTTCGAAGGGTCACCGGGCGCTTCTGAGATCCGTTTCACCTCAGTCAACTCTCCAAATTGAATGAAGTTGAATGGTCACTGAATACCCCTTTCAACGATCTTCCCCTGCATGAATCGACCTTAAGGTTCAGATAAATGATCCGTTTTCTTTCGAAAACATCCTATCTAGTGACCAATGGGCTCTTCTGGGCCCCTTTTAACCTCGGTTAACACCCAAAACAGGGAGTGGCTCGGTGGATTCTTAAAAGGATCTTAATACCCTTTCTCAAGGTCCACCACGTGCATGATTATGATTTATGGTTTGCATTTTACAACCATTTTTCTGACAAATCTATCCCAGACTGCCAAATCGCACCCTAGGGACCCTACCTATTGGTAGTGTGTCTAAGGCGATATGCCGATAGGTAAGTCTAGAACCATGCTGATTAGAAGTCCTCTTAGACCTATAAAATAGAGTTCATGACCTCACTTTGAAAATCACCCCTGAACACCCCTCTCAGTAATTCAGAGAACATTCTCTTGAATTCAAAGCTATTCCTTTCTGAAAGAAATAATTTTCCCACACTCCCTTCTATCACTTTCATACCTCACTTGGTATATTCCCCCAACCTCTCTATACTGCTTTCATACCACTTCAATATCAGCATATCTACATCCAAGGTCAACATCAAGCGCCCATAAGGAGGTCCAACTCTACTTCCTTTTCTCGAATTTTCTCATTTTAGTATTACTTTCTTGATTTCTACTTATTTTGTTTCATTACATCACATATATATATCTCAAACCTTTATTAGTAGTTTTTCACATACTCTACTTAATAAAAAAAAAACAAGAAAAATAGGGTTTATCTATAAATTCCCAAAGAGGGATTCTCATATCACACTCGCACTCTTAAAACACATTTTCTTTGCACATATAAGATAAATCCCCCATTTGGATTTATGGGTTAAACCCCACCCTATACTATCTTTGAACTACGTGGACTTTGATGCCCTATGGGCCACGTAGGCATCTTGGGTTAATCTTGAGATTTGAGTCCTTCTTTTTGCATGATTATATGTTTCCCTCTTATCATATATATATATATATATATATATGTGTGTGTGTGTGTGTGTGTGTGTGTGTGTGTGTGTGTGTGTGTGTGTGTGTGTGTGTGTGTGTGTGTGCATTCTTTATAAATTCATATTCTTATATGCTTGTGTTTCGTTCGATATATTCGCTCTTCCATAGTGACTTGTGATCCGACAAACACTCACATTATATTTTTAATTATTATTTTCAGGAACACTCCTAAGGATGAATTCACTCTGTCCTTATCCATGATGCGAGTTGAATGATTCCATTCTTCACCTATATTATGCACATGAGCACACAATTAAGGAAGTTTAATAGGAAAATATTAACACATTCCCATTAGAGATCTAAAGGTCGGGATGGGTGCCTAACACCTTCTCATTTCGTGACTTAGTCCTCAGACCTTTGAACTACTTAGTTTCGTAAGCATCAGTATTGTCCTTGATGCCATTCTCTCGAGGTGTCAACATTTATTTTGCTTGTTTTGGGCAAAATAGGCTGGTCAATCTGTCTATACATATTACCCCACATTGATGATGGTCGAGCGCCCCAAGGAAAGGGCGCAAGCCAATACGTGCTTCGGAGGTAATTCGAAAAGGGAGTCCCTGAGATGGACACACTGGTGACCCTTCTGGGGACGAATTTTAAGAGGACTAGACTCTATTTTCTACATGTGTGCATATGCTCCTACCTGTATGTTCCCTTTACTCCTCTATTTACTTTTTTTGTATGTCTACCTCATGCTCCCTCCGAATGTATATATCACTTTTCACTCTCTTATACACTTCACACACTTGTATATACTCTCATTGTTCATTTCGCACACATACACTTAGCTTCACTTATACTCACAGGTTCCACTCATCACTTAGATTATCCATTCTTAGGCTTCACTAACACACACCCACACTTCTCACACTTGTATATATCTCCATGCTCACTTACACATATCACACACCACTTGTAGTTGATCCATATATAGGCTCACAACAACCTACACTCACTTATGAATAATAACATATTACTCACTTACATGTACATATCCCCATCACCATGCTTAGTATAGTGTTCATGCTTTATGTTAGATTTACTTTTAATAATACTTGTATATACTCCCCCATTAGTGTAGTACTCCATTTACTCATCATGCAAATAAAATATTCTTTCTCTCCATAATATACTAATTAAGAAATGCATTTTTGCACACAACATCACTAATAGCATGGAAATATTGACCAAAATTTTGTCCCTTACTCTGTGTGTGTGTTGGGGGGGGGGGGGGGGTGTCACTTTGTGATGGGTGTTGGTCTCGCGAATCACAGTTAACCTAAGTGATATGATTCTCACCTTCCATTGGCTTCATAACTTCGATGTATATCGAATGGTTCCCCTCGTATCGTATCACTGGAACGAACTCACAATAGGAGGTATATAACAGGGAACTCATTCATGTGAGTCGAGTATATCGAATTCTCTCTCACGTATACCATCCCCGAGAGGTATATCGTGAGGCAATTCAGGAACACTCGGGTATATCAAATGACTTGTCCATACATATCGATGAATGAGTGCATTTATAGTCTAGAGGTATATCGTGGAAGTCATGCCAAAGGGGTAAACCCTTCCACTAACCCAACAAGTGCATAAACCTCATATAGGCATCAAACCTAGGGCAGTCATATTTAGTTTGCCAAAACTCTGCAGAAATTCAGGGTGTCGCCTAAATTTTTATGCTATTTTGCCTTTTTTTCAAACATGACCCTGTCCATGATTCTACAAGCAAGTAAAACTATGGCTTATATTTTCAAACCTTATCTTTTCAGTCTCTGGGTTCTCTTCGACATTTTTTTTTACATTTAGGCAAATCGAATACAAGCAAAGATCTAATAATAATAATAATCATGCTGAGATTCCTCTCCTTTTTCCCTCCTTTTTTAAAAACCAAAATACCAAGAATAATTTTTTCCTCCTTCTAAAAATACCATAAACATTTTCCCCTCTTTTTTCTCACAAATACCAAAAAACTCTCTCCCTCTTTCTTTGAAAAATAAATTTGAACTGTTTTCCCTCTTAGGTCGATTGCATACTCGATTTTGTTCGGGCTCCCTATTGGCTTCTATCTTTCATAAAACCACCCTGAAGCTTTGTCACTTCTTCTAATACTTCTTCCGAGTTTGGGATCTACTTTCACGAGTTCTTTATAGAGAACATTGACCAAAAACCAAATGTGAACCCCAATCTAATGGCCGTCCTAGACCAGATCAATGTCAAAAATGACAACCTTCAAACCGAGGTCTAAGAAATACAGGGACACCGGTCCCAGATTCTCGAAAAACTAGAGGTTCTCGTTCCTCATGCCATGGGTCCATAGGCTCCCGATCCTGTTTGGGTCCCAGAAGAGTCCTAACATATTACGCAGGCCCCACCTGCCAATGGGCTACCAGTAGCTTAACTCTCGATTTCAAAACTTGTCCAACTAGGGGATAATCTTCCAATACCCATGGATACCAAAGAAGAGGACCTGAATAAGGTCAAGGAAGAACTCAAACTATTGTCGAAGAAGTTCAACCAAGTAAAGATATATGGGAACTACATGGATTACACCCATATGTTTCCTTATCCCTAAGCTATATTACCATAGAAGTTTGATATGCTAGACATCGAGAAGTTTGGGGGGTGGGGTGGGGGGGAGGAGGCCTTCAATTTCTTACCTTTGAAGCTATCAGCAATCCATCACCCTTCTTGGAGCCTCCAAAGTGATAATGGCCCAAATGTTTTAGTATACCTTGAAAGAAAGTTCTCTAAAATGGTTCTTATATACTGAAGAATCTAGAATCTGTAGTTGGGAGGATGTCGCCCGAGAATTCATGTCTCAGTACAAGTACAACGAAGAGGTAGATAATACGTGCTGAGACCTAGAACTGTTAAAGAAGAACCCCAGGGAATCAGTTAGTATCCTTATTGCAAAGTGGAGACAGAAAGATGCCACTATGACCAATAGGCCATCCGAGGATGAACAATTCAGAATTGTGAAAACGAATTTCTTGCCTCATATCAGAGCATCTATGGGAGGAAAGTACAACCCGCATTTTCGAGCCCTCTGAGAAGCTGATGTGTAAATTAAAAAAGGTGTCACCAAAGTGAAATATGATCGAAGAACGTGACTGAACAAATCACCCCCCGAAAGTATGAGAAGCCCGCAAGCGCTACAGTCTTAAGTATTAACAACATTTCCCAACCCGCTACCTCTTGGGCACCAGAAAGTCACCTCAGTCCTACTAGGAAAGAGTAAACCGAGCTCCATGCTCACCTATACAAAGTTTACCATGCTCTATTAACTAAAATCTCCTCAAACCATTGGAATCTAAACCATTAACAAATTCACTCCCTAAAAACTTCAAACTTGATGCCCATTATGACTTTCACCAATTCACAAGACATACCACCGACCAGTGCTTCCACCTCAGAAATATGATATAGGGCTTGATTGGTCGGGGTATAATTACCCCACCAGCTAATCCAAAATCCAATACCACTCACAACCCTATTCTAAAAAATGGAACTGGGACTAATGCCATCTTCCTAAAAAATTACCGAGAGTTTGACCCACCTACTCAAACCATGTCCATCATAGCACCCATAATCCCCATAAGCTCATCTAAACCTCTTAAGGTTTTCCCATCTTTTCTCTTACACCCAACATGGTTCGTTTAGATTTGGGCTGAAATGGCCTACAGAGATATTCATCGACTACTAAAAATTCAGTGGCCTATTTATGGATGCCTAAAAGTGGGATCGAGAATCGGACGAATAGGTAGTTCCTATTGAATAAGTCAATCTAGATGATGTGGTATGAATCATGGATGACATGTTTCTCTTGATGAAGAAATTCTACAGCATCTTTGAGTTGTTCACTACTTGGAAACTTCAGGCATGGTTGGTCCCTTCACTCCTGCACTTCCTCGCTGAGTGGGAAGACTTATATGATGAAGCCATCGAGGTTATCGATTGTATCAATTACTGTTGGTAAGAACACATAATCTCTATCTGATGAATTGATAAATTTGACCGTTCAGACAATGAGTCAAATCAGGAAGAGGCTAGTCCAGTTTCCAGCTTATGTGGAATGATATCCTTTGAGGATTTATTGGGGGAAATCAATAAAGTATTCACTCAGCCCGAGATAGATGAAGTCACTAGGTTCTTATTATTCCCTGCCTCAGTAATCCACATGACCCGATCGGGTCAACACTACAAAGATTTAGTTCCTTTGCAATCGAAACAGACAAAGAAAAGGGTATTGATAAAGATCTTCCAATGCTATAAATTACCGTTAAAGAGAGTTTAGTTCTTGATTAACTCAATAAGTCCCAAGGCAATATCACCCTGTGGGTAATCTTCATGTCCTCTCAGCTACATCGGAATGCCTTGATAAATATCCTCATCGGACCCACATTTTCTCTCTCTACTCCTCTTAAAGAAGTTGTAAATATGGTTGGATCCCTGACCTCTTAAAGACTCCGCCTTTTCTAAAGAAGAAAAACTAAAGTTTGGACCTTATCACAATTATGATCTCTACATATCCGTCAAAGTCTTAGGAAAGATAGTCCCACTATCACTTATTGATAATGGATTTGCTCTCAATGTTTGTCTACTTAGAACCTTTCAGTATTTGAGACTAAAAGTTAGTGATCTCAATCCTTCCTCTTCCGCCGAGAAGTAATGGGTTCCATAAAACTCACACTATGGGTTGGCCACCCTATGAATCCTCTCATAAAATTCCAGGTCATCGATATAACCTCTTTATTGAATCTATTCCTTGGTCGTCTATGGCTCCATAGCATTCGAGGAGTATCCTTTTTCCACCATCAAAAATTAAAGTTCTTTGCTAAAGGATAGGTTATCAGCATTTTAGGGGACAATGACAGTGCATGAATGCGAGTGCCAATAACCTAGTATTAGAGATTTAGCATGGGACCAATGACTTGATCCTCTCAGGATTTAGAATTGATTCGCTCCCCCTCCCAGTAGGAGATAACTGTAAAGATCGAGTCTATCCAGAATGCAACCCATACGGCCTTGCAAATTCGATTTAGATGTTCAAGAACATGCACTTCATGTCGAGAATGGGGATAGGGAGACACCATTAAGGGATCATTAAGCCCATAGTCTCGAAAGAGTCCTTACCTTATATGGCCTGAGTTACCAACCTCCACCGACTGAACTCATAGCACTCAGATGACTACGATAAAAAAGAATATTAGAAGATAAAAAAATTATTTCAAGAGACTCTTTGAACAAAAGATTTATCAACGAGGGTGAAGACTTCCCCTTTTGTGGATTACCTAAACCATTGTATGATAATGTTGCCAAGAAGATGAAACCGAGGTTGGAAATATTCTTTCAAGACAGTAACTCTTGTGTTGAAGACTACAAACATGAAGTTAAACCTCTCACCGTGAAAATAATGGAAATTATTGAAGACTCTAAGGAAAGTGACTACGAATAATCCTTTCACTTATAAACACTAGGAACGAGTCTTTGCATGATCTTCTCAGATGTCGCACCGTCGTATCCGTCCGCTAAAATCACAACTACTAACATGCCTCTCCTTAACTGGAATGCCGTACCAGTCTAACTTGCTCAGATTCAACTCAACCTGTTTTTTATCCTATTCAAGTCTCTTCACCCATTCCTATTTTTTATTTTCCTGATATGAATGTATCTAAGACATATTTTGATGAGATTCTCAATGTTGTTTTTCCCGAGAATGAAATAAATGAGTATTTTGAGTATCTTGTTCGACCTTACATTAATTGTTTTGATTATAATAAAATTCTTGATGATGATAATTTTGCAAATGAAAAATTCTTAACTTATCTTAATATAAATTCATCAAAGTCCACATAGTTCAAATGCGGCATAAGGGTGAGGTTTATCCCATAGATGCGAACGGGATTTTATTATATGTGTGTGTAGAAAATGGGTTTTAGCTTTGAAAGCGTGTAATGGATAATTTCGTTCGAAATTTATGGGCGTAGCCCTCTCTTTTTTTGTTTTGGGCTTTTAATAGAAAATAAAGTATGTGCAATATACTAATAAAAATGTAAGATGTTAATGTGTATTAACAAAAGTAAATTTAAATTATGAATTGAATGCATATAATGAAAAAATAAGGAATTTAGAGAGAAATGGAGAGGATTTAGACCATCTTTGAAGCTTGATCTTTCATCATGGATAAAATTCCTCAAATGTGAGATGAAGATTGGATGAGAGAGAATATGATTTTGCCAAATTAGGCATAAAAAGGATGGTAATGTAAGATTGAATGGAACTTCACATGGAGAAACTTCGCTGACTTCGATCGAATGTTACTGAGATCAGTGATGCTAATGGATCTGAGGTATGTCCTGGAAGTGAGGTCATGACCACTATTTATATGGAGAGAGGTGGTGCTGATCATCATTTCCCTATTCCTACCTATCGACGAGTGACCTTAGACACACTACCGATAGGTCGGGAACTAGACCTGCCAATTGATAGTCTCGTGTAGAATTTTTTGAAAAATGATTGTATAACACAATCCGTTGATCTGAATCGAGCACAAGGAATACCATTCGAAATTTAATTCATAGACCTTTAAGATTACTTTAGACCACTCCCAGTTTCGGGTGTTGATTTTGGATCAACTGTGGCTCGAAAGCGCACATCGGTCCTTTGGACGGGAGATCATCAGATCAAAAGGGATCGTTCTTCCGAATGGTAAATTAGAATTGCACACAGGGCAGACTGTTAGAAAGTTTAGGAGATGTATTTAGACATTCCACAGATCTTTGCTCAGTTTAAAAAGTTAACTTTGGTCAACCGGAGCCCAAAAGTTCCCGTAGACCTCTCAGAGTAAAACGGATCTCTCGTCCGCACCATTTATCAAAATCATGCATGGGTTAGACCATTGGAAAGGGTATACAGTTTTCTTTGGAGATTCATTCAGTCTCATTTGATCTGAAGAGTTGACCTTGATCAAACAGAGCCCGGGAGCACCCAGTGGCGTTCGAATCAATTTTTAAGGGAAAACGTGGATCGGGTGGACCATTGGAAAGGTTTTTCAATTCCCTTCGACGATTCAAAGAGATTTCACTCTGGAAACAAAGTATAATGGGGTCAAATTGGGGCCCGACAGAGGCCGATGGCCTTCAAATCAATTTTTAATAGAAAATGGTCAGTTTGTCCAAACGGTTATGTCATTTCACGCACGTGGTGGACCATTGGAAATTGTATTCAGATCCTTTTGAATATTAATGAGCTTTTACTCTGATGATAGAGTTGACAAGAGTCAAACGGGACTCGAAATCTCCCGACGGCCTCTAAATCGGTACTCGGAGTATGACCTAGGATTTGTAGTGAAATGAAGGTGCTAGGGGCCTAAGGAGGGACTTAAGGTGGGTCCCAGAATGTGGTGTCTATAGAGCCCCTCGAAGGGTGAGCTTTGAACAAGTGAAATTCATCGAATAGACACAACATGATGTTTTGAAAAAGGTCGATTCTACGAACCTAAAGGACGAGGATCACCGATTTAGAAGGTCGGGGTCGATTCTGAGAATCTAAGGTGATGTTGGGGATGGACGATTATGAGGAACTAAAGGAGGTGACGACTGGTACCGAGGTCAATTCTGAGGACCTAAAGTAAATAGTGACTAATTCTGCAGGCCGAGGTCAATTGTGAGAACCTAAAGTAGAGAGCGACCAATTCTGGGAGTTAAAGCCAGTTCTGTGGCCTTAAAATAGAGGTGACCAATTATGCGGGTCAAAGCTAATTCTGCGGGCTTGATATAGAGATGACCAATTCTGCAGGTCGAAGCCAATTTTGTGGGCTTAAGATAGAGATAACCAATTCTGCGTGCTTACAATAGAGTTGGCCAATTTTGCGGGTCAAGTCTAATTCTGTGGGCTTAAGATAAAGATGACCAATTATGCGGGTCGAAGCCAATTCTAATGGCTTAAGATAAAGGTGAATAATTATGCGGGTCGAAGCCAATTCTGTGGGCTTAAGATAGAGATGACCAATTCTACTAGTCGAAGCCAATTCTGAGGGCTTAAGATAGAGATGACAAATTCTACAGGTTGCAGCCAATTGTGAGGGCTTAAAACAGAGATGACCAATCCTGCGGGTCAAAGACAAATTGGGCTTAAGATAGAGATGACCAATTCTGCAGGTCGAAGCCAATTCTGAGGGCTTACGATATAGCTTACCTATTCTGCAGTTCAAAGCCAATTATGAGGGCTTAAGCAGTTATGTTCTTGGATTAATTTGAGAAACTCTACTCGGGAAATGATAAGTGGGGATATATATCTTGAGGTTTCGTTGGGGATTTTGGGGGAGCATTTGAATTTGTTTCACTAGGTAAGAGGAATTAATCCATGGATTTAGATGTTTTCTTATTCTGCTGTGGGTATATCCAATTCATTTTGAGAATTCCATTGGGGAGGTAAGAGTTTTGCTAGGGGGATAAGTGTGGTAAAAATGCTTTTATTGGTGAAAAGGGTTCTAAAAACCTTTTGGTAATTTCTAGGAATTTTTTGGGATTTTCTAGCATTTTTGGGAATTTTGTATGAAATTTTAGACAGGGTGCCGAATGGCATAGTTTAAGGGGTTCCAAACGGCAGTGGCACAATTTTTTGGGGTACCTCGAGTACGTGGAGGGGTAGTGTGGTGGGTGGTAGGGAGATGCCAATTGGTATTCCCCTTAGCCTCGTGTAAAAAAAGGGCAGGTTCTCCTCATTTTTCACAGCTTTTCGACTTGTCTTCTTCTGCAATTACCTTTTGCAAATCATTCTAATGTTCTAAAATCAAGAGATGGTTGATTTCTCAAGTAGCGGCACACATATGGCCTGGCTCAATATTGATGATTGGGATAATTTGGAATGGAGGACTAGGACCCCCTTGCACAGGGCAGCGAAAATTCCTTTGACACATTCGAGCTAGTAGCAGATGAGCATACCCTTTTTCACGAGCCATCACATCATCGTTCTTCTAGGGTGGTGAATCCTGGCTGCTATGTAATTAGTGATGACGTTTGTTATTCTTTGGTGATATTTCCTTTTTCTTGAATTTTGACAAGGATTTTTTTCTTTTTATCTTTTGACAGTCTGATGTTTCTATGTCGACTGTGCGTGCTCGAGGGACGATGGGGCTTAGGGACATTTGGGAGCACCTTATGCCCATGGTGTGTTTGTTGGTGTTATCATCCAATTTTAGGAAATTGGAATCTGCTTTGGATGAGATGCCTCGTTCCATAACTGTTCTTTGTGCTCTAGGGGAATGGTGGTGGGACACCACCCACACCTTTCAGTTTTGATTTGGGGAGATGATGGTGACTCCGATAGATATGCAGCAGCTACTGGTGTTGGACTGCTATGGGGTACATATTGAGGTGGATAGGACTTTATGGGTTAAGTCGGAGGCGGTGACGACGACGTTAGGTGATGTGGAGAGGGTAGTCTCGAGGGACTCTCTTCGTTTGTCTCTTTTGAGGGAGTTATTGCTGAGTAGGAGGATTGTTGAGAATGACGGGTGGTAGGTGCGGCAGAAGGCCTATTTCTTTATTTGCCATGTGTTGGGGGGTTTCTTGGTGGCGACGAGTGACGATGTTGTCCACTTGTGGTTTTTACCATTTCTGACGGTGTTTTCGAACATCCCTTTTTATGACTGGGAGAGCTTGACCTTGGTGACCATATATTCTTCTCTTGATGCGTTCAGCCGGTGCTGCTGATAAACTTTTACTGGGGCTACGTATCTTCTTTATTTATTCTTTATTTTTCATTTTTTCCTTTATGCATTCGCATTTTCCTTTATGCATTTTTTTCTTGATTTCTTAATTGCTGACTTTTGCAGACGTGGTTCTGTAAGGTGATTGGGTTCAACACCTAATTGATATCTTTGATGGATGAGTCTATTAGGGACTTTTATCGAATGTACCGGTACTGGAAGTCCAACCGGCATTCGAATAAGTCTCTCTCTGGAGGTGGTGTATCGAGTTTTGAATGGCCTGACTAGTGATCGGGTAAACTCTTATTTGTTCTCGAGACCATCTTTTCTTTGATGATCTTTTCTGATATTGATTTTTTTCTTTTACTGGGTAATTTTTAGGTGTCCTTCTATCTATGGGGTACGACCATCCAGCATAGAGGGTTGACAGGGGAGAATGCACAGATGCGGCATTTGCTAGCGCATGAGTTCGACTACTCTTGGTACCTCGGGGAGAGAGTAGTTCGGTAGGTTATGGAGGAGGAGGTGATGTTGGAACTTGTGAGGCCCCCGTTGTATATCAGGCGAGTGCGGGAGATGTGAGATGATGCGCGGGTAACGGCGATAATGGGCGAGCCTTACTCATTATACACTGTCACGGCAGCGACATATGATTATTTGGACTATGTGTCAAGATGGTTGATGCCGCCCAGCATATATGATGTGATGCCTCTCCTCGGTACGGATTAGAATTGGCCAGTGGGGTCCTCCCAAAGCGCAGGTGGTGCATTAACATCAGCGGCGATGACAATCTCGGAGGTTCCTTGTGTGCAGCTGACCCCTCCTTCTTATAATATTCGACTGGCTTATGGAGGGTTGGTGTGTATGGTGCACCATCCTAATGCGATGGATCCAAAGGTGTTGGGTTTGACTGAGGAGGTCCTCTGTCCATAGGTATACTTATCATCTCTTTATCTTTGAATTTCCTGATTTCTTTCTTTGCATCAAACTGATTGATTTGCTCTTTTCTATTTTCCTTACAGCATATTCGAGTATCGACCAACTGGGTGAAGGATATTCGGGATTGGATATCTTTGGAGACCACCCACATTTGGGATGCAATTCTGATTCCTTCTTGACTAGTGTCGTCTACCTCGTCTGAGAAAGGTTCTGGCCCAGGGAGTGGAGGTACCTCATCTCATCATCGGGGGAAGAGAGCGTGCCGCAAAGAAGGAGGATCCTAGATAAAGTGAGAGAAAAAGAAAGAGACAGAGGTTGGTAGGTGTGTGTGTGTGTGTGTGTGAGAGAGAGAGAGAGAGAGAGAGGGAGAGAGAGAGAATGTAGGTGGGTTCGAGCTGAGTCCCATTGAATTTTTTTCTTTTTTTCTGCAAAATAAACACAACAATATTTAGACAAATAAAATGAAGTATTTGTTAATTTTTATTTTTAGTGACTTAATGCACATGTTCTTTTTTACTTTGCTGCTGAGACCATAAAAAGAATTAAGAATGTTTTGAGAGATAATTTATTTTAACACAAGGTAAGTAAAAAAGAAATTCGAAATTCTTTTAAGAATAAAAATTATTTTTATTGAGTTTTTTTATTTTTTACAAAAAAAGGAAAATTTCCAAAAATAGGGGGTTGCCGATCGACATCCCCCTTGTCCTGCCTATCGGTATGTCAATCCAGTCCAATCAATCCATGGTTTTGATTGAACTTTTTTCAATTTCTTGATACTTGGTGGGGTAAGTTTCCCTCCGATTTTTATAGGGTTCCTTGTCTTCAGACTTCCCCATTCCTTCTACCTTACATTCTTCTTTGCTCACTTTGTGAAATGGCTCTCCCTGGTAGTGCTGAGTTTGCAAAATACCTCGAAACGTTGGAAGCAATGTGATCCTATAACATTGACTATAATTCTTTCAACATGTGACGAGTTTTTTTATGGCATAACCGACCCATGGAGTGGAATATGTTGATGGAAGCGGTAGAGTTTTGGTATCCCAAAGACCATGTCTTTCACTTCGGGTTGGATGAGATCTATTAGACTTATGAAGAGTTTTTTACCATGTTGGGGAAAAATCCCAGTGTTACAGCGGCTATGCCTGAGTTTTCCTAGTCCCCTAGGGAGCTATTAGTAGTACTTCCCCATATCTCACCTTCGATGGCTAAATTTTTTGTCACAGGACGAATGATTTCCCTTCATGTGGTGCTGCATTCTGTGCATTTGTAGGATGTTGATGATTCTGATTATGCTGGATCTATCATTCTGAGCTTGGTTTCAAAAATACTGGTGGTGACTAGGGAAATGTTGGTGGACCCACAACTCGCATCCATTGCTTCTTGGATGTCGTATTGTCACAATCCTACGACGATGATATTGGCGGAGACTCAGAACGATTTGGATACCTGGCGGGAAGGCCGTTCTGATTTTTTAAGAGGTAGTCTTGTCATATTATTCATATGGCTATCAGAGAGGTTCCGTATGGTGGTCCCACCGAGTACCCCTTGTCGGTGGTGCCAAACTTCTTTTCACTCTACTTTATCAGCGTAGGCATGTACATTGAGAGTTGTGAGAATTGGTTTGTGGAGTACGGGGCCAAAGGCTTGTGTTGGTCAGTGCCTTGGTAGGAAGAGTTGTTGATCATTCTGTAACTGGGGGAATACGAGTATGTTCGGTTGGTTAGCCTTAGACATACCACTTTCTACTTTCCCTGGCAACTTCTGTGCCTATTTGGTTGGGAACAGAGTGTGCCACCTCGTACACTAGACTTCTTTCTTGTGGAAGATCTAACAGAGCGTATGCGCATGCGACTGTGCTCTCTGTGGGAGAATCATCAACCGTCGACACGTCTATCTCAGTATGTTACAAGAGTCTAGCATACTTCAGGGAACTACGTAAAGTGGTTATGGAGGAGAGTAGTTGCCAAGATGCTGGCTGTGGAGATCGGACAAAGGTGGTTTTCCATATCTGATACGACGGAGGGAGGTGTTGTGGTTTTCCCTAGGCTGGTATGGGCTTATCGTTCAATGGAGCGCCAACGGGACTCTCTTCACGCAAGGGACATTTGGGGACCCCAGTATATGGGTGATGAAGGGCCTGGATCTTTTGGCAGTTGCGGGTAGGATCCCCGAGGGATTTATTTGTGGATCTTTTATAATGTGTGTTTGGTTATGTATCTGGTTATTCTATGGGAATAATTCTAGAAGGGTTATTTTTAGGAGTAGTTGGTTTCTATTTTTATTTGGAAGGGTGTTTTTAGGTGTAGTAGGGATTTTTTTTTTTTTTTTAGGAGGGTAGGACTAGGTTGACAAGGGAATTTGTTTGACTCCATATGCCAATGTAATCATAACAAAAATTTCCCAAAAATGAAATAAAGAAGTTTTTAATCATCTAGATGTGCCTCTTAATGAATTTTGCATTTGAATTATTTATACTAGGCATAAGAAACTAATAGAGTTGTGTGAGAAAGAAGGGGTTCATTCTCATGTAAAGAGGATGAGCTACCTATGTACGTCTGAGGGTTTTTAAAAAATTTCTGAAATTCAATTTTGAAAGATTTTTAGAGGATCAGGCCCATATAGTTTTGGATAGAGGGAAATGAAGAATTTTTTTTAGAATAGAAGGGAAATAAAAAGATTCGTAGCGCACCGAGATTTTGGACTAGGGGTAAAATTTCTTGAGGCGTTCCAGGTTGACAGGACACGCCTTCTCTTGTCCATTAAGGTTGGTAAACATAGGGCGACACCTGATAAGATCTTCTTCACAATGTAGGGTCCGCT
This sequence comes from Sambucus nigra, assembly GCA_949130495.1. Classification (NCBI taxonomy): domain Eukaryota; kingdom Viridiplantae; phylum Streptophyta; class Magnoliopsida; order Dipsacales; family Adoxaceae; genus Sambucus; species Sambucus nigra. The sequence continues at coordinate 116,951,691 of OX422222.1, read as the reverse complement.
CTAATTAGGCTTGAATTTCCCTCTGGATCCTAGGTGGGCTCTATAATTTCTTTAAGTCCTAAGTCCCCTTTTCGAACACCGCAGTCCTTAACTCTCTTATTAAATGATCGCATTGTCCGACGATGGTATCCTTGTATGTGGTATAGATCTTCCAGCCTCTTTTCGTCCAAGGGTGTTAGCTGGTCAAGACGCCTTTAATGCCAGTCTTCTTTGCTGAATTTTCTTTCAAGCATGACGCGTAGTGAAGGAATTTTTAGCTCCATGGGTAGGACTACTTCCATACCATATACTAGAGAGTAAGGGGTAGCCCAAGTAGAGGTTCAAATTGAAGTGGGGTCCTACATTCATGTGGGGTACGCACTCTCCACTATGGATTTTTTGCATCATCTCTTCAATGTCAGCCCCCTCAAGTTAGTGCAAATCGGTTCTATCGAAGTTTCTCTTGAACAGTGCTTTATCACATATAATGTACTGGACAGCCAGTTTGTGAAGGGTTGCTAGATCTTTCTTGTCAGAGCCTTGAAGAGACCAACCATTCTTGAAGAGGCACCAACTATCATAGTACCAGTAGACGTCTATGTCGAGATATTTTTCTATGATGAGTTCAATGTGGTAGCAGTGGGTTGGTTTATCTTACTTTTGGACGAGGAAAGTGGCCATTGTTATTCCGTTGGGCATGTCAATCATAGATTCTAAGGTAGTAAGGGCATCGGCTAGGTTAATCTTTGCTCAGGGAAGGTAGTGAAAGGTAATTTCTTATAACTGAGAGGCTAATTCTTCTAGGTGGGCATGGAAGGGTAAGAGTTTCTCATCATTGACTTTCCATCTTCTGAGTACTTGACCGATGATGAGGGCTGAATTCACATAGATAGCTAGGTATCGAATTATTTTCATTAGAGCAACTTTGAGGCCTACCGTTTACACCTCGTATTCAGTCATATGTTTAGTGGATGTAAAATATAGCTTAATGGAAATAGGAGTGTGAGAGTCATCAAGTGCAATTAGGAGTATTCCAATAATATACCCTTTCTTGTTGGCGGCTCTGTCAAAGAACATTTTCCACCGAAGGTCTTCTTGGGAGGTACAAGGGATATTCTAATCTAGAATCTCAGAAATCTAGACATCGGCTTCTTCCATAGGGTAGTTAGGGAGTTAGTCAAAGATGGTTCTTCTTTTTATGGATTTTTACATGACAAACACAATATCAAAGTTGGCTAGAAGCATCAACCAACGGGCCATTCGTCTTAACAGAGTAGCCTTCTTGAGTGGGTACTTAATGGGATCCATTTGGGCCACAAGTTTGATGGATAAGGTGAGCATGTGGTGTTGTGAGTTTTGGGTGACATAGACAAGGGCGACACGTGCTTTTTCCAAGGCTGTGTAGTTAACTTCGTATTTGGACAACTTGCGACTAGCGTAGTAGATGGATCTCTCTTTGTGGGACTCTTCAAGGTACTAGGGTAGTAAAGCCCCAACTGTAATGTCAGTTATGATTAGGTATAGGAGTAGTGGAAGACCAGGTTGCGGTGGCATGAGGACTAGAGGTCGGGTTGAGTATTGCTTGATCCGGTTAAATGTTTCTTAGCGAGCTTCATTCCAAACCTTGGTGGAATCCTTTCGGAGGAGTTTGAACATGGGTTCGCATATAGAGGTCAACTCTCTGATGAGGCAGCTGATATATTATAACTTTCCAAGGAATCCCCGGACTTTCTTCTCCGTTTGGGGTGGTATCATCTCTAGTATGGCTTTTAATTTAGAATGATTTGCTTCTATCCCTCTATCACTAACCATGAATCCTAAGAGCTTCCTATAGTAAGGCCGAAGACACATTTCTATGGGTTAAGTCACATCTGATATTATCGTAGTCACTCGAAGAATTTTCGAAGATAGAGAACATGGCCTTCCCTAGTCTTAGACTTGATAATAATATTGTCCATGTAAACCTTGACTTCCTTGTATATCAGTCGTGCAAGATGGTTGTGATAACCCTTTGGTAGGTATCCCCTGCATTTTTTAGACCAAATGGCATGACAATGTAGCAAAGGGTTCCCCAAAGGGTGATGAATACAGTTTTTTCTTGATGGTACGAGTGCATCTTGATCTGATTATATTTGAAAAACCCATTAATGAATGATTTGAGATCATGACTGGTTGTGTTTTCTACAATCATGTCGATATTGGGTAGCGGGTTGTCATCTTTCGGAGAGGCCTTACTCAAGTCTCGATAGTCAATAGACATGCGAACCTTCCCTCCTAATTTTGGCATGGGTACGATATTGGCTAGCCATGTGGGATATTCGATCATAGGAATGAAACCCTCATTCAACTTCTTGACCACTTTTTCTTTAACTTTGAGCGACCATTTGGTGCAGAGCTTCCACAGTTTCTGTTTAACTGGTTTGCATTTTTGGGAGAGTGGGAATCTCATGCTGAGATATTTGTGGATTAATGCTAAGCATATCGTCGTAAGACCATGCGAAGACATCTACAAATTCCATCAGTAGTTCCACGAGTTACGTGCGCTCACGCTTATCAAGGATGGACCCTATCCTAATCTCGCACAGTTAGCTACTAGAATCGAGATTAATAAGAATAGTTTCATCTTCATTAACTTGAACACGGTTATGTTTTTTGTTATTAACCTTATTAGGATCAGTTAAGAATTGTTCATTTGGAAAATCATCATCATCAAGAGTTTTATTAGAATCTAGACAATTAATGTAAGGCACAACAAGATACTCAAAATCTTTGTTTATTTCAATAATAGAAAAAACAACAATGAGACCCTTATCAAAGGAGGTCTCGATTACATCAGAGTAAGGAGGAATAATAAGAGAAGAAGAAATGGGATAAACATCTAGGTTAGGTTGAATATCAGTAGGTGGCACAGGTGCAGCATGCCAGTTGAGGAGAGGTGTATCAACAGCTTTAATCATGTGGGATGGATCCAATGATGTAGCCCCTGAGTGGATCTTGCAGAGTGTCAGCCCCAATGTCTCTAAGTTGAAGGAATCCTCAGTCACTTTCCTCGAAATCTCCGGTATCAGCTATGGTCTTCTCAAGCAGTGGTTACACGTGATGTTAGGAAGATTCGACTCATGAGTAGTTGTCTTAGAAAAATATCTCCATTCTAGGTTTCAACTTCTTATCCACATGATCATACCACGATTCTGAAAAGCCACAGAAGGGGAAATGTTCACCCTCTCTGATGAATCTTCCGTTCAAGGAATCTCTTAAGACAATCTTAGTTCTTTTTAGCCTTCTCTTAGGCAAAGGTTGGCAGCTTATTGTGAGTTCTTCTATTGATGGTTGATAGCCCGGGCCATGAGGAGGAAAACTTTCTTCAGCACAATGGGTTTAAGTATCCCTTGTTGTCTTTGTCCCAACCCTGGTTCAGCCATGAAGTGCATGTTATTGAACATATGGATGATATTAACGTTACCATGAGGGTTATACTCTAAACAAACCCTATCTTTGAAATCATACCCTACTGGGAGTAGAAGTGGTTCAACTCGGAATCCTAACCGAAGTATATCATTCACCCCGTGTTGTATCTCAAGTACTAGATTACTAGTGCTTACGTTCTCGGTATTATCGTCATCGCTCAAAATAGTGATGACCTGCCCATTGGAAAATAACTTGAGTTTCTGATGTAGGGAAGAAGACACACCCTTAATGATATGGATCCATGTTCACCCAAGTAACATATTGAAGCAAGCTAGGATATCAATGACTTGGAATTCAACAACAGGATCTATAGGGCCAGTCCCTATTTCAAGCTTTATGGATCCCATCATTTCTCGATGGGTATTATTGTAGGCACGTTCATTGGTAGAGGTTGGAGCGAGGTTGTTAACTTTTATTCCCAGAATTTAGGGTCCTCAACGGGCATATATTCAAAACTGGTCCATTATCGATGAAAGAGAGCAGGACAGTCCTTTCAATGACTTCAGCGGAGATATTAAGAGCATAGTTGTGGTTTGGCCCAATCTTGGGGATTTCTTCTTCGGAGAAAGAGAGTATTCTAGTAGAGGTCAAGGATTCAAAAATATTCACTGCTTTTTCTAGCGTGGTGGAAGGAGGAACTGTGGGTCCTGTAAGTAGCTTGATCAAGGCATTCCAGTGCATCTAGGAAGACATAAAGAGTCCCCATAGAGTGATGTTATCTTGGGTCTTCATCATCTAATCGAGGATCTTACTTTCCTCGAGGGTCATTTCAGGCATAGGGAGATTCTCAACACCTTTTCCTTTGTCACTTACTGATGGTAGCATGTTTGGGAGTTGTTAATGCCTCCCTAACCTGGTTATGTGGTTCACAGAAGAGGGAAAAAATAAAAAACCCGTCTCTTCATCGATCTCAGGTTGTTCAGCCACTTTGTTGACTTCTCCAAGTAGCTCCTCAAATGATATCATCTCGCATATGTTAAATATCGGGCTAATCTTTTTTGGACCTTGTTCTTCATCTGAATCATTGAATTTGTCCCCCTATCCGATGGCAACGACATCATCTTTCCATGAAAAGTGGATACAGTCCAAAATCTCAATGGTTTATTCCTATAAATCCTTTCATTCGGCAGGGAAATGAAGAAGTGAAGGGACCAGGCGCCCTTGTAGTTTTAACGCATCAATTAGCTCGAACATACTGTAAATACCATTGATCAGTCGGAATATGTCTGCCATAATCTGGATGACATCATCTAGACTGACTTTATCGACTAATACCACCCAATTATTTGACTCTTGAGCCCATTTCTGAGATTCTAAGAATAGCACACTAAATCTCTAGCGGTTAATGGTAATCTGGGAGGGAAATTTCAATCCAAACTCGAGGAGTTCGTTAAACACTTCTGTCAATTCCATATCTTTACCTCCAAAATGGGTGCAGACAGCAATGCATGCTCTGGTAAGAAGTGATAAGGCCTGATCGGTGAAGCTGGTAGGGTGTAGGAGAAAATATGGGCACACTTTGAGAGGTTTAGGAGAGTATATGGGTATGATAGGTGATCTACTTCATACGATCTAGGTAGATGGATCAAATTCTAAGTCTTATTCTATGAAGATGGCATTTATATAATGCGGTAGTGGATTATGGGTAGTGTTTGGTTTAGGATTGACTGGTGGGGCGATGACACCTCGGTCAATCAGACCTTGGATCATTTTTCGAAGGTGGAAGCATTAATCAGTGGTTTGGCCGACAGTTTGGTGAAAGTCACAATGGGAATCTGGTTAGGAATTTTTAGGAAGTGGGTTTGGTAATGGACTAGGGTCCATTATCTTGATGAGTTTTCGGCTTAATAGGACCTGGTAAACTTTGGAGAGGCGAGCGTAAAGATTGGTGTATTCCTTTTTGACTGGGTTAGGGAGCCTTTTTGGTGCCCATGAAGTGGTAGGCTGAGAGATGTTGTCGATGGTGGAAACTACGATACCAGTAGGCTTTTCATACTTTTTGGAAGTGAATTGTCCAAAAACTTTCTTCGGTTCGACTTCTGTTTTAGCAAGACCTTCTTAGATCTCCATTCCTTCTTCTCGGAGGGCTCGAAAGTGAAAGTAGTAATATCCTCCCATCGTCATTCAGGTGTGGGGTAAGAAGTTCTTTTTCATAATGCTGACTTGTTCCTCTTCGAAAGGTCGGTTGGTCATGGTGGCTGCTTTCTCTCTAGCTTGTTATGAAGTTACTAACTGATTCCCTTGGTTTTTATTTGATCAGCTCTAAATCACAGTGGGTAACCTCTAATTCTTCGTTATACTTGTATTGTGACTTAAATTCTCGGACAACATCTTCCCAACTATGGATTCTAGACTCTTCGAGGGATAAGAACCAGCAAAGGGCTCTATCCTTTAAAGTTTGTTGGAATATTTGCGCCATTATTTCCTCAAGGGAACCTAGGAGAGTCATGGCTCGATGGTAACCACAAAGATGAACAATTTGGGGTCCACTACTACTGAATTTCTCGATGTTAGGAATCTTAAACTTTTTCAGTAACCTTGCTTTAGGATAGGGAGACATGTGGGTGTAGTCCATGTAGTTTCTAGAGATTCTGACTTGGTTGAACTTCTTGGTCAACATCTTGAGGTCTTCCTTGACCGTGTTCAATTCCTCTTCCTTTAAATCAATGGTCACGGGTAAGTTAGCCCCTGGATGGTCAATATTCGGCATAGGAAGTCGGGCTAGTGGCAGTCCACAAGTAGGAGGAGCATGTGGAGCATGCTGATATTCCTCATGAACCCAAATAGGCTCAGGTGCGGGCGGACCCATAGCATGAGGGAAGAGGAACCCAGGCTCTTTGGGAACAAGGACCCAATTTTATTTCATGTCATGAACCTCTATTTGAATCTTGTTAATCTTGGTAGTGAGCTGAGATAGATACGTCATCAAATCGGGATGCAAATTCGGTGCTTGATCTGTATTCTCCATGAAAGGTGGATGAATTCCAAACTCGAAGGAAGTAGCGAGGGAACTGACGGAGCTTTGGGGAGATTCTACTGAAGACCGAAACCAATAGGGAGCTAGGCCAAGGGTATGCGATCGACTTGAGAAGGAGGAAAATTCAAATTTATTTTTGAAAGAGATAAGGGAAAACTCATATTTTTTTAAAAGAAAGGAAAATATTTTTGGATATTTTGGAAAAGGAGGACAAGATGTTTTGGGGTAAAAAAGGAGGAAAAATATTTTTAGTATGAGGAAGGAGAAATGCTTTTGATATTTTTGAAAGAGAAGGAAAATATTTTTGGCTTTTTTTGGAAAACAAAAGGAAGAAAATATGAGAGACGGTTCTCAACATGATTATTATTATGTTTATTATGTTCTCACTTATATTAGGTTTACCTAAATGCAAAAAAAAATATATCGGACAAGACCCAAGCCTTAAAAAATTAGGTTTGAAAAAAAATATGTAAAAAATGGTTGGACTTATTACCAGTCTCACTAACAGGGTCCCGTTTTAAAAATTGTGCAAAAATTTGTGCGGCATGCCGACCCGTTATTTTGACAGAGTTTCAAATAGAAAACGACAAACTAAGTATGAGTGCCCTAGGTTTAACACTTACATGAGGGTATGCAGTTGTTGGGTTAATTGAAAGGTGTTCCCCCCTTTAGCATGACTTCCATGATATACGTCTTGCTTTTGCGGGCAATCGGTACGTGTAGACAAGCCATTTGATATACCTAAGTGTATGTGAATTGCCTCACTATATACCTTATGGGAACAATACGTGTGAGAGCGAATTTGATATACTCGACATACGTGAACGAGTTCCCCTCGATATACCTCCCATAATGACTTTGGTCAAACGATACGATACGATACGATACGATACGAGGGGAACCGTTCGATATTGGTCGAAGGTACTTGGCCAATGGAAGGTGAGATTCATATCATTTAGGGTAACTGCGACTTGCCAGACAAGCCCCCATCACAATGTGACCCCCAGTTAGGGGACAAAATTTGGTCAATAGCAATGCTTTTTGGTGATGTTGTGTGCAAAATTAATGATTCTTGATTAGTCTATTATGGAGAGAGTGTCTTTATTGATGAGCATTATGCTAAGTAGGGGATAATGTAAAAAGTTAATCTAAACTAAGCATGGATATGTGAGAGTGAGTGATTTGTAGCAATCTATAAGTGAGTGAGTTTTAGTGAACCTAAGCATGGATCAACTACAAGTAGTGTGTGATAAGTGTGAGTGAGCATATATATATATATATATATATATATATATATACAAGTGTGACAAATGGAGGTGTGTGTTAGTGACACCTAAGCATTGATTTCTATGTAATGTGTGCAACATGTGGATATAAGTGATCCTAGGTGCACATGGTGTGAAGTGTACATGGAGAGTATCTACAAATGTGTGAGTGAATGTGCAAGAAATAATGGAGGAGAGAAAAGGGAACATACAGGTGGGTTCATATGCACACAAGAAAAACAAAACACCCATACAAACAGGGTTTATCCATCTTATGAAAAAGTGTCCCCATCGGAGTCACCACTGTGGTCATCCTGATCGAGATTGCGAGCCCTTTTCTCTCTCCTCTAGCTTCCCAAAGAGAATGGAGAGAAGGAAGGGGAATTGGAAGGTCTCGCGCCCTACTTAGTAACACTTCGGCCTCCATCGGTGTGGAGTGAATGTAAATAGATGGAGTCGCCAGCTTATTTTGCACAAAATAGGCAAAAGAACATGTCGCTGCATCTAGAGAGCGACATCAAAGACAAGTTGATGCATACGAAACTAATCGTTCGAGGGGTTTAGGGGCTAAGTTACAGAATAGGAAGGTGTTCCCTTTCAAACTCTCATGAGCATGTGTTAATGTTTTCCTTTATCTCTCCGTGAAATGGGTGTGCGTGTATATATGTAAGGACATATTTTCATAGGTCCGTTATCAATTTATTATGTCATATACCGCTACACCGTCTAAGAGCATTCAAGAGACATCTACATCAAAGACGGATCCGAATTACTCAAGTTCTTCATCATTCAAGGCTCCGCGAAGTTTACTTTGGTAAGGTTAAGTTTTAAAAACCTTTACTTTTCACTTAGAGCTTTTGGGAGATTTTTTCAAAATATTTTCTAAGTGTTGGAGCAGACTTTTTCGTCAAATATTGAGAATGAGTATTTTTTCTAAGTTTTGAAGCGTCCTCGATTTTGACGCCCAGGTCGTTCGCGCGAGATCAACATCTCGTTCGAACGAGATTGGAAGTCGCGCGATGTCGTTTGAACGACATCGTACTTCGTTCGAGCGACATAGCTTCTCGTTTGAACGGGCTCATATTTCGAGGCGGTGCATTTTTTGTATAAATACTCATTAAATGGTAACGTTTTCATTAAGAAGTCCACAGTTTTTGATAGACAGAATATTGCGAAACTATAGAATCCTTTTGGCTTCTTCCTTTAGGGTTTTAATCACTTTTTGTTTTCAATTCACAAAACTCCCATATGCTTTAGTGAATTGTTTTGGTTTTCAAGAACATACTTTGCTCTTGTTTATACTTTGTGGGGAGATCTCTACAACCGACAGTTTCATACTATTGAGGAGGGAGTCCTTATAAAGTTCACATCTTGTGGAGGAGCCGTCTTCTTCTTCACTGCTACCCTACTGGAAAGGGAAAGTTCCAGCCGAGAAATCGAAACCGACACCTGCGGGTATTTCGTATGTCACACTTATTTCATTATAATCCGTGTAAGCCGTTTTCTTACAAAATTATAGTGAAATAAAAGGTTTTGCCCTTCGGGGATTTTTTCTAAAATTGTTTATTTTATCCCGCAAGCTTTATTTTATTGGATAAATCATCTAGATGCATGTTTTAGGGTTTAACTAAAATTTGGGAATAATTAAAATTGGATTTTATTTGAGAAGTTGCAATATTTTTCGTTGTAGCGATTCTACAAATTGGTATGAGAGCTTATTTAAGCGATCACCACTTTACAAATTGGTATCAGAGCTTATTTAAGCGATCACCACTTTACAAATTGGAATCAGAGCCTGTTGCACTAAGTTATTGTGTTTTGATCCTGTTTTTGCACAGAAATGGCTTTTGATGGTTTTGATGATCTTCGATGTCAAAATTTTGAAAAAGTTAATTGGAAAATTCACACGAACTCTTGTTTTAAATCTTCTGTTGAAAACGAATCTGAGAGGTGTCCTTGTTGTGAGGGTGTTGGTCACACGTTAGATGAGTGTACCACAAATTTAAAGAAGAAATTGAATAAACCGATTTCTCATGTTTCTACCCTTAGTGATAGTGATTCGGAAGAAGAAGTCTTTTATGATTCTAGGCGAGAGCTTCCCATCCGTGTGATTAGTGATGAGAGTGAGAGTGAAAAGAGTGAGGAGGAAGAAGAAGAATTGAGTGAGTTGCAAGTTGCCTACAATAATTTTTATTTTGAATGTTTAAAGACAAAAAAGGCAAACTTGAAACTTGAAGCTCAATTGAAAGAGTGTGCCTTAAAAAATAATGATGTTTTAGTTGAAGAACTTAGGGAACGAGAGAAAATTTTGAGAAAGAAGCTGGGATATGTCGAGGGTTAGAGAGATGGTCTTTGATGCGTGATGGAAGCTATGAAAAAGGAGCTTCTTGAGTTTGAGGAGTCTAGGCGCTTTCTTGAATCTAGGATAGGTGTGCTTGAGAAAATTTTGAGAGATTCGAGTAAGGTGAAATTTGATTTGGAGTCTAGGTCTAAAAAACTTGATAAGATTTTAGGCACTATCGAGATCAAAAAGGATAGGGGTGGGATTGGTCTTGAAAAACATGTTGCACCCATTCCCACACGTGTGAGAGATCCTCCTAGGATTGCTAAGAAAGAGACACCTAAGGTTGTTAGGAAAGAGCCCCCTAAGAACATCGTGAGAGAACCTCCTAGTATCATTAGGAGAGACCCACCTAGGCAAATTTGGAGAGAGCAACCGAGAAATTTGAGGAGAGGGCCACCTTTAGGTAACACACACCGCCCGATTTGCACTTGCACACATTGCGGTAGGCAAGGTCGTCTTAGGGGATTTTGTTACAAGATTTTAAATGAACCTAGGAAGGTTAATAGAAGAATAAATTTGGTTCCCCACACCCCCACACCTCGTTACACATCAATTTGGGTTAGGAAATCGGATTTAGAGGCTTATGGTTTACTTGTCCACGATTCCCGTTGGCTTGCACGTGATTCACCCCATGTGAAATTTCTTGGTTGATTGTGTTGGATGTTTTTCATACACTAGCGACACATCATGTTATATTATTTCTAGTGTTATGACTCACTTTGATGTAGCGCACATTGGTATATTTGTTGTATTTGTGTGTTTCGCTACTGATTTAGCACTGTTTTGGATCTGTTTGCACCTTATAGGTACTGTTTTCAAGAAATTTTTGCGCTGGGCATAACTGTATGACTTTCTGGTCAAACTGTGAAAATTTGGTTTTCACTTTCGAGCGAGAACTGTGTGTCGTTTGAGCGACATCTATTCTCGCGCGAAGTCTCTTCTCGCGACATGCCTTGTCGTTCGAGCGACAGGCTAAGTCGTTTGAGAGATCTGTCTCATGTTCCTCTGTTTCAGTATCCTGTATTCATATGCTTAGATTTTTGGTACTGCTGGTTGCTTTTGGAACAGCTTATATGCAGTTATTCGTAGTTCCCATGCTTATTTGATAAACACTGCATTGCTCATTTAATCACACCTGCTTAGATTGTTATATTCTTTTTTGTGATTTATTGTTTACTAGCATAGGACGTTGTGCATATCGATATTATATGCCTATTACTAGTTGTATCATTTTGTAGTTATATTTTTTTTCTGTTTGAAAATTTTGAAAAAAAATACAAAAATATTTTACTTTGATAAAAATTTTAAAAATCCAAAAAGATTTTTGTATTTTGTCTACACCGTTTATGGATAGACACTTGGATGACCGAGTCACTATTTCATTCCATTTATCCATGTGACTATTTGATAGTGTTTTGAGACAATAGGTCAATTCATCCATGTGCTTTATAATGTTTGGAGTCATTAAGATGTAATTAAGTGTTGCTTCCTACATGTTTGACTCATAGTTTCCTTTATTGCTCACATGCACGGATTTGTTTGATTATTGTTCTTGACTTATCACATGTTGGTTGGGTGTTTTCATCTCAATCCTGTCCTTAAAAGTAATACGAGAGTAATAAAAGTAGTTCATGTAAAAACCATTGCCCGTGAGGAATAAATTGTTTAGTTTGAAAAAATGATGAGTGAACACGGGAAAGGGCTGCGAGTGAGTAATAATCACGTCATGAAAGCCACCGTTTGAAAAGAGCCCACACAAAAAAATAAGGCTATAAAAAGATGAAATATGCCAATAATTTGGGCCAATAGGTTTTCTCTAAGTAGAGAATTTAGTACCTCTTCAAATATAAAGAATTGCATTATTATATATGAGGGAGTTTTGGATGGATATATAAATGGGTTTGCACGTCCTTTGAAAAGTTCTCAAAACGGCACTAAATAGTTTTGGACGTTATTGGTGTGGAAATCATTTAGACTTTGATTTGTTGATTTGATTAAGACGATGTCATTTAAATTCAACAATTTTTACACCTAAGGATTCTTTTGATGTTCATTCGTTAGGGGTACACGTATGCATCGTGCACATATGATTGATTGAGTTTATTTACCTATCGAATGTGTTCACACCCATTCATTACGTTTCCATGACTTGGTTGTTTGAGTTTAAATCCATGGTGTGATTTTTTTTGTATCTTATTTTGTATGAAAAATTTTTAAAAATCCAAAAATAGTTTGTGAAATTTGTGAGATATCCCTTTGATTGCGCGTAGCTTGATCTTTGTTTGCTATGCATTTTATCGTGACACTCCATGTTTTGATTTTTTTCTTCTTATATGTCTATTTTGGGACATCATAAAAAGGGGGAGAAAGAATTATCATGTTATGGGGGAGTTTTTTGCATTATGGGGGAGATTTGATTATTAATGCTTTATTCTTATATCATTTCAAACTCGATGCGTCTCGAAGGTATTTTGCTTTATCTCATGTGTGTAGGTACAAAATTGAAGATTGATATGTTGCACACTTTAATGAGAAAAGCTTTGAGATTTGACGAAGATAATTGAAGAACAGTTTTGAAGTCCCGCAAATTTATTCATGGGAGGGTAGATTTGTATAGGCAACTTGGTTTTTTGATAATTCGGATTTTTTATGTATGTACCGGCATAGACATAGGGGGAGATTTGTAAGGGCATATTTTCATAGGTCCGTTATCAATTTATTATGTCATATACCGCTACACCGTCGAAGAGCATTCAAGAGACATCTACATCAAAGACGGATCCGAATTACTCAAGTTCTTCATCATTCAAGGCTCCGCGAAGTTTACTATGGTAAGGTTAAGTTTTAAAAACCTTTACTTTTCACTTAGAGCTTTTGGAAGATTTTTTCAAAATATTTTCTAAGTGTTGGAGCGGACTTTTTCGTCAAATATTGAGAATGAGTATTTTTTCTAAGTTTTAAAGCGTCCTCGATTTTGACACCCAGGTCGTTCCCGCGAGATCAACATCTCGTTCGAACGAGATTGGAAGTCACGCGATGTCGTTTTAACGACATCGTACTTCGTTCGAGCGACATAGCTTCTCGTTCGAACGAGCTCATATTTCGAGGCGGTGCATTTTTTGTATAAATACTCATTAAATGGTAACGTCTTCATTAAGAATTCCACAGTTTTTGATAGACAGAAAACTGCGAAACTGCAGAATCCTTTTGTCTTCTTCCTTTAGGGTTTTAATCACTTTTTGTTTTCAATTCACAGAACTCCCATATGCTTTAGTGAATTGTTTTGGTTTTCAAGAACATACTTTGCTCTTGTTTATACTTTGTGGGGAGATCTCTACAACCGACAGTTGCATACTATTGTGGAGGGAGTCCGTATAAAATTCACATCTTGTGGAGGAGCCGTCTTCTTCTTCACTGCTACCCTACTAGAAAGGGAAAGTTCCAGCCGAGACATCGAAACCGACACCTGCGGGTATTTCTTATGTCACACTTATTTCATTGTAATCCGTGTAAGCCGTTTTCTTACAAAATTATAGTGAAATAAAAGGTTTTGCCCTTCGGGGATTTTTCCTGAAATTGTTTGTTTTATCCTGCACGCTTTATTTTATTGGATAAATCATCTAGATGCATGTTTTAGGGTTTAACTAAAATTTGGGATTAATTAAAATTGGATTTTATTTGAGAAGTTGCAATATTTCCGTTGTAGCGATTCTACAAATTGGTATCAGAGCTTATTTAAGCGATCACCACTTTACAAATTGGTATCAGAGCTTATTTAAGCGCTCACCACTTTACAATATATAATGGAGATTGGAATCGCCTAACTCATATCATGGAAGAGATAAAGTGAGGTCACCCATAGGAATGTTTCCAAAATAATATATAGAAAATATGATTTATGCGTTTATCGCAACATTGATCTTTATGATGAAACGATAATATGTGTTGGATAAAGCGCTAACAAGGGTTACAAACATAATATGTATAATAATGCAAGAGTATGATAAATATGGAAATGGAGAATTTAGTAAATTTGGAAAATTGGAAATTTGGACTCGAGTCTCGAATTTTAATCTGAGACACCTACATAGCCTATAAAGGCATCAAAGTCCACTTGGTTAGAATGAAGCATAAGGGTGGGGTTTATCTTATAGATGCGGACGGGATTTTATTATATGTGTGTGTAAAAAATGGGTTTTAGTTTTAAAAACGTGTGATGGATAATTCCGTTCGGAATTTATGGGCGTAACCCTCTTTTTGTTTATTTTTTTTATAGAAAATAAAGTATGTGTAATATACTAATAAAAATTTAAGATGTTAATGTGTATGAACTAAAGTAAATTTAGATTATGAATCTAATGTATATAATGAAAAAACAAGGAATTTAAAGAGAAAAGGAAAGGATTTAGACCTTCTTTGAAGCTTGATCTTTGATCTTGGATGAACTTCCTTGAACGTGAGATGAAGATTGGATGAGAGAGAAGGTTATTTTTCCAAATTTGGTATGAAAAGGATGGGAATGTAAACTTGAATGTAACTTCACGTGGAGAAACTTCACTGATTTTGAGAGAATGTTGCTGAGATCAGTGATGCTGATGGATCTGAGGTCTATCCTAGAAATGAGGTTATGACCATTATTTATAGGGTGAGAGATACTTCTGATCAGCATTGCCCTAGTCCTTCCTATCTTCAGATGACCCTAGACACACTGTCGATAGGCCGAGGACTGGACCTACTAATTGGCAGTCTCGTGTAGATTGTTACAGAAAAATTATCATAGAATGCAATTCGTTGATCCAAATCGCGCATGAGGCAAACCATTAGAAAGATAATTCAAAGACCTTCAAGCGTCCTTGGATCTCCCCTGAGTCCAGGAGTTGAATTTGGATCAGAAGTGGTTCGGAAGCGCACATCGGTTCTTTCGATAAGTGATTATTGTACGAAAATGAATCGTTCGTCTGCATGGTAAGTCAGAATCGCGCACAGTGTTAGAACATTGGAAATTTTAGAAGATGTACTTCGGCATTCCAAAGAGCTTCGCTCGGCTCGGAAATCTGACTTGGGTTAACCGGGGCCCGGAAGCCCTCGAAGACCTCGCAATGTAAAACGGACCGTTTGTCTGCACCGTAAGTCAGAATCACACACAGGGCAGACCGTTGGGAAGTGTATTCAGTGCCCTTTGGATATTCATTTAGTCTCATTCAAGATGAAGAGTTGACCTACATCAAATGGGGTTCGGGAGCGCTTGGCGACCTCCGGATCGATTTTAGGGGGGAAAACTGATCGTTCGTCCAAATAGTTCTGTCATATCATGCATGGGGCGGACCATTGGAAATGGGTTTTAGTTACCTTCAAAGATTGAAAGAGATTTTGCTCTGGGGATGGAGTATATTGGGGTCAAATTGGGGCTTGAGAGCGCCGTGTGGCCTCTGAATCGATTATCAGTAGTAAAATGGTCAGCTTGTCCAAATTGTTATGACGTTTCACTCATGGGGCAGACTGTTGGAAAGGGAATTCAGATCCCCTTGAAGATTTTTGAGCTTTTGCACTGACAATAGTGTTGATCGCAGTCAAACGGGGACCGGGAGCGCCCGATGGCCTCTAGATCGGTACTCGGAGCATGACCTAGGATTTATAGTGAAAAGGGGGTTCTAGGGATCTAAAGAGGGACTTGGGGGGGGGGGGGGGGCTAGAATGTGATGTTTACATATTACATTTTAATTTTATTGACGAAAATTTCATACACTAAATCTTTTCAAAGTTTCTTAATAATTAAATATTTTGAAAAATGAAATTAATTTTATTGGTGTCAAATTCACCCTTAAAATTTAAAATATTGAGGAAAATAAAATGAAAGGAGAATTCCACCTGATATTTGGGTTGCTCGAGAACATCTTATGATTTTCTATACTTTTTTTTGGGATATAAAGTCTCAATTTTATAAATTTATTTCATTCTATAAACCGAAAAGTTCCATTCATACTGATAATAGCTAAAATATTAACTTCTAAATCAGATGAATTAATAATTGTTAGAATTTTCATAACGTTTAATTTTAATAGTTTCCTGATTGTATTAAAAATTATTCATAAAAAAAATCAATAAATTTTAGTATTATAAATTATATAAGGAATACCACTATAAATTAGATTCATAGTAAAAAAAACTTGCTTTCGATGTTATTGAATGTATTAGACATTTGAAACTTCAATAAATTCAATTTTAATTGAGGTTATGAAGTTATTTCATTTTAAACCACTTGAATAATATAAAAGCCTCATAGTAAAATGTTATTTAGCCACAATGAATGTTGCACATTAAATTAAATATAAAATCTTCTCACAACAATTTTACATTACACCTATCTTACAATCCGCGTGATGCACGAGCGTCATTAAGTTAATGAAAGTTGCGAAAATAATTTTTGTGAAAATCAAGGCTAAATTGAAAGAAAAAAGGAATCTCAAAACTTTTAATGCCATATATACCTATGGGTAGAAATTTTAGACACGAAATGTAGTGTTTGTATCGTGTTAATGTCGGATTGTTTCGATACAAAGTAATGTTTTCTGGCTCGAGTCAAACCTTTGATGTGTATTAATCATGTTATATATATTGTCATATTATTCATGTTACTCATGTTGTTATGTATTGTCATGTTTAGTTGAGTATAAGAATGATTACTTGTGTTGTTCGTGTCGTGTCATGCTTAGAAGGTGTTTTTTGTGTTGTGGCAAGTCATGTTTTAAACATATTGTGTTATGTCCCATTTCAGACCCAAACACGATCCAAAAACACAAATTTTCACCCCTAGAGTTACCTTTATTCATTCTCTTGATGCAAGAAATAAATTTAGAAAAAAAAGTCAAAACTAAAGGTACATTTCATGTTTAAATAGATATTTACTCAATTATATAAATATTAAAACTCATTTACTAAAAGGAATTTACTAAAATTAAAAAAATTAAATTGTGGCATACATTTATTCTATACAATAATTTTTTCTTTAATCTCGTATCTCCCACAATAAAGGCAAATGGCTTCACCGAACAAAGTTGTAGTTGGTCGGTTTCTATGAGACTTTGTTTTAATTAATCTCATATTTTTTCCCTTATTAATTATTATATTATTAAGAAATGTATTGTTATTCATATTTATAATTTCATTATTATTTAAACAATGAATATTATTTTATTGTACTCCAAGCAATAGAAAACATGCAATAAATATAATATATCCATTGTTATAGTTTGAGAAAAAAAACTTACGCATTCATTGTTTGCATTCTTTGCCCCATAAGGGAAGCCAAAAACCTAATAGTTAATAATAAGAACATGTTACATAATTTTACTCCCCAAAGTATCATCACATAATTAAAACGAAAAAAATATTTGCAATTCCACAACATTCATACACTTTATTGGATATATACTCTCATTTGGTATATGTAAGAAGTTTGGTAGGTATGGTTCACTTGTATGGTCCCAAGGTGTACCATTTGTGTACCATTTTTCAATGTGAAGGAGCCTCCTCATATTATCATCTTTGCAAATAAAAATATCAAGTAACGATGATAAATAATGGAGAAGAAACTACAATAACATATACTATATATATGTATAGATTTCTTGTGTAGTATAACAAATATGAAAATCAACATCGCAGATACCCACTCGGGAGCAATATATGTGTGGTAACAATTATTATGCAACACAAATAAATACAAGAGAGGCAATTACCAAGGAAGAACCAGGAATGAAAAATGATAATCACTCAACAAAAGATGTACGTGGTTCAACAAAGATGTGCCTACGTCCACGGTGGTGTAGTCTATATTATTTCTATATCCTCCGGAGAGTGGTTACAGAGAATACAACTTGTCCTTTTGCCCCGGACCTAGGGTTTAATAAATACATGTACATTTAGGTGAGTGGGGGTGATGGGTTCCCCCACGCCTTCCATCCTTCCTATAACTTCCCTTCAGGGGAACGTGGGAAGAGACCGAATCAAAATAAGAGATGGGGGTCCTAGACTTTGGGCCGCCAGAACTGGGTTACTCATCTAGGCCCATGGTATTAATTCTGGGTACCCACAATTGCCCCTATGTTTGTTGGGCCATGTTCATGAGCTCAATAAATTTAAATGATTAGCCATAATGGCTTTTTTGCAATTCTTCGGAAACTGTGGAGCTGATTTTGGCAGCACCCGCTTCGTATCTTGTGCACTATGATTAGCAAAATTTGAAGGTTTCTTGGGTTAGGCACTTTTCTATCGTCGTTCCAATTTTTCCAGCACTTTCTCATTCCTTGTGAGTTCTAGCACTTCGTATCGTCTTCTCTCAATCTCCATTCTCGTTTCTTTTCTTGTCATTTGGGCTCGTGCTTCTTCATCGTTCGAATTGGTCTTCTATCTTATAAGTTTCCTGTACTTTTTCTCTGTGCTTTCTCTTCGAGTTTGTAGCTTTTCTAGGGTTTTTCAATGGCGAAGATTGGAAATAGGTCACTCTCTGAATTTAGGAAGTTTTACAACATCCCTGAGTGGGTACATATTGAGTGTTGTGCCTCCCCTCCTAGAAACGTTAGAGATATAGATGATGCCCACTGGATCCATGTCTTGTTGCTTTCCAGGGGGGACTCACTTTTCCTCCTAATGATTTATTTTTTCATTTTTTGGATATTTTAATATTGTTCCTACACAATGCTCGCCCAATGTGTGGAAAATAGTAAATGTCTTACATAGGATAAATCAATTGTATGGAACTAGGTTAGGGCTCGCCGAGGTCTGTTTTTGCTACTCCTTTTCTCGAACTAGTTCTGGTGTCCTTTACCTCAAAGCTAGGAGCCCTGATAGGGTATTGGTATTAAATCTACCTGATTCCCATAAGGACTACTGGCAAGAAGGTTTCCTCGTTAGAAATTGGCAGTTTTCTCCCCAATTTGAAGGGTCGAGATCTGAGAGGTTCTCTGTTCCCTTTTATGGAGAGGAATACATAGGTAGACATTGTACTGTTGTTTCGAATTTTGTTGATTTGTGATCTTTCTAACTCTTTTATGTTCCTCTTTTGCAGCGAGGTCAAAGAACTTGGAACCTGCTCTCAGCGAGGTTCGTCTTTCGGAATTGATAAAGGCTTAGAATATCAGGGAGCCTTTGGATGTTGGCGAGCATCCCAGATCTGCTGCTTTTTTGCTTGAGTATAAGAACATTGGCTCCAGCTTCATAGCAAGGCCTGTGGACAGTATCCCAGAGTTCGACTTATTCGAAGAGACTGCTGCAGGTCCTGTCTAGTTGGACGAGGAAGAGAGAAGCTCTAGGAGTGACATTATAGGAGCTGTAGGTGATTTACGAGGAGAGAGCTCTAGCAATTGCAGTTCCTCTGAGCGTAGGGAGTTTTTTAAAGCTCGAGGGTCATCGAGCACTTCTAGCAGTTCAAGCGAGGAGATGGTTCCTCCAAGGAAGAACCTGGTCAGGGATGATGACGACGAGGACCACGTGATTCTTGCACAGAGGTCAAAGAAGCAAAAATCTATCTCTGGGGCTGTGGCTACTGGTTCCCGTTCCTCTGCTCAGGAGAAGGAGAGGAAGAGGAAGGAAGAGGAGCAGTTGAGAGAGAGAGAGAAGAAAAAGGAAGAAGAGAGGAAGAAGGTGGAAGAGAAGAGGAGGGTAGAGGAAAGGAAGAAAAGAGAAAGTGAGAAGGAGGAGGAGAAAAGGAGGGCAGAGGCGAGGACAAAGGCCGGGTATGCCTTAGTCCCGGTGTCCTCCCTGCCCGAGGGGGCCTCTGTGGCAATTTCCCCCCAACTGGCCCCGGCTCTGCTCGAGAGAGCTGTCCTCCCGACTGATCGCCAAAGGGCAGTAGGGTCGGATCAATTGGCCCTTCAGGCTAGTCAGAGGATTTCTTTGGTAAGGTTTTTTCCTTTTTCTCCTACGTTTTTCTGAATTCTTTCGTTTCCCTCTTCTAATGCCTTCTTTTTTTGCAGTTTGTTACTGACTTCGTCGTGCTGTATCGTTCACGCGATGAGCTGGTGAAGAGAAATAGTGAGCTAGAGTAAGAGAACTCTGCCCTGAAGCTGAAGGGTAAAGAGCTCGAGGCTAACTTTAAAGCCGTCGATGCTGCTCGGATTTCATCTGACTTGGCTCTTGCCACTGCCAACAAGGAGAAGGACGCTGCAGTCCAGGACCAGAAGGAGCTGAGGCAGGCCTATGACTTGGTTTGCTCGAGCAAACTTACAGTTGTTGAGGAGAACAGGGTTCTCTCTGAAGAGCTGAAGAGGAAGGAGTCTGAAGCTGTTACTGCCAAGGAGGACTCTTACAATTCTGGCTCGGCTGCAGCATACGAGGATGATGAAGTTCAGATAGGCTATATTAGCCGTCTGAACTTCAAGAAAGGATGGAACAAGGCTTTCATCGCTGCTAGAGTGGATATTCCATCTCCCCTTTTTTATGAGCACGACCCAGGGCCGAGGCCAGTCGTAGATGAGGACCCTGCCCTATCCGTTGAAGGCTCTGATCCTGTTCCTCAGGCGACCCCTGTTGACGTTTCTCTTGTTGAGGTGACAGAGATCATCCCTACCGAGGGCAGTGCTCCTGTTGATGCCGATAAGGGGAAAGGGCCATCAACCTCTGGGCCTCCTGAGGTTGCTAATTAGTTATCTGATAGGATTGCTTTGTATTTTTGCTTTTTCTAGTCTGTAAACTTTCTTTTTTCAGTTCGATGTAATTTCAACCTTCATTAATGAAAAAGGCTTCTATTTTTCTGTGCACTGATATGTTTTCTTCTCTCCCTTGTCTTCTCATTTTTTGTAGTCAATTGATGTTGATGATTACATTCCTTCTACTTCTCAACTGGGCAGGACCCTTGGTCCTAATACGAGTCCTGAGGTTCACCAAGCCATTGTTAGACTATGCAAATCCCTTCGATCTAGGAATCAGAAGTATAAGGAGCGATCTGAACTTGTGTCCAAGCTGAAGGACAGGCTCCAGGAGATGGAAGAGGTTGGGGATTCGGTGCAAGGAGAAGTGAATACGCTGAGAGCAAAGCTTCCTGATGCTTCCTAGATCAACCAGGTGGGTGAGATACTTCAGCAAGAGAATGAGGTTCTGAGGAGATAGGTCTCACGACTTAAGGAGCACGCGCCGAGCACAACTCCAGCAGTATTACAGGGTTCTTCGTCATTGCGAGCCAGAGCTGGTCGGAGTGATATCCCTGTGCTATGGGGTTCCACTGGTCCATCTGTTCCGTGAGCTAGCAGGACCACCAGGAGCCAGAATAGGGAGGCAGAAGAACTTCGAGAGAGGGAAATGGAAGAGCTCCGTGGTGATATTCAACGAGTATATGTTATTGCTGTTGGGCTTCAGAGGGACGTTACTCGGCTGCGGCACCTGTTCAAAAAGGGTCCTCGACAAGTATGGGCTGCTGGCTACGATCAGGGTTGGTCAGATGCTCCAACAAGGTTGACAGAGTTCGAGGAGCTTTCTTTTATCAGGGGGTGGCTAAGTGCCTTGAAGGAGCTGCAAGTAACGAGGAACTCGATGCTCTGGTATCACCATGAAATGTCTCCCTCTACCCTGATGCCTAACCCCTTCCGGAGGGATGATCGATGGATTCCCATTGATGCTATTCCTCGGCAATTATTGGAGTCGGATGCGAATGAGGTTGTGGAAGAGTTAGCTCCTGCTCCTGATGACGGACAAAGAGCTCGAGTGGCTGATTATCTCGCTCAGACGCTTCCCCCCATTGAGATTTTGCCAGTTGTTATTTTTTTGTATTTTTGATAATGTAAATGCTTTGGGCGAGCTCGCCGACTAAACATGTATTACTATTGTTGTAAGTATGATGAATTAATGAAAAGTTTGTGTTTTGGGCAATTTTGCCAACTAAACGTGTGCATCATACTTTTCATATTCTTGCTGCTTCATAGTCTTTTTTGTTTTGTCATGCAAGTGTCCCCCCAGTCCAATATAATACCAAGATACCATCGTACTCCACTTTACCTTTTAGGTTGTGTCGTCACACTCCCTTAGGCCTAAGTGGGGCAATTGGTGAGGACACATTTGGTGTTGGATGTCTTCATCCGATCAGGATTTTACTCAACCGAAGTAGGTTTGATGGCCAATATAGAATTTGATCATATTGCCTAAGGATCCCCTGTAGGGCTTCATGTATTGCCAGGGGCAATGCTAAGAGGTTCTTCATGTTTCATGACGATGACCTGAGGAGGGGTATTCCCCTGCTACAGCATAGTGATCAATGTGTTTATTACTTGGAAAAGATGTGCGATAAATGCGGCTGTTACTAATCAGAGTGCAACAAATTTAATAATTTTCATTAATAATAAGGGAAATGCACTTGTATAATAAAAGAATACAATAGAAAGATATAAAAATAGAATCTCTTGAGATTAGCTGCATTCCATGCTCGTGGTATTTCTCTTCCCTCCATCGTTTCCAAGTGATAGGTGCCCTGCAGGTCGTCTCTGGTTACTTTAAAGGGTCCTTCCCAGTTGGGACCTAGTTTGACATATGATGGTTTCACTGCGCTGCCCGGGACTTTCCTTAGAACATAGTCCCCAATTCGGAATGCCCTTGAGTTAACCCTTTTGTTGTACTACCTCGCGAGTCGTTATTAGTAGCTCGCTAGTTTCACTAGGGCTATCTCCCGGCGCTCGTCGGCTAGGTCGAGCTCAGCGAGTAATGTTACATCATTATGGCCTTGGTCGACAAGGTTGGACCTCATTGTCGGCAAACCTGCTTCGAGTGGGATGACTGCCTCCATGCCATATGTCAGTGAAAATGGGGTTTCTCCTATGCTCACCGAGGAGTGGTTCGATATACCCATATGACGTGAGGTAGTTCATTTACCCATGCGCCTTTGGCTTGCTCCAATCGCTTCTTCAATCCATCGATAACGGTTTTGTTGGAAGCCTCAGCTTGGCCATTGCTCTGAGGGTAGGCTACCGAACTGAAGTGGTGTCTGATCCCATGTTCGTTACAGATGTTCTGAAAGGAGCCACTTTTGAACTGTGTTCCATTGTCGGTGATGATGGTTCTGGGGATTCCAAACTGAGTGATTATATTCCTCCATATGAACCTTATCATGTCAGCATCTCGGATGTTTGCCAGGGGTTCTGCTTCGATCCATTTGGTGAAGTAGTCAGTCACAACCAAAAGATATTTGCGATAGCCGACAGTGGTAGGTAGTGGTCCCACGATGTCCATTCCCCATTGGGCGAAGGGCCATGGGCTGGATAGAGACTTTAGGTCGCTGGTTGGTTGGTGGGCCATAGGAGCATGGAGCTGGCATTTCAGGCATTTGCGGACATATACTATGGAGTCCTTTTGCATATATGGCCACCAATAGCCTTCCTTCATCGCTCGAAAGGCTAGATATCTTCCTCCGATGTGGCTTTCACGGATTCCTTCGTGAAGCTCCCGTAGCACTTGCTCGACATCCCCTGGGTGGACGCATCGGAGGTAGGGACCGAAGAAGGATTTTTTATACAAGTTACCTTCTGGGGATAAGTGAAAGCGAGCAGCTTTGACTCTTATCTGGTGGGAAGTCTTCTTGTCTTCCGGGAGCGTTCCATTCTTTAAAAATTCTCTTAAGGGGTCTATCCAGCTGGGTGCTGACCCCACCTGGAGCACCTACTCCATGCTTGGTGGATTGCTATCGATGCTCGGACAAGTGAGGAAATTGATGGGGATGATTCTTTTTAGGTTGGAGTCAACTGCCAAACTAAGGGCTGCTAAGGCATCAGTATGACTGTTTTGCCCCCTGGAAAACTGTTGGACGTTGATCTCTTCGAAATTTGACATAAGCTTTTTTACTAAGGCGAGGTAGGATGCCATTCTTTCATTCTTTGCATTGTAATCTCCGCTTATCTGATTGGAGACCAGTTGGGAGTCGCCAAACACCTTTAAATGTTTTACTCCCAAAATATGCGCCTTTTGGAGGTCGGCTATTAGGGCTTCATACTCTGCTTCGTTGTTGGAGGCTGAAAATCCAAGCCTGATTCCTTGTTCAAGGATTGTGTTCTCTGGAGTTATGAGGACAATGCCTGCCCCTGCCCCCTTAAATTGGAGGCTCCATTAACAAACAGTTTCCAGGTTTCATTTTTTGCTGGGTTCTCCGTTTTCCTCATTGGTTGGGGTTGGTCGGAGGGTCCTTCGCCCGTGAACTCGGCTATGGAATCGGCAAGGATCTGATCCTTGATAGCTATCCTTGATTGAAATTGGATGTCAAATCGACCGAGCTCGACTGACCACTTGGACAGTCTGCCTGACAAATCCTCTTTCCTTAGGACTGCCTTAAGGGGATACGATGTAAGAACGATGATAGTATGAGCTTCGAAATAATGCTTCAGCTTCTTCGAGGCTATTACCAGCGCAAAGGCGAGCTTCTCCAATGACAGGTACCTTTTCTCGGCATCTAGTAAGGTCTTGCTCGCGTAATAAACGGGGTGCTGGATTCCTGCAACCTCGCATATTAGCGCAGAGCTGACAGTGTGACTGGATACAGAGAGGTATAGGTATAAATAATCCGTTTGTTGTGGTATGATAAGCAGTGGTGGAGAGCTTAAGTAGGACTTGAGCTCGACCAATGCTCGCGAGCAATCTGGGCTCCACTCTATCGTTTTGCTCCTCTTTAGTAGCTAGAAAAAAGGCTCGCACTTCTCGGAGGATTTGGAGATGAAGCGATTTAAGGCAGCGAGCATACCAGTGAGCTTCTGTACGTCCCGGATTGTGCGAGGGGGTTGCACCTTGTTGATTGCATCGATCTGGTCTGGGTTAGCCTCTATGCCTCTTTTACTGACCAAGTACCCAAGAAATTTTCCTGACTCGACACCGAAGGAACACTTGCTTGCATTAAGTTTCATTCGGTATTTCCTTAGAATCTCGAAGGTTTTTGATAGGTCGGAGAGGTGATTTTCCTTCTTCTCACTCTTAACAAGCATGTCGTCGATGTAGTTATCCATGGTGTCTCCCATCTGATCTTTGAACATTTTGCTGACTAGCCGTTGATAGGTTGCCCCTGCATTCTTGAGCCCGAAGGGCATGACCTTGTAGCAGTATAACCCAACTGTTGTGATGAACGCCGTTTTGTCCTGGTCGGGGGCATATAGGGGGATCTGGTGATACCCTGAGTATGCGTCCAGGAAACTCAGTCGCTCGTGAGCTGCGGTGGCGTCTACTAGTTGGTCTATCTTCAAGAGGGGGAAACTATCTTTAGGGCATGCTTTGTTGAGGTCAGTGAAGTCGATGCAAACTCTCCACTTCCCATTGCTCTTCGAAACTACTACTGAATTGGATAACCATTTGGGGAATTGTACCTCCCGTATGGATTCTGCATCCAGCAGTTTTTCCACTTCTTTTTCAATCGCTTTAGCCTTCTCGGGTGCAGTTTGCCGTGCCTTCTGCGTGATTGGCATGAATGTGGGGTCAACGTGCAGCTGATGACAGACCATACTCGTATCGATTCCAAGAAGTTCGTATGGTTCCCATTCGAAAACATCTACATTGCGCCTCAGTAAGGTTGTCAACTCCTTCTGTTCTTGGTCGGTGAGAGATGTTCCAATCAAGAAGACTCTGTTACTGTCACCATCTCCAGCCATAACTTCTACCAGGTTCTCGATGACCCGCTCAGAGGGGAGGATCCTGGTCTCCTCTACTCCAAGTCTCTCATACTTTAATTGCTATTTAGAAGGTGTTAGACCTTCTTCAATTTTTTCGCTGGGCTGCTCGGACTTTTTTTCTTGTTTTGGACGGATGGCTGCTATGAAGCACCTTCTCGCCATTGCCTGATCACCATGAATTTCCATTACTCCACGTTCGGTTACGTACTTGAGTTTCTGATGGTAGGTTGAGGAAACTGCCTTCATCGCATGAAGCCATCCCCTGCCGAGGATGGCCTGGTATGGTGAGTCGATGTCAACTACCAAAAACTAGATCATCTTGGAGACGTCTCCAGCATGCACTGGTAGTACAATCTTTCCCAGAGGCATAGTCATTTTTCCAGTGAAGCCAACTAAAGGAACAGTAGCTTCCTTTAGGTCAGCGATGCTTAACTTCAATTTCCTGAATAGGTCAAGGTACATTACTTCGGATGAGCTTCCTTGATCGACGAGCAGCTTGTCGACGTCGAAGTTGGCTATCCGGAGTGTAATGATCAGGGCATCATGATGCGGGGTCCTTACTCTCACCAGATCTTCATCCGTGAAAACAATATACTTGTTATAGTTGACGTCTTCTACTCGTCAGCGCTTTCCTAACTGTGATTTTGCTGGATCGATCTGAAAAGCCTGCATTACTGCTGTAAGCTTCTTCATCTCCATTCGAGCTGAATTTCCTTGGATCTGCTTAGCATCAGATGCCCCATGAATTATCGCGAACTCATGTTCGGCGTCATCTTCGAGAACGTTGTCAGGTCTTGCTTCTCTATTGGCAGCTACCTTTTCTGCCTTTTTCTCTACAAACTGGTTCAAATGCCCGGACTGGGCCAGTTCCTCGAGGTGAGACTTTAGAGATTTGCAATGCTTAGTCTTGTGTCCTCCCTCTTTGTGAAAAGCGCATCTCAGTGCATTATTCCTCTTTGAGGGATCTCCCCCCATTTTCTGGGCCATTTGATGAATGGCTCGTCTTTGATTTTCGTGAGAATTTTGTAAATTGGTTCTTTAAAAACGGTGTTAACCGCCTGGAACGCATTCGACGCATCATTGTTTCCTCCATTCTTGGAGCCATTTTTGCCCCCGTTCTTTCCTCCTTTTTCTGGTTCTCAACTTTATCACTTCCCTTAGTAGTGAGTTTAGCTCAACCATTTTCTCCTGTACTGAGGCGGGTGACATCTTCCACCTTGGCATACTTCTCGATGTGAGCCATTAGGTCAACGATGGTTATGGCTTCCTTCTTTGTCAGGGACTGGTAGAGAAGGGAAGAGCTGGGTAGTCCAATTTTGAAAGAGGCCACCGCCACTTGCTCCGAGCAGTCCTCGACCTCATTGAACAACTCCCAGTACCTTTTTGTGTAGTCTCGGAGGGTCTCCTGAGGCGTCTTCTTCATTGTCAACAAAGCATCCATCCTCTTGGGATGGGAGCTACTAGTAATGAAGTGGGCCGTGAAGAGTTCGGCCAGGGATTTGAAACTCCCGATGGATTGGTGGGGGAGTCTTTTGAACCATTTTTGCATCACATAATGCAAGCTCGAGGGGAAAATATGGCACATCAGTGCATCCCGGTGATTCCAGAGGGTCATGGCCTGTCGGTATTGCCTGACGTGATCGATGGGATCAGTCTTACCGTCATAAATCTTGAACCTTGGAATGGAAAATTTCTTGGGGGCTTCTTCCTCTTCGATTTTCCTCATGAAGGGTGACTTCATCTGGGTTTTGAGAGCTCACCTTGCGAGTTCTCTAGTTGATCTGGTACCGTGGTGGGCAGGATGTTGGTCTATTTCCCTGCGGACCAGATCTCGTATGTTCTTATTGCTGCGAGCAGGGCTTTGGTAACGTCGAGCTCTTCGCAGGTGCTCGCGGAGGTCATCGTCCGATTCGTCTCCCTCGACCTTTTGAGATCCTCGCCTAGGGCTCCTTCCTCAGCTGAGAGATTTGCTCGCCCGAGGGCTAGGAGTGCGGTATAGACGTCTCCTGTTATCAGGACGAAGCTCCCTCTCCAGTCTTTCCAGTCTTCTTTTTAGGCGAGCATTCTCAGCCTCGTACTTGCGAGAAGACTCCCTTTGTTCGTGGAGCCTTGCCTCGTACGCATCAATCAATCTGGATATCTGTGTGGACCTCGTTGGTCCCTGACTTTCTTCTGAGGCTGGCTTCTCCAAGCGAGCCCTCTGATCTGAACATCGAACTTCAGACCTAATCCTGCGAGGAGCAGGTGGTTCTTCAATATCTCCTGCCTGAGGGGCATTGCTACTGTGACTAGACATTTTAAACTCCTTTCTTGGTGTGGGCTCTTCTCAGGGAAAGATGAACGCTTCCCACAGACGGCACCAATTGTGGTAACAATTATTATGCAACACAAATAAATACAAGAGAGGCAATTACCAAGGAAGAACCAGGAATGAGAAATGACAATCACACAATAAAATATGTACGTGGTTCAACAAAGATGTGCCTACGTCCACGGTGGTGCAGTCGATATTATTTCTATATCCTCCGGAGAGTGGTTACAGAGAATACAACTTGTTCTTTTGCCCCGGACCTAAGGTTTAATATATACATGTACATTTAGGTGAGTGGGGGTGATGGGTTCCCCCACGCCTTCCATCCTTCCTATAACTTGCCTTCAGGGGAACGTGGGAAGAGACCGAATCAAAATAAGAGATGGGGGGACCAGAACTGGGCTACTCGTCTAGGCCCATGGTATTAATTCTGGGTACCCACAATATGTATTGGTGAAGATGTAAAAACCAAATCAAACCAAATCCGATATATGAAAGAGAGAAGAGAAGAAAAATATAGGTTATCTAATAAAAAAAATAAATTGGTTATCTAGCAAACATAATCAAAGGCCATATATTATATGTAACATTTTATAGTCAAACTCTTCAAACAAACCTAATTAATATTTAAAGATTATTGTATTGTAGCTCTAACATAATTGAGATGGAAATGTTACCATCAATTTTATAGGCGGGTGCATCAGGTATAGAGTAAGAAGAGAGAAAGATGAAAGCGGAACTATTTTTTTTCTTTCTAGGAGGTTCCATTTTGTAATGAATAAGGGGGAAACCTTTTGTATGTCGTATTTAGAAGAAAATTAAAACGACACACACACTACAACACCAGAAAGAAGAAAATATAAAGGACATTTAAAGTAAAATCATCATTTCAAATTTAAGTGCTTTGAAATAAAAGAGAGATTAGATCAAACGACATAAAACAGAGATCGAAGAAAGGAATACAAAAAATAAAGGGGCATATACCATATAGTCCCTTGATCTTCTTTTAATACATTTATAGTCCAAGCCTTTTTATTTTGCACCAAAAAGTCCTTCACCATGCCAAAAAAATTTTATCATGCCGCTAGCGCGGACCTTTAAAGATAAGAGAATAAGGGACTTTTTGATACAAAATAAAAGACTTGGACTAAATGTGTATTAAAAAATATTTGAGGGAATTTTTGGAATTTGATCCAAAAATACATGCAAGAGGGATATTGGAGTGACACGTGAAAACTTGGTTTAAAGGTTCCATTTTTTAATGCAGAGGGATAAGAGAGAGGGTAATAAAAGGAGGAATGAGACTTATCCACGTGGATAGCCTAGTTGGTGCTGAACAGGGGTGTAACCGGTACAGGTTTTTACCGTACCGTACCATTTTGCTTCGAAAAAAATAGTTTTGGTTTCATATTATGAAATACCGAAAATCGATTTTACCAAAATCGAAAGTATCACAAACAAAATGGTTGGTTTTGGTTTTTAGATATAAAAAACCGATTTACCAAATTTATCGTACCGATTTATCGTACCGAATTTACCATACCAAAATTACCGAATTTACTGTACCGAAATACCATGCCGACCAAAATTGACAGACAATTAACCGGAAATCAGCCCGTAATAACCCGATTATAATACGATATCAAGGATTTTTAACCCAATTAGAACCCATTTAAACCCGCACTGTTCCATGCTCTTTTTTTACATGGTCAACTCAACTAGTAAGTTATTAATATAATATAACATAAAGTATCCCATTTACACATCTTACATAATACAAAACCCTCTCTCTCTAAACTCTACCTCATGCCCACGCCCTGCTCAATAAAACCCTCCCTAACACTGGTGCGCTGCTCAACCATTTTGGCTACGCCGTCGCTGCTCAATCGTTAGAACACCAACGCTACTTATCCATTTCAGTTAGTGATTTTAACCAACTATTAGATTTTATTTTGAACAACTGTGAATATTTTATTTTACACAACTGGTATCAATGGCGCCTCCTCCTTCTTTTCTACCAGATTTCTGATGCCTCCTCTATCTATCTTCCTCTCACTTCGTTTTAGTACCATGGATTTAGAAAAAATGGCATACCCATATCAAACCCTCATCAAAACTAACCAAAGTAACTATGAGAAAGAGGGCATTTTTTCTGAAATACCAAACATTTGTGTCCTTTGCTCTTGTATTATGTATTTAAGGATTTGTGGAGGATATGTTTGTGTTCAATGTTGTGTTTTTTTTGTGTCCAATGTTGTTTTAGTTTTGTCATGTTTTGATGACTATTTTGTAAATTGAAAAACTATATTCTGTTAGAAATATCATTGAAAATGAATTTTTATTATTAAATGATTTTCTCCAACAAATCATAGTATATGATGTAAAAATAATTTTTCTAAAAGATTTTCACAGTCCAAACAAATAAAGAAAAATCAGTTCTAATCGTACCGTATCGAGAAAAAATCGAATTCAAACTGAAATTATCGAAACCAAAAAAACCCGAAAATATCGAAAAAAATGAAAAACCGATCGGTTTGGTTTTGGTTTTTGTTTTTATGTACCGGTCGGTAAATTGGTACGGTATGGTTTTACCATTTAGATCGTGGTTTTGGTATTGGTAAGGGGTCATTACCGACCGTACCGTACCGGTTTCACCCCTACTGCTGAACATCAACTCTTGAATTAAAGTGAAGGACATCTTCTTTTTTATATTTCAATTTTTAGGATAATAATTTTCAGGTTTATAAATTTAGTTCCTATAATATTGTAACATTTATTTGTGTGATCCTTTTAGAATTAATACACAAAAAAGGTAATTTCATTTGTTTTAGTAAAAGAGGTATTTATATTTACATCCTTAGTCATACTCATTTAAAACTTATTCTAAAAATAAATCAATAACCCCACCCCACCCACCTGAATCCTCGTCGGAATGCCGAAATTCTCGCCGGAGACCAGTGAAATTCTCGTCGAATTGTTTCTTTGTCCTCGTTTAACTATCCCTTTGTCTATTTCTTTCATTTTTTTGGTCTGCGCCAGCGACACCATTGCCAATGCCGGAAAAGAATTTTTTTTGCCGCAAAAAATATAGCGTTCGCCGAAAAAAATGGAGTTTTCCTAGGAAAAAATGGAGGTTTTAGGAAAATAATAAATTTATCGGTTTCAATTTTTTAGTCTAAAAATATCAAATATGGGTATTGTTGGATAGCGATGAGTAGATTTCAAATATATAAATTTTGTGGAGTTTGGATTTGTAGATTTGAAGTTATGGACTTTTAAAATTTTGATGTTTTTTTTATGAGTTGTCAAATGGCATATTGGTCATTTTTCATGGTGTTTTTAAAATAGGGACTAAATTTATACAAATTATGTGGAGTGTCCTATTTTTATACATTTTGAATTAGATTGGACCTTTCCCCAAAAAGCCCCTAATATAAATTAGTATAGATAAGTTAAGGGTAAAAGCGTTAATCTTTATTGTAGATTCATTTTGAAACCATGTGACAAACTTAGACCGAGAGATACCATTTTCAAATATATACTAGTATGCAGGCCACGTGCCTAGCCGTATATTAACACTAATTGTTATGCCATTTAATTAAAACTACAATAAATACATACACATCATCTCTAAACAAAAAAATTATTATAATCAAAAGCATAAATTAATACACCCGCAACCACTACAAATTTAACAAACCCAATAACATTGAGCAATATAACGACCCATAAACTATATTATTCTTTTGATTAGAGGTGTCAATTTTGAATACATCATAATTTTTATTTACTTTGATACTGATAAATTATTTAAAAAATGTCAAAATTTCCAGAAAGTTGCAATAAATCTTATTAAATGAACCAATTTGCATTCAATGTTTCATATGAATACGCTGGAGATAAAGTCGAAACTGGCGAAGTTGTTGCTGAGCGTGACGATATAGAGGATTTTAGGTTCGATGATGATCATAATGTCAAATACCTTCGGAGATTTGATTGCCGCTGTGTTAATAAAACAATACGCTGAGTAATGTCATGGGCTAATTGTTATGTCCGGTGATCCGGATGTATTTGTTCTTCATTACTCGAGATTACGCTTAGAAAGTAAGAACTCTTTCTTTCTCTGTACTTTTGTTTGGTGGTTGAATTGAGCATATAAAGAGGAAAAGTTGATAGTGTTGGGATTCAGAAAACTTAGCCTCAATCTACACCATATAGAAATGATAGTGAAACAACGATGCCGGGATCATGTTTAAACCAAGCTGATAAAATAACTAGGCCTTGGATAAAGTTCATCGATTTCTTGTTTTGAATATGTTGGAAGTCCTTTATCATTTATTTTTTCATTTTATTTCATAATGACAACAGTAATTCTCAAATTCATCTTTTTAATGAAGCGCTGGGGAGATATTAAAATACAGGTTATGAGCTCTACAATGTGAATATCGGGACAAAACAAATAATATCAAGTTTGATTTGTTAATTTATCTGTTGTGTTCTACAATAGGAATTTATATGTGTGGACGTGGAAATATATACACGGACAGATAAGTCACATATTTAATTATGTTGGGGATTTACGAGATATGTACCACCTATAAGGGAGAGAGGGTTAGGGGGATGCACTTCATGGGATAAGGGGCTACACTAAGAGAGAGAGAATTTAACCAAAGTTATGTTCCACCTTATATTTAAATTTATAGGATAGTTGTTTTTATGTTTATAAATATAGTACTTATAGTATAATAACATGTATTTGTGTGATCCTTTTAAGAATAGAAGTGTATGAAATAGATATTTATACCCTTACCCGTACTTATTTAAAAATCACTTACTCTATTTCTAAAAATAAACACATATCCCCACCCCACCCACTGGAATCCTCGCATGAACAGTCGCCGAAATAGTCTCTTGGAATCCTCGTCGAAAAACATCAGAATCCTTGTCGGGTTATTGATCTCTCCTCGTTTCTCTCTCTCTCTCTCTCTCTCTCTCTCTTTGTCTATTTCTCTTCTTTTGGTCCGCGCCAACATCACCATTGTGTAACACCCCAGATTTTTAATGTCTTTTAAAATGGGATTAATATGAGATTATTGAAAATTAATCTGAATTTAAATATTACTAGTGAGTAAAGTAATATGTGATTTATGTTGAATATTACTTGATGATTAAAAGTAATATATATTATTATGACTTTATATATGATTATGGTTTTATAAAATTGTCGCAAGTGATGAATATGAAAATTAGGAAAAATGAGTCGGGACTCGCATGTCAGTCGTGTCAAGACTAATTTAATGGAATATAAAGTAAATTAATTCTAGGTCACTCGTATGGTCATTTCGAGCGTGCCAATGTGTTCGAAAGTCTCGAGATAGTAAAAAAGTGTACCCGGGAGTTTAGTTTGGGTCTCGAAGCTATTTTAGGCCAAACCGACACCCGGAGGGGTATTTTGGTCATTTACATTTTTGGCGTAATTAAACCTATGAAAATTAAGAGGCTATATCTAATGGAAATTAGAGACTTCGAGGGTTAGAAACACTTGAGTTGCATAGAGGTTAAGGAAGGGAGAAGAGAGGAGGTTTCCAAGGGGAAGAAGCATAAATCTTACACTGTTTCCACCAATTCCACAACCAACGCGTAGATCGGAGGACGAGGAGCGTAAATATACCCATCATCTTCTACAACTCAGACCTTCGATTTCCAGGCAAGTATCTATCTTGCTAATCTTGTGTTGATAATACATCCATGTTAGAATAGGATGAATAATTACATATTTCCATGAAGATTTAATGTTGTTTGGAAGATTAAATCCACATATTGAGTAGGAATCACGTTAAGTTAACTCCCTTGAGGTACGTAGAACATTAACCACAAAATTTTGATGCCCAGTAGAGAGAAATCTGGAAAATAATGGAGTTCTTGATAAAGTAAAATAATCTAGGGTTTACATGATAAATTCTTGAATTGAAACCATTTGATGATCATTCTCGGAGAATTAATGAATGTTTTATCTTAGAAATAATCTATACCTGCCTATATAATGTTTGTGATATTTGGTTGGGAGTTTGGGACTTTTTAAATGGATATTTGAGGATTAAAATGGAAGAAACCTGTAGGAGAAAGTATGCAGAATCATAGCCATACCTGATGGATCGATCGACCTTTTTCTTCGATCGATCGAATCCCCTAGAAATTGTGAAGATATTTTCCTTTATGTTTTAATTTAACTCCAATCTTCTCAAATCCTTGGTGTTGATTAATCGAATATAATAACAATTAAGGAAGATTAGTAGGGTCGTGATTAAGACTTGAATAATGTGATTTTGAAAGGGATTAAACGATAAATGTACGATGGTTCACCGAGTGAGTTACGATTGGAAATTATATAACTCGGGATTTAAATTGGCAATATGATAACTTAAGGTTAAGACCAGTATTAAGGGGGTCATTGTAGCCACTGAAATAACCTTAGTCATGGTGGGCTGACTTGGTAACCTTTTTAAGAGTACAAAAAGGTAATTTAAATTATACGATGAAAGTGATTACAATAATTATATGTTACGTAGGATAGTCGAGAGTTATACGCTACGTACGGATCATATGTGGGTAGGTCGTGAGTGTGCCTATCCTAATTGAAATCAATATATATATATATATAAGTGTGTGAATATATCAATTGTATGAGTATTATGTGTGATAAATCATGCATGCGTTACTTGTTATCACAGAGGTTTTTGCGTCGGGACGGTCTTATTTTGATGTGACATTTATGGGGAATATTAACTCATACCCTAGAATATAGGATTCTTAGTACAGTCTATCTCAAATGATAGTCATACGGTCTTAAGAGACGTGAGGGTATGTGCTGACCTCTTAGAGGCTGGAAATTATGCTTCGCCTCTAATATGTCTGTTTTGTGTTAATACAGTTCGAGAGTGATTCCGAACTATTATTTCCCTTTTGTATAAGAGGTACGAGAACTTGATAACAGAGTAAGCCTGCACCATAGATTTTATATGGGGTGCCCTATTAGTATATATATTGAGTGATAAACTATATATACATGTATTTAATCCACTGTTCTACTGAGTAGATGAGAAAGATAATGTTATTAATGAATAACTTAAGTGTGTGGGAACTTAAGACGGTAATGAAATAATAACATTGATTCATAAATGTTAGGATTGCGATGATGTATTTAGTGTGTAATACGTACGAGCATACGAAAGAGAAAATATAAGCGGGAACTCAATTCGAGCTAGTTAACTGGGTTAGCATTAACTAGGATGGTTTAGCGGTACGTTAGGCATGCACTAGTTGAGAGGTGAGAATTCCCAATTGAGTGTCGAAATACTAACATGAATGTGATATCAACTGGTAAGCATTTTATATTCTTGCTAAATTGTTTTAAAACTATGTTACTATCAGGCTCTGACCCATTTATTGTCATCTCTTCTCTCCCTCTTGTGTGTGTGTGTATATATATTATATCAGGTGTCCAGCCATAGGGACCCCAAGCTTAGACCGTGGGACTAATTGACGTGTTGCAGCTGATGTGGGAGTTGCAGGTCCTCGCATTTAGACGCTTCATCTTGATCATCTCAGTCTCATTCTCAGTCACTTTATATAGGGCACGTGTCGCCTATTTCCATCTTTTATTTTATTCAGAGAGATATTATACTCTTTTGGTTTCAGCACTTAGATTGAATTGGGTTTGTGATTATTATTTATTCTTGGTTTGAGATATTTTTACTGGAATGTTTACTCCAGTTTATTTAATTCAGTTGGATGGTTAGCTCCTATTACTATTGTGTTCTTTAAATTGGTGAATGTTTTTATCTAGTTTGATCGTTGGAATTTAATTAATAAAATAAAAAAATTTAACACTTAGTTATTAGGTGATAAATAAGGAAATTATTTTTCGACAGTGATGCTAAGAATGAACCAACCGGATACTTTGGTTTAATTTAATAAATGACTGATCACCCGGTATTTAATTAGGCGGGGTGTCACACATTGTAAGAGCTTGAGAAGAAGAGTTTTCGCCTAAAAAATGGAGGTCTTAGTGAAATGGTAAATTTATTTATTTCGATTTTTTGTCAAAAGATATCGAAAATGGGTGTTGTTTGATAGATCTCGATAAGTAGATTTCAAATATATAAATTTTGTGAATTTTGAATTTATAGATTTGAAGTTATGGACTTTTAAAGATTTGATGGGGTTTTTATTGTATGAGTCGTCAAACGGTATATTAGTCATTATAATGGTATTTTAAGTACATGGATTAAATTTATAAAAGTGTGTGGATTGTCATATTTTTACACACTTTTAGATTGAGTTGGGATTTTTTACCAAAAGCCCGTTAATTCATTAATATGATGTTTTCCTATATGGTGTTTTATTAATAATTATCAATTCATTAATGAACAGTACACGTACCGTCATGTGAGCGCTACAGATGTCGAAGTTGTATTATGATGACAGC